>OU383774.1:63662588-64862588 GCA_910950805.1 Acrocephalus scirpaceus scirpaceus | reverse complement strand
CTAGAGCTTACTACTCTAGAGTCCAACTCATGAGTCAGAGGGAAGGGAAAAAATTTTCTTGGGAAAAATACAGGGATTCCTCTGCACCTTTCAAGTAGTAATAACAAATACTAATAGAGGGAAAGATTGTGGAGAAATGGAGCTATCAGTATTCTTACTACACAGTAAATCTCAGAAGTAAAATACATGTATAAGTAATATAAAAATATAAAAATCTAGATGTAAAAATAATTATTATAAGCATGTATATTTTTAAAATCACTAAATGATAATTTAGAAAATATATTATCTACTTTTAAAAGTATTCAATTGTTGGCTACTTCATTGATTCAAAATGAATGAAATGCTTTACAATTAATGTTTGTATTTTCAAATGGAATTATTGTTTATCAAATAGTTTTACATTGTGTGAAAGCTTAGGGCATAAATACAACTCCACAATTTTAGAGTTCTAAGAATTTGTGTAGGATTCAGTTATCTAAGTAGGTATATGTACAATGAAGTAGAACAACTGAGATGGCATAATCTGATTTCCATGGGAAAAAGAAGTGTAGCATGTTTCAGATTAAATGATTTGTGGCTTAGGAGCAATTCCTGCATCTCAAGGTACAACAAATACTATTGAGTAGACTGGTAATGACTACTGAGAATCTGGTAATGCAAAAATAACTTTTTTAGATTCCAGTTGCACTTTTAAAAAGAAAGCCAAAGATGATGTATTGGGTATTTATGCCTGTATGTGTGTATGATTTGAGAGATTCCAAAAACATAGATTCTTGAAAAACTATTTAAGATACAAAACAAAACAAAACAAATATAGTAAATTTTTATGAACACTCCTATTTAAATAAGCTAGCATAGTAATGAAGTACATAATATCTGAAAGGGCTAGCAGAATCATAGTAGCATCAATGGAACTGCTTGTCAGTTTAGTAATTTCTGGTAAAATTATTCTTTCATAAAGCAGTAAGTTGAAAAAATAATTATTCTGTATAATAACATTTCTCTATATAAATATTGACATGAATCAGATATTTTTAATCCCATTACTCTCTCTTGATGAAGTAAACAAATTAATTTCTAACAATAAACTTGTAAAATTTCAATAGCCTTTTAAAATAAGCCTGCAGTGCAATATCAGAAAAAGTATCAGATACTAGAAACCCTAATAGATCCATAATAGCAAAACCAGTATTGGATTACACTGGAACAAGTGAAGGAGAAACACATAGGTAACACATATTTGATACTACAAATTTAAAATGAACAGGTCATTGCAATAAATATTATGTATATTGAAGATGCATTTTATGAGATGAATATGGAAAGCAATCACCTCTACTTTATTTTATGCCAAATAAATTTTGTTAGGAAACAAAGCCTTTGAAGAATGAATGCTTGCTAACAGATTTTTTTAAAACTGTTCCACCAGGAAAACATAGGCTATAGGATTCATGAGCAGAGTAGATCAGATACACAGCGACGTACCAAAACTAATAACTGTATAGGCTGTCTGAGTTTTACCTCTTCCAGTAAACATAATATAACATAGATTATTGCTTACTCAACACTGAAAATCTAATGATGAATGATACTTCTCTGTAGACTTAGTTTGAGAGATAATTTTGAAGTCAGTCAGAACTTTCATCTTCCCTTATAAAAACTTCTGCTATGGCAGTTAAGCAATGATGTTATTTTAGATAATGCTTAAGCCCCAATAAATACATATTTGTCTGTGGAGTTACAATCTGTCAGAAAGCATTCCAGGAAGAGTAGAAAGCATTGAAATAGATTAGAAATGTAAATAAAAGCTTGATCTAGCCTTAACACTCCGATCCATGATAACTGTAAAATAAACTATAAAAATATGGAAGATAAAAAAGATCTTTGTTATTCCTTCTCTGTTATCTTGCATGATAGCTTCTTCTTTTTATGTATCACAATTCTTGGGCTACTAAGGAGCCAAAAATGGCAAATTTACATCTTCCATTAGCATACAACAAAAAATAAGTAGTGATTTTTCTAGGTCTGGATTTTTTTTATTATTTTACAGCATAATATATCCAGATATTTTGTATGTTGTCTGTATGTAAAAGCAAGCAATCTTTGAAGATTAAAAAAGTACAGAGCTGCATAGACAGATGCATGAGAATCTGAGATTACATTCTGGACATCAGGGCATATATGAACCTGGAGGCCGGAGATGAAAGGCAGGAAGAAAGAAATGTCAGTAAAATTAAGAGAATTGAATTAGCATTGAAACCAACAGATTAGGTCATACCCTATTAGTATGATAAAACTGTAATTATTTATGACTAATTTATTTCCCAATATTGTGGAGCAACTACTTATAAGAATTCTTGAATGATATAATAATATTTTTGCATAATGCTTGTTACAGTGCCAACAGCTAGATAAAGGAAACTTTTCCAGATACTAGTTTGTTACAGCATGCTGATATGAAAATATCATAGCACTTCATGCTATCACATATATGATACTGACCAAATTCTACTGAGCTGGGCAGTGGTACTCCAGATTTCTAGAGCATGATGCCATACAGTATGGAATATGATTTGGATCAATTGTAGTCAGCTGAGAAAGATTCATGTCCCATAAAAGTTCAACTCGAGATCCTATTGTAAATATCTTCTTTTTCTGCAATGATAGATCTTTCTGGGTATATCAGCATCTCATAAAAGCAATGCTATAGTTAAGATGTGTGTTCTCCATCTATATGTGGTGATTCCTATGAACAGAAGGCCCCACAAAACATTGCCTCCCAAAAAATCCAACAAACAAAACCGCCCAAACCTATCTCCACCTAAGCATTCAGTGGAAGAGTTCTGCAACAGACTGGCTAATCAGAGCACAGCAATGTTCTGATATAGCTGTATTTTTTATGTCAGAAACAGCTGTTAAGAGATTAGTTTGAGAATCTTTTTTTAGGGCAATATTGACTATTAGTATGAGCCTCTATGTAGTTACGTTATTGTTATTTTTTCCATGTTAAATCTCAGGAAAAATATGCCATTCTGACTGTTTTCACTGTGGATTGCAATAAGACATGAGTGTTTTAAAGTATTTTCTCTGCAATATTAATTTGCACGTATATTAGATTTCTGCTTTGGATTTTTCTCCTTATCATGGGGAACATTTAGGGGATTTTTTTTCTGAGCTATTAAGTACCTTTTCTTTGTACTTTGCACATTTACTAAGTAGTAGATCATGAACCAATTGACTAAAGAGTTACAAATCATAACAGTAACACTTATAATAATTTCTGAGTCATATTCTCAGGATAATAGAGTGGAAGAGTTGAGAACCTAGTGTCTTATCCACAGAACTCAATGTAAATAAAGGGTCAACAGGCAGATTTTTGCTGCTATAAATTTGCATTATATTAGGAGGTTAGTGTAAGATCTTCTGGCCCAAGAGGGCAGTGATATTGCTATAATTCTTTAAATCAGCATTGATACTTACTTGTGAATTTACACAGGAATAGGTATTTTCAACATTGAGTCACTAAATATTCACTGAGGAAGGTAGGTCAGGTCCAATTCTCCAATTAATAACACACTAAATTCCAAGATTGGCCTATGGCAGCCCTATATACAGCATCCAAAGAACAGTATTTGTATTTCCCCTCAGTTAATTGGCTTTGAGAACTAAATACGAATATAATTCATCATTTAATTCATGATGCATAATTTAAAGCAAATTGGACTTTACTTTCTTTGATACCACTACTATTTAAGAAAAGTGGTTTAAGACTTAAAGAGGGAAATAACAGAGTAAGGAAAAGCAGCAATATTAATTACATCAATACAAATTGTATAATATGCTTCTGTGGGTGTGGGTGAGAAGGAGATTGTTAAAAATATGCTTCTACCTGGTCACAAAGTAAATGCAGAGCTTAAAAGGATAGAATAAAGTCTGGATGTTATTTGATCAAGTTTCATACTTGGATAACAAACCACTGATTTGTCTTCTCACATTCAATGTCATGATATAGTGCATGTCTGTTATATTCTTGAAAGTTATCATTATTTAAAGTAAAAGTTGTTAGATACAAGTGTATCTTTGCCAGTTAAAATTTCATGTCTCTACAAATATCAAAATGCAGAGACTGTAGTAAAGCTAGCACCAAAAATATTTTTTCTTTGACATTTTGTATCCAAGTGTCGGTATGAAACTATATTTACAATTGTTTTATAAAAAATTGACACTTTTTAAAATTTTACTCTGTAAAATTAGATTCATTAGGCAGATAAGGAACTGCAGAATTAAAAATATTATAGGCAGTGCTCCTTTATTTTGTAACATTACAGAAAAGCAATTTAAAATCCCATTCCAGTCTTCAAGTATAAATAATTGGAACTGTAGAGATCGAGCACCTAATTAGGCATAATAGGGTTTTTGCTGCATAGCTTTGTGAAGGCAATCAAAAGGAAAATGCCTGCCATTGCAAACTGGACAATTAATTTTTTAGATCTCATTTAGTTTAGAAAGAATACTATTTGCTTTTATAAATTCCTAAGTCAAAAATGCCTAGAAGAATTATTTTCCAGGTACTTTTTTTTTGTTCAGGAGAATGTTAAGGTTTCTCTGCACTGTACTTACTGCACTTAACTACTCAAGATATTGCTGAAAACATATCTTCTCTTAAGAAAGCAAGTTGCTTCCTTTCCTAAAAGGGATGTTCATAGCTGGTTCAGCTCTCTGACTGTATGGGAACTAATTACAGTGTCAGGTAAATGAAAGCAATTCATCAAAAGATGGGTAGAACAAATTAATCCCTCAAATGCTGAAATTATTATTTTCTTCAAATTAAAAAAGTAAGATCTGATTCTGCCAATTTCCAGTTTCTTTGTTCAGATAAAAAATAACTTTGGTTATTTTATTATTATCTTAGAGTAAAATACTTCCTTTCTGAATGTATTGTTACTTTTGCCAGAGAACAACAAAGCACTAGTATCATGTGAAAAATTAAATCCAAGAGGATTTTTTTCTTTTCTTGTGCCTATAACTGGTTTGGCCAAACTGTTGAAGAAGACATACAGGAAGAAAACATATGAGGACCTTCTGTTCTTCTTCTCTTCTCTTAGCAAAGTCTCCTGAAAGAGCTAACAGCATTATTCTTCTGTGCAATTTGCTTAGTGACAAATAAGAGTTCAAGTGTCAGCTGGAAATAGTTATTTTCTCATTTAGAAACAGGAAAAGCCCATTCATGTAGGTATTTTACAATATCTACATTCTAAGTGTAAATCTTGGTGGATGTTTGTTATCTTGTGGACATAGATGACAGAAAACAAAATTGTACTCTGACATTACTTTAAGATACATAAGGAGCATGAAAACCTGTCTCATGAAGTTGGAATGAACTCTGATCTTCTTACATATTGTTCAGTAACTTGACTACAAAAAGATGAAAAATCTTATCTCAAGAGACCAAGCAGAAACTGGCTGCATCATATAAAAAAATAAAAGGTATAGAGAGTTCAGTACCTTTGCTCTTTAAGGAGAAGGAATTCTACAGTGTGCTAATAGGATTGGAACTCTGACATTTCAACACAGACTACTTGCAATGAATTTAATTTTTTTCTTCTATTAAAATAAATGACCTGGAATATTCAGAAAAGAGAATAGTCATGCTTCATCAATTTTACTAGAAAATATTTTGCTTTGTGATCTTGGGGAATGTTTCCCTTAAGATTTTGATTGTGGTGTTGCCATTTCCTGTTTTCGTGGACTGTTCAGTAATTTCAGTCAGAGAAGAGGTGTGTTGCAATCCATCCTGTGTAATAAGGAGGCTACAAGCAACATCTTTAAGTCTACCCTTTAGTCCATATGTGTGATATAAAAATCACGTCAAAATTCTGGCATCTAAGCTTAGAATGAATTGAAATGCTTGAATTCAATGCTTGAATATTGAATTCTTCATATAAAACACAGTCTCTCTAATACAAAATGTGTATTTATATACTTACTTAGGCAAGATGATTACATTATCATTACTACTCATTAGAATATTTTGAAACGTATGATGCAAGCACTGCCTAATGGGGAAAGAAAATACTTCTATGTAGCTTAGAACATTGTCAGCCTGGCTCCATAGAAAATATAAGAATCAAATGTGTAGATAGGTGGGTCTAAACACAGGTAACAGAGATGCAACCCAGCTAATGCAACAGTTTGTGCAGCAGCTTCCACAAAAGGGCACCAGAAACTACTGAGGGCAGTATATTGGTTTCGACAATGGGTTGTAAAAAAATCAGAAGGAGCAGTGCATTTCACAGGGTTCAATCTAAAAGTTCTCATGTGGAGAACAGAGTCATTGAAGACAATTTTCTGTATAAACCTTAATGTTGCTTTTCTCTCTTCATAACAAGAAGTGCAGAGAGAAAGTAACATAAAAAAAGAAAGTATATTAATGCAATGATTTTATCAGTTTTATTGTCAAAAAAAAAAGTAAAAATTCATGAAAATGCAGGAAGAATGGTATTTTGATTAAGGGGAAATCAAATTGCCTATAAAAAGTGAATTAAATAATTGTAATGGCTTAATTTCCAGCAGGAAATAGATGAGAATAAAACTCAACTATGAAGGACTTGAAAAAAAATAAATACTGAATGAGAAAAAAAGAGTAATTGAGGAAAACTGATATACTACTGAAAGTGCAAATAAGTTATCTGAGGATGGAAAAGCTGGAAGTTTCAAAACTGATGAGATGTGTTTTTACATGCATCATAGACTCCTTGTGAAATTCACTGCATAATAGTACAGCACTGTTTATATGTGAAGGTGAGAGAGGGTTTGTGTGTTTCCACCACATAATTGGTGAGAACATCAATTATGCGTACATGTATGTGTGTGATGGTTTTAGTTCGTAAACTGGGTGGAAACACCAATCATGTAGTGGTTTCATGTTCACCAGTTTGTTTCCCTTTTCTTTCCTACTGTGAGATATGATTAGGAGAAAAAATAAAGCAAGCTCAAACTTAAAAGATATAAAGATGGATTTATTAACTAACACTAAAAGAAGAGAATGAGAATCAAAATGAAACCTTCAAAAATACTTCTCTCTCCCCACAAACTGTTCACTTTCCCACTAACAACATAAAGAGACAAAACCTGTTCATAATTTTAAAATAGTCCTTCATCAGTTCTTAGGGATAGGAGCCTCTCTTAGAACTTCCATGGAGACATCGCCACAAGAAAACAGTTCTCTGGTGGCTCCCATGTCACAAATCTGCAGCTGCCCAGAAACTGCAAACTCTGAAACCCCTCCCTTTTGGCAACTTTTTTCTGAGCTGCATATGGGCCGTATCAGCTTATTTTAGGTTACCATTTAGGGATTCCTCTTCTAGTATAAAACAAAGGTTCTCTTCTCTATCTCCAAAATCGTCTTCATCTCATGTAACAGAGGTCTTCTTTTCCCTTGGGGCAGAGGGTGTCTCCTTATCTTCCTCTGTTCATAATCTCCGTTGGATCACAGCTATATCAGTCCACAGCTATGATTAGAACTTTGCATCCCCCTAGAAGGCATTCTGTATATTACAGGGAACTTTTTAGTCCATTCTCCATGGCCTCATAAGAGAAGTCCAGCCAAACATGGCAACTCCTCAATCTCCTTCCGAATTAGAACTTTTACTCTCCCTTCACTGACTTCCATCTCATGCAGTGTCACTCTGGCTGTTCTGTCACTCAGATAATGTTTCACAAATTTCAGCTGTCAAGGAAAGAATTAACATCTCCCCGGTCTGCAGAGGGCATGATGGTTCTCTGCTGGGCGGCAGCTGCTAGGATTCAAAGCCACAGGGATGGGGGTGCTCAGGAATGGTGGCCAGGATCTGTCACGTGCCTGGGCTTTTCCCACCACCCCTCGGTCTCATGTGGTGGGCCCGGCCCAGCCTGGGCTTGGCGCTGCTCGTGAGGGCTCGGGGACATCTCCCTCGGCCTGGCTGGCAGCGTGGGGCAGCCTTTAGGGTCGGCTGGATGTTAACAGCTGTGGCTTCCCCTTTCCTGCTGGCAGCCACTGGGCTGGAGGTCCCGGCTCGTCCCCGTCAGGGCTGCAGCAGCGGCAGAGCCCGGCCGGGCCGCGCCAGGCCTGGGGTGGGGCTGGCCCTACTCCGCTGCAGGCCAGCCCTGTTACCAGCTCCTGTTACCTCTGTCACATCCCGGAAGAAGGAGAGAAAGTTCCCAGCCAAACTCACTATATATGTGTATTCACAAAGACGCATCCAGCTTCCTCAGTGGTCACACAATATGTCAGTATCTAAAAATTGGCCTCTGATAGGTCCCTGTCCTTTCCACAGGAAACTAACAGCTCCTTGCAGGGAACTGTATCCTCTTGAACTAAAAACTAAGCTAAAACACACACCCATGACAGTGTGCATAGAAACATTTACCTCCCTGAATATTCTTTGAATACGATTCATTTTTTATCTCAAAAAGAGCTTGATTTTCTATTTAACTTTGCATTTAATGAAGAGTATATAGATGAAAAGCTAAGGAGAACCATATTTTTATTACATAAATCATAGTAAATGACTTAAAAATATATAAATCATAGTAAATATATTTTTTTCACAATGCAAACCTCTTTGTTCAGGATTTAAGAATATTTAAAAATATTAGATACTAGAGTAAGCAAAAAACCACCCCCAAACTGCATATATTAGCATATAATCCTCTAATTTTTATGTAACCACTGACACATCTTCCCATGTGTTGTTACTAGTTGTGTTCTGAGATAGATATTCAGCTATATGGATCATGACTTCAATTTAATATCCACTTTAATATTCTGGAATAATTATAACAGGAACATGTGATTGAATAGAAAGAATTTCTAGGCAAGGCAATGAAAAAAAATTGGAGAATGAGTTCTATAGAAAAAAGAAAGTTCAACCTTCATTTGGAGGAAAAATTTTCTAAGGATTTGTAGGTTTTTTTCAATTATTTTCTTTTTTAAGTTAAAAAATATTGACAAAAGAAAATCAACCACCAAAGTGCAGGAAAACTTTCTGTGAACCCTAAGATGAAATGTGTTCAAACTCATTGATAAATATAGCTTTAAAGTAAAATAAGCTTTTAATGAATTACTTTTCTGAAATAGAAGAAAACATGCTTACACAGAAAGTGTAGGAATTGTTTAAAATTAAAGATAGACTTTTCTGCAAGAAAAAACAAAGCCATTCTCTGAAACTTCAATGATCTCTTGTTTTCTAGCTTTTTGATGAGTTCAAATTGTGTGAAATGGAGAAAAAAAAAAAGACATTGACTTAGAAATAGGACTGAATTTATCCTGAGATTTTTCAGAGCGATGTTCATTTGGGATCATGGTTTCATGGAATGGATTTACTGAGCTCACTGTCTTGTAACAAATGGTGCTTAGCTATAACTTATCTTCCAGAGCCTCCTTAGCTTAACTGAAGAGACTGTGAGATAGAGAATTCATCAATTCCTTTGACTGGGTGATTTAAACCCCTCATAGTTAAAAAATTGTTTCTTGTTGAAATATTTTCAACTTCAATTTTCACACATTACATTTTTTAAAATTTTCCTTCAGTAGAAAAAAGAATCCTCATATATCCAACATTATTTTTCTGTGAAGGTGTGTGGTTATTTCTATTTTTTTGCTAGAGTGAAACTGAAGAAACAGCTTAAGTTTCTCAGTCTAATTATTTGCTGAAGCCTTCAAATGTGTTTTTTGATTCTGTACCAGTCTGTCAATCTTCCTGCTCCTAAAAAATTGTGTACTTTCTTCTACGTGATTGACAAAAATGGTGAAAAACCAGACTTCAACTCCTGTAGAAGCAATTCCATTCAATGAAATCCCCCTTAGGCTGACAATAATCAGAGATCTACCAGGTATATAAGGTATTCAGTCCTAACTTTATTATGTGCTTTACTGCTATTCTAAAGAGCTAATTCATGATCAAAATGCTATGAGATACTAAAGGGAATACAGAAATCTAAGAGAATCACATCACTGACAGGTTATTCTCTGAAGCAAATACTCTTCTGAAGAAATGAAATTAAGTTTGTTTGACAAGACCTGCTTTTCAAAGAACCACATGGAGTGAAATTAATTTTATTCATGTTTGTTAATTCTTAATTAATCAAACCTCAAATTGGTACTTCCATTTTCAGTTTGAATATATAAATTCCTTTGTTGGTTGTGTTTTGGAAAACTTTTTTTTTTTTTTTTTTTTTTTTACTACTAATAGAGGAAACATACTTTTATCTTCTCTCACTTTCTCCTCCATTTCAGGAGTTACAGTGCTTGAAGGGCCTATTTATGCAGTGGGAGGACATGATGGTTGGAGTTATTTGAACACAGTTGAGAGGTGGGACCCTCAAAGTCAGCAGTGGACATTTGTGGCAAGTATGTCAATTGCCAGAAGCACTGTTGGAGTAGCAGCATTAAATGGCAAGTGAGTAGGGTATGCTTACACAATTGAAACACTTCTTTTGAAAACCAGTGAAGCGTATTTGTCATTGCTTTCCCTTATTAAGTTGCAGTGGCATTGAAGTGTTCCAGAGTAGATCAAATGGTCAAAGCTGCTTTAATCTTGTTGCTGTACAAGAAACAGGGTGATTCAATGGTGCATAAGCCATACAGCTGACTAGCAAAAGCAACATTTAGACAAATAACCCTGGAAATACTGATCTAAAGTCATAAAGAGCTGCATATGATTATGGATATATATTCCAGCATGTTTCTTTTGCACAGCTGACCATATATCTAATGCTTCCCAGTTAATAGATACTCACTTGAATTTTGCATGATTATGTCCAACACTTTTAAATTAAAAGAGATGTTATCTATGTCCCAGAAAGGTAGGATGGATGCTACTGAAAACCAAAAAGCAGTGGTCTCACTGCAAAAAGTAGAAATATGCCATTGATTTTTTATTCTTTTTATTTGAGTAACCATCTTTAAAAAATATCAAGTATGCCAAGAACTGCAACTTGAAAACATACGTTGTAAGGACCTTTCAGCTTCCTGGTGCTACTCTTGCTACATTGCTGTTCCACACAACTGATATGTGCTTCATTCCTCAGGATATTGGAAATGAATATCTCATTGAGAAACATGATGTTTGGTTTAACTTTCAGCAAAAGAAAAGAATATTTTAGTATGAAAGTTCTGAGGAGTTTTTTTTTTTTTGGTTATTTGTTATAATTTCTTTCTTCTGCAGTGAATTAAATAAGTAAATAAATGAAATGCATTAGATGCTCTTTGAAGTGAGAGAGTTACAAACTATTCTATGTGTGTATCTCTCACACTGCTTTGGGCACATAAAATGGATACTGGATGCTAAATATTTCAAAAGCGAGTTTCTTAAAAAATTGAAAAGCATAGCTACTTCTTTTGTGTTTTAATGTGGGAAACTATTCCATTTGTGATCTTCCATTGCCCTATGGTTGGCTTAATATGCTTTCCATTTAAATTAATTTTAAGTAGAAAAATGAAAATTATATTTTTCTATCATCTTATGATGGAAATAAATAAAAAACTTAAAACTTTCATATTCTGATCTCATCAGGCTCTGAGCAAGGTGGTTGATTTGTAAGTAACCTCTTATTAGTTCCCAATGTATTGAAGTGTTTCTGAAGCTCACTTGTACAGACCATGCAAGTAAATTTTCAAATATTTTGCTGCTCAAACAAATTGAAAACCATACCATCTGAATTTAGCAAAACAGGGTGCACAAAAATGAATATTACTTCACTGAAATAGATTTTTAAATTTAAACCGAAATTCTTGTATCAAAATCTTTCCTAAAACATTAAGGATTGTGTTAGCATGTATCAACCATAATCTAATTTGAAAAATATGTAATTACTGAAGCAATAAAATCCTACTGAATTTCTCAGAAATTCAGAAAAATAACTATATGAAGGGTTGTGGGTTTTTTGTTTTGTTTTGTTTTAATTTTCAACTTAGTCTGTTTGACAGGGTTCTTTTCTATAATCATGTTGCCTGATTACATTTCAAAGTTGCAGTACAGTTTCACCCAGGAGGGCTTAACGGAATATTTTCTTCTCCCTGCACAAAGATCACCTGGTTGTTGCCTCCAGATTTCCCAGAGTAATAAGGATACAAAAGTTACTATCCTTCAATGAGGAACACAGGCAATATTCATTTTCTTAAATGTCTTCTTAGTTGTAAGGAGAGCTAGAAAAACTAATAAAAGATGAAGGTGGTTTTCTAGATAAAAGAAGGACATATGACAAATCTATTTTACCAGAATTTCAACAGAACAATTTATCTGGTGCTACATATTAAACACCTAAGATGAAGAAAAGGTGAATAGTAGAGGGACCTGAAGAAGAAAGGGACTGTATGCAATAACTAGGATGTCACAGTTGCCCCTGGAATTCTTTAAAAATCTGTTCTGGGTTAAAAGAGTATAACAACAAGAGCAAGTTTGTTAAATTATCGGACCATTCAAAGTGGCATCAAAGGGAACAGTATCATATGGTTCATGTTGGAGACATAAATACAGAAGTATTTGGATCACCTTAAGAAGCAACACAAATAGAATATTTAGTCGTTTATGTGTGAATTAAAAAGCCTTGTGTTTGAAGAAAATTAATGTTAAGAAGTGAAAGAAGAGGCGAAAAAAGCCTGTATGTTGTTAGCACAGAAAAAGAACAGAAGAAGAAATCTGGGAGAAAAAAGGAAATGCTACTGAAGAATACATAAAGTTTTATTAATATTGGAAATATTTATGTTGTGTTACTGAGTGGAATTCTGGTCATCCATATCGAAGGAAGTTCAAGTGAAATTGCAAAGGCCATATAATTTGTACCATGACTATAAAGAATGTGTGTCATACCAAAGAAAAGCGACAAAACTGATACAGTTGGCAAAGAATCAGATGCACAAAATAGCTGTAATCCAGCTGGGAAAAAAGAGGTGAAATAAAAGTAGTATGGGGACAATAAGATCATGTCCACAAAACTCTCACCAGGTTCTAGATGCCTGTTTATTGGTTCATATACAGGGTAATGCTTTGTGGGTTTATGCAACACCAAAGACTGGAATCTGAGAATTTTCCTTTTCAGTAATATTTTTGTTTTCCCAAGTGAACAATAGGTTCTAGGTAACATTAACAATGTATGCTAAGGTTTTGGAGATTCCATCTTCATGTGTTTCATAGTCAAACAGTGATGCAAAGGTGGACTGTATTATCTGTACTCTACATAAAAATCATTTATTTTTAACTTGATGTCTTTATCAGTTTTTAATATATTTTGGTGGATGTTGTAGGACTTGCCATGACTTGTAGAATTTCTTGGGATGAAATATGGTCAGTAATTCCTTCTGGTATGGAAACATCATCATTCTTTCTGCCTTGTTACTGTTAACAACCTCGTTGCACAGACTGGAAGAGAAAGAGTGCATGAACTTCCTCAGATCAGCAATAGATATGGGTGTTAAAATACTAAGTGTGGGATGGAGATCTGCACTTTGAAAAAACTCGTAGAGGATGGTGCTTTTTATATGCAGATGATGAATCAGAAGTTAGGATGTCTTATTTGAATTCTTCTTTGGGGCTGACGTAAGTGGCATAAGTGGTGTAAATTGTAAAAGTAAATTGCACTAGTGTGCAATTTATACTATGTGAGACTAGCATTCCACAGTTGTCAGCAGATCTTGCTGAAGCAATAGAACATTTCTGCAGTATATGTTAGAAGCACCAAAGAACCAAAAGTGTGAAAAAGTCTATCTTTTCCAGAAATTTTTTATGTTATCACTTCACTATTTTAAACTTTTCATAATTTCTTAGTTTTAAACTCAAGAAGAAAAAAAAATCTAGTTGACATCTTCAAGCCAATAAATACTAATCCTTTCATTATCTTAAAATGTAAATGCCTCCAAATTTATAGCTAATACCATAGATATTTATTAGACTTGTATTAACAATCTAATACATGAACCACTCATTCCCTAAGAACACTAAACCTTTGCACTAATTTAATTTCAGAACATATTTTATGCTAATGGTGTATATCTAAGTGAAAATGAAATTTATTTTACACACTTTCGTCAGGAATACATACTCCTCAAAGACATTCTCTGTATCATACACATTTATAATATTCTAAACATTTTTGTGTCAGTACCATAACTGAAGTTTTTCTATCTTGCTCTATTATATGCCCACAAAGACCGCATTACAAAAAATATTCTGTAGTTTCCACTGGTATGTTTGAAATTATCAATATTTTTTGAAGCAACTGTAGCTTTCATGGCAGAAAGTCTGGCCCTTTAGTCTTGATCCCTTTAGCGAATATCAGTAAATCTATGTTACAAAAGGATAAAATACTCAGCTGTTGGTACAATTCGCAGGCCGACTTCAAGTGGTAGAACATCACAGCAGTGCCTTAAGTGTCAAAAATCACAACTTTGACAAACACTGGCAAGCAGTTCAATCTCATGCTAACGTCTTGTGGAGTCAAGGAAAAGGAGTCCTGCCCTTTATTGATTGCCACATCCTCAAATTTGTGCTATAGTGAACTTGATATTTCCCCCTGCTGCTGTCGTTTTTATTAAATACCACACACTATTGTTCATATATGATTGATGACAAAAAGAGAGGAATTGTTTAATCTTAACTTTTATAAATACCACTGTGTAAGTATTCTTTTAAATAATATTTTACTTTTATTTGAGGAAAATAAAGTTTTAGAAGTATTTGTTTTCTCTGAAGAAAAGTAAAAAAGCAAGTAGAAATGCTACAAGAGAATATTATTCCTCATCAATATTCATATGACCACTTACCATTTGCTGTCATAGGCAAAATAGACTTGACTTGGGGAAAATTAATGCTATTTATTAATAATAAAAATAGATTCTGGCTAGTGAGAAGCAACCACAAATTTTAAAATGTCACCTTTCTTTCCCCTTTTCTCAGGCTCACTTTATGTCTTGTATAACCTTATAGCCCCACCCCTGACTGGTGCAGAGGGATGGGAATAGGGAGTTGTGGTCAGACCACAATTGCTTCTCTCTGCCACTCCTTCCTCACACATTTCCCTTGCTCCATCATGGGCTCTCCATGGGCTGCAGTCCTTTGGGAACTAACCTACTCCAATGTGGTGTCCTCAATAGGCTGCTGTGCCTGTGACTGGTGATTGTCTTAAGTAGGAAAACACTATGCCAATACTACAGGTAAGATGCATAGGCTGACCCAGAGACATCTTCTTTTACAGGAACAAAATCCTAAGCATAGATCCTCTTGATCCAATCCAACATGTTTAAAATTGGAGTTGTTTGGCAAGCCTCATCTCTCTCCATCGATTATGTTTCCGTTTTGCCTTAGATACTGCTATTTTTCCTGTTTGCCTTAGACACTGATATGTTTTCATATTTTGGTTAAAAAATAGTCAAAGATTAAAAAAAAAAAAACCCAACAAAAAACCAAAACCAAAAAACAATGCTTTTCTGGTTGTATCCTTTAAGTAATTATTTATTATCAATTGGTAATGTCAAATTTTGTCTCTTACTTCACTGTAACAGATAGAATTTAGATCAGATTTCACATTCTATTAATTCTGCTTAAGTACTGATAGAATATACTAATTGTTATTTTTTAAAAAATGCATTTGTATATACATATTTATTATTTTTCCCTTCACATCCATGCAAATTAATTTGTTACATTTTCATTTTTATTAGTTAGGTAGGGAGACTGCAATAACTATATAGCTTTAGAATTTTTTAATAGTTATTTATCTATTTATATTCAGTTACATTCATTCAGTTCCACCACTTTGCAATAATTGGATTCATTTAGTAATGGATCTTCATAAATTGGTTTATTGTTTTGGCAGTGCTTTCCCAGTTATTTTCTGTTTCATTTTGAATGGGAAATACAGAAAGCTAGCCAATAGAGATGTTGGCATATGCACAGTGGAATGTTTTGTTTTCAGGTCATTTAATGAGAAAAACTGGAAAGAAACTTGTGTTATTTAGATCAATATTATGCCTGCTGTAAATAGCAGTTGCTTTAGTTGAATATGTCCCTTACAATAATTATGCACTATTAAAAAGTAACTATTGGAAAGTTTAGCCTGCTGAACCTTAATTTTTAAGAAAAATAGCAAAATTCAAACCAAATTTGTGTGAGCACAAGAAAGGTTCTCAAAATCATCCTGTAGTTAGTCACTCACCAGGAATATGATTGCTTTGGACTGACCTTGGAGAGACAAAGGTTAATAATTCCACCAAGTCCTTAATAGTAGTTCAATGTTTGGCACAAGAGAATTAGGAATATATTACATTCATATAACCACCTACAAAACTTGATTGTATGGCTGATTACAACCTCCTCCAGAAGTTCTGCTCCTTTGGCTTTCATGCATCATATAATAAACTATCTGTGGCATTTTCTCTTAGCAGAATCATTAAGGCTTATTACTAATTCAGTGCCCTGGTCTGATCTTTTGTACTTTTGCACACAAATTCGTATTTCCTACATGGGGGTCTCATGCAGCTCAGTAAATCTACCATTTAATTCAAAGTGCATCATATTCTCTCTTTCTCAAGCAAGATTTAACTCGTTATTTTACATCCAGCCTGTAAAATAAGAGACTCTGCACAGGTTTACTTTTTTTTTCTGTGGGGCTAGGCTAGCCTTAAAAAGATACAAACTAGATAAATATATGTAACTCTAATAAGAGAATGGAGAAAAATCATGGAAGTTTACTGTAAAGCCACTATTTTTCCTACAGTCCAAGGCAGATGCTTATGCACTGAGGATGCCTTCCTCTTCAGAAACTAAGTGATTGGTAGGAGACACAGCAGATGCTAAAAACGTGGCTGATCTGCAGGGTGGGAACTTGATGAGCTTATTTTCTCTGGCTATACTGTGGCCAGGGTCCCAGATGCTTGGACCACGTTTCTGTTTTAAATGTTTACTGCATCTTTTATTGTGTATGCCCCCGCTGTGCCCTTCTCTTCATCCATCACTCATGCAACAAAATTTTCAGACTAGCTGGCTGTTGACTGTTGTACAGCCAGCATGACTGTAATTAGTGATCAAGTCTGTCATTCGGGGTTTGTAATAAGAAACCATTTGTCTTTACTATATGATTCTCTTTTTTTTTTTTCTGTAAGTTCTTTAATGAATGATAAATTCTACATGGATATGCATATGATCTCGTATGGTATGAATTCATTTGGACATGTATGAGTACTTCACGCCAAACAGACATAGTGAGTTAACTGAGTCCTAATACCTGGCAGAAAAAGGCAGTAGTGTCACTCCATCTAATTTAAGCTTTTAGATGTAACATATGCACCAGTCTAGACAGCGGGAAGCAATGTGGATGATGCCTAGGAAAATTCAGAGCCTAATTTTTAATTGCACAGCTTCCACAATTATGCATAGGTTCTTAAAAAAACATTCAGCAATCACTGTTTTCTCTCTTGTAGTCAAGACTGCAAGAGGTATTAATATCTATATTCTTGATTATGACTGAAGTTTGGCTTTTCATTGTTATATTTAGTGGGAGATGAAGTATGATAATCTGAACCTGTCTCACACAGTACTTGGTGCCTATTTGCTGGGACAGGAAGGAAACCCTAGTGCAGTGCAGTTGGAGCAGTCTAGAGATCCTCCCCAAATGGGTGTGCTATACCAAATGTAGGCATTAACTTAGATTACACACACACAGACACGTGTACACATATGTATTCCTGTGTGTTATCATGTGTATTCACATACTTCCTTATTTCCACATATGTGTAAATCTGGAAAGATATTTGAATATACACATCTGACTGAAATTAAAGAAAGCTAATACTATACTCAGCAGAATAGAATACCAAGCCATCTCCACTCTTAACTTCCTATTTTTCCAGTTTGAAACTTGATTAACTTCTTAATAACTAATATTGGGGTAGGATGAAATTTCTTTTGACTCAGTGGACCAGCTTCAGCTAAATGTTACATTATTGGTTGAATTTGTTGAACTGAGAAGGGTTTGTTCATTGTGAGGATCACAGGCTAAATGACCTAAGACTTTTATGCTAGTCATCCATATAATTGCAATGCACGGATAATTTTCATACTTCAGCAAAGACTAAGAAACTGCTAAGAAAATGAAATTTAATATTATTAAATAAGAGAAGTATTAATGTGCTTTAATTGTGTTTTTTAAGACTCAAGTAACGGTTCAAACTTTCATGCCAAATTAACAAAACAAGAAAGTATGACCAAAACCACTATATTTCCCATCAGTGCCATTTTTTTCCGCATAGCTTTTGTTGCTTGAGGTTTTCTTTGTTCTTATTCCTTATGGGTGATTCACTTATTCTTTTACTAATCCATTTGAACTAAGAAAAATACCTTAATTGGCATACATAGTTACTGTCATGTAAGGAGAAAAAAAGTTTCACACTGCATACTTTCTGCCCACAATATTCTCACTAACCTCAAGCAAAACAGTATATAAGCATGACATAGATATTTTGCATGATGCTAAAATATAGCAGTGCTTTTTTTTTTTTGTCAAAAAAAAAAATCATGCTGTCACGTTTGCTTTCAATTACATCGTCTACCTAACCAGACTGTATCTCAAATTTGTCTGAGAAAGTTATTAGCTATTAATAATGAGTTTTGTGAAACTCTTTTGCAATAGGAGGAATAACAAACATAGTTCAAAGACTAACTCACCAGTAATCAGCCTTAGAATTTTTTGTTGAAATTTTTTCTCTGTTCTTACTACGTTTTACTGTAAATGTATTTTGATCTATAGTTTTATAACTTTATTTGAAGCCTGAGAAAGTATTTAAGGTTCTTTTATGCTGCTGTTGTTTTATAAATATGATGTTTATTAACTTCTGGTTTAAATCAAACTCTTTTTTTTCAGAAAAACAATTATTCTGTATCCCATATAGGAAAAATGAGATACATATTGAAATTATTCTTCATCAACTATGGAAGCTACAAAAAGATGTAGATACTTTTAAATATTTTGGTCAAAATTATTAAATAAATGCATACTGAGACAAAGAATGGAACAACTGTATAGTCTAAAATTACTAAACTCACAAAGAAAATCAGTATCATAAACATTATCTCAGTCTAGCACAAATTCTATGGATTCACTAAAAATTCCTATTTAATGACAGGTTCAATGTATGTTTTTTTAATAATAGAGCAAATAAAGGGCCTCATGCACATGCTGTAGTAAATTATTAATTTACAAAGACTATTTTGCCTTACCTACTTTATAGCCTGATAAAGTCAAGAATGTTTTTAACTGGTGGAATCTGCATTGATTCAATGGTCTTAAATAGAGAATGTAGCCCATACAATTCTGATTAGAATTGAAATTGCTTGAAGCAAGTTCTTTCTATTAGGAAACTAAAATTTCCAGTGAAGGAAGTCAAGCTTTTTCATAGCAATATTATCCATGCAATGGGTGTTTTCCCTCTCAATATTTTATGACACAGAATCATAGAATGGCTCAGGTTGGAAGGGACCTCAAAGATCATCTAGTTCCAACTTCCTTTTTATGGGCAGAAACACCAGCCATTAGATCAAGTTCTCAGGATCCTTATCTAACTTACTAGTAGTTACTACCAATTCAATTCCAGGAAGTTATTCTATGACTATATTTTTTTCTATTTTTGGGGCGGTCAAATTCTATTTTTAATTTACTTCACTACTGCTTTACAAATACATGAAATGCCCTTCCAAGTTTACACACAGAAATAAGACTTCATTAATGCTTTCCATTCATAAAATCATTGTATTTACAACTTTTGCTGGTGAACTACATTGGCTTAATCAAGACAGCATGGATAAATCTCTCTCCTCTCCTATAGTCTGATTCCTAGGCCAGATATGGGCTCATCCAGCAGTACAGTAGTCCATCACCAATGAAAATTATTGCTGTCTCTCCGTTCTACCAAGCAGATATCTTTTGTACCAGGGTAATTCTCTGCTGCTCTTTCAGACACACTGAAAGGCCAGAAAAGGGTACAAAAGGGCCTAAGCAAAAGACTGGATAAAATCTTTGATATTCATAGTGAAAGAATTTTGAAAGGGAAAACCTCATTAAGAAATGCAGCAAGGGCATGATTTAACCGGTTTCACAAGCCATACCCACCTAACATCAAAGGCAGTCTGGTCTTTTGAGGTTGGCTTGTCAAACTGAATTATACTGGCTTTTCTGAGTAGTTATCAAAGGTTTGTAATAACAGAACTAAGATAAATGCTTTTGATCCAGCTGGTCATGATTTCTCTTAATGTTTCCTATTTTGAAACTTCTACTTCATTTTTCTTGCCAATTATGCATATAGTTATACGGACATTCAGGCATCTCTTTTACTCACTTAGTAAAAGAAGTGACAAAACCCTGAAAAGACAGAAGAGGCTGAGCTTGGCCTAATTTCATATCTATGCACAGTGTGTGAATCAGCTGAAATGTAGAGCATTTAGAAATAGAAATCTATAATATTTCCACAGGCAGAACTTTCACTCTGGAGATAAAAGTGCTCAGTACTGAATGCTTTCTTTTGCTTGCTGATATCTCTAAGCAGAGATATATGATTATTATTTTTATGATAATTCTAGTTTTGATGGGATACACCATGAGGAATAATTTAGCTAATTCAGACAAATACATTATATTTCTCCCTATAGTAATTGTATTACAAAATTTTTCCAAGCTAGACAAAGCTGAAAAAGATGTTTAATTTGAAGTCATCTAATAAAATAGGACCCCAAGCTCTAAAAAGGAAGTGTAAGACTATTAAATAACTTTAATTATAAGCATTTCAAAAGTTTCAGATAGCTGTACAGTATCCTGAATATTCAGCACTTGTTGCAGTTGCTCCCCAGTCATTTTGGGCCTTTGTAAGCATAGATTTGGAAATTTGACTGAAGACTGGAAGCAATTTTTGTCTGAACAGTTCAAGCTCTGCCACAACCAGAGCTTTAAAGCAATTACTTCATTTCCAGCTTTTACTTGTCCGAACTATTTTTATTTCACTTTTA
The DNA here is from genome assembly GCA_910950805.1 of Acrocephalus scirpaceus scirpaceus. NCBI lineage: Eukaryota > Metazoa > Chordata > Aves > Passeriformes > Sylviidae > Acrocephalus > Acrocephalus scirpaceus. Next base: position 64,841,556 of record OU383774.1, on the reverse strand, counting down.
TGAAATTAAAAAAAAAAAATTATTAATGATTCCTTAGAGAGAAGAGATAGAAACACAATCAAACTCTAAAATTTTAGTTCCAAAATATGATTTTGAAAATGAATTTTGTTCTGAATAACAGAGAGCATTTTAGCAACAGACTAGGTGGTCCCAATCACTGGCGAAAAGTTTTATCAGCTACTTATGAACAGCATTTCTACCAGAAACTCAAGAGTGCCTTTAGCTGTATTTTATTAGCTATCTTAATTGGAATGGAGGAATGAGAAAGTGTGTTTCACTCTCAGTGTACAAATATCAGTTTATTGATTTATTTCAGTGGAAAGACAATGGAATAAATAAGAACTTTTCATGCCAGAAGAAATATCGAAATGATGAGGATTTTGACTAGGGTACACAAGATTATTTGCAATGAAGTCTGCTGAAGTGTTAGTCCTTTGCATTATTATAAATGGTGTTCAGCGTTTTCATGTCCAAATATCTACTTAGAAATATATTTGCAAATCTCAGAAGTGTTAATCATGGTTTATATTTTTGGGGATCAATTCACTTACTGACATGTAGTTGTCTACTGACGTTTAAAGTGCTTCAGGGTGCCAGCAGTCATGATTTTTTCTACTGGTTTTTCTATTGTACTATTTTCCATATCTCTCCACCTGGAAGGAATGTCAACATACCTTAAATGTCACAAGAAAAAAAGTTTTATCACTGTCTGTGGGTAGCTGAATCAAGTCACATCTTTGAAAATAAAGATAACATCCTTGCAGACACCTATATGTAAATTTTTATATTTACATTTATATTACTGTAAATGTTTTTGGTCACATGTTTAAATATTTTTTAGTGCTCTTCTTTAGGCTCAGCTGACTATTTTGAGCGTAACCTCAAGTTAGACACTGTAGACATCAACAGATTAACACAATTGAGTGCCTTAATATTGATTTCGCTTGTAGATATCTGATAATCATAAATAAAGTTAAATGTATGAGGTCTGGATCCAAAGAAATAGTTACAAAAAAAGTGTATTTGCTTTTATATCTCTCATAGAGGAGTATGGATTCTCCTGGGTGCTTTAGTCAGAGCACAGGTTTGTCTATCAGGCACTACCAAAATGTTCTCAGGCTTCAGAGACATATTTAGTGGTTGTACAGCACTTCCTTATTCATCAGCATCCATACCAATGAAACGTAATGGCAAATGCACATTTAAATGGCTCTGAATTCATGGAGTGCTTAGGACAGTAAAAGCTTCCAAATGAGTAATTGCTTTACAGAGACAGCTTTCACATCCGAAATTGCTTAGTGGTTGAACTTTAAAATAGCCTGTGTTTCTATTAGTTAATCTCCAGGCACTGTATAAAAGGCAACAGACTGCAAAAAGATTCATACAGAATGAATACAGCAGGGTGTTAGGGGGAAAGAACAATCAGAACTATTTCCTCTTGGGACTCATTATAAAGAGTAGAATGAAACAAGTTTCTTGCCTGCAGATACTTAGAAACACAACAACTTTTTGGTTAAGACACATTTTTATCATTTCAAGTTTAAAATACTCTTCAGAAGTTGTCCATGACTTTCCAACATAACTCTACCCTCATAAAATATTCTGATGAAGAAAAACAACACACTGTGCTCGGGGGTTGTAATTTCCTTGCAAAGTAGACAGGTTGTTGTTAGTGTGGGTAAGAATTTTCTTCAGCATAAGCAAGAGCCTTGAAACTGAGGTAGTACTTTTTAAAAATCCGTGTTTAAAACATAATGTGATAGTCCTATGTGCAATGCATTTCATATTTGATCTCTACTATATTCTAAGTGTAAAATTCATGCTGAACATGTGTTCCCATTGATAGATTTATGTGGAATTTGTTGAATATCAGATCTAGTTTTCCCTATTGTTTGTGCTTCTTAATACTTTGATGCACAGCAAAACCAGAGAAATTATAATAAATGGATTGCATATTTTTTATTTGTCTGAATTACCAGTTATAAATTTTCACTTCCACTTCCGTCTCATAGATGATGAGCTTAGGCAGCAACTCTGCTTACATGATTTTTAAACCTATAGGGACAAACGTGCATGTCATTTGTGGTGCTCTTGTCTGTATATGCAGTAATGAAACAATGAAAATATTCATTAGCAGAAAGAAATATCTTCCTTTCTCTTCAGGTGGACAAAGCACTAAATAGGATGTGATTGTGGTCATAATATTGAAAACATATATGCCTGTTCACTAAATGAGATTCACATGATTTAAAACTATTATATATTTTCACTTTTTCTATTTTCTGATGTCAGATAAAAAACCAACCAGATACCCATAGGTTTTATTTCTGCAATTCTGAGCTCTTGTTTTATCAACATTTCTATTTGTGTGGACTTTCTTAGGTTATATTCAGTTGGAGGTCGGGATGGAAGCTCATGTTTGAGTTCAATGGAATATTATGATCCTCACACAAATAAATGGAATATGTGTGCTCCTATGTGTAAGAGAAGAGGAGGTGTAGGAGTGGCTACCTGTGACGGCTTTCTTTATGCAGTTGGAGGTCATGATGCTCCTGCTTCTAATCACTGTTCTCGACTGCTGGACTACGTGGAAAGGTATCAAATTATACATGCATTTTTTAAATACAAAATAATATCTAGTAGCATTATTTTTTTAACTTAGTCGTGGTAAAATAAAACAGATGTCTAGATAACCCTAGAAATCTCTAATTAGTACTTACTTGAAAAATTTTATAAAGGTCTGTGAAAGACAATCTCTTTGAAACTTATTGTCATCACTTTTTATTCATAGTACTATTACATATTACCACAAACACAAAAATCCACTCTTTTCACATCCCATTTAAGTAATTTTACGACACTATACTATACACTGCAGTGTCACAAACTAAAAATTGTACAGATAAAAAATTTTCCTTGAAATAATTTTATAACACAAAATTGAATTGTGTTTAGAAGCATTTTCTAACTCTAAAATAGCTAAGCAAAGAAGAAATTACAAAAACACCCTGTTTAAGTGATGGATATTCACAGTATAATATATTGTTTCCTTCAGCAAAATTGCCACTTTCTAATGTGGTGATATAAGCCTTATACACCATATTTACAGTACTGTGAATTATGGAAGTAAATTTTTTACAAATTCAAGAGTTCAAGTAGGGCAGTACAGTACACATGAAGTGATTATAGCATTCAATTTAAAGGTATTCCTCAAATGTTTCATGAATGTTTGACTTTTTTTTTCTGATTCTGAACGCTATAAAATAGAATAAGAAAAATATTCACTCCAAGTATGTACAGATTGTGAAAGTCAAAGTAGATATTTTTAAATAGTTGGTTTATCTTAACATGTAAGCTGGGAAAGATTTATTTCGTTATTTATTTTCTGAAGGCGTTAATTAAATGTCAGTTATTTCTTCTGCTGAATCCAGCTTGGTATTCAATATTTAATTGAAAAATTATGTGTTAAAACTCTTACGTTATCCATATGATTTTGCTCAATCTTAGACTCATTGCCATCTCTACTGTATGTAAGGAAAGATCATAGACTGCCAAATTCTTCTCATCTCCAACAGAGGCACAGTTAATTAGGGAAATCCCATGATACCTGTACTTACAGAGCCTATACTTCTGGACCTCTATTTATAAGGAACAATAACAAGAATTTTCAAAGAAATAAATTTATATTAAGACTACTAGTAACAGTCATAATAAGTATGAGATCTTTTCAACTTCTGCCTATTGGTACTTATTGGAGCTTGTCTTTAATTTTCCATTCTCTGAGAAAAAAACCCTTTTGGTGTTGAAGATGAACCATATCCCACTCTTGGTTCTTGTTTCTTTGGGCTGATGGCTTCCTGAGAATGCTGTCTAAAAGTCCTTCTCCCAAGCCCCAGTGCCAGAAGAGAGCGTCAGGATGCATCTGTCTCGGTCTTCAAGGATGTTTATTATTTCTTATCTAGGTATATTTCGTTCTCACCTGGCTAGGGTGCTAGCTACAAAGCTGATCATGGACAACTGACCACCCCAAGGGCAGTCATAATCTTTTATACTATTTACTATGTGTTCTATGTTTACAGATAAATACCAGTACCTATCACCTATGTTAGACAGTGTATTTCTACTCTCATCCAATCCAGAACTGCCACCACCACAGCAGAAGATGGAGGGCAAGAAGAAGAAGCAGAAGGACAGGGACACGCCCAAATTCCTCCATCTTGCCTTCTTGAATCTCCATTCTAAAACCCCAAAATTCTACATCTACACCCAGTGATAAGCCAGTATTATACTAATCAAACTCTCGTGGCTTGTCTTTTGACCCCTTGCCAGGGTCTCGGATCACCCAGAGCACCCAGAGGGATGTCTTGGGTTCCCACATCCCACCACATTTGTCTTTCTCAAGGGAGACAACAAAATGAGCTAAACCTATCCTTATGCTGTTTTATGTACTGGTGTAAGAATGACAGTATATAGTGTCTCTCATCTAGATATTTTTTCCACTGATAGCAAAAGGTATGGATAATGTACTTCATCAATAGTAAGCTTTGGGACTAAAAGTTGGAACTAACAAACAAGAACTTGGAAGACTATTAAATTGCATTGAATGGGTGTGAATTAACTGGTGGACTCCACTGAAAAGTGAAAAAACTCTCATGGCCCTTGCAGTGATTGATAAGTTAATAAGATGGCTGAAATGTGATTTAGTGTGTCTGATTTTTTATTCCAAAATAATGCATTATTTTCAAAAAATAAAAGCCCCTCAATATCTTAGAAAACAAAGAATAGTAAGTGATGAGGAAATATAGTAGCCTGAGTTATTTCATATCTCTCTGAAAGTTTTTCCTTCTGTAAATATCGAAGGCCTGTTTTTTACCTAAGTCTCTTCTTCTTCAGGAATGAGTCTGTTTCAGTCATTTTGTCATTCTGATGCAGTATTTATTCCAATACCAATATGCTCCTGGAAGACTGTCAAACCAGACATAATATTTTAAAATTTATTTTTGAGATTATGCAAATATAGTGGCAGCAGATACGTGGGGTTTTTTAATGCTACTGCTAAAATCCTGCTCAAAATTAGTTAGGTATTCCAGTTTACTCTCTTCTAAGGTTGATGCAATTTTAAAGGATTTCCTCTGGATTCAAGCACTCTGAAATAAAATAATAGTTACGTTTCGCTCATCTTCACAAGCGCAAAACTGTCAAAGTGCAATCTTCTATTCCTTTTTAAAGGCAAAGCAACTATCTTCTTCATAAGAATTATAAAATTTTCAAGATATTTTGGCATATTTCATAAAGCAGCTTTCTTTTTAAAATGTTACTCAAAACTCGACATGCTAGAAAACATAGTCATTTGACCTATAGTTTTTTCCCCTTCATGTCACCTTGATTTCAAAATTGATTTCTTTCCACATTCAGGAGCTTTTATCATAACCCTGCTCAGCCTGGGGCATACCTAGTTATTATAAAGATGACATATACACTTGCTTTTAGCACAAAAAGGATGTAAGAAATCTCAGGTATTTTCCTGGCAATTACAAAACAAAGTTCTTCTGTATTTCTATTTTGTTGACAGAATTGAGTTATAAGGATTCATTTTAGCCTTGCATACCTGTTTATTGGAAGAAGAAGAAAAGAAAAAGGGTCCAATGATGATGTCAGTTGTATTGTTTTCCAGCTTTAACTTTTTACCTTTTCACCTTGGCCCTTGTAATTTAAGATCAGTGTATGAAGGAGTGTATTAAACGTTTATTACCTTTAGGCAGGCAAGGATACCATGCACACTGGTGCATTTAACTGGATGGGAAACTGTTTCAGCTAGAGCCATATGATGCGGTTGTTGAAAAACTCACCCAGTCTTTGAAAAAACTCCATTAAAAATGTGGGATTTTTAGCTTGTTACATGTTCATTTCCCCTTCACATATTCAAGCAATATTTTGCGGTATTTTCCTCTAAAGTTAGGAAAGATATTTATCATATATCTAGATTTTTGATGTCCTATTTTCTTAGAAGTCCCCCAAATGCCAGGATTAGCAGCTAGGGCACTAGTAGATTTTTTTCTTAAAATGTGTTTACCTCTCGAGGACAATATAAAAAAGGTTACTGACAGTTCTTTTATTGTCCAATATAAAAGTTATATTTATGAACCAAATGGCTATTTCAGGCAAAACATTGTAGCATTGCTGTTTCAGTACTTGCATTAAATATATATAAAATATTAAATTGTTCAAATATGTGGGACTTCAAAAAGTATCCACACAACTTGCTTCTTCATAATATGACTTACTAAAATACGCTTGAGCTAATTAATAAAGTCAGACAAAGGATTTGTAGACTAAAACTGCTTATTTTCTCCACTGATCACATGATTCTATTACATAATACACTTGCTTAAGGACAGATGAAATTAATTTTATTATACTGTGATACACTATTCTGTTTTAGTAATATTTGACATCTAAAAATGAGGTATCTAGTGTAACCTAATATTCTGGACATCCTTGGTAACAAACTATCAAAAGATAATTAATTTCTGGTTTATGAATTTTACCTCCAAAAGAGTTACAATGGAATGACTTCTGAAATGTAACAATTTAACCTTGTTAAGGAATATCTAAATGAAAACGCAGGTTAAATATTTATTTTTAAGTTACAGTCATGCAAAAGGATTTTTTCCCTCTGTTTTAAAAATTCAGTGGTGATCTCACAACCAGTATTATTTTCTTTACTTGAGCAAATACCAGGAGACACTAACTCTAATGCAGTTAAGCATTAGAATACATAGGGAGGTTTTTACCATTTCAAAGTATAGTTTCAGAAGTTAAAATACAGTGAAATTTAATTTTAGAAATAATATTTCTAATATTTTTCTATGCTACAGGAAATACCCTACTTTAAATGTATATACAGCATAAATAAAATTTATACACCGATCTATTCAGATATTGCTCATATATCTTTCTCAGATCTCTTTGTGACACACTATCCCACAAATATCTTAGTTATTCTAGAAGGCTTGTTGAGCAAAAGTTTCTAATCAAACTTTTGGAGGGCTGAATTGGGAACACAATGAATCTATATCTTTTCCTTTTGCTGTTAGGAAGAATTTTTTGGGTAGGATACTAAAGGTTTGGGTTTTTTTTTCCCCAGGGGAAAAAGAAATATATTCAAGTGAAAATCAACATAAATTGATACTTATCTTCTCTCCACATACCCAGTTTCATTTATCTTTGCCCAGGTATGACCCAAAAACTGATACATGGACAATGGTGGCTCCACTGAGTATGCCTCGAGATGCTGTTGGTGTTTGTCTCCTTGGCGACAAATTATATGCAGTAGGTGGCTATGATGGTCAATCATACCTGAACACTATGGAAGCATATGACCCTCAAACTAATGAGTGGACACAGGTAATTATAAAGTTTATTTTATATATATAAATGTGCGCACACACATATACACACATATATGTATGAATTAGCCATTCTAAGTTTAAAGAAAACTTAGTGCAGAAGGGTGCATACTTCAAAATCATGATCTTAGCCTTAAATAAGAATTTAAAATAGGTGAGATGCATTATACTCAAGAATGCCTATTTCTTTTTATGGTTACAAGGGAGAACTTCTATTGACAGGCTTAAATGTAGACTCAAATGCTTTAAAGTTAATGCAGAAACCCATCTTTTTAATTTACTATGAATTACTGAGAAGAGCATTTTTATGATGTCCTGTAGGAGACAAGACATTAATTTGGAACAATTCTTCTTGCAAAACCACCAGTTCACATTAAAAACGATTAATAAGCATGCTTGGACAGGTACTTAGGAGACATATAAACAATGTTGTGATTTATACAGTTCCACAAATTACATTGTGTTGTTACATATATATAAGCTAACTCTACTGTGATTGTTTCAGCAAGATTCAGTCCCCTAAAGGTCTTAATCCTTGTCTTGCCTTGAATACTGTTTAAAATTGACAAACATATCCTAGAGGACACTTGAACCTGTTTAGGAACACTGGAACCACACATTTCTGCATTCACCTTTCCTCAAAGACTTTCCTCCAGCTTTCACCTTGCCTCAAAGACTAAAGTGGAAGCATCGGTCACAGTCTACAGAATATAGAAACCCACTGCATATCAGCGGTTCACAAAATTGATGACAACTCTAAACTTAATTCCTGCTTTCTGTTCTTAGACTTTCAAATGAGATGTCAGGTGTGAGTAAGCAATTTTAAATTACAAAAGTAGTGTAATGTGGATTTTATTTATTTTTAGCAATTTATATTCCCATCAGTTTTGACCATTTTAAAATATTGTTGACACAGCACTTTGACAATGTTTTCATGGCTTTTTTCTATTCAGTTAATTTGTGTCTGTTTTTCTGCAGATGGCTTCCTTAAATATTGGAAGAGCTGGTGCCTGTGTTGTAGTCATCAAACATGACTTTGTCAGCACTGCTTAGAATTTTACTGACTGTGAAATGATTATTTTTCTATGAGACAAAGAGAATGATTACTCCCAAGAACAAGGATTTACACAGTGAATACACTGTTGATCACAAACTTGAAGAAGTTTGGTAGTGACAAAGATTAAGTATTTATGGCCTATATAATCATAAAACTGTTCACAGTCAGTGAACAAGAAAAAAAAAAAAAAAAACCCAGAATATTGTAGGCGTAAATATGTGAATATAGAGTAGTAAGTTCAGGTATTGTTCTTATGAATGTGTCCTGAAGAACTGGATAATCATGGGAAATCTACACGAAGAGCGGAAAGGAATTAAAGAATAGTTTTCATGGCTACAAGAGAACTGCAGGAACGTGAAAGTGCATTTAATCAATTTTAAACTGTGTTTTTTAAAAGAAAAGAGTGGATAGTAATATAATTTTTTTGCTGTTCAGGTCTTGTCTTCAAATGGGTAATGGTCTTCTCATTTAAATGAGCAGTTTGACTTTAAGTAAAGGAAGAGGTCAAATGGTCTTGATATTCATAGCAGTTGAGTTATGACTCTAGAGTAGGAAGAAACACAAACTAAAAGTAGACTTTTTCGGTAACTTCAGATTGTACCTCCTTACCAGTGTTAATAAATGAGTCTATCAAGGGGGAAACCTGTGTGTTTAATCAACTAAAATATAAAGCAGTCCTGTGGCTGCACTGGGGTTTTGTTGCAAATATGGGAGTCAAAGAAACAGTTACCTAATTCTTTCTTAATCTTATATTCAAGCATGTGGGCTCTAACCTCATTGTTTTATGCATCTACTGCATGTTGGAAGCTCATGACAAGCTGGAAAATTGATCCCCTTATTTCGCTGCATCATGTTAATGGATGAACCATGACAAGAACAGTCTGTAGAGCCTCTTTTAACATTTCAAGAGGGAGAAAAATCCTACATTTTGTTTCTTTCTGATGCTTGTACATACACAGTTTTGCCTACTTAGAGCTGCCAATTTATGACTTTCCACTTATGACTGAGAATAACTGCAAGTCAGGAAATCAGAATAAATGCAAGTGGAATAAGGAAAATTAGACCATTTGATCTAATAAAGTTCATATTGTTCATACGATAAATATACTAGTGTCATCTGTGCTTCCCTTTAGGGTTGATAATTTCTTCCAGTAATGATACTTTGAGCATTTGCTTTGGCAGTAACTTTGATGCTGATGCTTTCTGTCTGCTCAGCTGATTCAACTGGAACCTAAGGCCACTCTTGGAATATGAAATTCTGCTATTCAGGGATGCACAGCTTCTGGGAACAGGGCACCAAATCTGCTTCTCTAAAGCCTTGCTGATCCTATAGGAAACATTTCATGGCCCAAAAGCAGAAATCTCACAATCCTCTTTTACTAGCAATTTTGGGAAGGAATTCTGGTTGCACTAAAATGAGTTGTCTTAGTGGAAACCTCTGCAATCATTTGAGATTAAAAAATACGTTGAGGTTCCATCTTGGGACATTTGATTTGAAGATGTGTCTTTTCTTCTCACAGCATCAGTATGCATGGATGTCTTTGTTTACTGATGTAAGCTGAATTGCAATTCTGAAGCCTAAGTATATGGATTTAAATATTTTAAATATTTCTCTGTCCTAATTTGAAATCAGCTGAAAACATTTCAATATTAATTTTCCACAGCTAGCTGCCTTTTGAATTGCAATTAGTTTTTCACAGAGAAGCATGTGAATTTTTCTCCAACTACAAGTCGTTGACTAAAAAATGTCATCTCTCTAAAGATTTTGCTTCACATAAACCCAAGTTTTGGAGACCAAATGAAGAAGATTCTAGAATTATAACTGTAATTAAATATAGACATTGGCATTCAGTTTTCCTACAGAGATAGCTAAAGAACTTAGAAATTGAATTTTAATTCTATTCCTAGAACTTAGTTTGATTTCATTATATTCATACATAATAGAAATATTTTTTCTCTACCTATACACTGATCTTCAAAATTGGATTTTTCCTGTTAATTTCATTCTGTGGAAAATTTGTTTTAAGTTCTTTGATCATTATTTTCCTCCATTTATCCTCAATTTCATTTTTGATTCTCAATTTCCTTTTCCACTTTTTCAATTTGCATTTATTTTTACCAAAATGATTCTCATGTGTAATTTTTCAGCCTATTCCATTTCTCTTATTCTGAAAAAATAAAATTAGTATATGTATTATTTTGATCATGTAAAATCTAGCCACAATAAGAATCAGAATTTGCTTTCATATTCTTTTTATATGCTGCTACAAGTTTCTTCTAAAGAGAATTTATGAAGAACTTTAATTTTTTTTCCTTACCATTGTGTTTGCTTTTACTAAAAGTAATAATAGTTTTACCTTTGTTTTCAAAGGGAATTTATTTAAATCCAAGTACGGTATAATTGTAGCCTTGATTTCTGTGGTTCACTAAGGTATTTTTTATATTTACAGTTTTTTATTATTGACAATGATAGATGCTAGAAATATAATCCATATTAGGAAATATCTACATATAAAAAAGTCAATTAATTATTTTTTGGTGGAGTTCTTGAGTATTGACATTATGTCATCCAATTTTACAGAAAAGTTTTGCATTGTTGTCAAAATCACAAATAAGGTAAGAATAGTTTTGCACTGGCTTTAATTGCAATTTTTCAATATTTATTTTAGTATATGATATTATTTTAATATATGTTCTTGCAATCAAAACACTGATATTGCTTTAAAATCAAAAGTAAATTAAAAAAAAATCATTTTACATATAAAACAGACTTTTTATTCGTATGAAACTTGCCCAATTATTAAAACAGTTTTCGGGTGCTTTCAGGGAGTTGCCTGCCTCATAATTTTACTCTGTTAAGCTAACATTACTTGGTGTAAGGAACCATTTTGGCAAAGCAAAGAACTCTTTCCTTGAGTACCATTCTCTTCTACAGAAACCTGCCATCAATTGACCATTATTTTAAAAGTACTTAAGTTAAAATATATCTAGACAGCTCTATATAATAATTAGATACTTTCAATATATTTAGAAGGCTGACATAATTCCCTTAAATATGTTTATGTCTTAAATATTTTCTATTACTTCAATAAAAGTAAATCACAAAATAAATTTGAGCTTATGCAAGTTTTAATGGCTCAGACCTTGATGTCCATGAGCAAACACCAGAAACAGTGCATCGTGATTATGAATGAAATGCAATTTTTCCACAAGAGAATTTACATTCTGAAAAACTTTCCTTATTATTTTGCCCACAATGAGCTGGGGAAAACAAAATGTGACCTATGATCTATGTTATCTGTGAATTTGCATTTTTTATTTCATGAGGAATAAATTGAGAAAGCATTTCCTCAAGGGCTTCATAGAAGCTCTTGTAACTATTATCAAACAGCAGTAATAGATTGCATCATTTAAATTCTTGGAATATTAAGTTCTTGGATTTTTTGCATCTACTGTACCAAGAAAATGTGAATATACTAGGTAATGCAGGCTCACTGTCAGATCAGAATCTCAATATGTTAAAGTAACTCCAGATATATTTCTTTAAAAACAGATTATCCATGCAGTCTATCTGTTCTAACTTAAATGAGAATGCATAAAATGCTCAGTAGAATAATTATTCTTCAGCATTGTTCTAAGTCCAGTGTAAAGCTGCTCAAATTGGCATAACCTTGCAATTCATTGCAAATTCCCTCATTATAGTTCTGCGTCATAGTTCATGGGGAATGTGTACACTGCAGGACAGAGAAACCACTGCAAATCATTAAATCAGCAAGAGTTTGATTTCCACTTATAGGACTACAGCTGTCAGACATTAAACCATAAAGAAAATTATGAGCACAGGTAGGAATTGTTAGTGACAGTGAACAATACGGCTTCGAATAACTGGCTATTCACAGCTTCACCTTGGGGAATCTCTGCAGCTGCCAAATTCGTCACCTGCTCAGGGTTGCAAAAGTAGTCAAAGCTGAGGTATAAACAACTTACACTTCTATCAGCCCATATTTTCCCAGATTTCCCATGATGACATGATGCTTAAAAAATGCACAAAAATTAAAATAATGATGGTTTTAAATCCTCTCTCATACAAGTCTAGTACTCCTCAAAATTAGGTCTGTGAACCAGTTTCACATTCAGTCTTCTTTGCTTAGGTGGCCTAGGTTGTGTGTTAGGTCTGATGACATCTTTAGTAAACTCTTTCAAATGTCTCCAACAAAAGTGTTGGAAGAGGGCTGCCTTTGATGGCCTCTAGGAAGAAATGATGTTCCAAAGGTGAGATGTTTCTATTAAATAGGTGAGCATTCATTTTAGTCACCCCCACATAAGTGTCTGATACCGTGTGAGTTGCCCAAAATTATCTAAGTCATCCACACTGGGCTGGCACATATGGCACAAATGAAGTTGTGGAGTGGTAACAGAAGTTTGAACAGGTTCTAAAGTACCCCAGATTATATTTGCCTATAAAATAATGCTATTTTATAGGCAAATAGAATCCATGATCCCTCATATATATATATATATATATATATATATATATATATATATATATTTATGTATGCATATGCACCCAGTGCCACTAATTACTTGAAGTTATTATCTTACAACACACCTGTGTGATGGGACAGGCTGAATTTAAAACTATTTTACTTCAGATTGCTTAAGCTTGAAAATATTAACCTTGATTGTCCAATGAATGATACAAATAGTGGACATAGGTGTGATATCCATTAATACTCATTAATGCTGGCAAGTAATGGGAAATGCTAACTTGTAGAGATCCTCTTTATAGGGGAAATTATCTTTTTTTTATCACTTCAGTCAAAAATTTGTTCTGTAAGCAAGCCAGGAGTAAATCACTCTTACTCAGCAGTTATTAAAAAAATCACCTACATTAGTTGCTATAACCTAATGTAGGCTTTTTGGTTTTGTTTTTCTGTTTAACAGTAAAATGTTTCTGAGCTTAATTCTGTAAAGGTTTAGGTGACACATTTTAGTCACATAGTGGAAAATCTCACATACAGACATAGTGTGAAAAAAAGACTATTTGGTTTAGGTTTTGGGGTGGTTTCTTTTTTCTTGTTTGTACATCTGTATATTTTCCAGGTATCAATTAATTTTAAATGGTCATTTCTTCCACTTGAAAGGTAAAAGAGAAAGAAGGGTGAATGAAAATATCCATTTTGTTATTAAGAGGGTTCAACTGTGTAAATGTCCACATACTCTACTCTTATAGCCAGAGCAGAAAAATCACTATTTCCAGGACATGATCATCTCATTAATAAGGTGAAATAAATCACATTTTAAAAATGTGTTTCTCTGCAAAAGTGCCTAAAATGACTAGTTCAGACAGAATTACTTAAGTTGGATAAGATGTATCTCGACCCTTTGATAAGTGCCTAGAAGGAACTGGCCCCACAAACATTTATTTCCAATAAATATGACAGGAATTTCATTTAGAATATAACTGCAAAAGTCAAGTATGCATTGAACAAAAACCAATTTCCGTGTTCTGAAATCAAACACTCTTATGATATTCAGAGAATGGATAATTTGGAGCTTTCAAATGACAAGCAAAAGAAGCAAAATATGTTAACCTAGAGGGAGGAAAAGTATTCAAAAAATTGCACCTGCAGCTCCTGGTTATCTAAATTTTAGATATCCTAGTTTTCAGGGATAAGAAAGCAATTTGATATAGTAACCTACAAAACATATCTATATAATTAAACTTTAGAAACTTTCAGAACATGAAATAGGATTATTTAAAAACTTAGGATTGCTGTAATCAGTGGGCATCCTTATTCCAGGCCTTTGTGTGGGAAGAGAAAAACTGGACAAAAGCAGACACCTCTCACCAGAATGGTCATCTCATGTAAATGTAGGCATACAGAAAAATCACCTGCTTTAAATGCATTGGTTTGCTCTTTGATTTACAAAGATGCCAATGAGAACAACCAGATTTAGGCACCTAAATTAGTAGAAATACCAACAATGAAGTGTATAAAAATGCAAACGTCTGAAATTGTAAATCTGCTTGACTCGCTTATAGATTTATCCACATTATCATTTATCTCACAAGTAGTTTACACCATGCTACATATTCTTTGACAGTTCTATGTATATAGACAATTAAAGAGAGATTTTGCTTGTTACTTTTGAAATAACATTCATTGTACATCTATTGTAGGTGAATTTCTTGTTTTTATGTAAGTTCACAGTTTTGTGCAGTTCTGCACAAAGTGTGAAAGCACGGCATTAATTGTTCATTTCAATATAAACTGTGAATGTTTAGCAGCTTCTAAAATCACAGACCATATTCTTTACTCTTTAAAATCAGATGCTTATTTTTTTATTCAATTTTTCAAAATTGTGGCTATATTTTACATAAGACATTTTTATGCAACACATGTTTATGTGTCTGGAACCTTGCAGAAAAATACATGTGAGGATTCTGCTGGCATGAGATTACAAAACCCACAAGCTTTTATAAATGTATTTTCTATGTCAGGTACTTAACATATCTTTGGTTATGTTTAGTTGACTTTAGAGAACTGACTCAGAGATCTTAGAAATATATAAAGATAATGAAATCAAGGTTTTAGTTTAAAGAATTTAAAGAATAAACTTTACTTGCCTGGCTGCTATTTTTCCCCTCTTCTGTCCTAAAAAGCAACAACAACAACAAAAAAGCAAACAAAAAAATCCCAGTTAAGTTCCTTTGTCTTTTTAAAATTCATTGTACATTTAATAATTTATATTGTCTTAAATTATGATTCATTGTAAAATTAGAATTAGGCAGAGGAAGAGCTGCAACAAAAGTGACACAGAAGTAACTGTTATGCACAGACTGAAAGTCTTCATTAATTGGGGAAATAAAAAGATTTTTCTAGAATGGTCTAGTAAACACAAAGTGTCAGCAGACTTATGCTAATGGCTGACTCATTCTTTAACTAAAACGCTTCTGCCTTCACCTCGCATACCAAAAGAGCTTGTATCAGACTATGGCTGCTTGCTTTGAGGAGAGACTGGAAAAATGAGGTCTGAGTCTTTAATGCAAGAGGGACATTGTTAAAGCAGGAAGTATGTGGTTAACAGCATGTCACAAATATAAACTTTCCTTCCAGTGCTGTCACATAAGCATGCAACTGTTTGCAGATGTATGATAGGATTTTTGCATCAAATGGATCCAGTCAGAAGTTTTGAAGGTTTAGTCAAAAACAAAATCAGTATTGAAGAAATATCTTGGGATGTTGATATATGAGTTTACCTAGTATGGAAAGGGACTACAGAGCAAAGTGTACAATGTTTTGGAATGTAAGACAAAAAATGCATTAACAGAAGGTATAAATATGGTTGTAAATACATTCAATTAAGCTGTCCTATGTTTTGCAATATTTGCAGAGCAGTTTACTGAATGTTATGCTTTTACCATGGTTGTGTTATATCTTGGACATGTATGTATAGAATGCAAGTGAAGACAATAGAGCACAATGTTAAACTCTTAACCTGACTTTGTTTGACACAAATTGTTTCTAAAAAGTTTGAATCTTGAAAATGTCACTGTGCAAAAATAAACATGTCTGGTTTTATGTATTACAGAGGTGATTCTTTTAAGTGAATATGATAACACAATTAGGGGTTTAGCTTGCATATTTTAAACTTGTCCATATACAGTTTCATTTGTGTAGAACCAAAGGGCAAGAATCTTAAGACTGATACGCATTATTATTTGTTGTTTATCCTTAAGTCACACTATCAAGAATATAATGGGATGACAAATAATATCATTAAAAATTCAGACTTGCAAGTTTTTATGATCACCTTTTATTGGAAACATAATGAATGAACTTCTTTCCCTCAAGAAGAAAAAGAAGTCTCCATGCAGAGCTACGTAATTTAAGTAGAGTAAGATCATTAACTACTGTTTAATATGACCAATATGAAAATAAATTTTCAGTGGAAAGGAATATACTTGTTCAGACAAAACAGTTGTCTTGAGTCACATGTGTTTGAAGAGTTTTCATGAATCACATATATTTGGAATGGTTTAGTGTCCAAAATGTTAACCTGGGGTATAAAATAAATCTCTGTTATAGGACCTTGGAGTAATTCATATTTCTTGGGTCTACCTCCAGATTCCAGATTTGTTCTGAATTTATCCTAGAGTGAGATCCAGCTGCACTCTACTGCCTGGGTAGAATTTCAGATTGACTGAGATTCAATCCATTTATTTTCTCAGTTTTCATGTGTAATTTGGGAGAATCATGTATTCTTTATTTTTTAAATCCATTCCCTCACTCTGTGAAACATGGATCATATTATATACTTAAAATACATAGGATTTATGAGAAAATTTTATGAAGAAGATATGAGAGGGATGCATGACAGATAGACTGAATATCCTGCAAAAGTCAAACTCGAATAGAGACTCCTGAAGCATAAAGAACACATGTACTAGAATTTTCATTAAGTAATTTCAAACTCCTTGGAGAGACAAATACTTTAGACATGAGTGCATCAATAAGTATGAATTTTGAATAACTGATATCAGGATTTCTATGGTGGACAGTTTTAATGCATAAACTTTGCTGAGAATGTAATTCTCTTTAACATTTATCTTAACTTCTTTTGGATGAGGGCTGAAGTGTCCAATTCTTTGTTATAAGAGATGCTAGAAACTTTTAAGCAAGAAATCCTTTTTGTGTTCAGCTGAGTTTAACTTTGGATACAATGAACCTTTGGCATATAATTTACTTTCCTTGTGGTCTCAACATTTCTCTTGAGTAATATACAGTCAAACAATGGGTAATTGTTTATGATTCAAATTAATGAAAAGGAAGTTGTCAAAAGCAACCATACATTCCACATTCTATTAATTCATGGAACTTTTGACCTGCCAATACAGTACATGGCCAAACCTGTCTGACCTGTTAACATAACTTTCCAAAAGAAACACAGTGGGGCTTGAGCCTTGATCACTGTATTTCCAATCCTATACAAGATAATATAACACGTTTCCTAGAATCAAAAAACATTCTCTAATAAGAGGAGGGGTTTTATTTATTAAACAGAGATATTGAATTATTAAATACTTTATGGTGCAAGATTCAGTTTTGAATCCTCATATGAAAATGTAAGACCTGTGAAGAAATTACATCTGTGCTTTCTTACTACTTACTCTTTTATGCATAATTTCCTCCTTTTTTTTTTTTTTACCCATGTTTCCTCCTACTCTCATACAGCTTTCTGTCATATGAAAATTTTCTTCCTTTTAATAAGTGCTACTGTTTTGTTTTTCCCTTCTTTTCTCAAGTTTCTTCTTATTGTAGCATTCTACCTAGTCTCTGGGAACTTAGTTTTTCTTACTGATTCTTATTATCATGGGTTGCAGTATCTCCTTCATGTCACTTTTAGCTGGAGCTCATAGATTTTCTCTCTCTCTCAGTACTTTTTCTTCAAATTCCTCTTTTTTTGTGTGTGTGTACATATACATCATGAAGAAGTCCTGCTTGAAATAGTTATATTACAGCCATCCATCCTTTAAAATTCTTTTATTTTGTCCTTTTATAAACATTGAGAAATTATATTTATTTTTATGAGGATGAATTATTAGTAATATTGACCTTCAAAAAATAAAAAAAAATTGCTAATTATACAGTCATAAAGGCTTTGTTTTTCTTCGTACTATCCACAGGCAAAATACTCATGCTGCACAACACATTGCATAATTTCCCTGTCAGGAAAGTTTCATATATGTAAAACCCAGTTATTCCTGTTCATTTTCCTTTGATAATTGTGTTCAGTAAAACTGTGAGACGTTGGAAGGAAGATTCGGACACTACAAGAGATTCTTGTTAAGCACAGTGAAATTAAGAACTACAACCACTAGTGGCAAAGAGAAGTCAGGAAAAATTGGTAGACAACAAAGAGAAAATAATTATTTACAGGGTCAGACTGGGCAGGAAAAAATATATTTAGAGAAGTTAAGCAAAAAAACTGTAGACAGAAAATTAAAAAAAGATGTTGAAGTAGGAATAGACTAAGTTTATGGAACCACATTTTAACAAAAGTGGTTAAAAGTTAACTGGAAATTTGATTAATTAACTTCAAAGGTTATAAACTCTGCATTAGTCCTGTATCATATAATTTTATCACTTTTTGGCCAGGTCCCCAGTTGTCCTGAGGGGATTCTGCAAGTTCAAAAAATAAGTTTTGGAAGTTTGGCAATAGGAGATACCTCAAGCTTGTGCCATTTGTTGCTAACTGTAAAGGTAAATGAAAATTCTCAATTATATAGCAGCTTTTCTAATGACATCCACAAAGTTCTCTTGTCCTCTTTTACAACAACGTATTATTTCTGCTGGGGAAAGAAGTACAGAAAGAAATCATGTTGGTGTCTTGATCCACAATTTCCTTTGGCCCAAGGACTGAAAAAAGTGTAACTTTGTGAATTCATGGTGCTAGATTCTCTCTGTACCCTCATGTTTAACTTTCACGTTTGCTATACTCATCAACCTTGCAGCTGGTGCCCAAACTCTGATGAGAGGATTTCACAGAACACAATCTGCACATTTCTGCAAATGTGCCATTAGGCAGCAAAGAATGAAAGGTCCATTGAGCCAGAGACCATGAGCACAAGTGTGAGAAGGAATATGACTTTCTAATCTATTAATCTGGGTATTCAGCATGCAAAATTTCTGAGGTTTAGCTCTGCATAAAACATTTAATGTTTTACATTTTGTAGTTTATGATCCTTTAACATTAAAAAGATATTAGGCAAAGTAATCATCAATGAAATGTAGTCCTGGATCTTCCCAATTTTGGAATTTCCTCTCATCTAATTTAGGTAGTTCTAATCACTTATATGCTGATTGGCTATGTTTGGCTGATTGGCATATAGCTACATTGTAGCTTAGATTCCTGATCCTGGGCAGTGGTAGATACATGAGCTTATATTTACACTCTCTGTACAGTTATATTCTTGCTTTACCTCTTTGAATTACTTAGAGCAAACTGATGAACATATAAACCCAGATATTTAACTTTCAGGAGATTTATTATAGAAGTTCTAAGTCATTTTAACACAGTCCCATAGACCTGCATGTCATCAGAGGAAGTTAATGTATAACCAATACTTATTTTATAAATCTACTCTTAAAAAAAAAAAGAAGACATATCCCTCCCCCTGCACATTTTCACTGTAGATGAGAAGTTTAAAGTTCATATAGTATTTGGTAGCCTGACAATTTCTTAAATGGTGAAGCACAGCAAAAACAATGGCAGGTTAACAACAAGAAGTCCTACTATGAGTCTAAAGGAGGTTCCAGAATTTTAAAAGTCCAAAGAAGTAAAACAGTGGGTAAATTTCTGAAGACAAAGATAGTATCTTTGAAGAAATGGAAATAAATGTCCTTAACTTTATCAAAACTAGAAGATAAGAATGTGTTGTACTGAATCCACTTTCTTGCATTTTCTAACCTACACTGCTAGGATAAGGAAACTGGTAAATCTGTAAAGCAAAGAAAGATCATTTGAACTATAAAACCTGGTCAGCAGGTTAAAAAAAATCAAAATGGAAATTATTAATTTCTTTGTATCAAAATCTATGATGGCACCTATCTATAATGGCAGCCTGTGGCCCATGGTGAGTCAAAGAATTAAGCAGCTCTGGGGGTTATTTTTATTTTTGTTGTGTTTTATATAGCCTAACTACCTGTGTTACCTACATATAACTACCCATCTCACTCATGCAGGTTTTTTTGGAGTTGGTTTTAAAATATAGCAAATTAGTTTAATTCAGAACATTAAATAAGAGAAAATTGGTGGTATTTTCTTCTCTCTTTATTTTCTTTTTGTTGGTATTATATTGCAAGTCTAGGATCTTCATCAAACAGGCAGACATAAAAGAGAGGCTGTCTGACCACAGGCAGAGTTCTTCAGAGTCTGACAGATGCCTTCATCTGATGCCTGGTACCATTGCACCAAGATACTTTTGGGGGATAAATTACAATTACAAATTTCAGCCTGCCTGAAACTGCCTTTGAAGAGTTTGATGAATCCCATGGTTGTATAATATAAACACAAAAGTGATCACTAAAATATCTCAGGATTGCCCTAGTATGACAGTAGAAAGATGTCTAGCACTTCATTAAGTAACTCAGGCCTGTGTTGACAAACAGTTTAGTCTAAACATCAAAGGGCTTCTGTGGCTGATACTATTGATAAAATGATGTAACAACAAAAAGTCCTTTATGGTGTCTCCAGTGTATAAGGAAGAATAAAATGAAGGGCTTTCTGTTGTATCAGAAAGAAAAACATAGATTACCTGATGGAAATTAGTTGGGAAACACATCATCACAGATGAACATTATTTTGGATGTTCTAAAAAGAACAAGAAAACATGCCTGTAAGAGCATAGAAATGGCTGCACTATTTCTGGTGAAAGATCCATTGACTCTCTAATTTTATCTTTGTGTAGTGACCACCTCTGGGAGCTTCAGACAAAATGTTTATGGGGTTATATTGTCTCCTACTCCTGCCTAACTTCTGTCACAGCCCTAGTAGGCACACAAATTTTTGCATTGTCAAAAAGAAAGAAAGAATGTAAAGAATTCCTGTGTTTGTAACAAAGAAAGAATGACTGCTCCTTGTACTCTCAATCTCTTTTCATTTTACTTTACTCATTATTTTACATAATTCACTATCTTTCATCCATGGCATCTTTTTTCTGTCTAAAGAGACTTATATTCTTTTCATTTTTCAAAGTTCACTCTGTAGCTTCAGTTATCTTTGTCAGCCTGTTACTACTTTTTAAAAGGATATTTTACTATATCATGTTAAATATCATGGTTCCTTAACTGGATCCCATATTTAAAATTTAAGTATGTCCTGGAAGTTCCATGGCATCAGTATGTTTATTTTTTTTCCTTCATTTTTGTGAGATATTTACCTCTCACGTGGTTATACATCATGATGGTGTTATTGTAGATTTATTCATAGAGATTATATAATCTTTAAAGATCATTAGATTTATTTGTGAGATCTCTTCCCTAAGAATAAATAATTTATAAATGTTTTTCATTTGTTGTAATTAAGACCATTTTCCACACTGGAATGTATGCATTGACCTTTATTTTTATCTAGTTTTTTACCAATGTGTTAGATCACTCAACTCAGGATTTGGTTTTACAGTCAAGCATAATTTTATATCAGTTGCAAATGTAATAACCTTTCATCCATTTTATTTTTTTTTCCCTGCTGGGATCTTAGTTTCATCCCATGATGGCTCAGTTTCTTTAATAAGTTTTACAACATCATCTTAAAAGGTTTTGGAAATCAAGGTGCACTTTATTTAAAACAAGTCTTTCAACGATTTCTAATTTCTTTTTCCAGTGTGACTTCCTTTAAAATAAAAGATATGTACTTTTCCTGATATTTTTTAAACTAATAATTTTATTCTTTACCACAGTTTCTAACAGTCACAGTTATGTAAAACTCAGACCTAGTTGTGGGCAGATATTCATATACCCCCAAATCTTCTTATTAACTCATGTATTACTTTTCACATGTCATTCCAAGGGTAAATTAAGGCCAGACTTATTATTTAACAATTTTGTATCTGGCTTCCTTTAACACTCTGGGGTGAATACCTTTTGCTTCTGGAAGTCTGAGTATTTTACTTTATTTATTAGCACTTGATCTATTCTGGTGACACCTGTCTTTAATGAAAGTTCTACCTCAGTAAAGGAAAAATTCAAGGTGGAAAATTTCCAGAACTCCTCCATAAGAAATGTAAACTACTGAAATAGTTCAATTTTCTACAAATGTGGAGTTTTTCCACACTTCCTGCATGTTCTTTTATATCATGATCATCTGTACACATGGTAAATTCTTTTGTCATTCTTCTGAATCTGAAAAGTTTAAACTGTTTCTGTTAATAAGTTTGAAGAAGTATTTTCTCAAATTTTCTTCTGGCTGTTTTCCTTAAGGATTCATGTTTGTCTCTTCTGCTTTGTTTCAGCATATCTTTTACCAAGTGAAGATTTTTTTACTTTACACACACATCTCTTTTTTTTTTCCAACAGTTTAAATTTTTTGAGTTGGTTTTGATGGGTGGCAAATATTTCCATTGAAGTGCCAATACAGTTTCTTTAATAATAGGTTTCACTTCACTTTGATTAAAAATGGTCATATTATATAACTACTTCTCACTAATACATTACTAGACCATTGCAAACTCTTTTATGAAAATATTATTTTCTCCTTCTGACACAAAGGGCTGACGAATGCTAAGACTAATGGACGGTCCTTCATATGACCTATGAGATATCTAAGAAATGTCAGCAAAGGGTGGAGGAAAAGATGATTTGTATATTCATTAGCTGAGATTTACTCAGCAGCATGTAAATTGTGAAGTCATATAATAGAGTTTTTACGTCCAGGTTACTCTTTTTCCTTTTCTTTTCAATTGTGTGAAATTCTCCAGTAGTGCTAGGAAGATACTTCTTGCTTCAAGTTGGTATGATAGACATTTGAAAATATTGTATAGCTTCAAGTATGTCATCTTTCACTGTTAGGCTTTACTTTCAGAAATGTGGTAAAATTTATGGGTCAATTTAATGACATTAATTCTTGCAATAACAATTACCATTTAATAGGAAAAAGTAAGTTTTACGTAGCAGACGTTGATTTCAAATGACAAAACACTGTAATGGTCACAATGATTTCATAAACCATTTTATCAAAAAGCTGAAAGAATTTTGTTTAATTTAAGCAGAAATTATTAAAAATATGCCAACAATGTAAGATAAATGGCTGAAGGCTTTTAAACCCTAATACAAGACAAATATTATGGTATGACAACCTTTGCTATCGAAGTTAATAATGAATATTGAACAGGTTTCTGATGCATGAAATACACAATATATGGAATTTTCATCTCATTTCAGTCAGTTGCCTTGAACTAAGAAAAGAAAAATGTAAATTAAGTGAGACAAGCTCACTACTTATTCTGAGCATGAAAATGAGCTGGATGTGGTAAGTTTGATCATAATCTCTTCTTCAATAAGTATGCTCACATAAAAAAACCCATACAGCCATAAAGATGAGCTTGTATTTTTAAAACTTCAAGACTAGTTTCTTAAAATGAATAAAAAGATATCAGACAGGGATATATCTGGTACACATTTTTGGTCAGAGAGTGGGTCTGGTGGATAAAAGAGAAGTGTTAACATTAGAACAGTTACTACATATTGCTATGGAAACCATAGTAGATCTAGGAAGACCAAAAGTTTTTCTGCACAGTGTTTCCTTAAGACTATATCTAAGTCTTACTTTCAACTTTGTGTTAAGTACAGAGAGTAGAAAAATCATTATAGAAGTCTAGAAGTGACCGCGAGCTATCTGGAAATCTGGTTATTTAAAATATATAATAAATTCCTTTTTAAAAGATATTTTAGACATGTCAGCCATGGGGCACTGTTTTTTTATAGACCAAAAAAAGGAGGTTTAAGGAATAAATACAATAAAATAAATACTTTAAATGTAAATTAAATTTGCATTAATATCTATGCTTGGCATTTATAAAATGATATGGTGAGAGTATTATTGAATAAGAAAAATGAGTATACTAAAAAATTAAATTAAAATATTTTATTTACTGACTGCTTTTATCGCCAATCCTTAAACCTCCCTCAGCAGATCAGCTCTTTTCACAGTCCTTCTCAGTCTTGTCTTCATGATTTCTGCTTTCCTCTCCTAGTTCTTCAGTCTTCCATTTCTTTAGTCCCTCCTTACCTCTGAAGGAAAAGTTACTGTGTTAAAATTCCTTGTACTTATATTCTCCTCTGAAACTCCATGTTCCACAATAACCCTCTCTTCTCTTCCTGTTACTTTCTATAATGTTTCACTTTAACTCTCTTCAGCCATATTTTAGTTCATTAATGTTAAGCCATGGAGGGAAACTCTTCTTCAAAGGAAATTACTTTCTTAGGCTGCAAAGGAAGAAGTAATAAGAATATTTCATAGGATCTAGCCGTGTCTCAAGGCTGTCTGATTTTTTGCATAAGGTGAACTCATTTAGATAATTAGGGAAAGAGGAATAATGCTTGAATTTTCTCTTTCTCTTTTTTTCTTTCTCTGTTCATAAGGGGAGTCTAATTAAATAGTTCAGAAACAGAAGTGTGATGCTTACAACTAAACTTTAGTGAAAGGGATACTGCATAAATGTCAAATTTTATCCTAAGATTCTGATTCAAAAACAATAGAGTGGCAACTTGAATAATTAAATTTGTTACATTTGACAGCAGATCTCTTGACTCAGATAGGCTTCTAATTTCAGTCATTTACAGTAATGAAAACTGACAGTCATAAAATTAGTCTCTAGAAATACTCCTATGGTAAGATAACAACAACTGGAAATTTCCGTGCACTGATTTGTAAACTTATTTTTCCATGATTTATACCTAGTATTCCTTGATATTACTTCCTTTTCAAAGTAATGAATGGCTCATCTGCTCCACTTGGACAATAAATATTCCTGATTAAAAAATTTCCATAGCAACAAAGTGTATTATATGAGAATGGAGTATTTAAAATTGTAGACATATTAATACTCCATAGAATGGAGTATTAAAATAGTAGACATATACCTTAAAAAAACCCCTTAGAATATAGTATTATTACATTTCCAAAACAGGAACATTGTCTTGTATCTCTTTGTTACAGAAGGGAGGAAAAAGTACCTTTTTCTTATTGCAAGACAGACATAAAAATTCAGACTCCACTATAGGGAAAATTTAAATTTGTAGAAACAGTCATACAAGGAACAAAACTGAATCCCACTGGGAAGAAAGAAGAAAGAAATTACTATGTCTAGGATTTTCAAGTGTAAACCTAACAGATGCACATTCATGAGATCCACATAGGTTCTGAAGAATCATGATACTCTGTTTTACTCAAGGACAAAGACTCTGATTGGAAACTGGAAGTTTTCAGTTTGATATCTTTGGCCCTCTTTTAAATTTTAATTTAGACTATGGTTACCACAGATTGAGTTTTCACTTGGAGAATTAAGATGACAACCAGTAGGCAAGGATTTAAAGCATGGCTACTCATTCTTAATAGTGAAATGAGAATGTTTTAAAGTGAAGCCGTCTGAAAAGCAGAGATGAAACTTCTATAATGGTGCTGTAATAGTCTCAGGCATCCTCCCCGTTGCTGTAATATCATGGAGGCACATAACTCTGAAAATTTTGTGCAACATAATACAGGAGCTTCTCCTGGATATTTCTTCAGTAGGAGATTGAAATATTGATCAGATGACCACCCTCTGAAAGCCTGAAAGGTCAGAACAAACATGAACAAATATTATTTGGGATTGGTTTTGGTTTGCTAACATTGCTGAAACAACCTCTAAGAGCAAAATGTTGAAATAAGATAAGTAAAGAAGTACTTTTTTTGCAGAATTCAAACACAGGTTGTAGAAATAATTTTCTAAGAGAAATGTAGGGATTGGTAAAAAACCCCCCATATATATGTACTTTCAATCAATACCAAGTATTTCAGATTTCATAAATGTTTTTCCATAGATAAATCTTGGTGAGATGAGACTCACTTTTTGTTTCTAGAATTAGAAAATATTTAAATGCAAATTTTAGAGATGTTTGTTTGTTTGTTTGTTTTGTATAGAACTACTTTTTATACACACATATATAAATATAAATACAGATGATACTCATTTCAAGCTGCTGGCTGAAATTTGAACAGATGTATCTGTATTTCCAGGGTAATCTCACATGACTAATTACCTCACTTTTGAGGGAGACCATGCACTAACATACACCATGTGATAAATCTGAAAATAAAACTGTCCTGATTAATTTGCCATGACACCTAATCCACAACCTTATAAGACCTAGCAACAGAATGTCATAAGTATTTTAAAAAGGATAGACTGTGTCTATTTCTTACAACAATTTCTTACACAATTTTCATCAAGTTACAATCAATCTTTGTGTCCTAAGAATTTTTTAAGGAAAATCTTCAATTTTGTTGTCTTTAATCCCAGAAACAATAAACATAATTTGCTGGAAGACATTCTATGACCATCCATAAGCACCAAATCCTACTTTTCAGGAAAAGTTATTTAATTTAATTCTATGATATAAGGCTTCATCTAAAGATGGACTTTTTCTTCTTGGTCTTTTGTTTGGTAAATAAACTGATGGATTAACATCTACTAATGAAAAAGACCACATATTTACAGTGCTATATTAATTTGAATTATCTTGGAATTCCTTTACTCAAATATATCATGTAATTATAACATCTTTTTCAGTAGATACTTAATACATGGCCATATTTTCATAATGACACATATTCAATCTTTTGAGTTCACATACACATAACATACAATAGTTTGATTAACTTGACAACAGCTGTGCAAGTTTCAGAGTTTCTGAACTCCTAATTAATGGGATAAATTTTTTTTTTTTTATCATTTGGGGGGGTGCTTTTTCTTCTCTAACATCCTAAAGTAAGAGGTTTTATCTGTATCACACATTGAAGATTAATGAACTCAGGAACAGCACACACAAAAAAAGAAAAAAATTGCTGATGTTGGATAGGGACATTATAATTCTCTGTGACTCAGGGAAAAGTAAATTGTGGTACTTACACTGAAGTGCATGTACAAGTCTTTCAGAAGTTGTATTGAAATAAGGCAATTGCCAGAGTAACATACTTTTCAGCATTGCTACTTGATCTTCAGTTATGATTAATTTTGTGAATTTTTCCGTCGCTTCGGTATGTATTATTCTTAGTAAGTGCTCAGAAGGAATTCCATAGGAGGATAGTACACAAATAGATCATACTTTTAAAATAAAAATTAGTGAAACCAGTGCAACCTCAGTCTAAGGTCTGCTTGTAGCTCTGTCCTCATCTCCCTTCATTTGCTGCCACATAAATTTTCTTAAATTTACATTTTATTACCTTTGTCCTTCAGAACCTTTATCTCTGTAGAGGAGCATATTCTTTGTTAATAAGGAGTAAAAATTGAATACAGTCCCTGTGAGTTCCTGATCGTCCTGGGCATAGCCCTACATATAAATGTGGATTTAATACTGCTACAGTTCACTGAGCATCCAAAAAGATAAATGTTCCCTACATAGACTACTGTGACGACTTTGACATTGCTGGACATATATTTCCACAGGAGTGACATTCACTGAGGAGACAAAAGAAGGATTAAACATTATAATTGTACTTTGACAAGAACATATGACTTCTGGGATGGATTAATACTCTTGAAGAGGATTTTACTACTATGTCTGACAATATTGCCTCATGAACTTTTATTCTGGGTGTCTTTTTTCTTTTGCAGTAAAATGATGCATGAAGTGTGCTGAGGAAACATTTATCTTTATTCCAAGCAAAATATACTTTAAATTTATAAAAGGTTAACCAGACATTTCTACTGCCAGCAGAATTTGGTCATCCCATCTGACCTTGCAGCAAGTCAGGGATCTTTACTTTTTATCCTGAATGACCTCTTCTTCTGCCTATTAATCTCAGATAACTGAAATTAAAGTTGGTTTTTTTTTCCTGCTGTATAAGTCTGAAATCTTGGTAGACTCCATTTAAATGATTGCCCAAACTACATATAAGCAGAGCTATTTCTGGTCATAACTATAATCTTCCTTCTGAACCTTTGCAGATGGCCAGAGTCATATCTTCCAGAGTAGTAACACTGCCTTCAGTGATCTGTCTTGAGTGATTTCAATGGGATCCTTATTTACACAAACATTTGAAACAGAACTGTCTAGGTTCTTTTTTAGAGAAGATTACAAGAGTGCCAAGATTACCAGAAAGGCTTTTAAACAAATCAAACAAATCCCAAGGAAACAAGAAAACAAAATAAAAATTAAAAACACTCCAACCCAATCCATGCCCAAACCCTAAACCAACCAACCAAAATACAAACAAGCAAAAAACATAAAAAAAAAAAACCCACAAGAAACCAAGCAAGGAAACAAACAAAAAAGAAACAAGAAAAAAGCCCCACAAAATAAACAACCAAACCCAACAAAAAAACCCCAACAAAACAAAAATCAAACAACACCCCTCTCCCCCACCATAAATGAAAAAAACCCAAACAAACCCAGAGCAGGAAGTCTAAAACTCATTCTCATTTCATTATATTACAGAGAGGCAAATCACTGTTTTCAGACTAGCTTTCCAGCTTTAGGATTAAGGTTATTTTCTCGGTGGTTCCCTCAATGAAAACTGACTCTAACAATTCCATTTTGTTCCTTTGAAACCATCTTCTGTTTGTTGTGAGTTCCTGTCCAAAGCTCCATTGTCTATTCTCTTCCTCATAACCAATATGTCTTAGTCTGTGCATGATGGGCAAACTCTTTATTCTATGCTAAACTATCACCATTTCTCTTTTCACTGCCCTGGGAAACACCTTTTCCCAAGGCATACTAAAATATCTATAGAAGTTCATCCAGTTTCCCTGGGCAGCCAGGGGAGTTTCACCTGACCTTCTCATTCTTTCCTTTAGGGAACACAACACCACACAAGGAGAGTAAATAAAGATATGAGCTGTCATACTGATACTGCAACCCTCAAAAAAGGGTGCTGAGTAAACAAGGTAGTTGTCTGTAAAATTCTGGTATTACTTTTTACCAGGGCCTGTAGTGGCAGGAGAAGGGGCAATGGTTTTAAAGGAAAAGAGATTTGTATTGGACATAATGTTCTGGTTTCAGGCAGATTTGGGAGAAACCCTCCCACGGGGGCCTCCTTCCCTCCCCCAACCGGTTCAGGAAAAGACTTCCTCAGAGAAGTGGAAAAAACCTGGTTATTACACAGGCAAAGCACTCCCAGCACAATACCCGATGACAAGAGCTTCGTGCCGCTCCGGAGGGATAACAAACTTAAAAAGAGAAGGTCTCCTCTCGAAGACGGTCACTGTGTTCTGTTGCTCCATCTCCGCTGGCACTGGGAGAAAAGGAGTTGTTATGCAGGGCTGGTCTTCGTGGGGTGGGTCCCAGGTGGAGGCCCCTCGGCGCTTCCCCCAGGTCCTCAGTCTGGAGACATTGGAACAGTTCCGAGGAGAAAGAAAAAAAGGGGGAAAAAAGAGGGAAAAAACCTTCAGCTATTCTACAGGATCTAACTACGCTATGGCTAAACTAACTAACTAATTCCCAAGGGGAAAAAAAAAAAAAATGAAAACAGTGCTTCTTTCCGTCTCGCCATGTTCCAACTCTCCCGCTTCCAAGGTCATTCCGAGGAGCAGAGTTTTCCTTGGGAAAAACAAACCTCGCTTCCCCTCTCCTTTGCACCCAACAGACAACTGGGGAAACACACGTCACCCTAGGACACATAAGTAAGAATCTATTCTTCCAGTGATGGTGGTGGGTCACTGGAAGATTTCACTCAGAGAAGGTATGAATGCCCCATCCCTGTAAGATCAGATTGGATGAGGCTTTGAGCAACTTGATTTAGTGAAAGATATTCCTGACCATGGAAGACGGGTTAGTCCAAGATGATCTTTAAGGTCCCTTCCAAACCAAGCCATTCTATGATTCTATAGTTCCATGATCATTTGTCTCTGATTCATGCTGGAAATGTATTATTCATGCTGATTTACAAGCAGAATTACAAATAAATATTTGCATACAATTTTTTTCATTTTATGTTCCTGTAATTTTGTGGCTGATACTTACTAAGAAAAAGATATTTTGATGGATTTGCAGATGTTATTGGTTTTCCTCTTCTTCATAGTGTTATAAGAGTTAAAACCCCTTTTTAAAGAATTTTGAAAATTTTAATGTTTAACTGAATAACAATTTCTTTATTATATTTCTGGAAATACAACTTTTCTGTCATTATTAAAGTTATTCAAACTCCTATTAATCAAACACACACCAAAAAATCATCATCCCAGAATGCAGTTGGATTAGTCTCAGGATTTCTCAATAGAAAGTGCATCAAAGCTTTCAGACATAAAAACTGGAAAAGAAATCACAGAGGAATACGCCCACACCCATGCTTCAGGTCTGTTTGAAGGAGATACTTTGAGAGCCATACACTGAAAGAAAAAGGTCATTTCAGCCGTGCAGCTTCAAAGTTTCTCTAATATAAATGAGATCTTCACAAATATTAAAGTCCCAAAAGGCAGAAAAAGCCTTTTGGCAGGGAAAGTTCATCTCCACTTTGAAAGAGGGAAGTAAAAATACTAAAGTTATATTTGTTAAGAAGTCCCATGTATAGACTGATACTATATTAAAAATAAATAATTTATTTAAATCAAAGTGGTATTCATGCCAGGTGAGAGTTAATTATATTAGTATTTGATTATGCACATGAATGATACACATTGTTATCTAGCAATCTTATATTGTTAAAATTCAGGACAATTGCTAACATGTTCAAAATCCACCTACAACATTAAAAAATTGCTGAGGAATTCAATATATTATTAACCATTCATATTTTAGCATCTGTGAGGATTGGAGGAAATGGGGAATCCAGCAAGATACCAGACCTGTTTCTTGAAGCAAAGATGAAGGAGGCTGAGGTCAATACACTCACACTTTGTCCATTCTTCAAAGGGAGTAACTGAATTGAAAAGAAGATATTTTCTGAGGGTGATACCAGCACATACCAGGTCATCAGCAGTGCCCCAGAAACACACAAAGCCAACAGAATCCTGGACTGCATAAGAAGAAGCATTACCAGCAAGGATGAGTGAGATGATCCTTCTGCATTCATGAGACACATCTGGTGCACTGGGCCCAGGTCTGGGCTCCCCAGTGCAAGCTAGACATGGACATACTGGAGCAGATCCAGTGAAGAGACACTAAGATCCTTAAAGGACTGGAGCATTTGTCACCTGAGAAGGTGCTGACCTAGCTGAAACTGTTTCTCCTGGGGAAGAGAAGGTTCAGGAGGACTTATCAATATGCATGAATAGTTAGTGGGAGAGTTTAAAGGAGCGTTCAGAGGAGACAGAGCCAGGCTCAGTGGCACCCTGCAACAGGACAAGAAACAAGGGCCATATATCAAAATAAAAAATATATTACTCAAACATAAATAAAATATTCAATGAAAAGATGGTCAAACACTGGAACAGTTAGCCTAGAAAAGTTGTGTGTCCCCAGGTTTTCACGGGTAATATTTTGCTGCCTGATTTTTATTCTCTCCTCTTTTGTCCGGATATGCAGCGAGTCCCTCCAGACATTTCTTAATCAATTTTCCCTAACATAATGATCTCTCTTTTCTGGAAGAATCTTTCAGGTCTGAATTCTTACCAATCCCAGGTAAAACTGCTGAAAGCCACTGCGTTGATTCATTCACTTAAACACAAATGTGCTGAAAAAATAATGTTCATTTTCTATCAAATCTCACCCAAATTGAGTGGAAACTCACTAATTAAATCTTTCTGCAGCTCATTTGCCATTCCCATTCCCAAAATGGATATAATGCTATTACAAGATAATACATGAGTGCAGTTAATATATGTTGGTAGATTCTAGTCACATGGTGATGACAGACAGAAAAATTAAAAATAAATTCGGCCATTTACTTTTAGAGCAATTTCTATAGACAATTTGGACTGGAAAAATTATTTGAAATTATGCTAAACATTAATCAGTTTGACAAAAAAAAAAAAGAAAGAATGGTTCATTTTTATGTCCATACTAACCTTTCATGTCCTCTGATTGTGTTAAGATCTGTCTGAAGAAATATAGTAAATTAAGAAAGTAAAGACTGCATTTTAATGCAAAAATAGGACACTAAAACAGTGAATTAAAATTTCAGAGGCTTTCACATTTGATGTTAATTTTTGTATTTCAAGTCTATTAAGCTCTTCACCCTATAAAGTAATTTAATATTTGTTTAAGATGTTTCTAAAATATTTACACAATCTGCAACAAACTTAGTTTCATATGTTACTTCTGGTATTTTGTAAAGATTTCAAAACAGGAGAGAGTTTCTATTTCTGGATTTATTGTCTGGATTTTTTTTCTTTTTAATCTCTTGTTTCCTTAAGGTTGGGGTTTTTTGCTTTTGTTTTGGGTTTTTTTTTGGATAAGAAATTTATGGGTTTTTGTTTACTTGTTTGTTTTCCCTAAAAATTACATATTATGTTTGTCTCAGGATACTTGGCTAATCTATACATCTGCTTTGCATCTGCAATAAACTGGAAATGCACATAAGCAAGCTATCATTAAAAATTAGGTTTTATTTTCTCAAATATTTCAAGTTTTGTAAAATGGCTGGAAAAAATAAATAGTAATATTTTTAAAAAGCAAATATTTAATTAATTTGAAACTAAATATTTAATGACTTTGGAAATCTAGTGTTAAAATACACTCTTTTAATCATTTTACCAAAATCTCTTTTTACCATTGTTAGAATTCATTTCCATGACTACATACTTCTGATCAGGATTTTATCTTCATTTCAAATTGAAGTTCTTACCTTTTCAAAAAAGCAGTAGTAATAGATGTCATTATTAGTGTTCATGAATGACAAAGAGTGGCCATACAAATTGTAGGTAAATCTTATTTATATGTTTAGAGATGCAGATATGTCTCCCCTCCTCCCCGCAAAAAGCACATCTTTAAAACTGCTTACCAAGCTGTAAAGCTCCAGTATTTTTCATTTGTTGTGTGGAAGTCATCAGTTTTTCAGAGAAATCCAGTGCCACCTGCAGCAAGGAAAGCTGAGGATAGAGGAAACTTACTGTACTAGCCATATGAGAGCCTGTTGTGAAAGAATGTGTTGTTGAATTTCATACTTGTGTGCAGTCATTTGCACCTTGAGATTGTGCCTTATCAGTGAGCTATCTATGACTTCTAAAGGGCCAGTGAACATTATTGAGAGGCAGGTCCACCGGAGGCAGCCTTAAATTCCTCAAGGTCTGAGTTGCTACAGTGGTTTTTTTATGGATTTGTAAAATAAAATTACCTTGAAGTAAAAAATCTGATATATTTTTAATATGCATGGTCTCTCTGGATTTTTTTATTTTATATAATTTCATAATTTCCACATACTTATTGATATAACTTTTAATTAAATATCACTAAGACAATGAAGTCCATAAAGCTCAGCAGGTTTCATTGTCATAAGTGAAAGTTTTCTTCTTCATCTCCTCATCAAAATTTATATGTAAAAGTAGTGGTTGAACAATTTTAACAAGATATATTGCAATCCAAGTCTCAGAAAGCTAGTCTTTTATTTCTTATATCATTTTAGCTTACTATATCTAGGCAAAAAAATCTGTAAAATATTTTCATTAAATATAATGTTGTACATTTCACAACACTGTTTTACAATATTTTGATTTAAATATATTTCAGAAGGTAATACATTTCCAAGCTACTATCATTTTTTTTCCTACCACTCTAAACGAAAAGAGACTGTAACATCCTATCCTGTATATCCTGTATTATTATTTTTAATTCACCAGTTAAATCCCATTGTATTGATATATATGTAGCTCAGCTCACATGTTGCAGGTGACTTGTAGCAAAGCTGATAAACCACACACACCAATAAGGCAAAAGCTGCTGAGAAAATCTTTATTGGCTCCTGCAGTAATTATCAGAAATTGTGGATACAAAAGGAATGGTGAAGCTACCAAGTTACAAAACTTGTCATATGAAGATTTTTCTGATTTACGCTAAGTAAGGCTGTGATACAAACAGCATAGAGTCTAAGGATGTTAGGCAGGCACAGTTTAGGCAGTCAAAAAAGTGCAGCATCCTCTAACAACTAAGAAGGAGAATGCTGTTCTGCAGCATCCAAGCTAAACAAGAATAGCTTTTCCATATAGTCTGAGGACAATAACAACAATGTTAACCGTTGTCTACAGCAAAAATTGTTACTGTCATGTTTCTTGGCATACTAGCTTGTTTTGAGTGCAACAATGAAAGCCACAAGGTCATAAGCCTACCAATGAGATGAGTAAACAATTGCTATCATTAGTCACAATCTTTTTCTTACCTCAGAAATATTGTGCTTGATTCTTCCTCAACTCTAAATACTATTTGCAAGGTTTATTGTTCTAGCTGATTGATTTCATATTGAAAAATTCTCTTCAGTGAGAAAGCATTCATCACAGCAAAGTGCTACCAGAGGTCAAAAATTATTTATTTAATTAAAAATGTCAAAGTTTAGAAATCTAGTAACTTGGTAGATTTAGAGGTTTAGAGATCTAGTAACTTGGTAGATATTAGGGACCAGATCTTAAATGGGAAACTACTATTAATGTGCATCTTTAGTAGGCCTCGAGATACCAGTCCTTTAAATCAAGTAAATGTTAAAATCTCCTTCATAGTTTTATCCATTATGGCCCAATATGCTGAGTGTCAAAAACTGTTGTCATAACTGAAGATCTATCCTCAGTGACAGAAGATTATCTGAAACAGTTGCAATATCAAAACTAAATAAACAGTTGCTAAAATAAAGAGCCACGGACATAAAGGACTTTTGCAGTGCATAGGAACAGGCTCTATTTTCAATCATATATGTAAATATCTAATAGGAATAAACTTTCCTCTTTCCTGGTATACTTTAATAGAAAGCCCTATCATTTAAAATAAATGCCCTAGCATTCTTTTGAGTTCATATCTTTAAAAACATGAACTCACAACTTCTGTTTGGCACATACTTAACCTATAAACTACAATCTCAGAAGTGCTGTACTGATAATCTCCCAATGTTAACTTACACATCAATAAAATACAATAAAATCAAAAAAGGAAGGTGTGTGATAGAGGAAAGATGTCACAGAACCACAAAATCACAGAACAGCTGAGGTTGGAAGGGAGCTCTGGTCATCTGGTCCATTTGCTTTCAAGCAGGGCCACCTAGACCCCATTGCCCAGGACTGTGTCCAGCTTGCTTTTGAATACCTTGGAACAGGGAGTCCCCACAACATCCCCAGGCAATCCATACTTGGTCACACCTACAGGAAAAAAGTGTTTTTTGATGTTTAAATAGTACCTCCCGTGTTTTGGTTGGTATCCATTGATTCTTGTTCTGACACCACTGAAAAGAACTTGGTTCCACCCTCTTTCCACCCTCCCTTCAGGTTTTTATACACATCAATGAGATTACCCTTGGCCTTCTCTTCTCCAGGCCAAGCAGTTTGTTTCTCTCATCCTTTCCTGATAGGAGAAATGCTTCAGTACCTTCATCATTTTTGTCACCCTTTGTTGCATTCTTTACAATATGTCCGTGTCTCTCTTGTACTGGAGACTCCAGACGTGGACACAGCAGTTCAAGTGGAACCTCACCAAGGCAGAATAGAGGGCAAGGATCACCTCCCTTTTCCTGCTGGCAATACTTCATCTAATTCAACCCAGAACACGCAATTCACTAGTTTATCTGTGACTTGGTGGTCACCAGTACATCCAGGTTTTTTTCTACCAATCTGCTTTCCTGGTGGCCCCCAACATATACTGGTTGTTCATCCACAGGTGCAGGGCTTTGGATGTCTCCTTATAATGCTATCATAAACCACAATCAGTAGATCTCATTATTTATATGTAAGTAATGCCACAGAAATTCATAATGTTGGACAATGTATGAACTGAAAATAAGATTTAATTCATGAAGAAATGGAAACATTAAATGTTTGGTACAGCATAGAATAAATACAGTGAAAAATTTTTTGGAAAAAAATGGAAAATGTGAAAGATTTCTTTGGGATGAGACCTTGACTTGATGTAGTATTAGTGAAGAACAAACTGCCAAATACAAGAGGATTCATGTAGTTTTTGAGATAGAAACGAATGTGACAAAAAGTTCTCTTCAGTTTCTAATATTATGTTATGAACTATTTTTTTATTCTAAGATTTCTGTTTATATTCTAAAGTAAACACTTCTGTACAGAAACATGATTATACAAGAACTGAGCTTGCACTATAAGTACATCTATATCTCTGTGTATATATCTACAAATACAGCATTTTAATAATGCAAAGGAAACATTACATAGCATATTCTTACAGTCATTTTTTCCTCAGCTATCTTCCATTTCATATTTTCTTTTAATAAAGCGAACACCCTTCCACAACTCTTCACCTTGCAGGATATTGCCCTAAAACTAAACAAAAAAATTAACCCTGGTGATCAATGTTCCATTCCTTCAGCAGCCTCAGTTAATTAAAACTTCATTCTTAGCTCAAATTGCACTTAAATTCAGTTTGAAAATATAATAAGGTTACACTTTACTTTGTATTGCATACAAAGTTGAAGATTTACTACACAAAACTAAACTGACAGTCTTTTGTTCTAGTTTGTACCAAATAGAAATATTTTAGTCTGCACAATGATGTGATAATTAATATGGGATATTATGACTTTTTCTGCAACTTCGGGATTATTAGAGGCTAAAATTTAACAGACTGAATGCGAAATACATTTTTGCTATGTTTGAATTGACTATTTTTCTTTCTTTTTCCAAGAACATTCAGTTTTGTGCAATTGTGCTGCATTACTTTGTTGAAAAGAATTGATTCAGGGAGGATCACTACAGAAGCTGACAGTTGTACTAGAGATGGAAAGGCTTAGTTGAAAAGTTATCAAATCCAAACAGAAGATGATATAAGCTGTAAAAAAGTGGAGCTATGTTCATAATCTTGCCTCAGGCAACCCAAATGTTCAGTTCACTTTTACTCCTTATTTGCCACAAAAAGGGACTATAAAAGCTAGGGAAAAAAAGGCTTTGATCATACTTTATACCTATGGAACCTATCTGTATCTAAAGTAGTATGATGTCTACTATTTGTGAATGCGAAGAGTGGTCTGTGGAAAACATCAGGTCTGTCCAAACCCTCTGAAGTGAAATTTTCATATACAGTACTTCTGAAGA
Organism: Acrocephalus scirpaceus scirpaceus; assembly: GCA_910950805.1. Taxonomy (NCBI): domain Eukaryota; kingdom Metazoa; phylum Chordata; class Aves; order Passeriformes; family Sylviidae; genus Acrocephalus; species Acrocephalus scirpaceus. The sequence continues at coordinate 64,804,202 of OU383774.1, read as the reverse complement.
CACAGAACTTCCCTGTTGGAAATGCCAATCCTCTGTGGCACAGCTAAGATTTAACTATAATTTTGTTTAGGTAGCTGGCTTTAATGTACTTCAGCTGGTACTGGATGGGGGGGCAAAGCATACTTTTATTAACAATGTGTATTCAGAAGTGATCTTCCTGAGTCTTGGGAGGAGTAAGAATCCGCTAACCCCCAAGCAGAGATCTGTTATATTGGCTGAAGTACAGAGCAGTTAGGGAAAACCACTTGCACCAAACACCTCTTTTTTGGCAAGCCCACTCAAAACAAGGCACAAAATAGGAAAAGTTGCATGATTTCCAGCATGTAATGGATTATTTGTGTAGTCAACTTACTGCAATTTTCTCCATCTCATTCACAGTGCAGGCAGAGAAGGAGATCAAGTGAACAGTGTGCATTTAACCTCTTCTGCTACCCATTCTGCCAGCGAGACAGATCATTATAACAAGTAGCAAGTGAAACAGAAAGGGGAGGGAAAAGGATGTGGCAGGTGAAGATAATATTTTCAGAGGCATCATGATGCATAGCTGTTAAATGAAAACATGCTCTGTAAGTGAGATTTTTGAAAGACTGAAACATGATGAAATTGTATATTGCCACAAACAAGGACTCTACAGCCCTAGATCCTCTAATAACTTTGCATACAAGCCAGGCTGTAGCTGACTAGCTCAGGGAATATGCTCAAATTTCACCATCTGAAGCAATGCTGATGGAAGAATATGTCATAACCAAGACTGAAGAGTAAGTAGTGAGGCCAAGAGGATTTCTATGGAGATACTTGAGTCTGCAGTGAGATCCCTCTAGCAGCTGACATGCCTGGCTAGGTTTATGGCCCTTGTTTAGAGAGCAAGTAGAATTTGGAGCTATTTGAGGAACTTTTCTGAGAACAAATTATTCTTCATGTATTTGAATTTGATCTCTCTCTCTTTAAACCACATAAATGAGCAACTGTCTCCTTGCTACACCATAAACATGAAATGATGCCACCTATTGCTGGCATAGATGTACAAGAGAGGACTGATTGTCCTGAAACTGAGGTGTCTGAGTTATCTTCAAAGCCAGAACTGCACAGTCCAGAGAGCAGGAGTCTGAGGGCTGGGCACTGGAGGGACAGACCAGAGGTTCCAGCCAGGCTTTGATGAGACCCATGCTTGTGTATGTGCCTCAGGGGGTGGTGAGATCTGACCAGGCAGCAAGTAAGATCAGACCATTTCTTTGGTTCACTCTTATGTCAGTGATGTTCAAGTGTAATGTGCTACCAGAAAAGACACTGCAATTTATAAATTGGGCTGAGGTGTGTGCTAGCACACATACAGGTCCTGCAGTCCATCAGATTCAGCCAGACCTTAAGAATTTACCTAACATTGCTCTCTGCATCTCCGTGATTAGGCCAGTGAGTCAGAAGTGATGCCAAACTAGTTAGCTACTGTAATCCAGAGAGACAAGCAGGGAATTTAGATACTATGTGGAAAGTATTTACATAGAGTGAAAGAACCATAAATTACAGATAAAAATGGGAGTTTTGAGTTAGTAATGTGTTTCCTTCAACAGATGGACACACTTAAATCCCAAACTGTAGCAGCGCAAATGAAATCTTGTGACAAAACACTTTTGTTTGATTAATACACAATGTAGTAAATATAAATGTTGCCATGTAATTTTTCATTTACAATGATAAAATATAGAAGTGCAATAGATAGAAATATTATATGGAAAATCAATTTTTCCTATGAAAAATAATGTGATTAATTGCCATCATAGCTTTCATATTTTCAATGTTTTAGTAGGATCATGTATCAAGATTTTCTATAATTATTCTTCAGGTTTTCAAGTGCAGAAATTATTTTAGAGTAGGCTCACTAGTGATAAACCCTAAGCCAAATATATTAAATATTTTCCTTTGTTACTAAGATAGGTAATATTAGCCTCATTTAATAGATTAATTTGGATACAAAATTTATTGCTATTGGCTTTATTCATGCTATAAGCATGAATAATTGTCTCACAAATAATTAGTTATTTCTCTATCTGTAAATATGTCACATGTAGAATGCACTCAGAAATTTTAATTCATTATTCTCTATATTTCAAGAAGTCTCTCAAATTAAGATAGCAGAATATTTTAGCAGACAAAATCCATCTGTGCTAAAATATGTTTGAGAGTAGTATATTTTAACAATATGATATTCCTCTTAAATTACAAAAGAGCTTTTGCTGATGCTGGCACCTGGATTATGAGGTAAAATGGCAAATCCACATGAATTATATATGGTCCAGTTTCAAATGTAGATGTGCAAGTTTTTATTTTACTTACTTTAAAATATATTTCTTATTTCCAAATAAATGAATGCAATAAAAAATTTATAAAGCAAAGAACATTAATAAGTATTAATATTAAATAAAATGTCAGAAAAATAAAATAAAATGTATTTTCTTTATAATCAGATGCTAGAAATCTTAAGAACTGCATCAAACATTCCTTAGCAATGCCTACCAAAACCCTGCAAGTACACTTTTTTCATGACTAGCATCAACTAGTTTATATCAAGAGTCTTTTGTCTAAAATTCATTTTGCTCACTAGGTTGCTTGCTTGCTTACTTCTAAGAGCACACTATAATAGTGTGCTTCATGTTTTGGAGTGACAGATGTCATAAGATCAGGCTTGCTCAGTAAATGAAGAAAGATCTTGCACTTCTGTTTCCTGCAAATTCACTCCTCTGTACTTTGAGAAGGGAAATGACAAGCTTAGAGTAATTTGAGGATTTGAGATAGATATCTTGTAATACCATAAACCTGTAAAATATAAGTATTTGAATAGAGAGGCTAGCTATTTCACAGCTCAGTTTTTAATATCATAAGGTTAGGTGCTAAATTTCCAAAGCAATGCAAGGGGATTTATTGGTATTACTACTGGATTTGAAGGTAAGTCAAAGGCTTAATCCCTATGTACTCCTCTTTTGAAAAAAAAAAAAAAGAAAAGAAAAAAGATTTCTGAACAGGAAAAAAAAAGAACAGGATTTTTATGTAGCAAATTTTAACCCTGAAAGAAAACAGAACAATCCTGTCATCTTATGCTTGTGGTATTTTAACAATATATTTTGTTTCATCTGTTAGTCATAATATGAGCTGAAGAGAGCTGGCAGGCCTTTAAGAACATTATTCTTGGACTGAAAGAGCTCTAAAGCCCCACATGTAAGAAACTGGACAAGGACAAGGACAGCAGGAGACCAGCATGGCTGAATAAGACCTCTCGGTCAAACTAATGTGCTAGAATGAAATACACAGGGACATTTGTTCTGGGAAGAATATAGAGCATTTCTCAGATATGCAGGGGTGGGATTAGGAAAGCTAAAGTGTAGCTTGACAAGGGATACAAAGAATAATAAGGCCTTCTAAAGATACATTGGTAGAAATAGAAAATTAAAGAAAATATACTCCCCCTGGTAAATAAGACAGGACAACAAGTGACAACCAGCATGGAGAAGGCTGGGACATTTTTATTTTCCTCAATTTTCAATGTTAGTTTCTTTCCCCATAACTCTAAAGTCCCTGAACCCCAAGGCAAAGATAGTGCGAATGAAATCTCTCCCACCATAAGTGAAGATCATGTTTGAGACCACCTGAGGAATCTAAACATACACAAATCCACGGGAACTGATGAGATGCATCCCAGGGTCCTGAGGGAATTGGCTTATGCAGTTGCTAATTCACTGTCCATTATATTTGAAAAGTTGTGGCAGTAAGACAAAGTCACCAGTAACTGGAAGAAAAGGGAACAACACACTCAATGCCAAGAAGGGTAAAAAGGAGGGCCCTGGGAACTATTGACAAGTCAGCCTCCCCTCTGTACCCAGCAAGATGATGGTGCAGATCTTGCTGGAAGATATGTCAAAACATATGGATGACGACAAGGTGATTAGGGACTGGTGACATGGCTTCACAAAGGGCAATTTGTGCCTGAATCATCTAGTGGCTTTTATGATGCAGTAACTGTATCCATGGACAAGCAAGAACTACAGATATTTTCTATCTGGACTGCTGTGAATTGTCCAGTGCCAGACTGGGTGGGTTTTTGAGCAACCTGGCCTAGTTCAAGGTGTACCTGCCAGAAGACTGGAACTAGATGATCTTTATGGTCCTTTCAACCCAAATTATTTTACTATTCTATGTACAATAATAATAGAAATAATAATAGTAATAATAATACTTATGGACTGTAAAATTAAAATATTAATGGTGTTTTTTCTTCAGTCATTGGGGAAAAAATCCATTCAGAAATGTGTCAATAGATATTTAGAAATGGAAGCATTTTTGTTTTGCTCTTTTTTTGGTACCATATTTTCAATCACTGGAAGAAGGTGAGTTCCCTTATGTTAAAGAAATTTCTTTGCCCCAGGCTTCCCAAAGCAGAGTCTCAGACATCAGATTCCAGAAAAAACAAACAAACAAACAAACAAACAACCCAAAACAAAAACGTAATAACTTAGTGGTACAGCAGTAGGAACAGCCTGAACTGGGTACCTCCAGAGAGGCACCAGAGAAAACAAAGAAATTCCTGGACCTTTATAATCTTTCAGTCTGTACTAGTGATCCTCACAGGCTCTTACCTGTGATTCTTGATTGAGTGGTGAGTTTTGGTCTGTGGCCTTCTTTATGCCTTAGTGAATTGTATCTCTGTCTTGGGGCAGATCGTTATCTGTTTCTTATCTGGACAGGTTATGCTTCTGATCACAGGCATGGCTTCCTTATTGTCTTCCCCATTTACACTACCTTCAGGACCTCCACTTATGTAACAGCTCAAGGTAACTTAGTGGGAGCTGGGAGCTTCCTGCCTAAGGCTTCAGCGACTTTACCATCTTGTGCCAAATTTACTCAGACAAAAGAATGCAGTTAAAAGAATGAGGTTGGCTAAAATGAATTTATAACATCTCTGTGTACACCCTTCCTGTGGGAGATAAGGGATGCTCTGTTTTTAAAATGCACGTCTGCTGGCATCATCGCCTTGATGATGGATATATTGCTGAGAAATCACCCGTACTTGCACACTCCAGGTGTGATTCCTGCAGTATCACCCTGAGTGCTGCACCCTGCAGTGCCACCCCACTTGCCAGAGAACAGCTGCTCAAACTGCCCTATGTCTGTTTTGTCCTGCATGGGGAAGGCTGGGGCACTGCAGGAGGATTTCCAACATTAAGACAGGTTGGACTGCTGCTGCTTCCTTTACAATGCCTCTGAACTCTGATTTTTCTTCAAGTTTACTCCTTCTTTGTTTGAAAAGTCACTTGGTACTTCACTGTTTACTGTTTAAACCAGTGGATTGATCATCTTTTTCATGTGTAAAAGCCTGTCTTTGGCAGACATCCTCATGAGACTTTTGGTTGTGTCATTCACGCCCCCATTTTTTACAGTCATTTCTACCTTAACAGATTTGCCAGTCATGGGCTGTGTGAGCTTCCCTAGAAATTCTGTCCTATACTGAAGTAATACCAATAAGATTTTATAGAAGAATATTGTTCAGACTTGTTAAAAGGTCATTTAGCATTTTAGAAAGTCTTTTCCATAAGATCACCACTATATAGATAGGCTTAATATGAAGTAATATTTTTAGTAGTAATATTTCAGTAATGGTAAGAAGTAAGTGTGAGAAATTATTTAAACCTAGAATATGAGGAAAGGTTTTAATTCTCTCATTTTTCACTAGAAGAATATGCACAGGAAAATATAAAAAACACCTTTAATAAAGAAAATAACATCTGTAGAAGTTACACTTCATTCAGACAATTCCTGATACCTGAAACAAGTAAATTAAAAAAGCTTCTTGTTTTACTTCTTCATAAATCCCAGATGATTCAGCAGCTTTTAGTCCCTCCTAGAAATCTCTTCCACTGATTGTGAGTTTTTATGGTATTGTATGAAGGATAGCTTAATCTTTTGGGTAACCCTTAGAACATTCATCAATCTATTTCTGAGTTACAGGACTAATTCTGAAACATGCATTTAAACCACTGAAAAATGAAAACGTGTTGGTTGCCTCCCAGTGCTGGGAAGGAATGTGATCATGTTTTACTCTAGTCTTTGCCAGGATAAAGTTAATATCTTCCTAAAACATTTGAGTGACGAACCTATAATGAGAAGTGTTGCCATTTCTTATCCCACAGTTCTGTTCCAGGAAAGGAAAAGCACCCAGAAACCCTATATATTTCAACTGAATAAAATACATTTAATTATAGTTTAAAATTATGTTATTCTTAGATGGTGTTTCCTACTGTGGCAGTTTCCCCAGTTTCCTCTTTCTTCAGAAAAAGCTAATTTACAAAAGCTGTAGGGCTTTAGCCAGCATCACTGAATGAAAAATCACCTGCATTACCCTTGCTCCAAAATTTTTTCTGGCTCTTCATAGAATATACAAATGCAGCAGACATCAATACTTTTAGTCCAAATTAATACATCTTCTCATTCACATCATTTACTCACCCTTGTTGCATAAGTGATAACTTTTGCAAAACTGTCTTACACAATGTAATCATCTTTTAAGTGAAGTACGACTAATAGAACATGACTCATGTATTTAAAAGTTGGTAGAAAATCTTTTTTCTTTCACACTGAGTTTAGAAGTTAGTGACTTCTACTGACTTTTATTAGAAATTATAAGGCTCATACCATCTAATTTTAATCATCCAGTTGTAATATACTGACATCTCTGCTGTTAATTCTCTCACACTCTATTATCTACATAGGGAATTAAGAACTAATTTCCAAGTCTCAATCACATCTCAGTTACATGTTTAAAGTACCCAAAGCAGATAGTGTGAATAACCCCTTATCTGTTTCTGCTGCCACTCAAAACATGAGCTGTCCTAAACTGGCATTTACCACTCTCTTCTGTGCATGAAGAACAACACTGCTTCTCAGAGACAGGAAGAAATTACTAACTCTTTATTTAGTTTATGATTTCAGAACTGACTTCTCAAAATCCGGGATCCTATGGGGTAATGCTGCATGATCGTATTGGTTTCTGTGGCTTAGGTAGAAAGGGGCTATGGAAGTGGCTTCTGTGAGATGTCTAACAGAGCTGGCTCCAAGATGGACCAGCCGCTGGGCAAGGCCAAGCCCATCAGCATTGGTGGTAGCACCTCTGGGATAAAGTATTTAAGGGCATGGAAAAAACTGTGGAATTGCAGCAGAGAGAGGAGTGAAGATGTATGAGAGAAACAGCCTTGCAGGCACCAAGGCCAGTGAAAGACGGGGAGGAGGTGCTCCAGCGCAGGAGCAGAGATGCCCCTGCAGCCCATGGTGAAGAACATGGTGAGGGAGGTTGTCCCCCTGCAGCCTGTGGAGGTCCATGGCAGAGCAGAGGTCCATTTGCAGCCCATGGAGGGCTCCAGGCTTGAGAGACGGTTTGCCTGATGGAAGCTGTGATGCAGTGGGTAGCGTGCATTGGAACAGACTCCTGACAGAATCTGTAATCCCACTAAGAGAAGACCCCACACTGGATCAGGTTTTCTGGCAGGACTTGTGACTCTGTGGGGACTCTCACTCAAGCACTCTGTCCCTGTGGGGCTGCACCCTACAGAAGGGATGTATGCTGGAACAGTTTTTGAAGAAGTGTAGCCAACAGGAAGGACACGCATTGGAGAAGTTAATGGATGAGAATCTTCTGTGTGATGGACCACACATTGGCAAAGGAGTGAGGAAAAGTGAGGAGATCTCCACGTGTAGAGGAAGGAGCAGTAGAGATGTGTTATGAACTGACTACAACTCCCATTCCTCACCCCCCTGCACTACTGTAGGGGAGGAGGCAGAAAAAACAAGGATTGAAGTTAAGCCTGCGGGGAAGGGAGGGATGAGGGGAAGGTATTTTTAATATTTCATTTTATTACTCATTATCCTACCCTGATTTAATTGGTAGGAAATTAAACCAATTTCCCAAAGTCCACTTCATTTTGCCCATGATGTTAACTTGTGAATGATCTCTCCCTGTCATTATCCCAAACCTTGTGTCTTTAGTTACATTTTTTTCTCCCCCTATGCAGCTGAGGAGGGGAGTGAGAGAGAGAGGGACTGCTGGAACCCTGGCATTCATCCATGGTGAACCCACCTCAATGTGATATAATACTGGTACTATGGGACAAATAATGCAATCACAAATCTAACAAAAATTAGTTATGGATTCTGCTTTTAAAGGACTAATCCCAAATAGTTGATAATTCTTTTCTTTGAAGAGAAATATCATTCTCCTATTTTGCCCTCCATCTATGTGCCAGTAAACAAGCTTTTACAAGTTGCTATATGTGCTATCCATCCAAGTAACTGGACTCTGATCATTGCCACCTCCCAGGCAAGCTAACAAACACTGCTCTTTCTGGTTTATATCTGCTCTGTTAGTACACTGACAAAAGAGGGGAACATTTTAGGGAAATGTAATTTAGTCATGTATATCTTAGGTGAAAGTGGAACAAACCCTAGCACAGTTTTGCATTGGAACAAGTAACACTCTGCCTGACAATTTCTGGGCACAGCTTAGGAGCTGATATGAGCCAGGATCATCTTCCATATTCAGTTTGGATGTTGCCAAATTTTTTCTGAGGTGAAGACAGATTAATAGAACAGATATGGGCTGTTGGTCTGAGTGCCAGAAAAAATTCTGGGCATGTTTAACTTACTGACAGATGAAGTGCTAATTTAGATGGATTAAATCACCCTTTAGAGGTCTTCAACAGTATATCTCTCTCTCTCATAACATCATTATAAATGTATACGTGGAACATAGCTGAAGAATATGGCATCCTATGATTCCATAAATATAAAAGCACGCAGAGAGTTTCATAGTAAAAAGCAGAAAGATTGTCTATAGAAGAGGAAGATAAAATTTTGGCCAAAGGTCAAAGATGAAGAAGCCAGAAATAGTAAGAAGGTTAGTCTACGTCACCTATAACTGAAAAATTTGGTTCAAGACTAGCTTGTATCTATAAAATAAACTTACTCATCAGAAACTGATAATCTATAATTGCAGAAATGTGGTCTTTAAGACAGACACTGCACTCAAAGTGCTTCAGTAAAAACATCAGAAGGCTTCAAGCATTTAGCTCCTTGTTATCTAAAAGTCTCTTGTACCTTTTCTCTTTAGCAATCCCACAGGGCAGCTCCACAAAGCCCCAGCTCTTTCTCCACAATCTTCTCTCTTCCTTCTGCAGTTCTGCTCACTCCTTTCTGTCCATATCACAGCCACCTAACCCTGTTTATCCTACGTAAAGCATCTTACCCTTTCTGTCCCATACACAACCTCCTGTCCCTTCCTCCTCACAGCACAGCCAGCAGACACCAACTCCAACTAAATCCGACTGAACTCCCTCCCAGTTAATTCACTTTTTATCGCACCTATAGCTGGGAGGGCAAGGCTGCTCCCACTCTTGGATAATTAACACAGCTGCAATATATCAAGGGTAAGATTGCCTTTAGTACTATCCTTCTTTGTCTCCCCACAATCTGTCTCCCCACACAGAAATAACTGGAGCTTAATACTCACAGAGAGTATAATGCCATGTCTCACTCAGGAATTCCAGAATGAGTAATTCTAAGATAAGTAGTATTCTGAATCTTTATGGTTGGAAAGAAACCTCTTAGATCATTGAGACAGACAGACCTTTTACCTAGCACTACCATGTTCATCACTAAGTCATTTCACCAAGTTTCACACCCACATATTTTTTAACACATTCTGGGATAGTGATTCTACCAACTAGCCTTGGCCCATCAACCTAGCTGGTTCAGATCCCTCTGTAGAGCCTTCCCACCCTCCAAAAGATCAACACTCCCATCCAAATTTGTTGTCTGCAAATTAACTGAATGTGCTCCTGATGCCCTCTTCAGGTTGTCAATAAAGATGTTTAACAGGACTCGCCCTCATACTGAGTCCTGAGTAACACCACTGGTGACTGGCCACCAACTAGATATTTATCCAGTCACCACCACTCTGAGCCCAGCCATCCATCCAATTTTTTACCCATTGAAGAGTACATCTGTCTGCACCATGGTAAACAAGTTTCTCCAGCAAAATGCTGTTGGAAGAAGTATCAAATGTTTTACTAAAGTCTAGTTATACACTAAACTCTTTGACAGAAGAGCTTAAAAAAAGAGATTTGTTTATTTTTTCTAGTTTTCAGATAATAAATAACAGTACAAAACACTATGTAGGATCTAGACTTGGTCACAGAAATTTCATCAGGGAGAAATTTTCTGTATTTTTCATTTAAGTGAATAAAGGTTCTATATAAAAGTCATTTTAGGTCCAATGGTCTTTCAACATCTTCACAAATGTCTTGGATGAAGGACTCAAAGGTATAGTCTGTAAGTTTTCCAATAGCCACTTGAGGACAGGCTGAGCATTGGTCAGCAGATGGTAAACAACTGTTTTGTGCATCACTTGTCATTCTTGGGTTTTATTCCTCGCTCATTCCTTTTCATTACTATTTTTATTATTATTATTACTGTTGTTGTTATCATCATTAGTGTTGTTATTTTTTTGTTTGTTTGTTTCAATTATTGAACTGTTCTTATCTCAACCCAAGAGTTTTACCTTTTTCTTGATTCTCCTCCCCCACCTGGGAGGGAGTCAAAAGTGGGCAAGTAGCTGATTAGTACTTAGTTGCCAGGTGGAGTTAAACCACAAAACATATATCCTTGTAATCCTCTGGATATTTTTTAGCTTACTAAAGAAAAAGATGAAGAAAAAAAATATTTTCAGCTGTTCTGGACTAGAACAATTATGACCAAAAAGGAAATGAAGAATAATATCAAGGTTCTGAAGTTTAATTTTAGCTCTTACAAAATTCCATGTAACATGTCTTTCCCCAAACAAAAGTAATTTTGCAGGAACAAGTTGAGAGATTGTTTTCTTCTTAGAGGAGCAAAATTCTTGTGAGAAATGCTCTGCATATGAAATGCAATGTGAAGTGGTATCTCAGTTGCTATCTTTGAACAGAAACGTGGAAGTTGTTTAAAGATGATGGTGGACTCTATCTTCAAAAAAAAAACCCAGATGATCTGCCCAGAGCAGCAGTGAAGCTTACTGGAAGAGGTCTTTGATAAACAACACTGTCAGAAGAGGTGGATGTCAGCTGCTTTGATAGCTTGATAGCTCAGAAGTGTGACGGCTTTTAGGTCAATTGATTATAAGTAAACTTGGACAGAAAATGGTTTTCCACGAACAGAGAACTTTTGCAATTTGAAGGAAAAAAGGAGTATTTTTAGTGAAAAAATTAGGTAGTCTCAAAGTATTTTTAAGTATCAGAAACAATAGACTGGGTATTTAGACTCATATTTATGTCATGGAATGAGTTTGGTAAACTGTGGATCTAAAGGTGGATTTACCATATCATAGGTATCATAGCTGTGTGATACTGGTTATTCCTGTTTCTCTATATGACTGGTTTTAAACAGCAACAAGGACATAGTTTAGTAATACTTTACCTGAAAAAGCTTAACTGCAGCTGATACATTTGTGAAAGACATTGGTGATTAAATCAGAACTTAAGAAACAATCCAACCAAAAAAGAAACCCTCAACACAGAAAAACACATTTTTTCCTTCCCAAAATATCCTTTGAAAGAAGTCCTTCACTTAAGTAAGAAATGTTAAAATTTACCCAAATTAACCACGTTTTGGGGAAATTCACAGTATAGTCATATTTGAACTTCTGTTTGTCAATATGGCTATTTGTTGTCCGTATATTGCCTCCATATTATATTTTTGTTCCTAAATAACAGATTACACAAAGATATCAAAAAGCTATTAAATATTTAGTATTTTGGTTTATTTATATTTATACCCACTCAGAAAAAAAGTTTCTTTGGGATAATTTTTTGATATAGACACTGTAAAAATTGATGAAAAATAGTATCTAGATTGTGGGTTATGACTATACTATCTAATGTTTGAACTTTGACATTTGTATTGAACTATTTTGAACACAACTTGTTCAATTTACTCTTTTTGTCTGCTTTATCAGATTTTGTCCTAAGGAATATGAAATTAAGCTGGTTCTACTTATCAAATATCTAATAAAATATGAATATTCTAATTGCATTTATGAGTGGATGAAGTGATCATTCACAGTAGGATGGCAATTATAATCAAATGCTGGTTTTTACTACACAAGGGAAAGGTCTTCATAATGTTAAGTATTAATTCAAATAGAAATAATGCTATATCAAATATATTATACTTCATGGACACTTGATTCTTCACCTTTAAAAGATAATAGAAAATTCAATTATACCTGGAGAACACTTGGAGTATATTAACTTTGAATTTTTTCAACAGTCAGGAGGAAAAAATTACTTAGATAAAGATGGGATTTCACTCATTTAAATGAAAAGAAAAAAAAAAGTTCTTTCTCAAATGGGGTAAAAAAAAGAACTACTAAAGATTTCTGTCCCTGATTAAAGAGTCCTTGCATTTGCAGATTTGAAATATATCACTAATGTTTTAAAAGTCTCTAAACAAATCTCTTTTTGAGGACATGCAAGAAACATCTAAAGTGTTGATGATACAGCAGGGCTTTAAAGACAAGCAGCTAGGAAACTGCAAGACCGTGGCCAGAGAGTTTTTTGTGCAATACCCACAGGGTGTTCTCATCTTTGGATCAATCACATTGCCCATTGGAGTTGGCAGGAAGGGCCAGGGTATGTGTGTGTGTGTGCAAGACTGCAGGCAAAGACCTGGCCATCATTTGTTGCCATCACAAAGACTAAACATGAAATTTATCAGAGTGAAACTACATGGAAACCTTTCCTGGAAAGAGAGTGGTGGCCAAGGTGAGCTCCTCAGGACCCTTCAGTCCTCTTGTACAACCTACACTGATGAGAGCACCAGTGGTATAGCCACTAAGCAAAAGTACTTGGAACACTCATGTACGAACTGATCTCCATACAACTAAGATATTTAAAAGCATCACTTTTCATATCCTCATCTATATGTCTAGAAAAAGGACAGAATTTTTGTCAGTCTAGAGAAATATCATCTGACCTATATCCAACTCTCAGATAAAGAATACGGCATTGATTTAATGTCTGTGTGTTGTGCTACATGTTGTTTCCTTTCTGTGAATGTCTTACAATTACTATTTCTTAAATTTTGGGAGGAAAAAACATGTTCTACCCTGCTATTACTGTAGAAATGGAAATATGGAGAAAACCAGAAAATTCAATTTTATCAGAAGAAAAAACAACCAGAGATTAGGGTATGGAGGAGACTTGTAGGTTATGTAGTTTATGCTGGTCATGGCACCATCCCTTCTGCCTCCTTAAACTGCCTCAAGTGAACACATTTCTCTGGAAGTGTTAACAACAGATTTTTATGTCCCTTGGGTACAATAAGGCCTCAAATAACATACCATGCCATGAAGGAGCATCAGTGAATCCTCAGTCATGGAAAAACTAGAAAATGCACTGAACTCCCAATGCGTTATGTTTCCAGACCTTTCACAAGGTTACAGTACATGCAGGCTACAGCTGAAAATTACTTTTGATAGACAAGTGTGTCCTCATTAGAGTCTTTCTGTCATGAGCTGTGTTAAATTACTTTTGTCTTAATGGTTTGAAGAATTCTCTGTAGTGCTTATTTAATTGAAGAGTTTCTGATTACCTTTTGTAAATAGCTTTATCTTCCTTATATAAAAATATAATGATAAATCTACCAGATTTTGCAAGGCCACATCCACCCTAGAAACTCCAAGATATTTGATTTGAAGAATGCAATAAAAGGAAAACATCACATTAAGATGAGAACATAGTAATTTTCTCCTCAGCGGAGATAAACCAGTTCCACCTTCACAAAGAAAGTTTGCTGGAAGAAGCTCTTCCATGTGCACATATATTTTGCAGTCAGAAAAGTAAGAATCAAAGACAAAGTTGTACAAAGTCAAAAATTTCTGCAAAATATTGAGAAATCAAAATATGCAGAGCATAGTGTAAAAAACCCTATGTTTAACCCACAAGTCAGTGGAAGCCAAGGAAGTCATGAAGAATCAGAGACCCGGTATAAGCCATGTTAAATAAAATTTATACAAAAGGAGCAAAGTACAAAAAAGATATCTAATCTGTGTAATTTTTTCTTTTTTAGCTGTTATTCACTGAGACAGAAACAGTTAAAGTGTTGTGAGACATGGCCCTTTCTTTTTAACTGGAAAACTGGTTATTCTCTGATCACACAGCAATTTGGATGAGCATGTCCTAAACTTCAGAATGGAACTCTGCTTTTATGCAGTGTTCACTGCAAGTAAGAAGACTTACTGTTCTATCTGTTTACCTATTTTTCATCTATCTACTTGGCAGGTGAATGGTATACAGATCTTTAATCTAGCTTAAATCATCAGGTAAATTGACCAAAGTGTTTATTTTCATGAACATTCAACATATTCTATGAAAAGAAAGCCTTTCTGCAGTTCAGTGAAGATTTTGGGCCAAATGACTTCAATAATTCTCATTAGTGAAAAGAGAGATTAATTATCCTATAGCACAGATACAGCACTCATAAAAAGATACCTAACAGAAGGTGAAATTGTGGCCTTTTGAGATGTAAAATAAAGTAGAAACAGAGGTCTGACTTTTTTTTCTCTTTTCTTTCATTTTTTGATGTTATGCTTTTCTAATTTGTCAACTTTGTTAAACATAGCTATTTCTGCATCTGCTGCAATGTGCGTTTTCCCAATAACTCCCAATGTGTTAGGACTCTGGATCTTTAAGAAGGCAACAGTCCATACAGGCTACAATTTAAAATAGCTTTAGATAGACAATAATTTGAACAGCAGGGTCTTTCTCCTCTGAATTGTGTTAAATTACTGTTGTCTTAATGGCTTCAAGAATTCTCTGTAGTGCTTATTTCACTGAGGAGTTTCTGATTGCCTTTTTGTAAATAACTTCAGCTTCCTTCTATAAAATGTGCAGGTAGCTGTCTTTTCCAGATACATTTCCACAGCTCATGGCTTTTAAAATAAATTCAGTCACTTTTTTCACTCATATCTCTGCAGGATATTATTAACTTATTTTGAAGTCTTTTGAAAAGTAGTGACAAACTGTCAAAAATACAGAAATGTCTCCAGTAGATTCAAACCTGCATACAGTTTCATTGAAACAATCAGGACAAATTATGTCCATTTTAACCTTGATGAATTATTAGTAAAAAAAAAAAATACTGCATACCCATATCAATCCAATTGTTTCTCCCAGGAGAAAACTAACATTTACTGTAGTGTTTCTACTATGACATCTCATAAATGTTTCACTTAGAACATTTAAGACTTGAAATAGTGACCCATGTGGTTAAAAATTTGTAGTTCAATTAACTCCATTTCTGTTATAAAAATCCATTTCACTTGATCCTAAGTGTCTAATCTAGGATACAAAAATAAAATAAGTAAGAATCAAATAACAAATAGGAAGGTAGGTTTTTTCATTAATTGTCATCAAAGACACCTTCTTTCCTTTGACTGCATTTACAAGTTAACAACTTTTTTAGCAGACTAAAGATCTGTACTTGAATTATCTATTCATTAGTATTTCACCTTATTTTTGGAGGAACTTTAAAAGATTTCCTAATCTATTTCTGTGTTTCTATTCTCATATAGAAGTGTCAGGTAAGTATGAAAGAAATCCTCAATTTTGTGTGACTAGGTAAATTCCCTTTTTTGCAGTTAAAGTTGAAAATGTGACATGGACAGAGGGCATTAACATTTACCAGTTTCTGTAAACAAACTTGAAAACTATCAGAGCCATATGCATTTCTCCAACAGAATTTTCTGATCATATTCATACCTAATGGATAAACAAGCAGTGGGTCAAACCCCCAAATAAAACTTTTATGTCTCTGCAAATCATGTGAAAACTTTCATTGTCATTAACCAAATAAGGAATTCAATTCCAAATTAGAATACCGTTCATGGAAACTTGATGTGAATTACCTGTACTACAGTATAATGTTTTATTAGGAGTCAGTGCCTTGTAATGCAAATTATAGTATTCTGCTGCAGCACAATAATTCATCTAAATAATCAGACTAAACTTGTACTCTTCTAAAAAAATATTACTTCATGGTGACATTTTTACTTATTTTAAAGTTTATCATAGTATTTTGGAGTGGTTAGGGAAGGATTTACAATGTATAAATAACAATTTTTAATACTGTAAATGTGTATATTTAAAGCCACTTTTTATTTTTAAAAACTCTTAGAGATAAGTGTAAAAGGAGCTTGATTTGCCGACTTAATTAATCTTTGGGGTTTTATTCTGAAATATAAAACAGCTAACTTCTCATCCTTCCTCTTCACTAATAACCTAAAATATTGCTAAACTATCAGGTCTGTGTATATCAACAAAAGTAGTTAGCACACATTAAATCATCCCTGTAAACACATGCACATGTAAGTAAGAAAGTAACTAAAAAATCATTATATAAAAGCTTATATTCGTATTGGTACACAAAATAGTGTGTAAACATGAGCTTTTTTCAGAAGATGTTATTAATAATCTCTGTCAAGAGAGAATAAATCAACAGCACAAATTTGCTCTCACTGGTTCTAAAGAGACATTCTAGAGAGTCAGGAAAAAATCCCACAAGAAAAAAAAAAGGTTGTGGTTTTCCTGACTTAAAATTCAACACAAGCTTACAGTTCCAAATTTTATCTAACAAAAATCTTGATGTAAAACTTCACTTTTAGAAATTTATAGTGAGAATGTATTAAATACACAAAGGTATTTTTTATTAATACCATTACAAAATCTACAAGATAAAAAATTAAAAGAATGCCTGAAAATTTACTTCAATTTTATTTCTAGTGAAAATTTTCCACACAAATAGGCTGTTTTCCAGAGAACTGCAGTCAAGTTGTGTAACGGTTTTATAAAGTCTGTGTATATGGATCCCACATGCATCATAAATTCAATGACAACACAGTTCCTTTCTATATTCTTTACTTTTCTTCTTTTTACTGACATAGAAGAGGAAGAAAGGTAACTTTTAAAAGAACTATTTTAAAAACCTATTACAAAAAAAAAAAAAAATCAATGGTTACCTCCATAAAAGTCATGCAGGCAAACAGAAGACTGGAATACTTTGTGAGTGACTGTACATCAGATGGAAAAAATCAATAGTTTCCGTGAAGAAGGTATCCTCAGGGACAAAAAGCTTCAAGGTATGAATAGAACAGTAGTTTCAGTGCTTGGAATCTGCAGAAGTGATAATGCATTTTCTAATCCCTACCCAAGAGTGGGTAAAAGAATACACTGTTTCAAAGTTTTAATGATCCAGGGTGAATATATTACACTATCTTTCCTGCTGAGCTTCCTGAGCCCTACTTTACCTGTGGGATATGTTAGAAGACAAATCAAATAATTCAGAAAACCTCACATCTTAGCCAGCAATGTTGGAATGATGTTTACCCTTACTTCTGGGTCCTCTAATGTTTGCTGAAATCTCAAATACTTACCTCAGGCAGCAGCTTGATATTTACTAGCAAAGATTTTATTGGTAGGAAGGAAGCAAAAAAAGTGTAGTTTTTGTAGATCTGGTTTGTGCATTAAGTTCACTTTGAAGTAGAAAAAGATACCAAACCAACACAGGACTTCTAGGTGTCTGGAATTGCATGTTTCCACTGGCTGGTAATGTCCTGACTCCACACCTTCATTATCCATTTCTCTTTCCCCTGTTGAAAGGAAAACTAGAATTGCAGAGTAATAGCATGCCCCAGCTGACAACATCACAGTTTGATTACAGGGAACAAGGGTGGGATAACTTAGACATAAACTTGCTGTCAAATTTCCTCATTTTGATTGTCCTTCTTGATGATGTCAATCCATCGTCCATGTTGAATTCATGGTACTTTTCTTCAAGACAAAACAAATCACAAAAAGATGACTTTAAGGAAATAGTTCACACCAAAAATTAATCTCTAAAATCGGTAAAAAGAATTTCAACCTGGTGTAGGCTCTTTTGTCTCCACAATATTACCTACTTACTTTAAGAAAAGTTATTGAGAAAAGAAATAAATGGACTTATATTAAGAAACTTCCCAGGATACTAAATATATGCTTTACTTCTCAAGTAAGAGTGCTATGCAGAAAGCAGGCAAAGAAAAGCAGGAGGCTGGAGAAAATGATATCACAGTCAGATGAAGACAGAAAGAAAAAAAGACAAGAAAAAAAGATTGAAAAAACAGGTGGAAAGCAACAAAGAGGAAGGAAAGACATGGAGAGAAAGACAGACAGGCAGAAAGGCAGATAAGCAGACAGAGAGGAAGTAGGAAGGCAGCAAGGAAGGGAGGAAATGTGTTACATTATTTTAAACTGAAGAAGTTATGCCTTAGGGTCCCAGGAGCACCATGAGGCTGAGAGTACTTAGGACCAAATGTCTAGTAGTTCGATCATCTGACTTCAGAGATTACCTGAGAAACATGTCTGGAAACCATTCTGTTCTGCCAAACTGTGAGGGGAGTGTGTACCCCTTGGGTTTACCTCATTTATCAGTATCAGGTGTAGCTATAGTGAATATCACATAGGGATATTAATGAATATCCAAAACCATTTGAAGAGATTATTTCAACAAATAAAGAAAGGTTTACCTTAGAGATGTATAGATTGCCACCTGTTATCCATAAAAGTAGTGAAGACGGAAATGACAGTGAATTATTTGGGGGGGAATAAGTTATCTGCCCTTCAGATGCACATACCCCAGCTTCGTGAGACAATCTTCTGTCATCAAGTTTAAAGCAAGCTGTGCTTCTGTCGAGTCTGTTAGATATACACAGGAAAAATCTGTTCAGTCTTTTGTCATGAAAAAATGAAAAGCACTGAAGAAGATCCTTACATCTCTGAGAGGCTCCCTGCAGATCTGTGAATCCCAAGCAGATGCAGGTGTCAAGCAGCATGGTTAAGAGCTGCAGAGCATTTAAGGTTCAGCTTCTTTTCTTTCCTTCCATGAGTGCAAGTCAATTCATGCTGTCCATTTCGCTATGGTGCTTAGGAAAAAAACCTCACACATGTGACACACTGCATGCAAAATATCCTTGAATCTGTGTGTAATCTAACCGTATAATAAGAAAATCCAGAAAGATCTCTCTTGCACTATAAAGTTTGAATGACTCAGATTTGTCACATATTTGACACTCCTTTTTGATTTCCTTTCTGTAAACTTACTGCTACAACCTAATGCTTCCATATTATTTAGCATACACAATAACTTCCAGTCCTTATCTAGAGTTCTTTTCATGTCAAAAAATGTACACAAAAGTTCCAGATAAGCAAATATTGATGTATACTTTCCAATCATTCAGAGGGTTGTCTTGGGTGTTTTTTATGTGCTGTGCTAGTTTTGCAGGTTTTATCTATAATAGGCTGATCTGAAATTATAGGCATTGTAATTTTCACATTTATCATTTTGAGGTATGGTTTTTCAGTTGGAGAGGAAATCTGATCATGTTTAAGCACTAAGATTTCTGTCATGTCTTTCTAAGGTGCCTATTTCTCTATTTTCAAAATGCATTTGGCAATGCAGCTAGCGCTGTAATTGATAAGTGACTGCAAGGCATGCTGAATGTTTTTCATTCTTTGAGGAGAAGCCTTCAGAAGTTTTCCTGCTCTACATCTCCTGCTGTGCTGAATAATAATTTTACTTCACAAAATGAAAGTGATAATGATGAACTTTGTTGAAATTCCCGATGGCTGTTTATTTAAGCAAGCAGAAGGGAAAAAAACCCTTTGGTTATTTAAAATTTTAATACAGTATTGCCAGAGGAAATAGTGACATAATTAAAACACTAAATAATGTCTAATCTTGCAATGTAGGAGTTTGCTAAAATTCACACAACATATTTTAAAAAATAAAATATAATTTCATAATATACGGATGTGGGATTTTTTTGCTGAGTTTTCTCAACACAATTCAGAAATTTAGTGTTGCTTTCTGTAATCATGAATATTAATTTCAGAAATGTAAATATTTTCATGCATAAATTATTAAATCTATCAATTAGTGTCAGGATACTTTGATACCCTACTTCCATATGGTGAAACTTAAAGACTGGAAAAGTACAGGAAAGTACAACATAATAAAAATGGTCTAAACAACTGAATTAAAATTATATATAAATAATAATATAAATAAATGTTTAAATAAAATAACATTTCTTTATTTCTTATATTTGAATATTTCATAAAAGAAATTTAAAATATTCAGTGGGTGTTTATACCATCAGATAATGTGTATCTGGAGTCTGCTCTTGGGCTCTCATTTCCCAGTCAGTTGCAGTGTATGCTTATTTACTGCTAAGCTGTCCTTTTTAATGAAGAATCACATTATCTTTAAGACACACTGAAGTTCTCAGAAAAGTTCATTCCACAGGCACCTTCCATGCAAACGAAATGGAAAAATTAGCCCCAAATTATTCCCTTTACTGTGCTGATTAGCAAACTATGTGCCCTTAAAAATCACTACATGCTCTCAAACATAATTTCAGGCTATGTAATGTACATTTTTTAGTTTATTGTCCTAATGAGTTGTGATACAGCACTTATCTGAAAAAGTACTAAAGTGATGATTGTTCCTGAGGGTGCAGAGATTCTTGAATATGGACAGTCCACCCTGATAGACCTTAACTGATGACTGCAGAAACAAGAAATTCTATTACATTCTAGCTGGAGGACGAGTGATTTATCCAACATGCCTTTAGATACAAAGACATGGATTGTCTTGTGAACTGCACTACTATATTTGATAAAGGTTCATACATTTCCTATTAATTATTCAAAATATTACAAAATAGCAGCTGCTACTTTAGATCCAGCTTTTTCTTTACAGATACCATTGAACAATCTGTAGAGCCATCAGAATTTGCAATTGTGTGGGAAATAGATTCATTTTAAAGAATGCCAAAACAGTATATTAAATGTTACTATTAAATGATTCAATTGCTTTCACAACCTTGGATGTCTTGGATTTCTCAGAAGTATAGAAATACTAATAACTACTTGAACAATTTATGTTATTGCTTGAGAGAGAATAAGCTTTTTTTTCACTGTGTCAGCACAGCCAATTTTAATTCCAAAGTACAGTGGTCTTAAATAACTAGAAAGCAGGGGAAAAAACAAACAAACCCCAAAACCACTGCCAAACAAAAGAGGGAGATAGATAGAACCTGGCTGATGTAAATTGCAGGATTATGTAGCTGAAGTAGAATTCACTATTTTGCAGTATGATTTCGTGTGGTTTGGGAAGAATATTAAGTAAATTTCAAGATCAGAGATAGGAAAATACAGTAACAAAAAATTATTAAACAATATGTAAGTATGTTTTTAAATATGAAATAATCAAAAGATCATGTTGTTATTCCTTGTTTCATTTAATAGAGGTATCCAAAAATTTATTAGTTTTTAGATGTCTTAATTTGCATCTCTATGTTTAAGAAATTTCACAGTAATATTTCTTGTTGTGATAGTATGGTCTGCTAGAGGTCCTTTCTTCAGTGAGTTTTTTAAGACTGTGCTTTCAAAAGGAAGTGAAAAAGATACTAAGTTGTCAAAAGTAATTACAGCAACAACACAGAGACATGGACCCATCACAAATTAGTAGAATATTTAATAATTGTTTTCTCTAAGATATCATCTCCTACAAATTTTTTCTCATTCAAACATTCATTAATTCTATCAGAATTTGGTTTTATTATCATTATTTAGATAACTTGTGAGGTCTGCTTTGTAATAATATTTCTGTTAAAGGTCTTGCAAAGAATTCAAAAGAAAAATATCCATGTTAAAACAGTCAGTTTGTTATTAAAAAAAAGAAACACATACTGTTTTTTAAAAAAGTTCAAGTCCAACTCCCTTTTCCAATTTTGAAGAGATTTTTAAAGAGGAAAATTAATTTATGCTGCTTTTAAAAATTATTTTTTCATTTGTATTATGAGTTCTCTGTGAGAAACAGATAAAATAGAAGCTATGTAACTCAAGACAAATTTTTTTCCAAGTGAAGGAGAGGGACACATTATAACTTCTAAAAGTTACTTTCAGTTACAAAAACCCCCCCAGACTTTGTTTATGTTTTCAGCATGAAAACAGGTTTGGAGGACAGTTTAACAGAAGAGACTTATGTACCCCTTATTTTTGGGTCAGAAAGCAACTCGCTTGTGCCCCTCATAAATCTCTTGCATGCAATGTAATATATCAGTGTCAGTGGTGCATCTCACCTGATAGAAATACGAAATGAAATGTATGCAAGATGCATGCCTAAAATTGAAAAAAAGTAAATTTTGAATTAATTTGGTCCTTCTGTGTTGTTATGATTTTCCTAGCTCTGCAGCTCACCTTGCCACATAGAATCAGAGAATTGTTTAGGCTGGAAAGACCTTTAAGTTCAAGTCAAAAGATTATCCAAGACCACCACTAAACCATGCCCCTAAGTGCCACACCTACAAGCCTTTTAAATACCTCCATGGGTGGTGGGTCCAGCCACACTTCCTTAGGTCCATAGCACTGCATTGGGTTGTTTGGATCCTAGTGCAGGATCCTGTGTTTTGTCATGTTCAGCCTCATACCATTGCCTCAGCCCATAGTTCCAACCTGTCCAGATCCCTCTGCAGAGCCTTCCTACCCGCCAGATCAACATTCCTGCCCAAATTTGTGTTGGGAGCTTCATTCTGCTCCCTGTCCCTGTCTTCTAGCTCAGAGGTCTGGGTGTCCAGAGAACAAGTGGTCTTTCTAGTAAAGACTGAGACAAAGAAGGCATAAAGTACTTCCCTCAACTTTTCCCTCAGTCTTTGTCACTTACCAAATTGATCCTTATCAGTTTTATGTAGAATGTAAGTACATCCCTAGACACTGCAGGAGTATAGCAGCCAATTTTTTTTTTTCCTTAAGAAACCAACTTTATGAAGGTAACAAGTGCTTGGTATGACTATGCTGTACCATGCTACTAAAATAAATCCCAACCAAATATCAGAATATACAGTATTTAAATTAAGGGATTTTTGTTCTGCTCAATAGAAGCTAAACTTTTATTTTTAACCTGAAAAAGGATGACAACATTTTGTTTAGGCTTTTAAGGATTCCACAATCATTGTTGCTGATCAGGGTTAAGAGGTCTACTCTAACTGCTCTTTTCATAGAAGTATTTCCAAGTCTGTTTTCACCTTTGTTAGTCTATATACTTTTTCATATCTTTTCATACCTTCTGGATTCTATTCAAGGTAGAGGATCAGAACTGCATACACTATATTATATACCAACATAGACATATTAATATATTTTATTTTCTTCTTTTACCTTGAAAAAGTATTTTTTTTTCAGTTGCTAAGCCCTATTCAGAGCTCCTCAATGTATGTTCAGAAAAGCTGGACTATTTTTTAATGTGAATTTCTTGGGAATTATATTCACAACATTGTCTTCATTTTGTTTTCTGATAAATCCATAGTAAAAAATCCTTCAGTAACTCTTTAACTTTTGATAAAATATACAAATTGTCTTCAGTAGTCCTTTTCCAGATCATAACTCATAAAATGCAAATTTTGCCAGATGTGCCCATACTCAGCATGTGAACATCCTCATGGGATTCCATTGGTGAGTTTCTTTCAATGTGAAGCTTCCTATCTACTCCTACAAATTTGTCTTCAGTCTTTTCACTAGTCATTGTAGAACAGTTTTGTTTCACCCTATTATACCTTATTCTTTTGAAGTCTTGTGGTAAGGGCTCTATCCAGCATGCTTACTAAGTCCTTCAGGGAAATCTGAAATATAGAGGAAATATAGCCTACCACACTTTCTGTTAGGGATGTGAAGTGCGACTTAGGCTTGCTCAAGGTAAGATTCGGGATAAACTGATACATTGCATGATGTAGAGGTAAATTCATAAAGATTGATACTGCTCTGATAACAAGTTTTCTTCCACATCAGTCATACCAGCTCATTTTCTAGGCCACCATAGCCCAAGAAATGCTGGTCTATAAATCTCCTCTGTTCAAGATGTCTTATGATTAATTGATTCTGCTGTCTACAATGAGCTGGAAAATATGTTGTTAAATCATTTTTCCAAATCTTAAAAAAAACAACCAACCGAAACAAAAAAGCTTATATCCACTCTTCTCTAGGAGAGCAATAACATCTCAGGAACATACCTACCCAGGTCTACATTTTAGGATTTTTTTTAAAGCACACTCTCTTCTGAAATATTTTTTTGCTTGTAACAAATAATTCTTAATGACTCCACAATTTATATTACATAAATCTTTATTTGAAAAAAATAGAGAAAAACAACAATAAAGAAATCCCTCAGTAAAACACCAAAATAAAAGAGAAAATTATTTTTTTTAGTTTAAAAGCAGCATTACTTGGTTGTACATTGAATTCATGATCTGAAAGTTGCTCTACCTGTTTGTCAGTCATAAGCCCCTGTCCAGTTCTGTAGTAACCAAATGAAAACTGCTACAAAGCCTGGAGGGGCAGCTGTGTCCTGAGTGCATCAGGCACAACATGGCCAGCCAGGCAAGGGAGGGGATTGTCCCACTCTGCTCTGCACTGGGGAAGCCTCACTGAGAGTGCTGGGGGCAGTTTTGGCTTCCAGAATAAGACAGTAAGCTATTAGAGAGTGCCCAAGTGAGGGGAACAAAGACAGTGAAGGGCCTTGAGGGGAAGCTGTATGAGGAGTGGCTGAGGTCACTTGGTCTGTTCAGCCCAGAGAAGAGAGGACTGAGGGAAGACCTCATTGCAGTTGTAACTCATTGCAGTCTACAACTTCCTCATGAGGGGAAGAGGAAGGGCAGACACTGATCTCTTCTCTCTGGTTACCAGTGACAGAACTTGAGGTAATGGGCCTGAAGCTGGGTCACAGGAGGTTTAGGTAGGATAGTAGGAAAAAGTTCTTCACCCAGAGAGTTGTTGGAACAGGCTCCCCAGAGAAGTGGTCACAGCACCAAGTCTGACAGAGTTCAAAAGTTTGGACAACACTCTCAGGCACATGGTGTGACTTTTGGGGAAGGTGCTGTGCAGGGCCAGGAGTTGGACTTGATGATCCTTCTGAGTCCCTTGCAACTCAGCATATTTTATGACTGTGATTTTATATGACATTTTCCTTTTTTGAATTTCAGATAATTATGGTTTTCCCTATCTAGTGGATCCAGGTAAGCATCAGTTTGATCCTTCACATGAGGGAGAATTGAGGGGAAGAAATTTATCTCAAGTTGAACATTTTATGGTATCTATTATTTTCAGTGATAGAGTTGAAGGTTGATATGGGACATTAAGGTCCTTAGGATTTCTATAGCTGAGATACATCTGCTTTGACACAAGAAAATTAGAGTGGAAAAGCATATCCAGGTTTTAGAAATTTAAATGTCAATTCTACATACAGAATTCTATCTTTTAGATTAAGCTAATTGCTCTCTGGATGCTTCAATTGTTGATTAGTTACTCCTTTCATTTTCTAGACTTTGTTGTTTAGTATTATTTGAGATGCCTTGGGGTATCTTGACCATGAACTGCCACATGAGAGGGATACAAATACAAAAATAAGTCCTGTCTTATGCATGGTTATGAATAACCATAGTACACCTAGGGCATCTTAAATGTCAAGATATATGAGAAGAACCATACTGATTTCTTAAATTTTCATTTGACATAACCAGGGATCCAAGTGCAGTCTTACTTTTGCCAGTCTATGAACTGCATTCCACACCAGCCACCTCACACAGACAACATAAAGTCCTTTTCTATTCAACCGAGAATAATAGAAAGCTCTGGAAGTGGTTTGTCTCTTTCTAAGGCATTGCAAAGTAAATAATCATCTGGAGTTTCTGTTTCTAGGGCTTGGCTGTAAAGGTTACTAGATCAGATGTAGTTTTGGTAGTGTATGGGATATCTTAGAGAGAGAGATGTAAAACCACATCTTGCTTGTTCTTACCCTACTCTTTGTAGCCTCACTTTTTCCTGGAAGAATCTTTGATGAAACCTCTTCAAACACACTTTTTGACATGACGAAGGAAATGACTGGGAACAATTTGTATGGCTTTTCCAAGGAAAAGTCTGAATGACCTTATGGCTTTATAAGACAAAATGACTGGATTTATGGGTGAAGGGAGAGGAGGTGTAATTTGAAAAGCAAGCCTTTCAACACAGTCTCCCACAATGTTTAGGGTATAGCATGGATGGAAAAATCTGATAAAGACCCGGCTAGATTATTCGGCTGAGCAGATAATCATTAATCACTCTCTTAGGATGCAGTAATCAGAGGATGCTGAAGAAGCCTGTACTAGGGCCTCTTCATTCATACTAGGCCTGTTCAGCATCTCCATCAGTGACCTGGAGAAGATGACACAGTGTGTTTTCAGCAAGTTTGCATGTGACATGAATCTTGGAGGCCCTATATGCTTTGGGGAAGGGCTATCTTTCAGGACAGACAGGAGGGAGAAATTAATTAAATTCAACAAGCGCAGAGGCAAAGTCCCATCCCTGGGAAAGAAGATCCCCTGACATCAATAGAGTCTGGAGAAAGGCTAGTGAGCTACCTTGTAGAAAAGGCTTTTGGGAATTCTTGGCAGGCAGTGACAGAAGGTTAGCCAGCAATGTGGCCTGGATGCAGAGATAGCCCACAGTCTCCAGGATCAGATTAGCAGAAGCCTAGTTAGCAGATAACAGGGAGGGTTTATTTCCCATGTTCAGTGCTCAGACCATATTTAGAAAATTACAACTAGTTTTGGACCCCTCTGCTCCAGGAAAGATATTGGCACAGTGAAGCAAGTTTATCGGACAGAGAACAGGTTGGTCAGGGTAGGAACACTTGCTCATGAGAAGATTCTGTGAGAGAGAAGCTGGTTCAGCTTGGAGAAGAGATTATGTGGTGGGACCACACAGAATTCCTGACCTTACCTACAGGGACGTTACTGAGAGGATGGAGCCAGGCTCTTCACAGAAATGTATGAGAAAAATATCTGAGATAAAAAGCATAAATCCAAATGAAACAGGTTTACATTGGATATAGGGAGCACCTTTTTCCCCATTCCCAATGGAATAAATTAAAATTGCCCAGAAATGTTGTGCAGTATCCAGACTTTAAGGAATTCTAGACTTGGCTGAATGAAGGCCTGAGAAACCTGATGTAGCCTCACAGTTGACCAGCAGTTACCAGGAGGTTGGACCAAAAACCTCTTTAAGTCCCTTTTTTGCCTGTTATCCTAAGGCTAATCTCTTGATACATGTTCCAGATTTATGAAAAAACATGGGAAGAACATTTTTATATCTGACCATTTGTTTTCTGCTTTAATTTAGCTGCTTTCAATATAAATTCCCGAACTTATTACTTTACTTAATTTTTATAGTCAAACAAGCTAAATAAAAGTCCTCTGATCCTATAATAGATTAGACAAATCTAAAATGGCAAAAAACCTCTCTTTTAAAGGTAGAATATGCACTGAAAATATTTGAATTCTGGGAAGACGAATTCCCATCCTGAAAAATCTAATTTAGTCAGTTGACTTCATGTTTTGCAAGTTATCTCTGTAGTGAAAAATCAAAAATTTTAACTCAGTCTTTGGCTGGAGCAAACCAACAGTCATTGACTGTTTGTGATGTATTGAAAGTTCTGAGTAACTTTTGCTGCATTACTGAAAACTGAATCTTTCTTAAAAATAATATTAGTATAATATAGATTATTTTGCTATTATATTTCAGCTATTTTGATTTTATGACTTAGTATTATCTCCAAATTATACAAATAATTAATGCCTGTTTCATGATTTAGTAAAATGTATAAAAGGACAAACAAAAAGGAAGATTTATTTAGTAATTCTCCTTTAAATTGACAAATATCTAATACTTTGCTTCCAATGCAGGTATGACTGTCAAATAGTATACTTAACAGTGACTTCTATTAAACACATGCATGATACAGCACTGTAAATTCATGTCTGCTGAGCCTTGCAGAATGAATAGATTGATAAAAGCTATTTTCAGCCAAGTCCAAATACATAAATGAAAGAATATGACTTCATAAGAAAAGCTGCCATTTCAAACAAAAATGATTGGCATCTTCATTGTGAATAAAACACTCATTACAAGAAAAAAATCTGCTTAGAAATGAGCAGGAACATAATTTAAGTAACAGAATAATATAATTTAACTGGAGGAGAAGATGTATTATGTCAAATGGTTCATCAGTCTGGTGATTCATAATTACCCCGTGTCAAGTTTTCAATAGAGTTTTGCCTGATTTAGTTTTAAATGTTCAAGAGAAATAACGCACTTCATTTCCCACAGGAGACTCTATTGACTGTGAAAGCTCATTTCAAGGATTTTTTTTCAAGTTCAGTTTAATACTTGCTGTTCCTACAAATAACTGGGAGTTATTATTACTATTATTTTTACTATTATTATTGCTGTTGATGATATTGTTATTATAATCTTATTTTACTCTCTTCTCACTCAATATTCTAAAATACTGCTTCTTTTTTAACCCATATATATTACTTTGAAATAATGCCCCTTTGATCTGTCCAACTTCATACACTTATCACTATCTTTAGATCTGTCTCGACACAGCTGTTCAGAAGAAGAATGATACCTGCAAAAAAATTCTGAACTTTTTGTTGTTATTCATTGCATCGTGCTTGCTATTTCTTTTAGGGTTTCATTTCATTGGCTTTTCCTTGTTCCACAACATCAAATATTTTTACAGTCCAAGAAAGCAGAGGATTCGTTGAGTGAAAATTTGATATGTGAAAACCATTTCTGATGTTTCCATGCAGGGAAAAAATGAAAAGTGTTAGTAGGCCAGATATTCGGTAGATAAGTGTGTGAGGACTGGTGGTGTGGGAACTGTCACTGGGTTTCATAATCAATGAAACCACTTTACATATAAATAGCTCTAATTTAGTTTTATCATTAGAGTGATAGTAGCAGGCAACTCTTTGATGAGAGGTGCAGAGGCACCTACTTGCTAACCTGATGTGTGAGAGGTGTGCTGCTTACCAGGGGCATGTTTCAGGGATTTAATTGAGAGAATACCAAGCCTCATACAGTCCTCTGACTATTATTCACAGCTAAAGTTTTGTGTAGGCACAAGAGATACAGCCAGGAGCAGTATGAGCCTCATCAAGAGGGTTTACACAGTTATAGGAGTGGCAGCAAAGGATTATAGAGCACGAGTAGTTTTTGCATTCTATGAAAACCATTCAATGATTATAGCTTTTGATTATTCTTTTGAAATAATGTTTCTTGGGTTTTGTTTGATTGTTTGTTTGTTTGTTTTCCTCAGGTTAAAGGGGTCCCAGATCCCTGTGAACAGGTACTCCTGCATTTGTGTAATGTGCCAATTGAGAGTTCCACATGAGAGCTTAGACATCTCTGTGTACAGATATCCTTGTGAAACTAGAGTTTGTTCTGCATTTTGTCTGTAATGAAAGATATTCTTTTATCATCTATATTTTATTTTAGTCTTTTTTTTTTCCATTCTTTACTTAATTTTTAAAAACCATTTATGGTTATATCCAATCTGTTATTATTAAAACCTGTTTTTATTTCCAGTAATTGCACATGATTTTTTTTCTCCCTTTTTCATACTGAATGATTATTGTTCAAATTCTATTATTTAATCTTCTCCACTCTGCAATTCTTCTAACACAAAATGTGGAATACAACAATGGCTATAAAATCACTTCAATGAGAAAGAGTAAACAAGCACTGCCTTGTAGCTGTTTCCATAGATATAGAAATGGAAATGAAGCCTGTGACTGCTAAAATGTCCTTTTGACAGGTTTTTACTAGTATCAGTAAGTGACCTCTCATTATGCTTAATGATTACCAAGTTTGACTAACTCTTGATGTTATGGAGTCTGAAGGAAACCAGAACAAACAAATTAAACTACACAAAGATGCTTTGGACAACACACTGGTGTTTGGGATTAACTTAACTTTGGTTGCTATTACAGTCTCTCTGCCTGGAGGACCGGAAATATATATTTTGGTTTGCAAGCAAATACTCCTATTAATATGCTGTTATACAGCTGCATCCTAATGAGCACAGAATGTTTGTGAAACAATATAATTTTTCCTTCATATTGTCCAAAGTGTACACATACTATCTCACTCGAGCTGTCAATCCCTCCCATTACATAGTCACCAGTTTCAGCAGTCAGAAAGCATAGCTATGTTTCATTTTTGCACTGAATGACATTACATCTCATGCCAGTAAAAAATGCCTCTTTCTTACTTCAGCATGCAGACATTTTCACTTTCTTACATTATAGGAAAGAAAACTGAGAATTAGCATAATGTGGCTCTGGAAGTCTTCATATTACAATCTACTTAAATAACTGGGTAGACTCATTTATTTTTGACTTTTGACTATGCTACCTCTCATAAGAAGGTTATCAAATTTTAATATTTTGACTAGATTGTCTATTCTATTGAGTCTAATTTGTCTCACTTGAGCACTAGGAAATGCACATATTTATTTTTAATTACTGGTAAAGACACATGAAATGAACCTGTGTGGTACAAGATAACCTTGAAAAACAAGTAATATTCCTGTGTCTTAAACTGTACTTCACTGTTTAGACATTTGTCTTTGTAATTGCTGTAAAATTCCTCAGAGAAATTTCCTCCTAGTAAAAAAAAAAAATACATTGTAGATGTGATGGTATTTATAAAATTATAAAATAAAAAATGGTGAAATGCCCTGAACTGTAATCATGTGGGATTTCAGTTATCCTGTTGCTGAAAGCAATGAAAACTGTGGAGTAGTTAAAAAAACAAAACAAAACAAAACAAAAAAACCAACCAAAAAAAAAAACCAAAAAAGAAAACCCAAAAAAAACCCACCCCAAAAACCTGCAGATAATCAAACAAAAAAACCCTCCCAAATACTTTTTATCTCCAAACCATAAAATATGAATACCCAAGCATGCTTCTTTTGATTGCTGACTATTCAACAGACAGGCACTAGCTGGCATTCTGAGAAAGGGAATAACATGATAAGTGAGATAAAATGGCTCTCATCTTACACAGCACCAGTGGGGACCCATCCCTGTGGGGAAGTAGATTCTGATTTTGTCAGGACACTATCCTCACACCTCTAATTTTTGCCTAAGGCTTGCTAACAAAAGCCTTTAAATGCTATATCACTACATCCCTGGAGTACAACACGCTCTGTTGTCAGCCAGTATTAAACATTTTAACCACTGTGCTGAGAAGCTTTAGGCTCTGGACGTCTCTTTGCACCTCTAGGGATCATGATCAGAGAACAGGGTATCCTTTCTAGGAATCAAGCAAATTATTTCAGAAATAATATATGAAACACAATTTCCATTTCTTTCTAGAAGAAAATATTTTAGGTTTCTTCTACATTTCAGTTAAGGGTTGTGTATCAGGTCTTAGGTCATGTAAGCATTTGATTAATCTTGTGAGTAAAATAGCAGTACTATTCTAAGTATAGTGTGAAACATTCATTCAGGAAACTAAACAAAAGACAAACTGAAAGCAATATGAATGTGACAACCAGAGGATATTCTGAGTTAGAAGGGACCCACAAGGATCATCCAGTCCAGCTCTTAAGTGAATGACCTGTACAGGAATCAAACACCCAACCTCGGCACTTGTAGTACCATGCTGTAACCAAGGTAAATGATGTTATCAAACTTCTTGGCACTCGCACCAATATTTTTTAAGCCATGAAAAGTAATTTGTCTCAGTTTGAATGTTACGTATTGTAAGATTATTGAGGATGACAGGGATTTATCAGTCAAAGAATTTTGAAAATTAGGAGAAAGCAATTATGTATTGAAAATTTTAATTTTTATCTGAAAAATTTTTGAGTAACTTCACAGAAGAAGTGAAAGGGAATGCAATTATCCTGTAATACTTTCATAGATGTTCAAAAGAAAATAAATTTGATTACTGAGAGCATATTTGATTAATGAGAGTAATTTTCATTAAAATTATTTTAAATTGTTCTTATTATGCTCAGAAAATACCTGTTTATTTAAGTTAGATATTAAATTTAGGCCCCCTTTATTCTATTTTGGTGATGTTACAATGCATACTATTAAACTCTTCAAACAATGCAAACTGGGTCCTGAAACACTTCTTAACTGAAGTTGTCATCAAAAATCACTGGACTTATGTGAAGTATTTAATACTATGTCAGGAAATAAAACAAACTTGTCAGTTCTACAATGATACAAAACCAAATGATGACATTGAAAAACCAAACTGTCATTGAGAAGTGTTTTCATGATAATGAGTTTTGTACATGGAGATGCTTCACGCAAAAAATACAGAAAACCACTGAGGCATCTCAGTGCAGCTGCCAACCACCTGATAGGAAAGACATATCTTACTGTTGCAGTCAGGAGATTGATTTCCTAATTTCTATAAACTATCTTTAAAAAAAAATCTGACAACAGACTGAAGCGTAATGTGATTTTATGTACCTTTAGGTTTCCTGCTTCTGAAATACCACTGAAATAAAACCATAAAATTATTTAGATTGGAGGGGACCTCTGGAGCTCACCTGGTCCAAGCCCTGTCACACCACCTTTGAAGCTGGATCAAAATTCAAAGTTTGATGGAGTTGTGCATTATCATCTTTGATTGATGTTTGAATGTCTGAAGACAGATTCAATGAGAATTTGTGTGACCCAATTGTGGATTTGGGTTTTTTCGCTGACAAATCATGATTCTTCTTATTGCAACTTGTATCTATTGTTCTAAATCTTATAGCTGTACTTGTCTAAGAACAGTCTGGCTTCTTCCACATTATAAGACAGTATAGATATTTGAAGGCAACCAGATATTCCTTAGTCTTCATTTATTATGATTGAAGAAGTCTAGCTCTCTCTTTCTTTCCTAGTCTCTCATATTTAAGAATATGAACAACCACAATATCTACAGGGCAATTCACCGCCACATAGTTTCTGTTTTCACAAATCAAAACCTAGAGCAGTGTTAGTGTTTGCTAGCAGCTACAGTGCTTGATATAGAAAAATTCAGAATCAAAATTCTATTTTTTATCTGTCATTTAGAAAGTATAAGGATTTCTAAAAGTGCACTAATTTGCACTTTTTTTCACAGCAGCAGCAGCATCTGTCATATACAATACTGCACTTCTGGGCTATGTATCAGGACCAGATGTGTGTTTAACATCTCTGTTCCACAACCTGCATGGTTGTGCAAGTATGCACTGACATCTGGTGGACGTTTGACCAAACACTTCAATAAAATACTGCGACTACATAATGCTCATTCAAAGAAAATACTTATTTAAAGTGGGTTTCACTGCATTAGTTCTGAGTCCTCTTTCCAACAACACCTATGGGAGAAAATAAAACCCCAGTAAATATTTCAACAGTAAGATTTCTGTTTCTACCATGCTATTTGGGAAGAAAATATTTCCAAAGATGTCTAATTATTTTCTGGTTTTATTTGTAAACAGAGGTACCTTTTAAAATATATACAACAGCAGATCAAAACATTTAGACACATACGAATATATTCACGTATGTCCATCTGGCAGTATTTGACAGAGTTTAGCTCATGTCTACTTCAGAACCCCCGCACATTTATAGCATTTGCTGGCTGCTGGTCCATGAGGCTGTGCTTAATGAGTACCTACCTGATCATGGAACAGACATTGTTCGAGAATAAATCAGTGTTCTGGGTGACAGCAGCTCAATAGGAACCAGCAGTGTGCCCTGGAAGCCAGGAGGGATGACCACATCCTGGGATGCATCAAAAGCATCACAAGTAGTTGGCCAAAAGAGATGATTATCCTGCTGTATTCAACATTGGTGTGGACACACTTGGGGTGCTGTGTGCAGTTCTGAACCCCACAATTTAAGATGGATGTGAAAGGTCCTTGAATGTGCCCAGGAGAGGGCAACAAAGCTGGGGAAAGACCTGGAAGGAATGTCCTGTGAGGAGTGGCTAAGGAATATCCTATGGACTTGTATAGAAGAGAAGGTTGAGGGATGACCTCACAGTTCCTACTGCTCTCTACAGCTTCCTGAGGAGGTGAAGAGGAAGGTGCTGATCTCCTTTTCCTAGTATTCAGTGCTACAATGCATGAGAATGGTGCAAAGCTGTCCCAGGGGAGGAACAGACTGGGTATTAGGAAGTATTTCTTTGCTGAGAGGGTGGCCAAATCCTGGAACAAGCTTCCCAGAGAAGTGGTCGATGCTCCAACAGTGTCAGTCTTTACATGGCATTTGGACAATTCTCTTAAGAACGTACTTCAACTTTTAGTCAGCCCTGAACAGGTCAGGCAGCTAGACTATAGGATTGCTGTATGTCCCTCCAACTCTTCTCTCTCTTCTCTTCTCTTCTCTTCTCTTCTCTTCTCTTCTCTTCTCTTCTCTTCTCTTCTCTTCTCTTCTCTTCTCTTCTCTTCTCTTCTCTTCTCTTCTCTTCTCTTCTCTTCTCTTCTCTTCTCTTCTCTTCTCTTCTCTTCTCTTCTCTTCTCTTCTCTTCTCTTCTCTTCTCTTCTCTTCTCTTCTCTTCTCTTCTCTTCTCTTCTCTTCTCTTCTCTTCTCTTCTCTTCTCTTCTCTTCTCTTCCTCTTCTCTTCTCTTCTCTCTTCTTCCACTCAGCTTGCAACAGATCAAGCACATAATCCACAAAGTGAATTCTTGCAACTCTAGTTTCATTTTACATGTTCTTGAATGTCTGCTCTGTATGTGGGGGCATTGTGTCATTTCTTACTCTAAAGTAGTTTTTCTTTTTGGTCTTCCATTTATCACTGCTGAGTTTCTCTTTTTCTACCCTCATTCCTTCAAAGCTCTGACTTAATTTTCGATCTCTTTGCTCTTATGCTCTGTTTCACACTGATGAAATCCATGCAATATCTACCACCAGTGAAGCATAGAAACCTTACTTGCTACCTATGTATTTTAAAGGCCATTAAACTTTCCATATTAGAGGATGACAGATC
Source organism: Acrocephalus scirpaceus scirpaceus (assembly GCA_910950805.1). Lineage (NCBI taxonomy): Eukaryota > Metazoa > Chordata > Aves > Passeriformes > Sylviidae > Acrocephalus > Acrocephalus scirpaceus. Next base: position 64,769,232 of record OU383774.1, on the reverse strand, counting down.
ATATATGTCATCACAAACTGGTCTGTGAACAGACAAGCTATGTAAGATGGCTGAGTGTTAAAAAAATTATGTAGAATCAAGAAAACAATTATTAAGAATTTTTGAAAATCTACTGAATATTTGATAGGAAACAAAGAAAGTGTAAGAAGTAGAGGAGTTACTATCATTTAAATTCTGATGATATTTTATCTTTCAAGATATTCATACAACATAAAAAAGCTATTTTCATCTACAAACCATGCAAAAAATATCCCATCACTTTTTAACTGCTTGTTATGATGTTTTTTTACCTTTTTAGCATTAAGAACTAACTTTTAAAAGACAATTTTATCTTATAAGGATTGCAAAATAATTATTAGGACCTAATAAATTATTTATCCTTGAAGACATATACTTCTCAGACTAAGAGGTACCTTATATAATTACAATTTTAAAAATCCTGAATTTTCATCCACAGAATTTCAACTCACATGCCTTTCCTTTTTGGCAAATTCTAAGGCCCATTTCTACAATAAAAGAAGATCGATTTTGACAGTTCCATGTGTAAATTCAATTACAATTATGGAGTTAGTTTAGAGAGTTGACATTCCTGACTTAAAGTCATAAGAATTACAAGGAAAAGATATCTTCGACTACAAGAGATGTCTTTTGACTGTCTTGAGTCAGGCATATTACTTTTAAATTCTGTTCAATATTCTGAAGAATTTGAGAGCGGGTTATTGTTTGACTTGTTTTTTGTTGTTATTCTGTATTGCTTGATTTTTCATTGTACGAAAAAGAGTTTTATGTAGTTATGTCTTCTAAAGCAGAAGATTTCAGTGAAATAATGCATATAATTACGTTGCAGAAAAAAGCTCTGTTCCAACAATACAACGTTTGATTTGTCATGTCTGTTTATTGTTCTATGATCATGTTACATGACTACTGCTGAAAATAAACCAAAGGTGTAATATTTAATGTATGAAATTACAAACATCTGGCATTTTGAAGATAGGCAATGAGAAAACTTTATTTTGCACATGAAGGGAAAAAACCTCACACACAAATTCTTAAACCCGAAGTGCCAAGAATGTGTATGTTTCATTTATTTTTGCATTTTTATTTGCTATTTTTCATGGTCAGAAATTTTGTGGAAGTACTTGAAAGATGTAGGTCCTCTGCTGAACAGGGCTTGCAATATAGTTCAAAATGACAAGGAAAATGCTGAGGTATCCTGTGTCTTTTATGACTCAGTTCTCATAGGGAAATATCCAGTCCCCAAGTATCCATCTGAAATAAAGAAAAAGCAAACAACAGAACAACTTCTAGAATGAAAATAATAATAATAGTAATAATAATAATAATAATAATAATAATAATAATAATAATAATAATAGAGTGAATAATTGCTTATTTGACAACACCCCCCACAGTCTTTGGGGACAAACTAGGACTGTAGAGTTATACTATGCATGGAAAGCTGGACGAACTATCAAGAAGCTCAAGCCAAGCTTGAAGGGAGGTGATAAATGGTTTAAAAGCTAAAGTGACAAATTAGACTCCATATGCCGTAAGATTTTTTCACTATCCATGTGGAACTCTTATAGAGTAAGCAGGTCCTGCTGATCATTCCTTGGCTCTCCAGTTGAGTCTCGGTTGGTGCAACACTGGCACTGGTGCTCTGTGCTGGTAGTGACAGGCACATATCATCCTTTTGCTTTCAGCAACTCCACAACGAAAGTGGGAGATCAGACAATGTAGAACAGCTTCTTACTTTCCTCCATCTCCTAGGCAACTATACTGAAAACTCAATGGTTTACTTTTGGGCCTTTGAAATACTCTTTGCTGAGATAATTGGTCTATGCCAAAGATGCATGGAACCTCTGGGCAATCACAGTGGGATGCTTTTGCCACTCGTTCCTAGTTTGGCTCATTTCAGCTTCCAATACGTTTAGCTATTGAGATCCTCCTGTCACTCTGGAAATACAAATAAGTCCTGTTCTGCATAGCTTCAAGGCAAAAGGGTACACTGTGCACCAGTATCTTACTGGACCCTTTGTGAGTCTGCTGTGCCAGGCCATCAAATCCTCACATACCAGCAAATCTGGTTGCCCCTCTCCTCCACCTGGATAGTGGCCAGTCCTCTCTAATACTGATCATAGGATTCTCCACTTACCTCTTGTAAAAACAGATTAGAATTCTTTCCCATAGAATCAGGACTAAGATCAGCAGTTCTACACTCTCTGGGCTGCTGCCCATGGGAGACTGGAGCAGCAACTTTCCTGGAAGAATTCCCATTTATGATTGTTTTTCCCTGTGATTCCTACACCTATGCTTCTAGGGTAGAGGTAGTTTTTACCTCTTCATGTTGTCTCTATGGCCACACAGGATGTGTGTATGATGTGTACCTTCTATATCCTCTCTTTGGAGAAAAAAAAATACTTACTGTTCATAACCGAGATGCAAGTGCATACAGTTGGGAAGTGGGACATATACTCTTTTGATTTACTGGAACCTCTGGGGTAGTTTTTTCCCACCTTTTGGACAGTTTTTCCATATCCAAGATGATGGCCTACAGGAAGAAGAGAGGTTTTAATTGTATTTCCAGAGTTGGTGAGACAATTCATGTATTGATGGTGACTCTTTGTCTCTCCAGGTCATTACTTCCATTGGGCTGGCACATGACAATTGTGTGCTCTGTTTGAATTCCCACCACATGGTTCATCTTCACTGGACTTCTGGACTGGATCTGCAGGTCACTGTATTTTCTTTAAATCGTAATAGATCATCTCTATTACAGCTAATTCCCCCAGGTAATAGATACCTCTCTCCATTGTGTCCCATTAATCTGCGTGACATACAATATTTTTCTTGAAAGAGATTCCTTTCCTTCACACTTGACAGGAGTTCCAATTGCCTTATCAAAGCCTCTTTCTCTAGCAGGTTATGCCATCTGTTTGACCTCTCTAACCCCTAATGGCCTGTTATGACAGCATCAGATAAGCCAGGTGATAACATGCTGAATTTTTTTCACATATCCTGTAACACACTCAGAGATAGGAATTTGGTGTTTACCTCTTTTTCTGCTTCTTCCTCCTATTCTTGCAGAGACCCTGTTTTACACTCCTTTAGTAAGTAACAAGCTGACTTTCATGTCCATTTCTGCTTATAGAGATACTGGCATGGATCGGTTCTCTGGTTCAGCTGTGTCACATCGCCAGAGTCTGAGTAGCTGCAATGCCCCTAACCAGGGTTTGAATAACCACAGTGCTCATCACCATGCTCGTGTAGCTGCAGTGCTTGTCACAGGGGTAGGAGTAGTCACAAAGAGTTGCTTAACCATATACAAGATCTGAACCACAATCGTGGTTCCTAGCAATAGGACCATGTTGGCTTCAACATCCTAAGGATATTCAAAATTTTCAAAATCCTTAAACACTATTGCAATTGTCCTGCAGGAGAAGGGGAACATTTGGAAGGATGTCTCCACAGACTCTCTCTCTGAGCAGGTAAAAGGTGTAATTATTAACCATTTCCGATAGATGGCTCCCGAAGTACAGAGCTGATGGTAATGCTGAGTGCAAACACCAGATAAGTTTCAGGACTAGTAATTCCATCATATCATAAGGCAGTGTTACAAAGTTCAGCAACATGACAGCCTTAGCCTAGAGGTGGTAAATAGCACAACAGGGAGCACACACTGCAAGTAAAATTAAATGCAACTCTGAGAATAAGCATAACTCTGAGAGCAAATAAATATTATACCCAGCAACTACTTAACTTATATAGACTTATTAAAAAAAAATCTTTTTAACATGCTCTTGACAGATCTATTGTTATATCAACCCTTCTTGCCCCACCTTGTGTTCCAAAAAGGAATTCTGTGGTTTAACCCCAGCCAGCAACTAAACACCACACTGGTCCTGGCTCACTCCTGCCACCTCCCCCTCTGGGATGGGGGAGAAACCTGCAAAAAACTAAAACCTGTGGGTTGAAATAAGAACAGTTTAACAATTAAAATAACAATAATAACAATAGAAAGAAAAAAGAAAAAGAAAAAGAAAAAGAAAAAGAAAAAGAAAAAGAAAAAGAAAAAGAAAAAGAAAAAGAAAAAGAAAAAGAAAAAGAAAAAAAGAAAAAGGAAAAAGAAAAAAGAAAAAAGAAAAAAAGAAAAAAGAAAAAAGAGAGAAGAATAAAACCCAGGAAAGACAGGAGATGAACAATACCATTGCTCACCCTCTGACTCCCCTGACCCTCTGATTCCCTGGCCATTTCCCAGCAGTGAACAGCCCCTTCTGGCCAACTCTTTCCAGTTTATATATGGAGAATAATGTCCTAGTATATGGATTATCATGTTGTGCAGTTCAGGTCAGGTGTTCTGGCTGTGTTTCCTCCCAGCTTCTTGTGCATTTGGTCTCTGGTGGAGTATGGGAAGCTGGAAGTCCTTGACTTATTGTAAGCACAACTAGCAGCAACCAAAACAAGCTTCAAAATTTATGTAATTTTTTCACAGGAAATGCCCTTTCCCAATTCTTATTCCCTTGTTTATGGTTCAGTTCTAAACTGAATCAGAAACACTTTTGGAAATAAAGAATATCAGTGAGAAGCTGATGTGTGTGATGAGAAGTGTGTGCCAGGAGAGGGGCTTGGATCAATTTGTTGCACTCCTGTAGAGATGAGGACATCCCGTGAGTGATCTACCCCCACCATGCAGGTACCACACAGAGGTACAGCAGAATTGATAGATCAGGGCCAGAGGGTGGAGTCTGAGAGCACTGTCCTGTAGTGCAGTAAATACAGTCATGCCACTGGTAGTACCAGGCCATGGCTTTAGGCTGAGCTCACATAGTCTTGGGACTAAGGCTTGTCAGTCTCACTCTTTTAATGTGTTAAATCCTTAAGAATTTAGCCTCTGAAGTTAGTCAAATTACTCATTCGAATAAAAGTACTGACATTTATTTATTCTTTATTGTTGAATCAAAGTGTATTTTGAGAATTGTGACATTAATTTTACTTGTTTTGCATGTCATTTTTTAATATTGGGAAACTCAACAATAGTTGGGTTTTAAGTCCATTTGTCTTTTCTCTCCAACTTTGATAAAGGAATTATTTTAAGCCAGGAATGTAAATGACATGTTTTTTTCAAGCTAGTCTGATAAAACTTTAATATTTAAATCCCACCATAAATTCGTTCCACTCTTGGGTGACCTCAGCTTTTACATCTATGTCATGCACAATCACTCTCTAGACTGCATCTATGCTGGTAACTTAAACAGAACCAGGCAGGCAATGCAATTGACTGTATTTTTAAGCTCTTAGACCATTCTCAGGAACATTTTGACCTGAGCCAAATAGCAAACTCTTAACTAATTCATAGATATGGTTTAGAAATTTGAATATTCCAGCTACAGTGTCTTAATGTCAGCTGGCATTTTATGTGTAGCCATTCTCTTTTTGTTGCTAAAAGCACTTTTTAATAGATATAGTTAATTCAATTTAACTGTGTGCCCAAAAGGTTTAATCTGTTTAATCTGACATAGTTATTGACATAGCTTTATCTTCTGAGATTGAAGATTTTCATCCATCACGTTCTTCTGGTGATATACAAACTAGAGGTTGGTGTACTTTGAAGAGTTTCACTAATTTGCAAGAGCAGCTTTTTGGTTTCTAGGGTAAATTTTTACTTTATTAAGGAAAACATTTCTTATCTGTATGGAAAGTGAAAAGCATACAAAAATCATGCAAAGGCTTGCAGATATTCTAAATTTAATTTCTTCAGATACCTTCCATGAGACAATAACTTTTTTGATATAGCATCTTCCATCTGAGGATCTCAACGTATTCTTGTATATTAAGAAGCAAGTCAGCAAAATCTTGTAGCATAGCGGCGAGCTAGGGAAAATTGAAAGCTGGATTTATAATTTATTATTATTGCAACTATATCAGTATATGCCTCTAAGAAGCAGAAAAGCCATGTCAAACAAAAGTCCCATAACCTGCCTACAGACATTTCATCACCATTTGATAAGAACAGGTTAGTAAAGAGTAATTACTTACCAAACATTGGTGAGTGTAACTCCCATTAGTACTAAACTCCAAACTTCTACTTTCCCCCTTTAACTGTGATTTAGTTTCCATTATTCAAATGTACAAATTCTGCATTAAACATGAAGTGTCTAATCCTTGATATCAATTACCGTACCTTTGTGGCACCATTTCCCAAAGCTGTTTTGCCCTGTACTCTCTCCTAATCAGCAGACATACTATTGAAAATCTCTTCATTCTGGGCAGAATGAAAAGGGAGCTTGCCCAGACATCTAGGCTTACAGTAAGGGATTCCCAAAAAGCCTCTTTTATGAGAATGAAGCAGTTGCAGGTAAAAGTTTTGCAGATATGAATGCAGTCAGTACATGGTATGGACCAGGTCCTCACCACAGTTCACTTAAATGAATACCTGCTATAAGATGACCAATATCAGACTCAACATCACAGAACAACTTGGCTCAAACTCCTTTCTGAACACCTCTCACTTTCTATGAGTATATCCTTGTTATGCAGAGGATAACCAGAGGTAAATCACTGCAGGAAAGAAGTACAAGCAATTTCAGTTTCGTCATTTTCCTTCATTATTTTTAAAGAGTTCTTCAGTCATGTGTGACCAGTACTCTTGATCATATAATTAATTTATTTTTATTGTTCTATCTCTGCTTTTGCAGCAATGATTTTTGCCATCTTGTCTAGTCTGGTTATTATTTTAAGCCTTCCTATTAGAATAAAATACAAGAAAATTTTCAATAGCCTATGCTTTGTTGAATAAGAATTATTTTTCCAGATTTCTATTATCCCAATCTGCTGCATGGCCAGGCAGAGTTCTGTTATTGTTTTTGCTACTACCTCAAATTGCCATAAAAAATTCTTTTTAAAATGGTCCTCAAAATACCCGAACTTGTTACCCTGCAGAAACAGTTACAACCACAAGAGAGAGCTCTTGTAAAAACATAAGGCTACTTGAGAAAGAAGTACATTTTGCACTTTATAATGAAATATAGTTTTAGTAATTAGTGTTTACTTTAATTATTGTATTTCAGGAAATTAAACAATGATGTATATTTGCACAGTATTCCCAATTCCATTTATATTCACCTTTTTATTTGTTTTTAATTAAAGCAAAGAACTAGTAAATAACATACATAGCTACATTTTTTAAAATAACAAACTATGTTATACAATCATATTTTCCTTAACATTTGATCCCTTGCTCTTTGCTTACTCAGGGCAATGACCCTTTGAGGCAAAACAGATCAATTCAATTTGAAAATGCAGCTCCACTACCAGTAATGTGTTTGCTTTACAGAATAAGGTTTATATCTGAAAAAATCTTCCTCATGCCATTTTTGGGTTAAATTACGCCTTTTTAGGTGCTTAAAAGAAGCTTATGCCTTTGGGGACTTTAGGAAGACATACCTCTTCATGTAATAGAAGAGGGTGCTTTGTAAATGCAAAATAGAGGGTGGTACACATAGTGGTAAACCAGTGGAATTCTGCAATATAACAGTAATTATATATTGGTGACAGATATGGTATCTTGTTCAAAAACAAATTGAACTTTGTAGAGAGAACACAGGATTACAGGGGAGCTAGCTCTTCCTTCTTGATTTGAGCTACCTAGATTTGTTGAAGACCTAAGTACAGTGCTGCCCTAGTTTATGTACAAATGAGTATCTGTTTGTGTCACATCTTTCCCTCATAAAAATCATTTAAATCCAAAGGAATGAAGCTACATTTGTTAACTGTTCCCAGAGAACTGTTCCTTTCACTAGGGATCTTGGCCTGTGATTGTGTATAGCCCCTTTAAATTCAATTTGTGTTTACAAAGCAGAAAACTGCCTCAATTGTAAAATGTGGTCTTTTATGTTTACAACTTTTCTTACAACTTCTGATGACATACTCTATTCTACTCTCATTAAAATCAATGGCAAAGCTCTGTTTATTCCAGTCACTGCAGGATTTGGCCATTAATATGTTAATGTCTAATCTTCCCTTCCAAATTCTACCATCTGCATTTTTTCCCCCTTTTTGAATTAAAAAAATGTGTTTTACAGACATATTTTCAGTAACTAATGTTATTACTTTCCTTATGCCTGATTCTCTTCAGCTGAACTTTCCAGATGGTATCCAAGATCCAAGCATCTTTACTTTAGATTCTTCATTTTAAAGTTGCTACTGCATGATAAATATTGAATTACAATAACAACCTTTCTCAGGTACCAAAATAGCTCACCCCTCTGATCTCATTATTTTCTTCCATTCTTTCTCTAAATCTAATAGCTTTCTGTCCTCAAATTGCAGAGCTTAAAATATCTATGACTCATTAATTGTAAAAAAATTGTCTTTTTATTCATTAGTAGTAGAGCTTTTCCTTGAACGTCCCAGCAGTGGCACAAGACAATTTAGATAAAAAACAATTATTTCTTCTGTCTAGACAGAAATGAATTTGTAGTTTTGTCTTTTTGCACAGAAATAATGGAGAATTGTTGTCATTTGATGTAATAGACAAAAGACTTTTGCACCTTAAATCTGCAGATCAGATATTGTCAACATTCCCTTTAGGACCAAGGTGGCCACAATTCATCCAAGTACTTAAACAGATGTTTTTCCTTAATGATGTAATTTCACAGTAATTGTGAATATATTTAATGTTACACTTGTGTTCAATACATTGGCTTTCAGGGCTTTATTATTTGAATGAACAGAAAAGAGGTTATTTTTCTTTCTTTTAAATAAAATATCACCAGGCTTCATTTCCCCTAATAGAGACATCACACTAAATACAGATCACTAAATTCTAAGCCTGGAAATAAAACCCTTCAATCCATAACTAATACTGAGTAGCAGATGGAATCACCAGACAAGACATGACTGCATCTCTAATGATATCCAGTAACTACAGACATGAATAAAGTACACATTTAATCAGAAATATTTATAGAACATACGCTGTTACATATGTCATCTATGTTCCGTAAGTTTACAGAACATGCATAACTATATTACAGGTTTCCTTTCCCTTCCCAGAAGACTTTATAATACTTTAATATTTCATTATATACAACATGAAAAAAAAAAAAGTTCATTTGGGTTTCAATTAAGGAAAAAAAACCCCTTTCTTTTTTCAGAAATGCAATTGTACATCTACCTAAGGTCTCTTGACATGAGCCTAAGATTTTTATAGATCTAATACTGAGTCTTAAAATTCTTTCAAGCTGGTCAGGCTAAACCATGGTGACTACTAAAATTTATGCTGAAGATGTTTGGTTACAGAATGTCTGGTTTTTTTTTCCAGTCACTTCTTTTGTGCCTGCTTTCAAGGTACTTTTTCAGCTACAGCAGAAGCTGTTCTCAGAACACGAAGTGCCAGTCAAGCAAGCTCCTGCCTACCTACAAAATGTGTGCAAACATGCTTGTAGGAATTATAAATAACATCGGTGCATTCTGTCTTCATTAATTTCTAGTTATGACGAGGCTTTGGCATTTCCATCCTCAATAGCTGCATCTGTGGCAGGTTGTTTTCAGGTTTGAATATGTCTTGCACCTGTTATCTGTAGTCTTCCAGTATAAGTTTAGGCACAGAAGTGGTGCATCTAAGTGATTTCCTTCCTGGTGGAATCATAATCAAAGTAATTCCTGGGACACATCTATAGCACACTATCAGCATTGGAGAGAAAATGTCCTGCAGAGCTTTAGGATGTATCTGTCATTCCTGGGAACCATACAACTGACACAGACTACTTTTTAACTTTCTCATGAATATATGGTCCAAGAGCAAAAATTTGTGATGTGAAATCAAGTGTTAGTCATTCCCTCTGGTTAATGTAGAAGCTGGCAATGTAAATACAATGAAAGAGAAGAAAAGTTATGCTATGAGAGGTAAGGAGTAGAACATCTTTTAATCCTGTTCAGCAACCAGAAGAAACCCCAAATTTGGTTTCTTATGGATAATAAGAGCAGTAATAATAACAAGACCATTTACAGGAAGTGTATTTAAGGACATGTGAAGTAATGAGTTTCTTGCATCTGACTATCATGGCTGACAGGTCTTGAGTTGTTTTACAGTGAGAAGTACTTTTGTAATAATTGCTAATAGTTTGTGTATGAGCAAACTATGTCCACAGATGTACTGTACTTAAATAGATCTCCTCCCATTGTATTTTCCACTCAGATGAATCATGCTTTTCAACAATTATCTTACTAGACTAAGCTAGTCATAGGTTTTTATTCTCATATATGAGAATAAAATGAAATACATTTTCCATTCATTTTCATTTCTTCAAGTTCAAACTTGTGTTTCCTGACAACGTGACCAGAAATGAATGCAACTACAGGTAGACTAATATTACCTTCTGCAAAAATATAACCAAGAATTTCAGATATTTATTTATTTATTTTTCTTGAAGTTCTAAGAGTTCACTGAGGAATCAGCAAATTATTGTCATCACAGTTTCTCTTCATTTGTCATGGCCTCTGAAAAATCAATCCTTAGTTTAGAGATCTTATGTACTTCAAATTACAACACAATTTCTGTGATATCAATATTCAATACAATTTTTTTCTTTCAAAAGGCTGGTCAAAATTTCCAGCTTTGTGTTTTGCACGGACTTCAGGACCTACGCTTGAAAACAGAGACAATTAGGAAAATAATAAATATTTACTGCAAGACTGAACACAAGAAACATTGCAATCTCCCTCTCATTTCAGTAGTCAGCATTTAATAATCACCAATATTTTCTCTTTCTGCATTTTATAATTTTTTTATTAACTGATGGAACATTTCCAAGTTAATTTTTTTAATGATAGTATCATGCTGTTTAGATGTCAAGTATTTTCAATTAACCTTATCTTAAAATTTAATTTATTTGGGGGGATGTTTAAAAACTTTAATGTGATATATCTTCAATGAGTCCATTTATGTTTCATTGTTCATTTCCTTCTATCTCTGATAATACTGATGCCGTTAATAAAAACTCTATTAAATAAACCCAAAATATGATCCTTAGAAAAAATTAACTGGCTATACTTGTCTCATTCTGCTTTCTTTTCTTTTTTTTTTTTCTGTAATCTGAATAGTGTGTTTTTCTCCTCTTCTATTGCCAGGATCTGTTAATGTCTTATTTAATATGTTAGTTCTTTCTCATTGTCTTTAGATTACATTTCCATTGGTGTTACATGCATCATCATCCTTTTTAAAGCAAGAACAGAACATGTATTTAGTAGGTTAGTAACACCTCCATAATTTCTGATCTTTATCTTCCCCTCCATAGACTCTGGTCCAATTTATCTTCTCATCCTCTTTCCATATAAGTCTGGGGAGAATCTTTTCACCCTTCATTCTATTTTCCTTGATTTCTTCTTTGGATTTTAATTTTCTAACTTCTGAGGCACAACTGCCCTGATCATACATTCACAGAATCACAGAATGCTTGAGTTGACCTTGGGAGGTCACCTGGTCTTACCACCCTGCTCAAGGACACCTTCAGGCAGCTGCTGAGGACAGTGTCCAGGTGACTTTTGAGTATCTCCACAGATGAGACTTCACAAGCTTTCTGGGAAAACTGTAGCAGTGCTCAGTTACCCTGACAGTAAAACAGGTTTTCCTGATGTTCAGAAGTCCTGACAGTGGAGACCACTGTAAAGAGCCTGACCTTGTGTTCTTTATATCCTCCCTTCAAATATTCATATACATTGATAAGATCCTCCTAAGGTGAACCTCTCAGGACTGGAAAAAATGGCCTCAAGCTGAACATTTAGATGGGATATAAGGGAAAAATTTCTTCACTGAAAGGGTGAAGAAATAGGCTGCCGAGGGAAGTGGGCCATCCTGAAACAGTTTATCGTACATGTAGAGACTGGATATCTTGAGTCTGCTGGATAACTTTCTCATCAATCTACCTCATTTTGTGCAAAAGAACTGTAGTTAGTAATTCTCTGCTCTTCCACAGGAGATCTAAGAAAAACTTTTCACCTATAGGCAGCCTTAGACTAAAGCACCTTCTCTTTTTCCACATGGTTTTTAATTTTCAAGCAATATGAATTTCATGAGACTAACCCTCTTTTTAAATTTTATTTTATTTTTTAATTTTTTTTTATTGCCTATTTTTGGTCTTATTTAGCTTGCTTTTAAAAAATTTTCCTCACCGAGAGATGTTAATATTATGCTCCAGGTAAAATAACCAGCAAGTGGAACTTCAGTGAAAGATATACCCATCTAATTTTCATTTTCCTAAAATTCATTCTAAGTTATAAGAGCATGCCTTTAAAAAGGCCTATGTCTACTAACTCCTGGGTACACTGAGCTGAAGCATATCCAATGTCTGTAACTGTAGGGGAGAAACAGAAAATGATGCATCTGGCTCAGAGAATTTTTGAAGGTTTGCGACTCTGCCAACCAAGATATGTGTATTCCCTAGTACAAAGAGTTTTTATATTGAATTTATACATCAATTGCCTTCATTTTATTGACTTTCAATAATTTGATCCTTTTAATAAGCCTCAAACCCTTATACTAGCAGATAATTCTGCCTTCTGGAGTCCCATGGAATTTATATTTTATTTTATATTATATTTAATATTCCAAATTAATGCCATGAGGATGTTTGAATGAGCTATCTACTTAGTTTGAAAAACCTCCTGGAGCAACTCAAAATGTAATATTTTCAAAGGTTAGAAATATTTTTTCCACACAATTAACACAAAACCATATTTTCATAGCTTTGCCTTAAGCTGGCACAAACTTTCTTAAAAGACTCCTTTGTAGGTGCTAAATGTAGAGCTGAACACATTTCTGCTATGGTAACTTCAACTTTCCCTGACATCTGACAAGAACAGAGGATCTTTTCTACAGTGCAAGGAAAGGCATACAATTTTTATCCAGGAGAAAATGTTCCTGCTTACCAGCTGATAATATATTCCAGATTCTTCTAGCAATTATTTTCCACTTTTGGAACATTCTGACTTTTATTAGATTCACTACTGCATGGCAAACACTTGACAGAGCTAAGTTCATTCATGGTGGGTACCATGCTGAGGATTTTTTTGTTCTGTTTTTGGAACCAAGAGTGTAGTGTAAGATGCTGAGTAGCTTGAGACTGAAACTCACGAATGTGCAGAGATACAGCTTTTAGGTAATGCCCTACTGAAAATTTCCTCCCAACATAATTTTAATGATGTACTTTTTCTATAAGCTCCTTGCAAAATACCTACAAGTCCTCTACAGCACTGCAATTTCATCTTCTTTAGCATGTTTGCTGCATCAGTAAAGCTGCAGGGATGTGCATTCCTCTCTCTGCATCTTTGCTGAGATTCTGCTAGTAGCACTACCCCTTCCTGGGGCCTTAGAGCCCTCTAACTTTCTTTTTACGTTTCAAAGGGTTCTGGATGGTGAGATAACTTTTGAGCTCCTAAGACTGCTTCATGATGTATAAGATTTTGCTGATATTTGAAATCTGGACTGTTTTTTCTCCCATTATAATAATTTTGATCACCATACAATCCTCCAGCCTGAGGTTTTTGGTCCTACAGAATTGTCCATCATCCAAAAGCATTCTCTGAAGATATATTTCATTGAAAATTGAATCCAAAGTACAAACATATTTTTTGGAATGATCATAAATAGGATTGCATCTCACACTTGCTTCACCTCTCCCTCCAATGTTAGCATTTGATATTATTTCTCTTGTGTCTTATATTCACAGCATATTTATCTTGGTTTTATGTGCCTGCAGTGTCTGTAGCTAGCATGGTCTTTTATGTAGCTCATGTAACCAAAAAAAGTCCCTCCTGTATGTTAAAAGTGTGTGTGTAGGTATCTCCATTTGTCCATGAGTGTTGTGGTTTAACCCAGACCAAACCCCAAGCAATTGCTTTCTCACTCCCCCACCAATGGGATCAGGGAAAGAATCAGAGGGATAAAAGCTAGAAAACTTTCAACTTGTGGGTTGAAATAAAGACAGTTTGATAGGGAAAGCGAAAGCAAGAAAAACAAAACAAGGAATTCATTCACTGCTTCCCGTGGGCAGTTAGGGGTTCAACCCTCTCCAGGAGAGCAGGGCCCCATCACATGTAACAGTGACTTGGGAAGACAAACACCATTGCTTTGAACATCCCTCCACACTTTTCTTTTTCTTCCCCCTGCTCTACATACAGAGCATGATGCCATATGGTCTGAAATGTCCCTTTGACCAGTTTGGGCCACCTGTTCCAGCTCTGTCTCCTTCCAACCTCCCGTGAACCCTCACATTCCTTGCCAGCATCGCAGTAGGAAAAGCAGAAAAGGCCTTGGCTCTTTGTTAGCCCTGCTCAGCAATAGCAGAAACAGCTCTGTGTTATCAACTCTGTGTTTGGCACAAATCCAAAACACAGCCCCATAAGAGCCACTGTGAAGGAAATTAACTACGCCAGACAAAACCAGCACAGTCATCCAATATGTTACCAAAAATTACTCCCTCCTGTATGTTAAAAGTGTCTGTGCAGGTAGCTCCAAAAGTTCATGAGTCATTTACATGCACCTATAAAACTTAGAGAGATGGGGGAGGTGGGGGGCTAAAGAAACTGAGCAGGACATTGAATTTACCATTCTGGTAAAGGAAATCGCAATGCTATTTTCCTGCAATTACTTTCCCTTCAACTCCTCTTTCTCTTATTGTAGCAATGGAAATATGTAATAAATATTGTTTACCTATAGATCTGGGAATTTAAAAATTTTTGAAAGCATCTCTTACAAGGCAGATTCCATTTATGTTAGTCACCCCTGTCCTACATTTTTAGCCATAGTAGAAAATGATAAGAAGGATAGAAGGAAAAGGGATAAAGTATAAAACAATAATATGAAAAATGATCATGTTAAAGGGCTTGTATTTTCAAAAGATCTTAAAACTGAACACTTTGCATATTATAATTACATTTAAAGACTTTTAGTAACATTTCTCTCTTTTCACCTTTTTTTTTTCTTGTAAAGGTTGCAATTCAAATCCCATTCAATTAGATAGCTGTTAGCCCAGTGGAAGTTATCCTCAGAAAATGTTTTTCCTAACCTTGGTCTGAACTGGATTATGATGCTGCTGATAACAGCATCCTTCTTTAAATACACTGTCTGTACTTCAGTGTAAATCCTTTTTCTGAGACTCTTGTGCTTGTCTTCTTACCAAAAATTTAAAGAAACCCTATGGCAGGAAAGAAACCTTCAAGTTAGGCTGGAAGTAGAAGGTATTTAGTACACATCAATGGTCTCGATGTCTGGAATGATAAGCCAAAGAATCATAGAATGGCTGAGGTTTGAAGGGGCCACTGCAAATTGTGTTGTCCAGCCCACTGCTTAAAGAACAAGTTAGAGGAGGTTGCCCAGGAAAAAGTCCAAGATATTAAAGTTTTTAGTATCTCCAGAGATAGAGGCTCTACAGTCTCACTGGACATCCTATTCCAAAGTCTGACAACTCTCACAATAAGAAGTGTGGGGATTTTAATAATATAAAAAATTTCCCTGGATTTCCTATATTTTAATTTCTGTCCATAACCTCTTGTTTTTTTACTAGATAACATAGACAAGAGCCTGGCTCCAAATTTTTTACTCCCCTCCTCCACTGCTCAAATCAGTTATCCATACACATGCATAAGATTCCCTTGAGTCTTTTCCTCTCCAGGCTGAACAGTTCCAGGTCTGTCAGCCTCTACTCAGTGACTTAAACTGAGGGACAGTGTCTCTTTGCTTGACTCTCTCCAATAAATCCATATCTCTCTGGTACTGAGGTGCCCAGAGCTGGATGCACTATTTAATTGTGGCCTCATCCACAGTGAGGGGGAGGATCACCTCCCTGCTGGCAACATTTTCCTCATGCAGCTCAGGATACCATTAGTTTTCTGTGTTGCAAGGTCACACTGAAGTCTCCTTTTCAACTTGGTGTTTGCCAGCGCCTCAGGCCATTTTTTTTACAAAGCTGCTTTCCAGATGGTCAGCAGGAAGCATTTACTGGTACATGAGTTTATTCCTCCACAGGAATTTCCCTAGGGAAATATGTGTTTGATTTTGCTGAACTTCATTAGGTTCTGTCCAAGTCTCCAGTCCGTTCATCTGAATGGCAGCACAACCGCTGGGAATATCAGTCACTCCTCCTGGTTTTATGTCATCTGCAAACTTGCTGAGGGTGCATGCCATCCTATTCTCTGGGTCATTAATGAAGCTGTTAAGCAGCATGGGACTCAGTATTGATCCTTGATGCACACTGCTGGTAACTGGGTTTTGGGGTTGGGGATTTTCTTTGTATTGGGTTTGCGTGGCCAGGTTTGGGTAGAGGGGTTGGGTTACAGACTGGGTTTTCTGAGAAGTTGCCAGAAGCTTCCCCCATGTCCAACAGAGCCAATGCCAATTGGTTACAGGACAGGTCTGTAGATGGTCAAGGCTGAGTTAATCAGAGATGGTAGTAGCACCTCTGTGATGTTTAAGAAGGAAGAAGTTATTGTGCAGATTTAAGCATGCTGAGAGAAGAGAGAAGTGAGAATATATGATAGAAGCAACTCTGGAAACATCAAGGTCAGTGAGAAAGGAAGGGGAGGAAGTGCTCCAGGCACTGAAACTGAGATTCCCACAAAGCCTGTTGTGAAGACTGTGGTGAGTAAAGCTGTCCCCATGGAGCCTATGGAGGTCAGTGGGAGAGACCCAAGCCACAGCAGATGGATGTCTGAAAAAAAGCTGCAAATCTTTGGGAAACCCATGCTGGAGCAGCCTTCTGGAAGAGACCTGTGCACTCATGAAGGGAGGAGCCCTTGCTCTAACATATTTTCTGGCAGGACTTTTGACCTTCTAAGGAACCCAGAGTTGAGTAGGCTGTTCTGAAGGACTGAAAGGAAAAGGGACCCATAGTGGATGAGTTAATGAAGAACTTCAGCCTGTGGGAAAGACTCCCACTGGAGAAGTTCATTAAGAACTGTGTCCTGTGGGAGGAATGCTGCACTGGAG
This sequence comes from Acrocephalus scirpaceus scirpaceus, assembly GCA_910950805.1. Classification (NCBI taxonomy): domain Eukaryota; kingdom Metazoa; phylum Chordata; class Aves; order Passeriformes; family Sylviidae; genus Acrocephalus; species Acrocephalus scirpaceus. Next base: position 64,752,248 of record OU383774.1, on the reverse strand, counting down.
CAGGGGAAGAACTCCTCTCCCTGAGCAGTGACAGAAATAAAGTGGGATGAAGTGACCATGACCCCCATTTCCCATCTCCCTGCACTGCTGGCAAGGAGGAGGTAGAGCCCATGAAGGAGGAAAGGTGTTTTTATGATTTGTTTTACTTCTCATTATCCTTCTCTGATTCTGATCAATAATAAATTAATTTAACATTCCTAAGCTGAATCTGTTTTTCCTGTGATGGTAATTGGTGAGTGATTTCTCCCTGTCCTATCTCAACTCATGAACCTTTTTTTTATATTTCTTCTCCTCTGTCCAGCTGTAGAGGGGAGTAATAAAACAGATTTGATGGATACCTGGCATCAAACACGGTAAACCCACCACTTCTCCAACAAGACTTCATTCTGTTTGTTACAGCCCAAGACCTTCAGCATCACACAAAATTCAATCTATCATTATACAGATTTAGCTGAAGCTTTATCATCACTCCTAATGCCACAGTGTTCAGTTTTTCACAGGAAATAAACAGCTAATTTAGAATACTTTGAAACACTGTTAATCATACTTGAAGTTTTTAATTATACACAATAATTTTGTAATGTTTTAAACATAATGTATTTATGGAATAATTAATTTATTTGTATGCAAGTAAATGTAATCATATTAATGCTATAAAGACAAATTAAAGCACCATATTTCTTCATTATGTAAGTATCCAATCCCAGAATTAGAATACCCCCAAATGTAATTAAAAATAAATGCAGTGTTTTCCAAAAGGCATATTATCATCACTACCACATAATCTTGCCAAGTTATTATCATAGTCCCTAATTCTGAGTAAACACATCATAAAATTCCAATGGGACCAAGGGAAGAAAAAGACTTGAGAAGGCAGCTCTAGAGGAGCAGCTTCATATACTTCAACAGAACTTCCAACATTCTTAAATGTGAGACAATCAGAAATCAGGAAGAACTTTTTTTTCTCTTCACAGATATGGGGAGTCATGAGTTTAGGTGCAAATCCTGTGTGAGTGTCTCACAGGAAACATAGCTATGTATAACTTGATGGGGAAAGTGATAGTTCTCCCTCAGCTGGTCACCACACAGGTAGTAAAGAACAAAGGTTGAAACTTTCTGCTGCACAACAGCAAATTCTGTCCTATGTCTGTGTAAGGGTTTACTCCTTACACACATATCCTGTCTCAGAGAAAAAGCATGTAAGCTATCACTTAAGTTATGTGTGAACCAGGACTCTCTAGATTGCATGAGTCTTACATTTGACTCAGAATGTATGTTTTAACTACCCCAACTTACTGCCCTGATTCCTTGTCCAGAAAACAATTTTTGCCTCTGCATTAAAATTTTAAAAATTCTGTCCACTGCAGTCACAAACTCCTCTATCTACTGTGTGAATCAATCCTTAGGATTTCCTACTGCCATGTAGACAAAACTGTGAGTTGTTGGGCTTTTCAAATCATGATTAAAAGCATTATCCAAGAAATCTGTTGCAATTCAACTCTGAGTGGACAGAATAGAAGAAGAATGTAGCTGGAAAGATGGTATTTGTCAGTTGCAAGGCACAGAAACTGTAATTGCTTATCCAATAAAGCAAAAATCCATGAGTGAAATGTACCCACACATCCATGTTATACCTAGTTGAAAGTGTTACCTGACACAATGTCTGGGCTCGGGGACAGAACCATTCTCATACTGGTGACGCAATAAAGCAGGTACAGGAATACTGTATTGAGTGTAACTGGTAGGCTGGCTGGGTTTCTGGTGGCTCCAGGATGCATTCTGTGGAGAAGGTTCCAAACAACTCTGAACCAGTCACAGCTGGCTTTGGCAAGCTCTTACATGCCATAAGCAATTCATCTTGAACTAAACATGTAGCAAGGCAAAGGAGCCCCCAGTGTCCTGATTTATACCTGCTCCAGAAAGAGCACCTGTTACTGGAGACATGAAAAACACAGAATAAAACTCCTCCAGAGAAACTGAGGGACACTTACCAACTACATTCACCACTTTCTTCCCCTGAAACCACATCCCCCAGAGATGCTGTGAGAGGAATAAAATGGCAATTTAGCCACACCCACATGGCTCTAGGCTCTGCCACCTCTCTCTGCAGCTAGAGCCCATCTGACATATCCAGTGCTGGACCAATGAACCAAGCAGGGGAACCAGACAAATACTGGAGACAAACGTGTTTTCCTTTCCCCATTCTAAGGTAACTTTGCTTAATTTCCCTCTTATGTAAAGTAACCTGAAATCTGTCATTGCTTTCAATGAGTGATCTCTAAAAGTCATATCCAATCTAAATCATTCTGTGGTTATAAAGATTTGTTGTTTTGAGGATTTTTTTTATCTCAAATGATATTCGACAACGATTATACAGTATTTACATAAGTAGTCATGTAATTTAGTCTATATCCATAAAAAGGTTCAAGCACTGATCCCACAGCTCATCTCTCCTTAGTTCTCTCTTCTATGGTCACTCAAACCAGAGATCAAGATCTCGTCAGGCAAGGTAGCCATCTGTTGACAATGCTTCTAACATACAAAGTATCTGCATCCAAAGGAAGGGGCTGAATTAAAAATCTCTAAACTGAGGATAAATCAGTCTTGTCAGTGTTCTCACTGGAAAATCATCTGTACAAGAATAAAAACCTCCTGGTGCTTCTCCAGCACAATAGTTCCAAATTGCATCAGTTTTCTTAGGCATGATGTCCATTTGTACACTACTGTGCTCAGCTTTATGAAGCCTATCTGGTCTTTAAGGCCAGAGGTATAAATGTTAAGAGTTTAACATTTGGCAAAAGAAAGAAAATGTATATTTGTCTGTCTCAGGTGCTAGCTACACATGTCCTTGCTCTACTGCCTGAAATACTCCTTCTTGAGATTTTGGAACCATGACTAGAAAAAGTTTTTTGTTATCCCTACTGTTTCTACACTAACAAGTATTCTGTATTTTAATACGTTTTGTTGCTAACTTACTTTCTGGGCGAACAAGAAATATTTTCCAAAGACTTGGACTCAAGGTCATGTGTCAAGTACTCACTTGTGTCAGCCTGGTTATGGTTAGACTCAACAAAAGCAGACTGGTCACCTCCATACAATGAGTTCTCATCCCTGATTTCCTAAATGCACACCAGGTAGTCCCAATGTGCTGGTTTTATTCTGGTGTGGTTTTTTGGTTTCAAGATTCTGAAGTAATATTTTTGCACACCACAAGGGCAGTGTTTTATCATATGATAGCACATCTTTTTTTATGGGTACTGAAATGTGATATAAATACATGTACACATGTGAAAAGGTACAAAGCTCACAAGGCTGACATTTGAGGAATGTATACAATTAAAGACAAACACCGGCTCATCTAAGTATTGGTTTTGGCAGTAATTTTTGGCTTTGAAATTGCACAAAAGAGAAACAGAGAAAAGTAGTGTGGTGGACTGTCCAGGAAGACAGTGTTCAAGCTTGCTTTGTAATTTTTTGTTATTAGCACAGATATACTGAATTATTTTCCTCAAAATTCAAGTTAAAACTAGATCTTTGAAGGAAAACTTCTGAGATAAAGGATTCGTTACCATATTCTGAAAGTATTTCATGCCAATTATTTTGAAAAATGTTATTTTACTGGTTAATCTAGATGTAAAAAATGAAGGTCTGTCACAATCTCACTTGTATATGACTTTAATGTTCATTACATCAGAATCCATTTTCTATTAATATCCCCCAGTATTCTATAGTAAATAGTGTTAATCCAACCTTTGAAATACTAAAATGAGAAATTTGTTTTCTGTGATATTCAATACCTCAATAAAGCAGAAATTTATGGATATGCATTATGTATTGAGCACTAATTTATTAGGTTTCAGGGATGCAAAATACCAACATACATGCCTCAGCACTTCTGCTAGACTGCTCCACTAAGCCTATCAGGCTGCTTGATGCCCGTTTTTATCCAGTACTTGCTGATATTTGGCCAACAACAAAATTTACTGTTTTTCTAAACACTTCACTCCTCTTGCAAAATCTCCCTAAGCACATGGTTCTTTACTTATATTACTTTGTTCCTTCTCTTGAAGTGTCTTATTTCATTCCTGGAGGTCTTTGTGCTCTTCTTGAAGAGCCTTCTCCTAACCTCCTAGGGCCTCTTTCTTAAGGGGTATATTCCCTTCTTGCTGAGCAAATTTCTCCTCACTGAGAGAATTTTTTCTTTACAAAGAGGTTTTTCTTCTACCTGAATTGCTTTGTTGTCCTCTTGAAGAGCTTTAAGCTGGTTCTTGAAGGTTTTGTGTTTTTCTCATAAAGCTAAAATCTCATGCTGAAGAGCTTTTCCCTTCAATGCAAATGCTCATTCTTATCCTTTGAGAGTCTTAATCTCTTCTCTGAGGGCTTTATTTTTTTGGAGAGCCTTTTGCTGTTTCTCAAGGTTCTTTGTTTCCTCTGAAGAGTCCCTATGCTTCTCTTGAAGGATTTTATTCTATTCCCAAAGGACTTTGTTCTGTCTGTGGACACTTTGATTCTCCTGATAGTGGGCTTTGCTCTCAGTATGAAAACTTTGCTCTTTTGCTGAAGATTTTGATTCTTTTCTCGAAAGACCAGATTATCCTTCCAGTTTGGTTAAATCTTGCCACGTGACAGGAGATGGCAAATAGGAGTAGGAGCAGCAGTGATTAATTGCTGATTTTCCTCAAAGGATATTTATCCTATGAGTCAGACACTTTCTCACTTAGCTGCACCACTGAGGGGCTGTGTTATGGTCCAGGTCATTCCACCTTCCATAAGCGGTAGTCATGGAACAGAGAATAGGGTTCAAATATCCATGAATAAAAAATAAGTAAATAAATAGATATAGTACTAAATCTAAAATACAAATAATAGTAAATCAATACTGACATTTGACAAGCATTGTATATTTTTACATGTGCTGAAGTATGTTCAGCAGATTAAATTTCACAAGGCTAACTTGATTATACTATTTCTTCTTAGAGTCTTTTTTGAGTCTAAAATCCCTCAGTCTTTTTCATTATGTAACTTGATTATAACTGAGGTAAATAGGCATGAAATACTTTTTATTGTTGTTTATTCCTTATTCTATCCTACTATAACAATGTTATATTGTTTGGATTGGAGTAAATGTACAGACTAAGTAGGATTTTTTTAAGTTTGATTTCAATATAAAGGACAATATTGTAAAATCAAACATGTTTTGGATATATGCATGGTGTTTGCTCAGAAACACTAAACAATTAACTAACATGCTGCTCAATCATATGATTTATACATACAGATAAATACACGCACATATTCCAGCTGTTCAGAGAAACTACATTTTATCTGTTGAGTGCCCAGCAGAAAAATTATGATAAATTAAGGAAATCATACAGTAGTTACTATTGTGTTTTCCTTGATTCAGTTTGCCATCTGGCAGCTTAAGGCAGACCTGTCAGTGAGGCTATCCTCAATGATGTAATTTCAAAAGGCATAGCAACAGTGACACAGCATTAAGTGGCTGTGGTGATCAAATAAGTTGGGTCCATCTGAAGTAAATCATATGGGTTTGTACTGCTGTGGTTGTCTAGCAAGTCAGTCTTTATTTTCATCAATTTTTTTAATACTTCATCCATTTTGTTAATTCAAAACATTATTTTTCTTTTGGCTAATTTTTTTTATTTTTTTTAGCCACCGGTATTGATGGCTGTCATTAAATATTTCCTTACATAGACTCTGAAAGTGAGCTTTTGCTCCTGGCTACCTTGGCACAAATTTGGGGTGACTGTATTTTGAATTATTTCTAAATTATAACGAATTCCATAGATGAAACCATATATGGTCTCTATATTATTCAAATTAGACTAGGATTAGTATTCATAATTCCAAATATTTGAGTATATTTAGCAAATACACATGAAAAGAGAGAATTAAATAATAAAAGAGCATGATGATAGGGTGTCTGCAATCATCATTGCCTCCCAGGCAACACTGTTTTTTTTCCAAATCAAACAAGATCCATGTATTTTATGACAATCACTTTGTTTGAAAAGAGGATGAATTACTTCAGACACATCTTAGATTACACTGGTAACTTGTCTACTCCTTATGAATTTTGGGGGGTAGAAGAATACTGTATTCCAACTAAAGTATAAACCTGTTTCCAATATTTGTTATCCGATCAAAGAGACTGATATGTGGAGTTTTTTAAATCATGCACTATGTGCTCAGGATATTAAAAAAAAGTCCAGTGAGCTTACAATGAGATTTGGCAATTCTGTTTAAATCACTACACACATCACATCATCTCTTTGTACTGTCTCTCAGCTCTGTTCTGTATGTTAATTAGGTAGGGGACTGAAATATGGCATCTAAAATGTTCAGTAATCCCAGGAGATGAATATATACAATTCCCACTGAAAACTTTACAGGATGATCAGTCCTCTGAATCCTTTTCTCCAGGATATTTGCTTCCCCTGCCTGCTCACGCAAATTAAATAGGCAATGCAGATGAGTAATACTGAAACCTATAATACCAAACAAGATCAATATCTTGGGTTCATATCTTTCCCAGTCTTTTTACCTCACTTTAACTCCTCAAGAACTATTTAAATCTTATTTCTTTCATGCTTATCACCAAGAGATGTCTGAATATTATAGTTCTGTTAATTTTTTTTCAGCTTCCTTAAAAATGTCATAGTGATTAAAAAAAGGTAGTTCACTTAAATTGGTAACTCCTGTAATAGCTTCCATGTTAAAATGCAAAGCTTAAAGTAACAATGGTTATTTTGACATGTAGGCCCCTTCCTTTTACAATTTAGGAATACAGTTAGTAGGAAAAATCTGTCAGTTTCAACAAGGGATAAATACTAAGACCATATTTCCTTCTCTACACAGTCTACACAGTAAAAGAAATGATAACCTGAGGCTTGGAAAAGAGGGAATTTTAGGAATGTATTCCAGAGCTGGACTAAAACAATGCAGCTAAAATTATATCAATAATTATTTACTTCACTAGAAATTAATGTAAATTTCTCCTAATTCAGCCTCATGATGTTTTCTTGAGTCCTGTCACTCGTCACAAGAGTGAAGAGATTGGTACCTGGCTGAAGACTCTGATGACGTCTGCCCTCAGTCTCCACCAGGCTGAACAAGCCAAGTGACCTCATCTGCTTCTCATAAGGCTTCCTCTCTAAATTCTTCACTACCCTCATGGCCCTCCTCTGGTTGCTCTCTAACAGCACAATGTCTTTCTTATATTGTGGCACCCAAAGCTACACACAATATTCAAGGTGAGGCTGCCCCAGTGCAGAGCAGAGCAGTGCAGAGCAGTGCAGAGCAGTGCAGAGCAGAGCAGGACAATCCCCTCCCTTGCCCAGGTGCCTGATGCACCTCAGGGCACGGTCAACCCTCCTGGCTCCAGGGCACTGCTGACTCATGTTCAACTTGCCATCAATCAGCACTCCCAATCCCTTTCAGCAGTGCTGCCCTTCAGCCTCTCATTCCCCAGTCTATTCACTCAAACTCCTCCATCAAAGGTGAGGAATCCCGCACTTACCCTTGCAGAACTTCCTACAGTTGCTGTTTGCCTGTCTCTCTAATTTGTGGAGGTTTCTCTGCAGGGCATCTCTGCCCTTGAGGCACCGCTGTTCGGTTATCAAAGTACACGTAAAATATAGAGAATGCAAACAGAGATTCTAAGAAAACTAAAGTGGAAATTAAAAGCTGGTTATATAGTATTTCATATGCTACATCTTACTGTTGTAAGTAATTTTTGTAATGAGCTCTGTGATTGAAGGCAGTGAGAGTATATAATTGCAATGCATGCTGCTGAGGATTATTTCAATGTGACAATGTGTGTAAAACCTAATATAATAGTGAAAATAGTGTCCTAGGCAAACTGTGATTTCAGTTTACCAGTTCTTAATTCTGATTGTTCTGATCAGAAATTAAAAAATATACTTTTTAAAATAAAGGTTTAGTCAAGAAATTTTACATTAGATTGAAATGCAACAATCCTGGTTTTTTATGACATCCACCCTGAGTGGATGTACAGCAAAACAGCACACACACAGCATCAGTGAAAGATTCAGAAAAAGGATTTGAGTTCCTGCTGTAAGCTATGCAAAAAACTGAACTATAAACCACACTCACAATCTTTCTGAATGCCCCACTGCCCACATTTAGCTCTACTGTTCAGTGGAAACAAGTAGCAGAGCAGAAATTTTCTTAACTTTCCAGGTGACACTAGCTAGCAGTTTGATTAAACTCTGACCTCAAAATAGCTAGGCTTACAAAAATGTCAAGTACATGCAAAGAAAAACAGCATAGTTCAAGAAATGGGCTTATGAAATCAAAATCACACCCATTTTACAGCTTCTGTTACATATGCCAGTTGCTGCTGGATAAACCTAAAAGCTCAGACTGGAACCTAAAAGCCTAACTGCTGTATTTGCCCCATCTGGCACTTTTACCATTCTGACAATTTTATGCTGATGTAGCTTCTTTTTTAGGTCATTCAAACTCGTGATTTTCTCTCCCAAGTGCACATGAAATTTATGTTGTTGCTTCCAGGAGACTGAAAACCTGGACCAAGACAGATCTTTGCTCTACCTGCCGGAGATTAGCAGAGTGCCACAGAGAGCAAAAGCTGATGGTGCTGTACATCTGTGCATTCAACATTCGGTGGCACTAAGCCACTAGTCTCTTTTCTGCATGACCAACTGACTAATTACTTTACTTGGCCTTTCTGAGTCCCTTCAATTAATGCAATGTGCAGTTGCACACAGTAATGGAGTCACCCATACAGAACAGAATCTGGGCCAGAATTAGGCTCTAAGTCCCAGAAGCACCTGTTACAAACACTGAATGTCCAGATGGTCTGGTCTTTGTGTGAAAGTGTCAAGAATTGACTTATCTGTCTTTCTTGCTGTTTGTTTAAGGTCATAAACATGATTCTTTTGAAACAGAAAGCCAATCATATTAGGAAAAAAACCCCAAAGTAACAAAACAAACCAAACAATGAAAACCAAACCAAAAAGGAAGGAAGGAAGGAAGGAAGGAAGGAAGGAAAGGAAGGAAAGGAAGGAAAGGAAGGAAAGGAAGGAAAGGAAGGAAGGAAGGAAGGAAGGAAGGAAGGAAGGAAGGAAGGAAGGAAGGAAGGAAGGAAGGAAGGAAGGAAGGAAGGAAGGAAGGAAGGAAGGAAGGAAGGAAGGAAGGAAGGAAGGAAGGAAGGATAAATGCAAAATCCAGTCAATTTGTAAATCTTAATAACCCAGTCAACTCCTTGTTATCATGTTCTGGGCAGGCAAATGGGATTAGCCTGTGATTACAATGCAGCCTTCAATATAATTAAATAGATTTATTTAAACACAGCTGCAAACCATAAAAATGTGAAATATTTAGTGACTACGAATTCCACAGTTTGTAAATTCAAACTTAAATCTCTTATCACCTATTTTGCTTTGGTTTTGTTTAGAAACACTAGAAAATACTGTCCTTCTGTCACTCTCTCTCTCTCTTTTTTTAAAAAGAATATCAGTTATTTGTGTTTATAACAAGTGAAGATTGTTCCTGAATGTTAATTCACTTTCTAACAGTGTACTGCTTCATTCATGAGTGTCTTTTCTTCATTTGCATTCCATGCCTTCTGAGCTGCATGAGATGAAATAATACAGAAATACAGAAAGAAAGACTACAGAAAGAAAGAAATACAGAATTTAATGTCAGATCCCAAAAGCAGTTAAGGTATCTCAAGAAATAACCAGAAACAGTGGCAGTCATGGCTTCCTAATGAGATTATTTTAATGGAACAAATAATGGACAATATTAACAGCGATATTAGTAATAACCACCTGGTTTATGCATTGCTGAAAGCTCTTATTTTCCTACTTTATGTCTCCTTCCTTCCTTCCTTCCTTCCTTCCTTCCTTCCTTCCTTCCTTCCTTCCTTCCTTCCTTCCTTCCTTCCTTCCTTCCTTCCCTCCTTCCCTCCTTCCTTCCCTCCTTCCCTCCTTCCCTCCTTCCTTCCTTCCCTCTGTTGTCTTTCTGAGTCTATATCCCATTCAATGTGAGAGTAGTAAGAGAAAGAAAGAAAGAAAGAAAGAAAGAAAGAAAGAAAGAAAGAAAGAAAGAAAGAAAGAAAGAAAGAAAGAAAGAAAGAAAGAAAGAAAGAAAGAAAGAAAGAAAGAAAGAAAGAAAGAAAGAAAGAAAGAAAGAAAAAGAGTGAATTGAGAAAGGGAGAGAGGACGGTATTTCAATATAAGGAAAAATTGAATAAAACATGTTTTCTGCCCACAAATTGTTTCACTTGTATCAAATATTTGTTATTCTACTTAATGTCTGTAAACTTTAAAACTTTAAAGCAGTAACTGACATATCCCTGTGTGTTCACTTAACACGGAAAAAGAAATAACAAATAGCTTTCTGAGTTCCTAACTCGAATTTCAACAAGAGCAGTAATGAATTCATATCAGTCATATGGGAAGCATGTTTAATTTTATTATTCATAAGTGCTGAAATAATATTGGCTGCTATAAATATGTAGGAGACATCCAGTATTTTTAATCATAAATTACAGTAACTAACAGCTACCAGCAATAATTATGGATTTTTTTTGTATTTTATACATTATTTTCCTTAGACTTTTGAGAAACTTTAATATATACTGAAGAAAATTTCTGTATTTTCAATGGCTCAAGAGACATATGCTACTTGAAATAAATCTAAATTAATTGATTCACATGATGCTTTAAAACGTGTATAATAAATATTTTACTGTATTTTTGGACTACTCTTTTTACAAAACCAATATTTGAATTTTAAAATGTGAGAAGACCATGGAAGTGGCATGAGGAAAGAATTATCCCAAGGACAGAAAATGCAGTATTTGCTCTTAGTTGTAAAGAGTGATAGGAATGCTAAGATGTTATTTTTGTAAAACAAATGGAAACACAACATAGGACGATGTTGCTAACATTTCAGAAAGGCTGAGCCATGCCTCATTATGCTTCATCCTCACTTTATTTATGTAGAAAACAGATGAATTACTGCATACCCTAAGTACTAAGAAAGAACAGTGAATCCACTGGGGAAGGATTATAGCCATGGGCACTTGCCTGGACATTTTATTTTAGAAGCAAATCTATGCATTCACCTGATGTATCTGAGCAGTCGGATGTGGAGCGGAGCTCACCTTCAAAACCACATATGTAAGTAAGAGGGCATAATAAGAGAAAAACAATGGGCCAGATCCAACAACCTGGCAGAGTGAGGCTGCTGCAGCTCTGTGCTCCCAGGTGCAACCTGTAGCAAAGCTGACCATATACAACCACTAGGCACGTGCATATAGATCATGCATGTTCACCACATCTGTCATGGAATCATAGAATAGTTTGCGTTGGAAGGGAGCTTGTAGATCACCTAGTTCCAACCCCTCTGCCATGGGTAGGGACACCCTTCACTAGGCCAGGGTAAGCTCAAAGCCCTATCCAACCTGGCCTTGAATACTTCCAGGGAAGGAGCATACACAAGTTCTCCGGACAACCTTTTCCAGTGCCTAGCCACTCTCACAGCAAAGAATTTCCTTCTAATATCTAGGCTAAACCTACTCTATTTTAGTTTGAATCCATTCTCCCTTGGCTCCTGCAAAGAGTCTGTCTCTGTCTTTGTTATAGGTTCCCTTCAGGTACTGGAAGGCTGTGATTAGGTCATACCCACATTCTTTTTTCCAGGGTGAAAATTTATATATACATATATATATATATACACACAAATGTACTGAACAGCAAACTGTTGATACATGGCCAGGTTTTTTAACCCCCTTAATCATTTATTTGTCCATCCTCCTTCCTCCCCAAATCACATAAATTTATTTTTCCTTCCTTTCATTCCTCCTCAAAACATCCCATATTAAGTCATGTGCACTGCTGAAATATTCACCACACTCAACCACCACGTGGCCCTGTTACCACCTGTTGCTGAAGATGGGGTAACTGAGGTTCTTGTCAATAACAGATCCCTTGGGGTGGATTAGAGTGAAATGACACTGAATTACTTTATATATGTATATGTATAGCAGGTTTATTTTAGAAAAATTTGTTTGCATTGGAAAGGAGGTATGTAACTGTTTGGGTTATTATCTATATAAAAGTATAAAGACATCACTTAAGAAAATATATAGGGGAAAGAAAGAAAGAAAGAAAGAAAGAAAGAAAGAAAAGAAAGAAAGAAAGAAAGAAAGAAAGAAAGAAAGAAAGAAAGAAAGAAAGAAAGAAAGAAAGAAAGAAAGAAAGAAAGAGAAAGAAAGTGTAAGAGTAGGTAGCAAAGATATCACCACCCGTGGACTGAGCGACAAGGCTTAATTGTTGCAGTTTCTATGTCCATTGGTCGTACTCTTGATCCATCAGGCTTGGAGAAAGCTCCCAAACCACAAAGTTCAATGCGTTAATGTTCAAGTGGGACTGCCCAGGTACCTACCCTGGAGAGGAAGTTTTGTACTGTCTATTGCAACACTGTGGATCATGTGCAGTCCTCTGGTGGAAGGCCCTGGAAATGAGTCTGGAGGCACTTCAGGTATTTTTGATAGTTTATGACCCCTTCTAAGACATGACAGCTGCCTCTCACCTCAGCATAGTTAAGCAGTTATGTCCCATCAGAAGGGATAAAATCCTTCAAGCCCATGTATGAATGTCCTAACACCTTCCCAGGAGGAAGTTTTATGACGAGGACAGCTGTGTAAGAGAGGACACAGGCATGATAAAAAGCACTATCCCACCTTGGAGGATCTGCTTCTTATCAGACTCCCGGCTGAAAACTTGGCCAGCTTCTTGCTAAAAAAAGGTTGTTTTGTCCTGGTCATCAGTAATGACAACAGAGTATTATTTGGGCTCCCCTTCCCACTATTGTCTTTCTGTGCTCTGTGGAGGTAACCTCTTACCACACTAATTAGTATGTATATCTTTTAGTACACAGACAGTCTGCTCAGTAGTCTGTTTCTAGAGACCAGCTTTCTCCACTGGAAAATGTGAGCTGACTGAGACCCACTGTGAGTAACCACAACTGCAAAAAAAAAAAAAAAATTTAAAGCCACCACTTCTATTGGAAATGTATGATGCCAGTGGAACTGCTGTGCCAACTACTGTGTCATCACCCATGCAATTGTTTTAGAGCAAGAAATATTGCAAGAATTAAGCTGCATTTTAACATGAATAATTATGCAAAAGAATCTACTTCTCTTCCTAAATAATAACAGATAATAAATGAATCTTTTTAGTTGTTAACTGCAAAATATATATAATATAAACATATTTATAAATTTATATATGCCATTTTTCTATATATACACTATAATAGATACAGGCAATGTTATATATATATGATGAAAAATGGCACATTATGTGGTTTCATGTCTTTTTTGTTGTTTATTTTCATCTCACACAGTGTGAAACTCATCCCACGTAGATTCTGATGTCTAACAGCTGAATATTTATATTTAAATCCAAGTAAGTCTTGACAGACTTTCTTCATAGTCATGTCAGAGAAATACATACCTCCAGCGTGCGGTATATCTATTAACATAGACATCTAAGAGAAGTAAAATGAATCAGTACTATCATCTAGATGGGCTTACTTTTGTTCATTAGTTCAAGCTGACTAGCAAAGCTTAGATATCTGTATTTTAGGTAAATAGAGTAGTTAGAATCCAGCATCACATAACAAAGGTAGAAAGCAGTTGTCAGAGAACATCTCTACATCCATCTCAAATGTGAAATTTTCTTTTATTACATTCTTTCCGTAAGGCAAAATGCAATAAATGATCCAGAAATTAAATGTTGATAGCATTGTCTATTTCCTTTGAAAATAACGTTGTGAAATTCATAGTCATGGGCATACAGGTAATTTAAAAGAATAAGACCTAATTTCCTGGAACATACCAAATCAGTATCTGACAGAGAAAAGACATTCTTACAGCATCTTCCTAATTTGATTTGACATAAATATGAAGGAAGAATTAACATCCCAAAGCATGTCATGCCTCCACTCCTACCTGTTCAATCAGAGACAGGCTAAAGCTGTAGCTCTCCTCATCATTCTTAATAACAGCAAAAGATCCCCTGCTCAAAGATGCACCTGAAATCAAACTCCTCATTTAATTATACTTGCTTTAAAAAACCCCATAGTCTTCCTAGGAATCATTAACAGTTTTCTATACTCAGACCACTTCATCTGCATCTGCCTCTCTGAATAAACACCATGACAGAACCTGAAGTCAGATAAATGCTCTACATTTGGATTAGTTGCATAGAATCCCTTCGCAATAAAAGGGATACTTAAAAGATGTAATCCATCTTGTCCAAAATTTGGCATCTAAAATAGACTGTATCAATTGTTCCTCTTGTAGGAGACTGGAGGAGAGGTTGACTGTCTCAAAACAACTAGCTGGGAAGTGGTGGGGAACAGGGCAAGCTCAGCCATAGGTGGGACGATGCTCTGCTCCCCCTGGCACCCTTGAGCCTTCTGGCTGTGACATGTGTGAACACTGGAGAGCCAGCACTGACCACCACTGGGATGGGGGTGGTCAACTGCAGGGGCCAGCTGGGAACATCCTGGCTCTTTGTAAAATTCAGGCATGAGACTTTGGTGCTGAAATCAGCATAAGCTCGCCTGTAGGAGGGCCCCAGCAGACCAGAATAGATAAAAAGACAGTGATGCGTGCTGCGAGGCACACTTGACTACCCCTGGGTTTGAAAGCAGCTGAGACAATGCTTAATCCTAGAGAGGTGACTCTCTTCCTCTTCCTCCTTCTCTCTTTCTCTTTCTCTTTCTCTTTCTCTTTCTCTTTCTCTTTCTCTTTCTCTTTCTCTTTCTTCTCCTATCTTCTCATTGAAAGATATTGTTAGCCAGACCAAAAATTTCTTGTCAATGCCTTGCTAAGTTCCTTATTGTGTCTGGATAAGTTAAAGATTGCTAATTTAAAATTTGCCACATGCCATATTCAGTGGGAATGTTCTAAAGTTTGCAAGAAAAGATTCTTATTGAACCTCCTGAGAATTTTGTTGTTATTTCTGGGCACCACCCAAAGTAAATCCAAGTATATTCCCCTAAACCTGATGAGTGGACTGTGACATGACACTTGTTTATTGTTCATCTTTGAATACAGAAACCTAAAGTGACTTGCTCAGTTGTAGGTATGTGCTCAGAATCTTTTCCCTATTGTTCTGAATATTCTCCTCTACTTGGTATAAAAATCACTATAACTCTTTCTTTTTGCTCAAATCAGTATTTCACAAATTATTTCTTCAGATGACAGTTGTGGGACCAAGAAAATATAGGCTTGGTTGTCTACAGAAGACCAAATTTAGATGCTGTGCACAGGTGAGCTTTTTACTAAAAAATATTTGAAGAAAGTTTTAAATTTCATGAAATATAAGAGAAACTTCTGGCAGGTAATTCAAGGTCTTTTTACTTGCTAGGTTTGCAAAGGTGATTCCAAGATTTGAACTCTTATGTTTTACACTGGATTGATAATAAAAAAACAAACTCATGTACCTAAACCCAGGGTAATTATGTTCAAATAAATCTGTACTACTTACTGCATTGTTTTTATGTCCATACTCCATTACGCCAGGGTTTGTTATTGCTCACATCTAAGAGAAACCACAAAGTGGTATGATTTAGCTTCAGAAAAACTTATGAAATCTGCATGCATTTCTACATATAATTAATTTGTCTGCAAATTCTGCCTTTATTAATATATATATTTTTCTCATATCAAACTTTTTAAAGTAAGGAAAGTATAGCCCTTAAATGGGTACATTCATACATATTTCACTTAAAATTATGGGAGAAAGCAGTATTAAATCCTGCTTCTATGACAAAGTGACATGCTCAGTAGATAAGGGAAAGACTATGGATGTTGCATATCTAATGTAAACCATGTGACATTGTCTCTCACAGCATTCTCCTGGAGAAGCTGGCTGCACATAACTTGGATGGGTGCACTCTTTGCTTGGCACAATACTGGCTGGAAGGCTGGGCCCAGAGAGTGGTTGGTGGCTGGTCACTAGTGGTGTTCCCCAGGGGTCAGTATTAGGGACAGTGCTAACATCCTTATCAGAGATTTAGATAAGGGGATTTAAATTCATCCTCAGTAAGTTCAAAGATGATACCAAATTTTATGTGGGAGTGTTGATCTGCTGGAGGGAGGGGGAAGGCTCTAAGAGATCTTGACAAACTGGATGGGCTGAGGATCTAATTTCAGAATGGGCTTAACTCTTACAGGAGTTGAGACTGCTCACAATTATCTGCTAATGAAATGAAAAGCACTGAAATTTAGTATTTTGGTAACTGAGATATTTCTGTACTCATGAATTAAACAGTGGCAGGGAATCTTCTCAGGCTGAAATTTGACCATCTATCCAGCTGTGCTCTTAAAGGGGCCCTTAGTACCGGTTTTGATCATGGGCAAAATTCAGAACTAGGCATGGGCCATGGAGCTACTTCATCATTAATTTTTTTGTAAATTCAGAGTTTAGGACCTTCAGCATAAGCTGTTCTATTCCAGTTTGTCTTGGTGCTAGCTTAGTTTTCTGACACAACCCAGACAGTTAACCTGATGTTAATTTGAGGATAGGTTTTTAATATATTCTTTGTGTTTTATTTTAGTTTCAAGCACATCAGGATAGAATTTTTGTATCCTAATAATAACATCAAAATCTTTCCTATATTTTACAGGAATTCAAAGTGAATGATCCAGGCTTGTAAAGTCCCTTCTGTGCCCAAGCTTCTTTGTGAATAGGAGTCAGAGCTAAGCAAAAGCTTAGCTTTTGTATGTTATGTTGTAATATGTTATTACAAGGAATAGTGTAATAGTCTAGTGAATAATTATTTCCTTTACTCTTTCAGATAGAAATTTGGCTGTTAAAGAGGTTTTTCTCATGGTTTACTAAATGAGGACCAGGTGTTAATTTTACCTTTTTCCTGGTTTAAGTTACAGTAAATATTGCACCTCCAGAAGGCTATTAATATCTTTAACCCATCTAGGATAGCTAGAAAACTCATTGGCAAACTTCTATTTTTTTATTTGTGTTCTTTTTGTTACTGTAATTTTTTCAGTCAAATCCAGCCTTCAAAGGAATTACTCTAACTCTTTTGGGAAAACTAGTGTTTTAAAAAGGAGATATCAAATTGACAGCATTAGTAACTGGGGCAGAATAGACTTCATCTGATTATCAAGAGTGAATGACAAAATTATCTAGATGACACAAAATGCTCGGCTCAAAAACCCCATATAACCTGCTCAGTGTAGTTCAGAACATGGAAAATAATTTTTAGTAATAAATTCTTTACCTCCTCTAACAAAGGGAGTACATGGTAATGCATGCAGAGTCTTGCTGAAGTCTTGAAGCATGTGCAATTTTTTGAGAAATATGTAACTTTGAAAACAGGAACAGCAATTCCAGGAGAAATGCTGTTTTTACATAATTCATTAGATCTCTTTATTTTTTCTTCTCCCAGTGGCTTAGATGTGTGTGACCTTAATAACTTCAGCGATATCACCTCTAAATTACAGTGCAATGAGACAAGTCATGCCATCAACAGTACATTCTGCCTGTCTGAAAGGCTTAGAGGCTTTAGAGCTGAAATCCAAACAGCTTTCTAAAGAGAGATTTTTTTTTTTCCTATGAGGTCCTTGAAGACAAAATAACAAACACCCTGCTCACATATAACTTATGTTCTTGTTACTATATTGCAGCATGGTTATCTTCTGATTCTGCTTGTGCACGTAATACACAGAGGGCTATCCTAGCAGAGTCACTGTTTGCATGGATAGAAAATCTAATCTTGAGGGAGATTTTAGGGACTAACTGAGGCTACCATCTATTACCTACATGATTCTTGTTATAAGTGAAGGAAGGTGTGTAATTCTAGTGCCTGAACATGGTGGCATCTTAGATATTATATATTCTCATGTGGCTGATACCTGTCAGCCACAGATTTCCCAATTTCCCTGAAGGTCCTGTGTCATATATGCCAGCCCCATGTGTATGTTGCATGCATTTTAGTAATTTAAATGGTGGTGCATGACATATGACTACATGACACTACCCAAATTTTTCCCTTGATTTTCTATGTGAATTAATCTTGAGTTGCAGACATGGAATCAAAATAAAGGTACAAAATCTGGGGGAAGAAAAGCATTCAAGCAGAGACAGGTAATATTCTAAAGTTCTACAAGCTCCTTTTCGTTCATAAAAGCCTGCCAAAGTTTGAATATGTTAAAAAACTTATCTCAGCCCTGTAAGGCAGAAGAGTAGGTTGGAAATGTCAGTGGCAGTCTCCTCTAAAATGTCTTAACAAATCAAACTTAGCCTGACTGCTGCCAGCACCATTGTATTTATATATTTATTTGCTGAGAATGCCGTACCGACAGACTCACTTTCCTCTTTCTGCTGTTATCAGAAGCAGAAACAACAAATGCCTTTATCTTCCTCTATTCTTCTTCAGTCTCCCCAAAAGACCAGAATGTGTCTTTTATCAGCTGTTTCCTTTACATCATGTTCTCTCTTCTTTGGCTTCTGATTTTCTGTTTGACCTATTGGATCCTTTACTGGTAGTCCTTGTCAGCTATCACTCATTTTAGCAGCTAAATTTTTTTTGTAGTACTGTCCTCATTGTGTCAATTGTGTCCTGCTCAATCCCTTAAAAATGTGTGATGTAAGCACAGGATTTTGCCTGTTAATCACACTGCACAAGGGAGTGCAGTTTAAATTGGTACTACAATGGAAGAGACACATATGTACAAAGTAATGGATCTCATACTCTGAATCTATACAGCTGCAAGTGAAGCAGTGTAGAATATTATGAATCTGCTTTCCTTTTCAAAATGTCACTATACTCAGCTCCATCAGCCTAGCATTTAATAACTTCTTAAGAAGAAAAATATATTAAACTTCAATGCATGTGCAGTAAAAAGAAATGCTTTTTTTTTTTTTTCCCCAAAATTGTGCTATAGCACAAAATATATGAGTCATTTTCTCTCTGGGCAACGATCTTAAAGGAAATAGTAATACAATTCTATAAAATCTGCTAAGCCATCAGGATCTGGCTTGACTTCATTTGCTGTCTGCACTGGGCAGGGATCCTGGTCTGCTGGTGCCCCCACTCTCAAGAACAATTCATGTGGCTGCAATGACAACTGAAATACAGACAGACATGTGGACAGTTTATGAACATTTGAACACAATTGATGAGAGCTTAAATGCTTAACAATCATTTTTATGAAGAGTTTGGGATCAGTTTTGCGTAATAATCATGGATGTGCTGCATAAATTGCAAAATCCAATTATTACAGAAATTAAAGAGAATAATTAAGACCTTTTTTTTTTGTATTTTGTTTTTGAATTAGGAAGAAATTAAATCTAGAAGAATTCCAGGTTATGAATATAGTTTCAAGGTATAAAAGATGCAGTTTCTGACAGTTTCTGATAAAAATAATATTTTTCAAAAATAGTTTCTTCCTACTCATAACTGCTGTATAATAGCACAAAGGTATAATATTGTGTAGCTCTGTGAATGCAGTGAATTCATTGCTTATAAATAAACCTGCACAACAAAATTCCTCTGTTCAAATGATAGATATTTATTCAGCTGCATTTTTCTTCATTTTACAAAGGACAGGAATTTCAAAATATATACATAGCATACATTTATAGGTTTAGAAAATCTTTATATTCCTCCTGTAAAATAGTTTTGAAAGCCAGTGTACTGAAAAGCAGTCACAAACTGATAGGAAATCATTTGTATTCAGAATTTCAAAGTATTCAATTCTAATGTTTAGAGCAGACATAGATCTCTTTTTGCAGAAGTAAGAATGCTTGATAATATAACTTTCATATAAGCAAGAAATGTAAATAACTGTTACTACGGATTATATAGTGCATCTATTCTTGCTCTTTCTGAATAAATAAGACATGACTTACTTAAGATTTTTGACAAGTACTCATCTTTCTGCTGCACTAATTTTAATTCCTCAACATACTATTTTGGAGGATTGAGAAAAATTAAGAAATAAAATTTTCTGAAAGCTAGGATATTTATAAAGTATTTTACACTGAGAACTCTTTACTTACAAATGGAAAATCCCAATAATCTAAAGCTCTTAAACAAAATGTTAAGTTCTTGTTTTGTTTTGTTTTGTTTTGTTTTCATAGCTTGCAGACCAGATATTTATTTGCTTCTACCAAAAATTAATGTTAAAAATAGGTGGATCACAAAGATAAACTCCAGTATAACTATCCAATCTCTGAAATGCCAGCCTTTCATTTATATCCTAAAGTTTGGATAGATTTTCATCATGTGGGAATGCCATAGAGATCCTTATGTCTCTGGATATCAGAACAGTTTGTACACAAGCAATTAATGCAGCACTTATTTACCATATAAGGTAAACATTACCACATAGGAGACTTAAGTCAAGAAAAGTGTGTATGTGAAACGCAAAAATCAAATAATGATTTGATGTACTATGGCATTTCTGTTTTAGCTATCAACTTTTGTTGGGAATCTGCACATCTGGCTTCTTGACTACTAGAGTTGTAATTATGTACAAAACATCAGTAACTTAGGGGATAAAAATGTAATCTCAGCCAACAGGGAAAAAAAATCCAGAAGACAAGTAGATTTTAAATGCACATTTTTCTGGATGATCTTATACACAAGGAAGTAACCAAAAATGTGGGCAATACAGTTCCAAATACATGGAAGATTAAATCTTAGAGAGAGGAAGTTGATGGCCAAATGGACTACCTCAGAATATCTTATATAGGGCTAAATAACTACAAATAGGCAAACAAAGGGTGTTCACCATATCAATACATGGCAGGGGTTCTTTAATGATACTAAATGGAATCACCTTCAAAAGATCAAATGGAGAAACACTTTGATAGGCTACAGAAAAATGCCAAATATTTGCAACTCTATCAAGTTTAGAATACTCTATTTTAAATGTGGTCTAAATAAATATAAGCAGAGGTTTTCTACATAATAAGGAAAGTTGTGGGTTAAAAAGGAAGATGTTACCAAATGTTTTCTACTCAAAAATTACTATGATTTCCCACCTTGGGCTACAAGCTTCCCCTGTACACAAACCTTTCTTTGGTAACCTACACTTCTCCAGATTGCCTAAACTCGAACATCCAGTACCATTCAAGATGCTCTGGAGGTAACCAGACACACTGGTGTGGAAGTGGACAGGCAGGAAGGACCCTGGAGAGATCCTGGCCTTACTGCTGCGACTGCTGAAGGTTGTGTAGGGTGTGGCAGTTGGACTGGGAGGTGGCTCCTCAGATGAAAGACTAGATGGCTTCCTCTAGGGTGTTAGCAGTGGTGTCACAGGATTCAAGTAAATATCAGGTGTTTAGCAGTGTTTCAAAAGACAGAAGTGTCCTACATTACCTCCAGAAGCTTTTCCAAATTAATTTGAGTTTAAAAAAACCCCATCCAAATAGAATGTTACATTTATACATAAATAAATCAAATAATCTGTATCTGTATTTGAAATCTGTATTTTTAATAAAAATTATATAAGTCACATGAAAACAGAAACCTTACAGTTCATTTTCTAAAACTTGATTGAGGCCTTCCCAGAGAAACAGAGTTACAATATTTTAAACAGTATTAATTTTGATGTAACTTTGAGGGGGGTGGGAGAAGTAGTGATTTGAGGTAGTGCACTCATCCCACATTAAACTTCCCTACTTAATAAGTTAATTCAACCTACATGAAAAGTAGATTTAAACCATTAAATATCACAATTACTGTGTTTATTCAGTGCATGTATCTGTAACTTCAAAAGGGTGTAAGGAAATGGAAAACTAGAATTTGAAGGTCAAATTATTCCACAGAATAACTCCATTGATACCAGCAGAATTATTATGAGAATGCATTTGCTTTCTTGTCATAAGTGGCATAAGGAAAAGAGAGAAACAGTTTTACAGAGCTTCTAAATTAGCTCCATCTCATCTCTCCCATCTATTCTGTCCCAAATTAATTCACCCTGTCTTCCTTTTCTGCAAATAGCAAGAAATGAAAAACAACCCAAACTACAACCACGCTTCTTGAAACACATTTGTCAGTGGCAATTTTGAATGGAACATTTCCTACCTAAACAGGTAGTTGATTAATTTGTTCATGTTTAAACAAGAACTCTAGAGGCAGAACCAAAAAAAATCTTTGTTATTCAGAATACAGAACCTGGAATAGACACAGTCCTGATCTGACTGGAAAGGCTAAATAGACATGCAGCCCCATCTGTGTGATATGACATTGGCATCAGTGCATTAAGTGCCATGGAGGAGAGAAAGAGGGGTGAAGAATTCTCAGTTTCTGTTTTCCCTTGCATTTCCTATAGGATCTGCAGGTCTGTGTTCAAATTACATTAAAATATTAAAACAGTATAATTTGAAGCAGTGATTGTTTTTGGTATTCATAAAAGGCAAGCTTGGGAAACAGTGAATTTCCACTGAAGATCAACTCTGGGAAGTTGATGGCTAGTCTACGAGCTCTGTGAATATTATGTGGTGATTAGGTGTTGACCACGGCAAAATAGAAGGCTTGGCACATTCCTCTTGCTAAGATGGTTTGTCTCAATATCGGCACAAAGAAGACAATTTTTGAAACTGCTTTCTCCAGGTTTTTGAACTAAAACCTTTGTTGTCAAGAAGAGCCCACGGTGCTCCAATGATAATACGGTATTTTTTCTCTTAATGATATGATTTTTTTTTTCACTTACTCCCATAGCTCTTCATATGTGTTCTGCTGGAAGCAAAATATCTATTCAGAAAAAAATATGGATTCATTTTCTAGTTGTTTTGTTGTGGTTTGTTATTGGGTTTTTTTAATCTATGGACCAATTTTTAAAATCTATCTAAAAATAGATATTTTAGATGTTTGTCATATTATTGATGAAAATATACACATAAAAGATATTTAGTAAAATTTTCCCTGATACTGGTTTCTTTCTTAACTGTGAAGAAAATTACTGCCATATAAGAACTGAAAAGAGAGAAATCATAAATCCAAATGCACAAAAACAAATAAAACCTGAATGTTTAGCAATTTTCTCAGAGGAAAGCAGTGCCATAAGAAGTGAGCTGTTATTTAAAAATAAATCTGTGAAGCACGATGCAAGACAAAGCCAAATCGTGTATGCAATTATTTTGTATGTGCAATAGGACTAGTTTTAAAGCTTCATTGGCAATTGTCTGTTTAATTAGGCTTGCAGTACTACACATCCAAATACCCTGTGTTTAACTCTCACTTGGACTAATAGTTGGAATTGCTCCTGAGGTAGTATTTCCATGTATTTACATTCATGCAATTGCACATTAGTGTGGCTCAAAAAGCATACTTTAAATGGACATAGCCACAAGACAGTACTCAGTCAAGAGGACAAAATAATCAGCTTCCTTGCTGTTAAGGAAGTAAGATTAATCCAGAAGATGTCTGCCACAGTTACTGAGAGATTTTTCAATTATTTTGATTGGGAAACCTTTGGAGTTTTAAAAAAAATTTTATTATTGCAGAGTTTTGATTGAAAAGTCAATATATTTATCCTGGAATAAATGAAATCAAGATGTCTCACGTGCTGTTTTTTCACACATTTTATGTTCACATTCTCCACTTGTTTTGAGACCTGATTAGAAAATGTCCTGTACCATTTCCATGTCAAAAAAGAATGATGAGGAATCAGAGAAACAATGAGTGCTGAATACAGTCATGAAGGAAAACGTAGGAAAAGACAAGAAATTCAACATGTATTGCATTACACAATTCACAAAAAGAAAAAAAAAAAAAGGAATTTGGAAATTACTGATGGAAAAATATAGGTTTTCAATCAACAGACTTTGATCTTTTTTTTTTTTTTAATCTAAATAGCAGAAATGTGTCCTGAAAAAGATATTTGAAAGAAAATACATGATTTGTCTATTTTCTCACATTTAAGAAATTCATCTGCTGAAACAAATTGCATTTTAAGCAAACTTGCAGTATCATTTTGGTTTAATGAATTCCAGTTGAAGGAAAATAAATCAAAAATTTAAGTGAAGATAATTTTTATACTTTGAAAATATCACTTCCATTTAATTTCGAAGCAATGAAGAAATCAGTAAGAGTGAAGACATGATCAACTCAGATCTCATTTCACACTGCCTATTTTCTGTATATTCTGTATGATTATATAGTTACAGGAAGCTCAGGTGCTAAGTATTCATATATTTAACCTACATTAACTACTAGGAAATGCCAGTTACTTAGTAAGAAAAAGAAGGAAGGAAGCCTTCTGAAGGGTGGCTAACTTTGTGAATTCTTCCCAAGACATCAACTGGTTACAGTAAAAGATGTTTTTCTCCAGTGTAGACTCCCACACTTGGGAAGTAAAATTATGTGTTTATGATTTGGAGCCGAAAAGCACTTAAAACTCCTAGTGCTGAAATTTTAGAATTTAGTTGAGTTGGCTTCTAATTATTATGCGCTTCTTATCTGACAGTACTAAAAACATTAAAGTAGAAGCAAACTCTCCATCTGTGAAGACAGTCTGTATGAAAAAGATTTCTTATTTGGTTATAGCTGATACTGGTTCTGTGATTTTCGGCATTTAGAAGACTTAAATTTAATGACTGCCATTAAGCATAAATGCTGCAGTAGTTAATCCCATGCTCAAACTGTAAATATATCTAGCATTTGTGGGTGCTGAAAGAGTAATATTCTTCAACGCAGGCTCCCAGACTGTATCTATAAAAGTATTTTTGGTAGAAGGCAAATGTGTTCATCCGTATTTTATCAGTTAAATCAATTTGTATACACTTTATCAGTGATATAAACACTGTTTATACATACACACACAGACACTTCTCACTAGGTGATATAGAGCTCAATAAAGGAACTGGAAGCATCACCTTAAATTTTACAAGTAGTCTTTTGACAGGCCCATTTTTTAATTTATACACTGAAGGATAATCAAGACTAATTTAGGTTGTAATTATTCAGTACAATGTCTAAAATAGATATTAACTTTCACAAAAGTTTTATTTTTAGTAACCTCTGTTTAATCTGTTTAACAAAAGCAGCAGACACACTTTGTACCGTGCTATCCAGAAGAAGCTGATGCCAGAAATACTATAGATACTATGGAGTTTTATTAAAAATGTGCAATAAGCAGAGAGATTGTAAATTAAAGGACACTGCTCTGATGTCTAGTCACTTTTCTGCTTAATGTCTACTTTTTTTGGTGCAGAGATATAAAATCCCACAAAACTTAATATCTCTAATGAGAAAAATCTACCTGTGGAAAATAAGAAAAGTGTAGTTCTTTCGGTACTGTGTGAAATGTGAAGATGGGGTATTTATTTTACTTGTGGATGTGTTTCAGCTGTAATTTCAGCAGAAGTTTCTTAGGGCTTCTTGCTTTCAGTATTTCTTGCAAGTTTTTCTTAGAGGGAGATAATTATAACAGTAAATCTTGGTTTAGATATCAAAGTGTAAATATACTTGACTACATATCATCCTATTTAAAGAATGTGGTTCTCATTGTTAGTACTAAGCACACTAATTATGATTATTTTTAGATTTGGTGCAAGTTAATTTCCCTTAAATCTACCAATGCATTGCACTTCTTGTGCCGGGATTTTTTTTTTTTTTCCTAATTCCATTTAAAAAAAACCAAAATACCAGCAGAGGTTTTTCTGGGTTTTAAGGTTTTTTTAATAGCACAAGGGAAATCTAGTCACACATATTTTCTTTTTCTCAGTTTGAGATGCATCCTGAAGGAAATTTTTATCTTCCTTCTGGAGAATATGTCATTTTTGTCTGAATTTCGAAAGTCGTAATGAAATTGGTGTTCAATGAAAAAACATTTTATAAAAGCTCTCACTCACAGTAATATTTTTACTCTCCTCAGTAGTGTCCCTGCTGAATAAATCATATTTCTAAGCTGATTTTACTGGTTACTAATGCTTATAAAATGAAAGTACTGATGGATAACAGTGTTATTCAGTATTCCCATGATCATTTCAGGAAATTTTTTGGCTAGACAAGAATCATACAACACAGGAAATAGACATGACATCCCTTTGCAAGGGACATATTAAGCATTATTATTGTATCTGAGACAGTCACATTGTTATCTTGGGCTTTATTTTACAATTTTTCTTTTTTATAAATTTAAGAAAAGAGTTGATATTATTATCATCTGACCCATTTGCTAAAAGTGCCAATTATATCACAGTTCTAAAAGTATTTCCATTAAAATAATGTCTGCAACCTCTTAGGTGATATCAAAACAAGTTAGAAAAAAACCCTTAATTTTAAATATTTCTGTTCTTGACCACTTTGAATTATTTTGGTAGTTAGTTGAAAAGTATGGCAAAATAGAGAATTCAGTACATGTAAGAATGCAAAAAGATATCTTTTTAGAATGTAGACCCCTAATTTTACTGACCAGTCTGTTTAGCTCTGATATTGCATTATAAATATCAATTAGAGTCCTTTTTAGTTTTGACTTTCCAGTTTAGTAAAATTTTTCTTTATATAGCCAATGCAAATGAAAATACATAAAAGAAAGGAAAACAGTGCAGTATTCCCTTCTTTTTAATATCTCAAAAGTAGTTGTCACTGACTTATGTGCTCCATATTTCCATTTTCATCCTTTGAAATATGATGGTCAGATTCCATTTCAGCAGAGATGAATTTTGCATTCTTCTATATCATGGAGTTTATGACCTCAACAAACCAACTTAACATTGTAGTAGAAATAGGTTTAGGCATGTACCTGGTAGATAGGTCATTCTTATTCTTTGAAGCTCAATGTTTTCTCCTACAAAAGCTTTGCTTATGCTGTTTTAGCCAGCAAAAGAGACAATATTTCAAGTTCTTGCTTGGCAGGAGTCATTGCAACATCGTCTGGAAGAAGGTAGCTAATACTGGCTTGCAAATTGAATAGTGTCAACATCATTACACATTTATCAAGGAACACAAAACTAAAATCCGTGGAATTAATACTGACAATTTTCACAGTTAATAGAGTAGTAGCAGTATAATTTGCAACGAATATCCAAAACCTGTCTCCATGGAAACATCAGTTATGATAAAGTATCTGAAATTAATTATGTAACATTTCAGGTTAAGTATTCCTGTAACTTAAAACTGTTCAATTCACAGGCAAGATAGGCACAGTTTAAAGGACTGCCTTAACACAAAGTCCCTCCTAAACCTGGCCTAAGGGAACACTTCATAATTTCACTTTAATAGTAGCAACAGTTATGCAGTCAACTACTAGTTTTCTGTTTATATTAAAAAAAACCCAAATAAAATCTAGTTTTATATAGATTTGTAGATATTATTTATGTCACCCTTCAGATACCAAAGATGGGTTTCATTTGACATGACAGCAACTGCTCCAGGAAGACAAAAATGTCCTTTAGCTGAAGTACCAGGTCTACTACTCTCATGCCAATGGTCAAGATACTTCAGCAAGTCCTAGATGGCACCATGTGCAATGTACCTTAAGACTGCAGAAAATAACTGCAATCTCTTAGAACCTCTGATATCACATGATCCTGAATATTGTCCTGGAAAACTCTACCTGTTGTTGCTGGATCCATAAGGATGAGGATAGCTTAGATAGAGAACAATCTTTAACAGGCACAAAATGAAGGATATTTGTTATAGGCTGCTTGAAGCTTTCTCACAAAATTAGAGCAACTCCATGACTTGTGGAACAGCAGCATCTGGCTCATGCAACATAAAAGAGGTGGCTTCATTTTGGTGCAACCAGGAATCATGCTACTTGGTGAGACAGTCCATCTTGAAAACTAAACTACCCAGATGTGCATAGCTGTATTATTCATCCTTCATCACAACTCCCCAAACTCAAAGACAGGTCAGAAAGGTAATTGTGTGTTTTGAGAGAAATAAATTTAAAGTACTGATGAAGTTACCTAGTGATGACAGAAATACTCCTTCTATTGTGATTTTACTTGTTTAAATTTGGGGACTGCTAGTAGGGCAAATTTTGGGGGAGGTTATTGTATTTAAATGGTTTATTTGTTGGTTTCTTTTCTGGGGGCTTATTTTACAGCAGTCCTACTATATTATTCTTCTCCCTGTCCCATACACTCTCATATCTATTTTGGGTTTTTTCCTACTCATGGTGACATACGCTGCATCATCTGCTAGTATGAAAATTGGAACAAATAGCCTTTGATGGCAGAGCCACAGCATAAGTGAAAGTTTTGTGTAATCTTTTAGACTATTCTTCACATTTTACATTTCTGTCATGACAGCTTCATTTAAACCTCATGCAATCTTAGGGGAGAATGGAAATAGGTTATCTTTATTTTTAAATGATGTGACAGGACTAAAATCAAGGAAATGCCTTCTGTGACTGCAAAATCGTATTTTCAAGAAAACTTTTTTTATTACAGCAATATCAGCTGTGTATAAAAAGTTTGAGATGTCATTTCAATTAGATAAATGAAAAATTAAATATAAGTCATTCCCTAGCTGTCAGTATTTACTTGAAATTCAAGCTTTCTGTGCAACTTGTCTGTATGTTCAACTTTCAGTTATAAAATGTACATAATGCTTACAATATTTTTTATTACCTTGAATGAACAAAGATACATAAATTAAAGCATTATACCAATGGGAATGGTAGAAAATATGAGAAGAAGATTAATCCTAACACACTCTCCATATTAATGAATTTCATGGTGTATGTTGGAATATATAACATGCCATGCTTGGGGTCAGATACAAAGAACATAATTTCCTACCAGCAGGTTTCCAAGGGAAAAAAAAATAGTGTACCTTGGTTTGATCTAATTTAAGATTCATAGTGCACTTGGAAATTAGTCTAAATTCAATGCGGAATATTGCTGACAAATTAAAATCTGGGATTTAAGTAAGTTTGTGGCTATTCAGTATGAGATATTGCATCCATGATATTTCATTAGTAAGTGGAAATGTTGTAATATCTAGTAAGAGAGGACAGTTATATCTTCTGCATTATGAATCAGATATCTGCCTATGTAGTAGAATTTCATCTTAATAGATAAGTCTTGGTTTAAGTTGTTTATATGCAGTAACATTTATAGGGAAATATATTTACAGAAAAGCAGCAAACTCATCAGGAAACAGTGTGGTTTGTACTATATTAACTGCAAATAATTTTTCTTTCCTCTCTAAAATTAAAGAGAAATTCTTACCTGAACCTCTTACTGCTTGGGTAGGATATTTTGTCACTGTTTAAGCTCTGAAATCATGAGTGAGAAAGTGGAAGTAAAATCATATTTCGAAGGAAAAATCCTACTCTGACACAAATAACAATAAATTCTGATTAGATACTATGACAGGAAAGAAAAAAATCATATTCTTTCAACAGTTAGTAATGCATTCAATGTTCTCTCCAACCTAAATACCCCAAAGCTGCCATTGAAATTCTATTTTAAAACTAGTTGTCTCGAATGAAGGCAATTGCTTTATTCCACATTTACTTTCTCGCAAGAAGAAAAGATGTTTTAAAAACTTCACAGGCAAGGCACTAATTTGGCCCTGACATAATACAATGTCAAATACAAACATGCAATTGTAAAATAAAACAGCTGCATTCTAAATAATGCACTTTGTCTGACTCTATCTTGTCAAAGTGGGACAAGCAAGTGTGCAATCAGCAGGTGTAAGATTACAGTTTATACTACTGAACAAAATATGAGCATACTGTTCCAAATGAGATAACATATAGATTCTGGTTGAAAACTTAATAGGATTTGTCACAGTCCTCTTGGAGATCCTTGACTAGAAAGTCATTGGATCATTGTATTGAGATTTGTTTTTCTGGAACAGAAATTTGCTGAATTCGAGAAGGCTTTCTACATCCGCACACAGATGAGAGGTCAGCTTTCTTTATGTTTTGTGGAGGTGCTTCCAATAGAATCCCTTTTCCCCTCAAAGGCACACTTACATGGTCTTCCACACTTCTACAAGAGACATCATTGTTAGTCCAGGAATGACAGATGGAAAGTTCCATTGGTGTGTGCCGCTCAGCTGCTGAAGTTAGCAGTCTCAGGAATCACGATGTCCCTGAATACTCCATTGTCGCAGTAGGAAAAGGTGATGAAGACACACAGAGACAGTTCTCAGTGATCAGAAGGCTTTATTTACATTTTCCTCTGCCTCTTTTATATCACGTTTCGTTAAAAGGGCAGTCATTGGTCAAAGAAGGACTCACTCTCTTCCCCTTTCGTAAACACCAGGTGACAGAGAATGTTTTGAGAAGAAATCTGTGAGAAGAGTGAAGCTCACATAGTATTCACAAAATAACAAAGAAAGTGTTATGAGAACAGGAACTTGTTCTCATGGAATCAGCATGCAATACTTAGCAGCAGAATTCTGAAGCCCAAAAAATAGAGAGCCACACTCCATGGCATTCCCCTCCGTGGATATGCCTCCATTTTCAGGTTATTTTTTTTCCTAGGCCTTTCCTTCTTCATCTGAGAAGCCCATTAAGAGGCACAATGAGTGATCAGCCTCCTAACTGGTTGCATCTATCAATTGGAGGTCTCAGAATGTGCCATTTGTGCATAATCTAGGTGTTTCCAAATCCACAAGTAAATACTATCTGAAAACTCAAAAGCTTATCCCAGTATTTTTAATGTCACCAAACCCATGTGAATTAATAATCTACAGAAATTATGTCAGTGGTAATTCAATGGACCTTCCTCCCCCGACACACAAAGTACTAAAACCTTCAGTAAAAATGACTGAAATTCTTCTTACAAATGTTGATGATTTATTCCCCCACCTCTTTGTTTCTTCCTAATAAATTCAGCTGGTGTTTTTCATGCTAATTGGAAATTTTCATTTTAAATGGCTTATGCTTAACAAATATATGAAACCAGTTTTTTTAACAAGAAGAGTTAAATATTTAAATTACTGGTTCAACAATAACTTCACATATAAAATTTGCTTATTTAGAGAAGTTAAAGTATTTCATTTTCTTTAGTTGCTTTAGATGAAAACAATAAACAAATTATATTGAAAATATTCACAAAATCTTTGTTGCATTCATTAAAAATAATGAGAAATAAAGAAATCCTATTTTATAAATTGCACATAATATTTGTAACATTTATGACTGTTACTAGCATCTCTGCAAATTTGGCCACATATATTTTTATCTGTTGTAACCTTGATAAATTTCGTGTTTCTGAACATATAAGTAATCTAGCTGATGTTTCTGTATCTTTTGTTTTATTTAGGTGTTCAGTACCATGTCCTATATGATTTTTGTGCCTTTTCATTTTCCCATTTGTACTACTTTTTTGATCTATCTAGCTCATAGGAAGTTCTATGCATATCACAGGTGTACACTTCAGATTCTAGCAGAGATTTTGCTTTAGCAAGGCCAAAAGCAACTATCCCAGTAGTTCCATAGTAATAATAGTAACAATCTTGTAGCCATAGTGAAATAGTTCACTACTGCATTGAACATCTGCTTGATTGCAAGTTTAGATTTTTTTCTTTAAGTAAAAAACTTTAAGACTAGTAAGCATATGAAAAGTTAGACCTGAAGCTCAATAAATCTGTTGACACTACTATGTAAGATTTGGCATCTGAGAAGCAAACTCTCAAAGATTACCATGCCTTTGCTATCTTTATTATTAAGACCTATGTTTTTTCTTGTAAATATTTATATATCATGCAAGCCAGAACACTTTGGAATTGCAAACACAATACGACGGCTGAATGTGAATAATGTGTAGATTTATATATTTACCATTTTTTTCCTGGTGTCAAGAACTGGATCCAAACCTTAATCTAATACTGTGAGTTACAGGACATAGTCTCCACATAACTTTGCATAGATCTAGGGGAAGGTTGGGGAAGAGATAAAGGCAAATTTGAGAGATGGTGGGATATAATAGAATATTGAATTGTGTCTTTAATTAACATACTGTCATTTATTTCACAGTGACTATCTGATATTTTTAATATATTTCCTTCAGCTACTGTTATGCTTGGAGCTGACTCAGAGAACACAATACATGGGAATATCATGACAAATTATATGATGATCGAAAGACCAACTTTCAGAGTAGAAGATATTTTTCTTGGTATTTTTTTCCCACATTCACCAATTTTCTCCTGTTGAAAACAAATTTTATTGAATCACACAATGGTTTGGAAAGGAAAGTATCTCTAAAAATCATCTAATCCGTAGTTTCTGCTATGGGCAGAGAAATCTTTCAGTAAAACAGATTGCCCAAAGCCCTGTCCAATCTTTAACACTTCCAGGAATGGAGCTTAAATAGCTTCTCTGAGCAACCTCTTCCAGTGTCTCACCATCCTTAGCAAATTTCTTCCTTATAGTGAATCTAAATCTTTCCTCTTGCAGTTTAAAAACATCACTTCCTCTCAGTCAAATTTAAGTTTGTGTTGTTTTTTTAAGGTGGCAAGCGGTGTTTAATCACTTGCTAAGGGTAACTCTGCCCCTTCATCTGGCTCACTGGTGACATTCTCAACTGTATTTTACACCTTATTATAATCAAATAGATAAGAAATTTGTACTCCAAATATGGGTAATGAATTCTTATAATTTATAATTTCCCAGGTGACATGATAATCTGAAAAAAAGGTTCTCTTTCTACTTGTTTCATGCTTCGTTCTGCTGTTGTTTGGATAACAGATGGTTAATTGTTTATGAAAGGGATTTGCTGCTTAAAGTTGCCCACTCAGTTGTTGAGTTCCTAATTGATTTTATTCTATTCCCCTTTAGGTTTTATTTTATTTTATCTTATTCTATTTTTTGCTTACGATTATTCCCTTCACAGGCATATAAACACTCTTTTCCCTGATGTAAAGAGACTCTAAAAATTCATGAATCAGTGGAGGCAATCTGCCTGATTTCTTGCAGTGTTCTGAAGATCTTTTGGTTTTCTCAAAACATAGCAACTTCCAGATCTATGCAGGAAAGAATCTTTATAGTGTTGGAAATTTTACGGTTTTGTACTGTTTGTGTTTTTATTAATTTGAATTATATTTTCAAGGACTCATAAAACACTTCCTACAAATACACAGCTTCATTTTTAAAAAACAACTGAAAACAAACAAACAAAAATTGATGATGATATTTTGAAGATTTTCACTTTGAAATGGAAAGCAATTCATAAGACTGAAATCTGTTTTTTCATTTTCTTGGACTTTTTTGTTCTTTATTATTTTATCAAAGAGCGGAAATTTAGAAGTTTCCTAACAAATAATCATAGATCCATAATTTACATCATTTTTATCTCCTTAATAAAGGAAAAAAAAATTGTGAAATAAATATTGGAACACAGCAATCGCTGAACAAAAGCTACTGATCTAACAAGGGAAATAAGAGAGCAAAAATGAGTGAATCAAATCTGCAGTAGTCTGACACAGAAACAAAGTCTTAACTCACGTAACTGTAATTTCTTCTCTTTAAAAAATTTATAATTAATCCTATTATTACCTATTCACATTAACTTTGAAGGAGATATTTTTAAATGTGAACTCCTCCTATTAATGTTCTCAGAGCATTTGTAATCCTATCATTTTTATATTTTTTTTTTTCACGTCATGTGCACTGTGGGATGGGATTCCATTTGGTCTGGGTTTGAATTACTGAATTGAAAAACTAGTTTTTGTAAAACGCTAAAAAACTCTCATGTATGATAAGAATAAAAAAAAGTATTTTTATTTTTCTTGAATAAGATTGCATGTGAATTCCAATGACACTCAAAAGCCAGCACTCTTTAGCACCTGAATGAATAAATTAGGCAAACCAAAGTGTAAAAATACTTGGTTCATATCCAGCACCTTTATTTTCCATGAAAACAGTGGAGTTGTCCAGATTTTATGAAAAGTAGGAGGCAAAAAAGAGACACAAAGCACTAAAAGCATTTTCCCAGGGACATTGCTGTGAAAAGACCTATTGCCTGAACACTGTGTGAAGAAGTTCAGCAAGAAGTTTTTGCATTATTACTTTTTTAATAGAAAATGATGGGTTTATTTCATTTTGCGTAACCAGCTGGAAGTTCAATGTCTGCTCTGTTCTTAGATCTTCCTGTAACTAATAGAGAAGTGGTAACTTTAAACATCTCATCTATATTAGATACCTCTCAGAAAAGTTGATTTTTCAGTTCATTGGGTAAATTAAGAACAAACCATAGATTAAGCACACTGTAGAGAACCAGGTATAAGCCCATTAGCATGTTTGTCTCAAACATTTATTGTTGTGCTGCAACACAAAGTCAAATTTGTGTTGTATAAACATAATTTTTGGTACTGAGTTAGTGTCCTTTTTGCCAATTATAGGCACAAATTAACATGTATTAGCATATATGTTGCAACTTGAGTCTTCCTATACTGAAGAAGTTTAGATCTTCCTGGAATATTTTTAGATGATAAAGCTTTCTATTCCTGTGCCTTCAAAATGTAGGATGAAAGTGTCTTTGTTCTATGTGTATGAGTACTTCACTCGCACGGTTGGAGTATTATCCATGTGTACATGTTTTTAGTATTTAAAGGTAGTAGAATGGCAGGTGTTCATAGATAAACAGGTTGTGTAAACAGATAAAGATGGTTTTGTTTTGTTTTGTTTTTCTGCAAAATTATGAGAGATATTAAGAAAAGTGAGTAAATGAATGAGGAAAAAAAAGGAACGTTATAAAAATCCTTACTGAAACAAACAGATGATGCAAAAATAATATCAGGTTTCAGGAAAATGTACTAATTTGCTTTAACTTTGAAAATTTGGAATCTTACTAGGAAAGGCTGGTATTCTCCCATTTTGGAGGAGTAGAGTATGGCTTACAAAATTCTAGCACCATGCTCAGTACTTCTTAATAGATGTTCTAGTAGAAGAACACACTGCCCACTGCTAGCAGATTCCTAAGCCAATATAAAGGTCTGGGATTCAGCCTTTCTGGAGGTCTTGAAACTGAGCAATCTACTGAGATAATTGAAACTCCCAAGGGTCTGAGCCCAGACGATCAGATCCCTTTGAGTTTCTTCAGGACTTTGCCCTGATGGCGACTTAATAGAGAGGCATCAATTCGGACATTTCAGTTGTCCGAAAAGGAATTTTAATCATATGAGAACAACAACCAAGAAGGCATACACTGTATAAAAGCAAACAGGACCAAGGCAGTAACAAGGGGCCAAAAAACACAAGGCCACAGTCAGACAGGGGTATTTATACATTCTGATGGGGGGAGGAGTTAAGGCGGGGTCTGAGGGAAGCATCTATTAGGGGAGGATGATTAAGAATATTAAAATTCCTGCACCAAAAATCAACATATGGTAACGAAAAGAACGGGAATGGGAACCTTCTATCAACTATTTGCATGCTTGAACTGAGGGAACATGTCAGTAAGCTTTTTTGCTTGCTGTACTTAGGACAGGGTTTCCTAAGGAATTATTCCAGGGTTTTCCTCTTCCTTGGGGAAACCACTATCTACAGATAATCACATATGAAGCAAGTTTACCATTATTTTTCCTTCTGATGTTGTAACCCAGTTTTGAGATCTTAAAGTCTACCCATATACAGTACCCATATCAAAGTGGCCTTGAACATTAAAGACCTAGTTCTAGTTGCAGATTCCATTTTTTACTGTGTTTTACCCATTTAATTTTCCTTTCCTTAAGTATGTGGTCTGTTGAGGTTCAGCTAAGGTCCTGCATGATTCAAGGTACAAACCAGCTATGTGAGGAGTCCTCCTAATCTATCTCTTGTTGGGCAGATTTTATCTTGAACTGAATTAAAGACTTTATGTTCTCTACCTAAACTTTTATGATACTGTTTGTGGGATTTGCTGGAGGCTGTTTTTTTAAAGTCTTGAAAATAACAAACCATCATTTGTATTCTGTAGGCCGTACAGGGATACAGCTGAAACGGGCATTTGGTCTTATCACAATCATTCCCACTTAGAAGTAGACTAGAATTTTTAGAAAAAAAAAATTAGAGTAATAATGGATCTTAGGATATTTTATTTGAAAATAATTTTCCTTTAGAATTCAAAATTTGTAATTCAAGTCAAATGGCTGGAATCCCTCAAAATATTACATTTCAGCTTATGTCATAATGATTAAATTGCCCTCACCATAATTTTATTCCTACTATCAGGGTCACAAGGTTTAAGTATAAAAAATAATTTTTAAATTCCCCAGTATTTCCTTTTAAATTCTAATTTATTCAAGATCGGTTTTTGTTGTGCATAGTATTCAATGTCACATAAAACTACTTCTTGAATAGAAGAAACCTAAATACATAAATAAAAGGAAAAATGTTGCATTACTCTCTCAGATTCTTGATTGCCCTTTTCAATAACTTAGTGCATGAAATGTGCATGCAATGTATGATATACTTTCACATCATACAATATATAAAGAAATATAAAATTAGGTATTACTTTAAAAACGCCTGTGTGGTCCATAGAACTGAAACCTGAATATGCAAAGCTGTTACACTTGGGTTGCATTACAACATGAGTAATGTGTGAGTTCTCAGAATGGGACTGGTCTCACCCCATGAATTTGGTTCAGGAGAGCTGTGTGCTTGGGTTTCACATGCTACCAAAGTCAGGAAGCAGAAGAATCTCACCATTGTCATCCCAGCCTC
Organism: Acrocephalus scirpaceus scirpaceus; assembly: GCA_910950805.1. Taxonomy (NCBI): domain Eukaryota; kingdom Metazoa; phylum Chordata; class Aves; order Passeriformes; family Sylviidae; genus Acrocephalus; species Acrocephalus scirpaceus. Next base: position 64,715,569 of record OU383774.1, on the reverse strand, counting down.
TCTCAATGCTTCAAGCATCCAAAGCCAGACCTGACTGACAGGTTATCTCTACGATAACCAAATTAGGCCTAGCTGCACATAATTTATCTGCCGTTCCTCAGGCAAGCTGCCAACACATTGCTGGGGAATTTAACTTTCAGAAAAGATGTGAAAGTGTGTGTGCACGTACATGCACATGCTTTGCTCTGTATACATGTGTAAAAACTTGCACTTCACAGAAAAATATATAAACTTTTCTGATATGAATGACTGCATTTCTTTGAAATCCCTTCCTCAAAAATTGCAACGAGATCTGTGGAAATGGCAAAGTGTCATTTCCACAGTATTTTACAAAGAGGATTCATAGGTATCATAAATAGGGGAGCTTCAGCTAGCTCAGACTAAAATATCTGCTGTTTGAAGTGCAGTTGGATAAGAAAATAAATGTTCTATTTTATAACTAGCGGAAAATGTCCCGATCTTTATTGTATTTAGTTCGTTTGACCTCATTAAATGTTTTCTTCTGTGGCTGTTCCTATACCTCTGTTAGGGGCACTGCAATCATCTAGAGTTGTATGCTCTTGGGAAACTCTTCCAGACCTCTGACCCTACTGAGAAAAGAGACTTCAGAAAGCTGGTACTCCTTCAGTCTTGAAGTGACATGGTAGCTGGGCAAGCATATGGTTTCTCAAGCATTCAAGTGTTTCATATGGTAGAGCATCCTATAATTACTTAAAAGGGTGAACATTCGTTGCAGTAGCCCTCTTATTAGAGGGTAAAAATGAGCTGAGGCACAGACTTCTTGTTAAACATGGCACAAATGGTCCTGGTTTATTCCTCTTCACAGCTTAGTCATCTTGACTCCAGCTGTTCACTGATTCTGGCTGCAGCAATCTTCTATTGTAGGTTTCCCTTGCAGCCTCTGACTGCTGATTATTTCCTGCTAAACTATGACTGCATGTATTAGTTTGCAGACTCTGAATTCAGTCTTTTACCCAGCTAAACTATGACTGCAGACCCAGACTAACCTCACAGCAGTGATTCTCTCTTCCCAGGATGCTGATTCTCTTATTCAAGCCCCTCAACGTTCCTCTTCCATGAAGAGCCTCCCCTTAGTCGCTTACCCCCTCTTTTATCTCACTCATCCTTATTGGATACAGCTGTTATTCATCGGGGTGAGGCTGAATTTGGTAATTACCACAGCTGCTACTTATCAGGGGTGAGGTCACCTGTATTCCCTCCTACAAACGTTGGTCCTTTTTCTTTCATCACCTTGATTTTCAGCAATGCAACATCTTTCTGTTTATAGATCTGTCACAGAAAGAATGGGCAGCACATCAGACTAAATTCAAGGCCACAAAAAGTGAGTGTGAGTGTTGAGCCTTAATACCTTATCAGTGATAATGCAGCTTTGGCTGAAAAAGAGTTAGACATCAAGAATTTAGAGAAAATTAGCCCCCAGAAATATAAAACTTGATGAAGAATGATCTTTTCTGATGAAAATTTTACATCTCAGCTTCCATGGAATTGTTCTTTTTATAATGCAGAATAAGAAAAAAATATGCTAATTTGAATCAATGAGAGCTTTTGTCTCTAAAGGACTAATTGGAGAGTGTCTAACAGAAGTCATACCAAATCGGAAATTTTTCTCATTATTTTGCATTGCTCATGAAATAAAGGATGTTTCAGGCAAAACGGGAGGCTATGTGTACATACACAGTATCTTCAGAATACATTTTGCAGACAGGAAAATAACTGGCATATGATTTTTATGCTCTGGATGTTACTACTTCCTACAATGTATTTTATGAGTCCATCCTAACTAAATATTAGTAAATAAACACCTTGCCAGAGCTTCACTTTGGAATGCCTTTTTCTCCATCAAAATGAATTTAACATTTACATCATAAATTAATTTAGTCAATCCATGTAAAAAATTATAATTACATTAAAATAAATTAAAAATCAAGAATTACCCTGTTCAGCTTAATTTAATGTCTGTGTAATGTGCAATTTTAAATCAGCAGTCAAAACAATACAATTTCATAAGGAGTTTTTTTATCAACAATGTTCAGTCTCAAATAAATGAATCTTTGGCATCTTGCTGTAAAATTACACACCAAAAGACCAGACGCATTATGAATTCAGTGACAAAACTCACTTCATTATAATTTATTGCCTATCAGATACTATAACCTACTTTGGAAGAAATTTTGGAAGGGCAATCAATTATGGAAGACACCATCTGACAGTCTGAATACTATATACAGCATTAGTCAAAATATAATTTCAGGACATGAAGTCAATTCTTTTTTCAGAAACCACAAGTTCAGGTCAAAGGTTTTCAAATTTCTGTAGGATCCTATGATATGCCCAAATGTGTGTGTGTATATATATGTCACAGGAAAAAAAAAACCCTTTTATTTACATAGTAGGAAAACTATATAATGTAAAAAAGGTGGAAATTTAGATACAGGAAGTTTGAACTGTTGTAGTCTCCATGATATAACAATGTCAGGATGAATTTGTGATGACCAGTGAATATAAGGAAAAAGAGTTTATTAAAAATAAATTGAATTTTTTCATATAGTAAAGGTAGAGCAAAAAACTTGTACTCCTGGATTTTGTCTACCCTTCCAAACTGTTGAGGCCAATACTGAAATATTTATTTCTCAGAAGAGAAATTAAAAAAAAAATTACTTATTGTGTGCTCAGGAAGTAATGAAACCCTAGTCTTTGGTTTTCTTTGCTAAATAATAATGGATGCTTCTCTGAAAGCAGTTTCTTTTCTGCCATAACAGACAACAAGCTGATAGGTACACTCTGAGAACAGGAGTGTTCTGGCTGAGCTCAGAGCACATACAGGGGGCACAATCAAATAGCGGTCATAATCAGTATTATGATTGTGAATAATTCGTGACAATAATAAATTTTTTTGGTAGATTTTTTTCTTTCATGGATATTTTATGATTTGGGAGTAATGTGAACCTTGAAAACTACAAAAACTATCTGAAAACTAAGGGAAAATTTTAAACCCAAATCAATATTCTTCTCTGTTTGTCCTTGCAATTACTTATATTGATTTACTGCATAAAACAGATTTTTATTATAAACCAAAGGTGTTTCCAAGGTGATAGTGGTCATGCTAAGGAACTTATCACTGAGGAAGAGAGGGAGTAGAATAAATAGATATGGCCTGTAGGTATATATTTGTATAATGTTTAGAATAGATATATATGCATGGATATGTATATTATTTATATAAATACTAAAAAAACCACATGTACATAAACTCAGGCATGTTTTCCTTGATTCCTAGATTCTAGAATGATTTAGTGATAGAAGCATTTCTGCTGTCATGAATAAAAGAATATAGTTTCTAGTACTTAGCCTAGAAGAAGTAAAGAATTGAAAATGGAAACCCTGAAGGCTCAAAACCATTACACAAACAGAGAGAATTGGAAATGTATTTTTAAAATGCATGTTGTTGACAATTCCAATTCCTGTAGTCATATGACCCACATGTCCGGCAGGGACTTTTCTCAGAATCCCATTAAAAAGATTCCCCTCTTGGGAGCAAAAAGAACATCTAAGGCCTTAGGACAGCAATAACTCTAATTTGCAATAGAATCTTAGGGTATATTCTTCTTCTATCTTTCCTTATAAAATATATTGCTAGCACTCCAGAAGTAATAAACCTACCTAAACCAGACACTAAGAGCAACAGAAGTATTATTTAGACTGAATTGAATTTATGTTGACAAGTGTGGCCATGCAGATTTTTATAATGAAAAGTTAAATTTTTTAACTTCTTGAGCAGCAACAGTTATGGTAGTATATGCTGTGACCTGTCACAGGGTTATATGCTATTTAAACTGTACACTCTATGAACATCCACAGTATAGAAAAATGCTTAACCTCTGAGAAAATTTCTCCTTTATGTAAATAAATAAAGACATAAATAAATGTACACTTGTACACACAGAATTAGAGCATGTGTATATGTGTGTGTGTATGTAATTGAACTTTCTTTATTTAACACTGATTTCCATAAGAGATTTATTTGATCAAATACTGACAAAAAATGCTTACTCTACAGATTACTTTTTAAGAAAATTTTTTCTTCCACTCTCTCATGCTGTCAAATATAACTTGAACAACCACTAACTGTGCAACTAACTCATTAAAAAGAAAAAAAAAAAGAGGATTTGGCATTGCATAAGGTCCAGGAAAACATCACTTTTCCTACTAAATATAGAAATTTGTGGGAAATAACATTGCTGCAACGTGTGCCAAGAGGTAGCTTTGTCAGCTCAACATTTTAGCTCTTCATCAGAGTGAGGTGGCTGTTGGCACACAGTGGAGTTTCTTTGAAGATAGATAGCTGCTTGATCTCTCTGCTCTTCTGGCTTTAATATGTGGAAAACAAAACAGTAGTTTTGTGACTCTTCAATGCAAAATTATAACAAGGAACTAACTCACTGCAAATGTAAGTTTTGGGGTTAATACATATGATAAAGTAGCACTTAATCAATTCTTTTTGATCTACATTAGCCTAGCAGTGCAAAATTCTAATGAAAATCCAAGCATCTTTTTGTGTATATTCAGATCAGGAGATAGTGCCAAAACAAGAACCAAAGGCAGGGGAGACGTATAGGAAGGTAGATAAGAATTAATCTAACATGGTTAACAAAGGTACCTCCCTCTTTAGATTTCTTGCATGGATGTTTCAGAAGTGGGTCTGGGTCTTTTTGAGACAAAAGTACTGCAGCAGGAAATTCAGGCCACTGAATGGAAACCAGGCAGAAGCAGCAATGGCAAAGTCCCACAGATGGGGCCAGCCCAGCCACTGGGCACGGTCTCAGCGTCTCTTCTTGGCAGGAAGAGTAACTTCAGCCAGCATCTGATAGAGCAGCAGGTTACTGAGGGGAATGAGTACAGCAGCAGATGTGTGTTAGGAGAGACCTGGCAGGCTATGTATGATTCAAAAACTGGCAGGCAAATTCACTGAACAGAGCCAGGACTTTGCCTGGGAAACCACTGAAAAAATAAAAAGGAAAGGGGTTATATCCAGGCTATACAGTCAGATTTCAACTGTCGAGTTTTCTTTACTCTCTGTGACCATAATTGAACATAATGACTACAAATAAATGACTAGTGAAAGATAATCTCTTGCACATATAACAGAGTCTCTGGTCCCCTCCATTTGAAAATAAATTGGTATCCTGTAGATAAACACACATACATTTTTAATGCATGGTAGTTTTTTACTTGCCAAAGGGATTTCTCACTGTTATGGGGGAAATGTTTGTGTCCTAGTGTTTGTCATGCTAGAAAATAAACCAGCTTTTGTGAAGAAGAAATACTGTTAAATAGACTGCTACCCCTCTTACCCCTTCTTGTCTTACCTAACTACCTGTCCTACAACATCATTCTCTCTCTTTAGTGATTGCTTTTCCTCATGAGATCTCTGCATATCAGATATTTACTGTCATACTGACTAAAATTAATTTCCCAGAAATTTGCAAAGCAATCATATTCCTAACATTTGCTAAAGAGATCAGAATATGCAAGCCATACAAATAGAATGTAATTAAAAACTGTTTCGGGAAGATTCTGTTGGCATCCCCCTCTCTACAGAGCAAGATTATTTTCTTATCTCAAATCCTCAGCTGATCTTTCAGTAGTTTGTATTGTCCTAAAGAAGAATAGATGAAAGTGTCCATTGAACAAATTTTGATTTGAAAATAAATAAAAACATTTGGTTTCCAGACAGATAACCACATTAATCTTACTCTAAAGGTTACAGACGCCTTATCTCAAGGTCAAGATTTAACCTTTCTATAATATAGGATGATTCTTTGTTTCTATCTTACCACACTATAAAATATAAATATAAATCTATAAAATATAAATCATATGCTGTAAATAGAAAGTACTGACTCAGTATCCTGTAGAGTTTTTTTCCATTTTTTTCTTTCTTCTTTCTATCAGAAATCTTTTTGCCTGGAGTCAACTGCTCCTCATTCAGAAACTTACTATATACACCTCGGTAATTAAACTTCTTAACTCATTGGAAAGACACTAATTTACAATTTTTAAAAATTATCATAGTGATATCTTAGACACTCTCAAGTATCCAGTTTTGCCTCTAACTGCTGCTAGAGAGACACAGTGAATGTTTTTTAGCCCACTGTCATATCTACCAACAGCAGGGAAATGTCTTGAATAGCCTCAGATGTCTCTGGTCACATTAGTTTTAAACAGAAAAATCTGTTCCTTTGTGTCTGCTAGAGGATAATTTGATTACTGTATAAAATCAAGTGGTTCAGGAAAAAAAATATACATACATCATCTTTCTTTTATGCTGAAATATGGTCCCTCTGCACAGATGATTTGGCGAAAACTAACTCTAGTTGAAAAGATTATTTTTTTCTGCCTTCATAAAGATAATTAATTTCTCAAAGTGTAACTCAGTAAGAGAGAGACTTTTTGTATTATTATTTTATTTTTTGCCAGGCATTTAATGAAATTTACAGGGTTACTTATTTCTTATTCCTGAGTCCTGGTTAGACTAAAAACAGAAAACCTACATATTTATCTCCTGTGGTATAGATATTTTCTTCAGAGGCAGTTATGAAAAATTTGAAGAAATTGCATCTTAGAAACACAGATAGTTTAGACTTTGAAACTCACTCATGTATGCCTCTACCTTTGTGGTCATGTGTCAGTGATTTATTCCTTTGTTAAGCCTATTTAATATGGCTATCATTTTTTTCTCTTTTCTAAATAGAACCGATCAATGTTACTTTCTTTCTTTTGTTAAAGAGGTTACTATAAAGTCAGCTGTTGTTATCCTATCACTCTGTAAAGTTACAGCATGTTCAAATACTGTATTTTCACATATAGTGTATTATGATTTAGTACAGTAATTTCCTCTATGAATTAATCTGGTGTCCTTGAATGTTTTTTACAGAGATTTTGCATTCCATGAGAAGAGAGAATTTTACTTCCTCTTTTCTTAGTTTCTGTTCTATCAGATAATGAAATGTGAGAAAGTCTTATCAGAGAACTAAAAAGGCAAATATTTCATTTTAAGAAAAAAAAAAAAGTACATATCCCCCTTGATGTACTTAATGCTTGGATGTTTTTCATGGAAACAATGCTTTGTGATAACTGAATTATTCCATAAAGATTGTTATTTGGATCATGCTTTCTACTTTCAAAGTTAGGCTTCTACCAGGATGTTAAATTTGCTTTCAAGTCACTGTTTTTTACAGTTAGAAGTTCTAAACTAGACAGCAGTGTTGCTTGTTTTCTTGCTTGGGCTTCTGTTTTCAAAATCAATCATAAATATGTACATTCACTTACAGATATCTTTATTATCTCAGCTAAATATTTTTGGTATCATAATAATAAGAAGAAAATAATAAACCAATATAAGTTGTGTTTTAAAATACCTTGGACTTACACTGGATATGTGTTTTATTTTTGGTCTGTCATATATCTAAATTTTTAAGGTATTGCTATCAGAATGAAATATAAGTTAATTTACACTAAGCAACATAAAACGTCATGCTCAGATTCCTTCATAACTGTATTTTTGAAGATAAGTAGATGGATAGATACATGCATATCAAATGTGTCTATTCACTCAAAATATGTCCCAGATTACATCACTTGATGTTTTAAAATTACTCAATAGGGGATTTTTTTATTTTTTAGGTCTGTATTCTTAAAGTCATTGTCTCAGTTTAGTTTTGTTTCTTTGCAAATCTACTTTATTGCATGGTGAGTATATGCTAATATATGCTAAAGGAAAATTTTTATTACCTTTCAAAATTAATACTAATTATGGAATGAAGCTCTCCTTTTCTCTATATTGCAGTTTTTGATATTCTGTACATAAAGCTATTGTTTCAGACTAAATGTGAGTACTTTATTCCTTCAGTTAGTCTGATAATTTCCCAAGGATACATTTTACAGTTCACAGCAGGCACAGTTTTATTAACATTTACCTGCTTCTGCGACAGAAAGCTGTCTTCTCATTCATATTTAGCCTATGTATTACGTGTCCTTGTATTACAGTGATAACTTTAATTGAAAATATCTTAGGGAAATTGGGTAAAAAAGATCTGGAAAATATACATAAACCATATTTCCAGTTGACTGCAAAGTATTCAAACACAAGACATATTTAGCTGTATTTCTATCATCTACTCTCAACTACCCTGCTGTAAAACTGGATCCAGGACTATGTGTTTCTGAAAACTCAAACCACCTGAAAATAAATGGATGTATGAAATAGTCACTAAATGTTCTTTCTCTGTCTATATTTGTCAAACATTTATGGTTGATACTATTACTTTTCAAACTGGAAAAATGGTTGTGGCAAAGAAGACAACTAATAGACATAGAATCTTGGAGAGCAGCTGGGTGTAGCTCTATGTTAGCTCTACTTCTACTGTTAGAAGTATTTGGATGCAGTATTAATTAGCTACAGAATCCCGCATCAGCTTTTTAAAAAACAATGTATGTGACTCAGAGTAATACTGCAGCATTTCATTCATTGATTCATTGATTCATTGATTCAAAAAGTGAAGGGAAAACAGCAAAGAGAAAATATAAATTTGAATTAATATATATACATATATATACACACATACAGAACAGGTAAAAGAATGACAGGGAAAGGCGATTCTGTGAGAGATATTTTTTGAATATATTCAGTCTTTTATTTGAAAATGTATCTTTATTTATTTCCAACTTAATGGTCAGTTGATAATGAATGATGCAGAGCTATTATCTGAGATACGTGGCATGTCAAAAGCTACTAAAATCCTCCCTTATTAAGTTATTTTCTTATGATTCAGATTGTTGGTACCACAGGTTCCAATCTATTCAAACTTCTTCTTATTTTGAGTCAGCCTGGGATTTTTTTTTTTTTTTTTAATACTTCTAAACAATATAAGTAATACAAACAGAGAGGATGAGTCATAAAATTGGCCACCATTAAAAAAACCCTGAGAATGGTAGGCTTGTAAGATTTATAGAATGAGTCTCATTAAAGGTTTGTGTATGATACAAAAAGCACTCTTTGGTTTGTTTTTTTTTTTTTGCTTTACTTCAATCTCCTGTAAAAATGCATCTATCTTTTCTTGTTTGTAAACTTTTCTTTGTTCTTCCCTTAATCTGATACATGATGAAGATGATTTTAAAAAAATTCCATTTACTCTGGATATGGACTCCCTCTAAAAGTGTAACTTCTTTTATAATATTCAACCACTTGAGGCATGCATTCCTTCAAGTATCGGAAAAATATGATGGTCTAACTTGGGACATGCTTTCTAAAAAAAAATTTTCCAAACATTTTTCAACATAAAAAAAAGTACAGTAGGAAAATGTCTCAAATATTTTAAATAAATAAATATATTAAAATTAAAAAACCAAAACCGTTGCTTAACTTTTGCTATGTTCATATGACAGAGTCCTCATGACAACAGCTATTCTGTAAATACAAGGTCAAAGCAAAATATTCTCCTTATCAGTGACTATTTAATGACTTTGGAATACAAAGTCATATCTTCAAGCTAGAAACTGATAATGTGAGGCATTTTTAGGTACAAAAGTTGCACTAAAATGTAAAACTTATGCATTAGCTTTTTGAGAAAAAAAACCCCAACAACAACAACACCACCACCACAACAACCAAAAAAAACCCCAACCCAAATATTGTGGCATGTGTCTCTCATAAAACTGTACCAGGTCACTCATATTCCTTTCCTCCTTTTAATGAAGTAATATATCTTATTCTACCAGATAGACTGTTGGGAAAACAGCCTTGATTCAAAACTTTGGTTTTTACATTTCCTTTATTGCAACCATTGTTTTGAGTTTTCTGGCAACTTCAGGTATACACTAGCTGTCTACATCATATTCAACAGCTTTTGGTCATCAGCACCAAGATTCTTTCATTCTCCTGCTCTCAATAATAACTTTGATAGCAAGAAGGTCAAGTGTGCCTTTTTATCTGGCTAAGTTCTTCACCGTCTTGTCTAATAATGCATCAATCTCTTTCATAAAGAATGCATTTATTACTGAGTGTCTCAGAATTAAGAGCATACACCCAGCTAAAATTCCAAAGAGTGTCCTAAGGATTTTTCAGAAATGCATAGGAATATATGTTTGAAAATTACAGGTAAATCTTAGGGTGCAAAAAGTTTAAACAACTTTAGCATCCATTCTTTCTTTATTTTTTTTTTTTAATATTTATCATATAAACAAGGTAAGTTCTCTGTTTTCTCAAATTCCAATTCCATTGGCATTTTACAGCTTTGGAAATAAGTGCTTGCCCTAATCTCTAGCTTTGCTCTGTTTTTATCAATTATGTATGGATCTTGCTCTCTGATGATCAAGTGATGTGAAACATCAAACTAAGTTTTTATTGTGCTAATGAGATGGAACTATCTGACATCTAATGACTTCTATGTCTCCTTGAATTATTCTATATCTCACTTTGTGTACAGATAATTTAGATGATTGATAATCATTCTTTGTTATTTTTGCATTACAAAAAACCTCTCCTCTCCTTTCTTCTGTAAGAATAAGTCAATCATTGAATTTTGTGAAGATCTTTCTTTCTTTTTTAACCTATGTTAGAGAATGTATTTACTCAACTTATTTTGAATTCATGTATAGCTTGGGTGCCATTCAAATTAGACTTCAAGTATGCTACCATTGTACAACTGATGATAGTGTTCAGCACTAAATGTATTTAATTACAAAAAAATAAAAAATTGAAAGGATTTAAAATTGAGGTATAATTTTCTATGCCATTTTACATATTTGAGAATGTCCTTTAAATGTTGAAATTTATCTCAAAGGAGCCAAGAGCACAGACTGAGGTGTTTCATCTTGTGTAGCCTCCTTGATTTTTTCCTGGTGATGTTGTAAACATTATACTGAAAAAAGGTGGTAGGTGCTCAGTGCTCAAAGGAAAAGATGAAAAAATGACAGATTTGAACTAGATACAAGGGGATAAACCAGTTTTTTTCCAGTCAGAAATAATGTCATAAATATAACAGACAAATGTTTCTTGGGTGTTCATCTCACCCAACTTTTACATGGGTAAAGTTTGAACTTGTTGATTAGGTCCCTTTTAGCACACAGAAATTAGTACATGCAGTGGCTCTTTACAAAAATATATTAAGAAGGAAAGAATAGCCCTTTGTAAAGAATTGTTTCCCTTCACTGCTTGAAACAAGAGACCAGACAAATGGATGCCTTTAGGTGACTGATTGTAAATTTAGGTTAGATAAACAAAAAATAGACAAAAGAATTCTGAGAATCACAGAAAAAAAAAAAAAGAGGATTAAGAGTCTTGATTAAAACTTAAAACAAAACAAAAAATTAAAAAAAAAAAATAGGAAAAGCCTGTGTCCAAATCAAATGGCAAGAAATACTATATTCTATGCATGATAGAAAGTGGGTGTCAATAAAATGAGAAGATTCTGAGAAATGAGAAAAGAAGTAGCAATGATACTGTCAGTATTTCACTCTCTGACATCTTCATTCTCATTGAATTAGCTACTTTGTTTAATAGCACAGCTTCCCTCAAATGGAATACGAATATGAATACAGGCCATGCTCTTTTCAAACAACTGCTGCAGAAGTAAGGAATTCTGCCAAGTGCCATACATTTAAACCACTATTTACATTTACATGATAATGATGATTCTTCAAAACAATCTTTTGTTCTCATCAAACCATTCTGCTAATTGATTATTAGAAAAATTCACAGCTGTTAATGACAGGAAATGAGTGTGGTTTGGTGTTTATAGTTTTAATTTGGGTTTTTTTTTCATTCATTCTACCTAATTTATTAATATAAATTTATATATATATTGAGGAAGAAATCTTTCATTTAACACATTCATGATTAAAATTGGGTTTGATTTTTCTTAAAGCAGTATGTTGTAGAAGTAAATCTATAATGCCTGGTTTTGAGTTATAGTTATTTATTGAAAAGTGCCTAAAATCTTTTATTTAGTCCAAAGTCAGTGTCTCCAAGAACTCTGAATTCTCTGAGTGTGTAGATGAAGAAACAAGGGAATCTTCTCCAGTATGCAGTTAAAATATTAATCAGTAACATTTCTGCACTTGCACTGGAACTTTATAATTTGGTTTGAACACTAATTACTCAGAAAGAAGAGTAACAGCTCTTCCAAGATTTTTCAGGAAAGTTCAGTTAAGAAACCCCTTTTGATTAAGTTCAATTAAAAAAAAATCACAAATGCTCACACACGCACACAAAAACAAAACCTTGGTATTTTCAAGTAATCAGTGTTGTGTTCAATAATTCAATAGTTCAATAGTTCAATAATTTTTTTCTTCACTAGGGCCTGTGGGAGATGTAAAGACTGTCTGGCCATCTCTTATCTCTATCCTTGCCATTGCAGACTCTGCAAGTGCTTGTGGCAGTTTGGTTTCCCCTTTTCCGAAGGCATGTAGCAGTTTAGCCTCTTGGGCACTCCAGTGGTTTGAAAGCTTTATTGGCTCAGAAATGGAATCAGAAATAAATTATGGTCTTCCTTCTTTGTTTTGACCCCAGGACTGGCAGTGTCCAATGACGGAATAGGCATGGTCAGACAACTGTGGAAAGGATTCAGTGACTAGAAGGTTCCCATCTCCACAGGATACTTTTGCAGGGGGGCATTCCAGAATGTACCTTGAAGGACGGTCCTTCTTTTAATTATCACTCTAAATGAAATTATATAACATCCATTTTGTGTTATATTAATATAATCATAATAACATTTAGTGACTAATGTTTCTTGAGATAAACTGTATTTCCATATTAAATAAAAATGTCATATATTTTAATTTTGTGAAGTACAAAGCTCCACTCATGTCTTTACCTTCTAGACAGCAGATTTTAATATCTAGAGAATTGGTTTCCTACATTTCTGATGTATACCCAGAATGTCATGTTCCATGAAGTCTTTTTATAAAGATACTGAATGAGAAGGAATTACTATGTGAAGTGTGTTTCTCTGTATTTTTAAAAAAATACTACAGGTTGGTGCATCATTTCTTCACCTCATTTTGATTTCCAATACTTTGGACCGTGATTATTCATAATTCTTCCCTACTTTTTTGTTTTGCCATATTGGTGGTCTTTCTGCAGCTATTTTTGAAATCCAGCTCATGTAAGGAAAAATACAGCTTGTTATACAAAATGTTCAAGTTTCTAATTAGGAAAAAGGAATTACAGTTATAGTACATCCCCAGATTGTATTAATATTTCATTCCTTAGCTTTCTACATCAAGGATTAATCAGAGTAAAACTTGTTCTGAATACTAATAAATCAAAATAGGAAATATTGCAAAGGTATTTCTAAATTACTTGTAATGGTTATATTGACGGGCAACCCCTCCGAAAACTAGTGCATCATATCAGTATGCGAAACAAATATTTCTAATTTTCATCTCTTTAAAATAAAGTCTTTGTATAACAACATTTTAAGCTGTAGCTATGAAAAAAATTACAAATTTTCTGATGTATTCTTTATCCTCTAGTTGATATATACAACAGAAATGTCTTCAGTTTTATTTCTTGATAATTATGCTGGCAAAAATCCTGAGATAGCAAAATCTCCCTTACTATGGTTTCAGCAAGGTAGACATGGTCATAGGAATTTTCCAGTTTACAGAATTCAAGTATTGATTTGAGAATATTTGATTCTGATCAGTGGGCAATGCAATCCATGAATATGTCTCTCAGGTATGTTTTTTCTCACTGTCACCTCACCTCTCTTAGCAGTCATCCTGGAAGTCTGGTTAGGCTGGGTTGAGCTTCTAGTTTTAATAAATTTACAATGCAGCTTTTATGTTTCAGAGAAGCTTGGGTAACATATTTCTTTGTTGCTCCAGAAATACAAAGAACTAGATTCTACTTGTAATTAACTAGTTGAGAATTCACTCATTTAAAATTCATGTCAAGCTGACATTCTGTAATGAATCTTCGTTTAATGTGAGGCTTTGGGAGAGAAGTGTAGTCAAGGTGATATAATTTATAGGTGCTTAATTTAATTCAGTGGCAGCAAATCTGTCATCTCCCCATGGTATCTTTCAGCCTAAGACCTGAACTTTAAAAGAAGTTAAAAGATTTTGTTTCCTTTTGGTTAGGTTAAATTATTTGTATCCTCTCCTTCAGTTTTCATTGTTGCAAGCTGTAAGGTGTTCCTCATATTCAGAATATTTGAAGAAGAGACTTAACAAAAAGCTTTGTCACTGCAGAAACAGAGAAATAACTTTATTTTTATCCTCATCTGTTTTAAATGTACCAGACAACTGCTGCCTAACTGTTGGACATCCATTACTAAGTGTCCTAAATTTTAAAGCTCTTTTCATTTTGCTGCAGCAATTTAAATTAAACAAAGGTTAAGTCAATTCACACACAGGTTAGAAAAGTCCAGGCACATACATCAGAAGAGAGGAACTGAGGAAGAACACAGGTTAGCAGATCAGCTTGATGAAACAGCAGTCATGAAAATTGGTTCAACATACAGATTATTCAGTTTTCTGATAAGAAAAAAAAAAAAAACCCAGCACACAGAAGTATAGATTTTATAAAAACACCAAAAGTTAAATAATAGCCCTAACAGTACTGACTTTATCAGCAAAGAAAGGTAGGCAGAATCGATAGATGAAGAAATTTTTTTATTAGATTGTTCCTATTGCAAACTTAAATGCTATGAAATCTTTTTTATATCTTTTAGCATTAGTATTTTGATTCAGAAAAAAGAAATAAGGAATGGAAAAGTCATATATAACATTGTGGAACCAAGGATTCTGCAAGCCCAAGGACTTCATGGTGTGTAGTGTGAATGACAAAAACATTTCCTGCAACGTTTTAAACAAATACTCCGAACATGTAATGAAATTGTTTTTAGCACAATCATCTCAATCTGAGAAGTAAAGGAATAATATTGCCAACTACTAAGATCAGTTACTGTCTAAAGGGGAAGATTAGTGACTTGTCCTTAAACCCACTGTAAGGATATGTATTTTTATGGTAGTGTGTGGAAAAATTATGAAATATTTACTGTTATCAGTGTTCTGTGCCCAATCAAGCTGCTGTAAAAGACCAGTGTGTTTGTAGGCGAGTGAGTTCTATAGGAATATCTCTGTTCATCTTGGCAATAAATTATGCACAGCACACCACAGGACTTTCTTGTATTACTTGTGACATTAGTTGTGACTGAAAAATAATGCAAAGTTATTTGGATTGCTATTATCAATGTGGCAGTATTTGAGAGCAAAAAGTTACCAGTAATTGCAATACTGTCAGTATATTAACTGTAATTTTTTTGTTTGTTTGGCAAAATAAGCTTTATCTCAATAAATTTTTGCATATTTGAGAAGATGATAAATGCAATTAACTTTGGAGGTTTAGCAGCAAGTTCTAGGAGACTGTGTTTATTAAGCTTCTTTTTGTTCTTTCATTAATAGAGCTTCAGATATTCAGGATTTTTCCTTCTATCAAGGCACAATTGTCTAACTACACTGAATTTAGCCTTTAGAAGTAGATATAACTATTCAAAAGACAGAGAAAGACAAGGCCCTGGAGTGTGTTCTCTCTGTTCTTGGAGAAGTTATTGCATATAAATGTCTGAGGGCTGAGTTGGACAGAAGAAATTATCACCATATGGTTTATTGGTTAACTCTTCACAGTTTCATGTATTTTAAGACCAGAAGTTTCATTAGATCATGTAGTTTGACCTCCTATATCATGAAGAATTCCATCCATTTATTCCCACATTGAGCTCAATAACTTATTTCATTAAACCTATATTTCAAAAGGGCATTTATCTAGATGTAAAGATATGAACAGTTCAGTACTTTCCATATTAATCTTTCACAATTTTTATTATTAATGACTACTAATATTTCAACACTTATCAATATCCTTTTTAGTCCTTTTTGTAGTTGAAAGTAATCTTTTTTCATGTTACTCCACTGCTTTCTGTTATTTTCTTCATCATTAAAACAAAGACATTTAATACTTCATATTGTCTTTCTTTTAAAGTAGTTATGAATTATCATCAATTTACCTCCAAACCTTCTTTTTCTGTTAATAGTTTAACTGAGACTTTTTTTTGTTGTTCTATCCACTTTTTTTCACCATCTCACCTAGTAGGTGTTCCTTACTGATATATTAGAGATCTAGAGCACATTAAAAACAAATAAATTGTCAAGAACAAAAGAAATATTACTCATTAAAAGAGTATTACTGCTTGGAAAATGAATGCTTGAAGATCTTGGAAACATAAAATAAACTGAAAGAAAAAACCCAAAAGATTGCTTTTGGGTTTTCAAATGACTTTCATATTCTTTAAAATTAGGTAAGTTCTGCTGAGATAATAGTAGTTTGCCAAGGATTTTTCTGATGTCAACAGGAGTTTTGAGCAATTGCTCTAAGAAGTGAAGATAGTTATATTACACTGTTATGACAAGATGTCACAAAGCATGGAAAAATTTCTGGTGGTTAGGGAAACAGAAATCCATGAAGCAAGCACATGTATTTGTTCTTTCTTCCTTTTCACTAGTGTGGCTAAGGTTTTATAAACTTTCAAATAGTAAAAGAAAAATAAACTGAGTTCAGATACATATATCAGACATTGAACTCTGCAAGGTATGACTCCTTTTAGACAAATAATTATTTAGCTTCCAAATAAATCCATAAATAAAGCTTATTTATTCATTTTACTTGTCCTGTTGAAAGAGAAGATTAGAAGGTTGAGAAACTCACATTATTTAATTGAATAACCTAATATTAGCATTTAGTCTCATGTCCTTATCTATAGGGATGGCCTCTGATATCTTCTCTTTGTAAGCTCTCAGCCAAAGTCAAAATACTGAAGAAAATGTTAAGAATATTTCTGCCCATAACTCACTGCCTACTACGGTTTCATTGTATCCTGATTCATTACAGAGGACTTCAGAGAAACCACCTTTATTTATTTGTCTATTTATTTACTTATTTAACCTTCTTCAATTGGTTGTCTAACAACATGCTGAAAAGGAGGAATTATGCTTTGGCATAACTTCATGTAAAGTGCCTATACCCAGAAGTTACTAATTTCATGTTTAGAATATTACTAGCGGTTTTCTTTAGTTTTGACCATGCAGATCTATGTGCATTTTTGAGGTTATATTCTTGAGTTATGGACCAGAAAAAAAAATCTTTCATAGAACCTTTCAGATTTCTTTTTTGGGGCCGGTTTTCAAAGCCATACCTTGAACTGAAGACGTCTTACTGGCAGGTGTATGTGAAAATATTTCAGCATAAGTGAATTTAGATTTCTTTCCTGTTTTCGTCCTTTATGCATAAAATAACTTCTGGATTTTAAAATTCTTATAGCTACTCATTTAACCTACTACTGTGATGATATATACCTATGTTGAGATTTCTAACTTAGCTTTTGTTTAGATAGAAGAAGGTATTGTTTGGGGTAAAACAAACAAACAAACAAACAAATAATTAAAGGGAGAGCACTTCCTGTGACAAACTTTAAATCCTTATAGCTATTTTATTCTGTGCATGTATAAAGATTCAAAGTTCATCTTAATGTAAACTCTTCCTATTTTTACCTGTGGGTGATAAAGAAAAAACATCTTCTTCCATTGTAACTACCTAATTAGCTATGTTTTTTTTAAAAAATATGGTAGACCCATTCACTATAACTTAGGAGTATTTACTCTCTTTGGTATAATTTAATTTGACGTCCACGTAAGTCAGTGTCAAACTATGAAAATCTAGTTGGAAAAAAAAAAAATCTAACCTGACATGTGGACAGTACATTAGTTGCAGCTAAAGGGTCCTGCTTGTCCATTACCATTTTGTAGCTTGACTTTTAAATACACTATGTTGTCTTACCAAATTTGTTTCACATGTTTGTGTCACATTGAATGATTAAAGGTGATAAATTAGTAGATTGTAATAAATCTAAAATGTTGTTTTGTTACTTTTCTTTTTTAATCTTGGACCTATAAAAAGAAAGAACCAATTAAAATTTATATATTAAGGGTAGGATTTTCAAATATTTTTGGCAGCTTTCAGTGAAATAGTTAGCAAATTCAAAGATTATTTTCAGTTTAAGATACTACTACTCAAAATTTAACACAAAGTTCATGGAAATGCTTTGGGTTTTTTAATGTTGCAGCACTAGCAGTTACAACATCGACTTATTTTAAAAATAGACTATTCCTGATTACTTGATTTATTTTTTTCATTATCAGCTGATTGTTTTGTCTAGAAAACCTCTCTGAACTTCATTAAATATGTCTGAGGAGTGTCACAAAAGAAAGAAGTGGATAAACTTGAGGAAAAAAATGTTTTACACAAAGGTTATGCAAAACTGTGAATAATTATTGTGCTGGGAATTTATCAGTGAAACTCTTCATGTGTGGGTGCTGAGGCCATACTTAATATTTTAAGTAAGGAACTAGATATAAAACATTGATATCTCAAATTTTCAGAGAACACAAGTTTTGATAAGTATTATTTGAGATAGAAAAAGATTCCACTGTCAATAGATTAACTTAAAAATTGGAGAAATTGTATGCTAGACTAATATGGGCTTCAAGATTTTGTTCTGAGGGCCTCTAAGAAAGACCATGTTAAGTTGGAAAACAAATATTTGACTGGTGTAGGTTTTAAAAGGTGACAGGAATAAAAAAAAACCCATAAAAATGAAAAAGCTTATAAAGAATCCATATGGAGCCACAAAAAGCTCTATAAGAGGATGTAAGAAAAGAAACAAAAACAATTTTAAAAAAATGTTCTGTAAAGAGTAGCGATTTTCAAGGCAGGAATGGTATGATAGCAGAGAAGGGCACTGAAGTGACAACGAACAGGCCCCATAGTGCAGGCCCAGGATGGTGCTGTGACCAACTGGCTTAATCAGCACAGGACAGCAAAGGACAGCAAAGTTGTATAGCTCGAATATTTCCTCTATGTCTGTCATTAAAGTGTTTTGGTATCTAAGTCTATTTGATTGCTGCACTCTCATTTTGGTTTGGAACCATAATACATGGTTTCTTACAATAAAGGAATACTCTCTGAATAAGTTTAATTCAGTTTTGTTTTCCAGCACTGTTCAGCTTCTTGCCTGCAGTTTGTTCATAGTCTATGTGGTTGCAGAGTTCAGCTTAAAATCCTTGACCTTAGAATAACAAAGCAGAGTAAATAAGCATTTTTTGTTTTAACGTGTATCTTTCACTTTATCTAGTAATACCCTTTTATACTTTTATATTATATTAATAACAGACTGTAGGAAGTTTTTGGGCGAAGAAATGATCATTTAATCTGATCGATGTTCCCGTTGCGCTCTTTACTATTGCAAAATATTTCTCTGAAATACTTAATCTAATTTTCTATTTTGAAATATTAAAGTGTTAGAGCAATAAAGGAGTTTTATATATCTACAAAACAGTTTATAGTACTACAATGTGTTTATGTCCGTATCTTGAGACCTGACATTCTTACAGTTCTTGGGTCCTCTCCAAATTCTATGCAGGAGTCTTTCAATTTGTTTCTATCATCCATAGAGGGACAGTGACAAGACAGAAAACATTTCTGTGTTTAAGAATGACGGTTTTCTAGACTTCTGTTTTGTGAACACTAATAACAGTGAATGCTAATAATTTCAAATTGTTGGTATACAAAAAATATAGTAGTGAGGCTTGAATTTTCCCGAATTGGTATTAGCAGTTGGCAGAAACGCTACAAAATGCAATTTGAAATTGAAATTTTGAAATACAAAATGCAATAGAATCTAAAGCAATACAAACATACATATTTCCAACTCGAACAATATCAACATTGTTGACATTCGACATTTGATAAGAGGCGAAGAACTGTTGTAATACATACACTGATAACCTTGAAAAACTGTTATATGTACATAATTTTTAATCTGATTAAAACCTATTTAGAAAGTCTTAATTTATTTAGTTTTTTCTTATCTTGATGCTTAGTTGAGAAGAAAGAATTACCTACAAAAGTTACAAGAACATGTTTAAAAACCTCCTTGAAAGAAGATGTGGAGCATGCTTTTGATTAGCTGAACGGAAAATAGGATCTGGTCAAAGTGGAAATCCCTCTGGGACAGAAGGTCTAAAAGGGTGGAGTGATTGTTGACAATAGAAAGTAGAAAGCTTGGAAGGATGACAAATAGGTATATTTAATCTGGGAAGGTAAGAGCAGAGAAGAAAAGGAATTTCATTTCAGAGGCTTTTAAGAGCACAAAGAATGAGTGAGATGCAGGACAAACGATTATTGGTTTTGGTAGCAGCAATACGAAAAATGACATGAAAAATGAAGGCTGGGGACTGAAAAAATATATATAAAATAAACACAGACAGAAAAATCCCATTTGAAGTACAGTAGGAAAGATTTGATTTTACTGGGTTCCAAGGCAAGAAGGTAGGACAGTGTTTTACGCATCACTTCCCCAAGGTCTTACTCTAACAACATCAGACTGTGCAGAGCCTTAATATGTGTTTTCAGCACCCATTTTATGGGTGCAAGGACTTCTTGTAAGTCAAGGATAATTGTGCTACTACAGGTTCCATGATTTGTCCATGTTGATGGATCATAGGGGTTTCTTTGTTAACAATGGGAACAAAATTAATTGTATTTCATCATTTTTATCAGAAATATAGGTACCTTGACTAGAATATTTTTATCATAGTTAGTAGAAATTAGATATATATTTGGAAGTGGAAATAGTAGTCCAAAATATTTTCCTTGTAAAATTCTTCTTAGGCTCTGAAAACCTAGTGTGTGGAGTATGGATGTGTGTTTGTGTCTGACTTTGAGGAACAAATAGTTTAATATTTTAATAATCAGTGATTTGCTCCCAGTGTAGAACAGCTTAAAGAGAGAAAGTTATTTAGTTTAAAATTTCAGAGAATGATGAGAAATAAGGCTCATTTTATTTTATAGTTTGTCAAAGCTTATTAAGATAAAGGATTAAAACTTTTTAGAATCAGATAAAGTTGGTTCTTTTCTCTTAAGAGGTTACTGTTCAGATTGTTTTAACCCTTGGGGATTATACAACTACTTATAAACCTGAAAACCTAAACTCTGATTATTAAATTCACACTTTCCTGGCCCTTGTATAAAAAAGAGATTGTAGAGGAACTACTAACTTTAAAACCAGCATAGATAAATGAAAAGGGAAACGCAGGGCAAACAGGCAAGTAAACATCATTAATCTTTAACTAATACTTCTTGTAAACCAAGGATTAAACTGAAATGAGAATTCTAAAAAATATTATTTCCAGAAGATGGCACTCTTATACTTTGTATTTTTGGTGTATAACTCCAGTCACTATCCATAACTGCATATACACTCCCCTATTTGTCTAAGCTATTTAACTATTTATCTGTACACAAAAGGAAGGGTAAAATGTAAAAAAGAGTAATCTTTATACAGCCTTTGCTTCAAGAAACAGTATTTATTTTGTCAGCAAGAAGCATCACTAATTGAAACAAATCATTGTCTTTAACTAAAAATTATACGTGGATCTAAATATGTTGTCTTATTTTAAAAAGAAAAAACAGCTCTTACTCCCACTCCTAAACTGATAAGTTTATTATTTTTCTCTTGAAGGTAGCACATGAAAGTAGGGAAAAATATTGACAGTTGGAATGATAAAGAAACAGTTGCGGTCTTTGAATAGTTAAAAATAAAGTAGCATAGAGGGAAGATGGCTATAATTATGCAGTAAATGACACTCCTGAGAGTGATGAACCATGAATAAAAGTTTTACTCCTTCTTCACTAATACAAATTTCATCACTCAGTTCAGGCTTACATCCCTAAACAACCAAACTTATTTTCAACTATGATAAATTTTCTATTTTATTTTCCAATGTGATACACATTTTCAGAATTGTAACTCTGTTCTTTTATCTGTATCTGAAAAATCTACTACAGATTTTCAAAAATACATAATGCAAAATTCTTAAAGTGTTTACTCTAAAGCTATTTTTTTCTTTATATTTTAGATTCAATGAGTGTTATAACTGCCACTGAAGGTGAGGGTAACCTATGTTCTTGTTAATAGATCCCTTGGGATGGATTATTGTGGAGTGACTGAAAGATTGGTATTTGGAAATATATGTATCTGTAGGGTTTATTTTAGAACAATTTGATTGCAATGAAAAGTAAATATATAGCTATTTTGGTTATAATTATCTATAGTAATATGACAATATGAAAGCATAATACTGTTACTCACTTTAAGAAAATGTAGAGAAAAGTAAGGAAGAAAGAGAAAGAAGGGTAGGAGTAGAAAGATACATTATCATCAATGGTTTTACAATGGGTGCCATTGATTGTTGCCACAGGTCAAAGTGATGATCAAAGGATCTGTCAGGAGTAGGGGACAAAGCCCATCAAATTTAAAGCCTAATGGGTTAATATAAACTGAGGTTCAGGTGGAACTGTCCAAGAACCTCACCTGGGAGGGACGGTGAGTTTTACACTGTCTTTTGATCACATGCAGGCCTCTGGTACAAGGCCTCAGAAATGAGTCTGGAGGCTTTTCAGGGGCCTTTGATGGTTTATGACACCTTCTAAGACATGACAGCTGCCTCTCATATCAATAGAGGGGGGAAGGAGAGTGGGGCTTATGCGTAAAGGAGGGCAATTTGGCATGATGAAAAAGCACCATCCTATCCCCACAGGGTCTGTCTCTATTGACCTCAAAGCCTTGTCTGCAGCCTCTGCCAGGGACAAGTTCACCCCCTCTGAATTGTGCAGACCAGATGTTTGCCATCACACACCCAAAACCTCACCTCCTTTTCCTCAAGAAGTTGCAACCTGGCCTCAGCTAAGCATCCTGGTGCCTCCACAAATGAACAGCTTGGTTTGAGTCATAGTCCAGTCTCTCACACGATGCTATAACTAAGGTGCTTAAAAGATAAAATAATAAAGGTCTTAGTGCTATGCATAAGGAGTTAGACCTTGAGTACAGCAATTAATATAAAGTCAGTAAAAAGACATTATTTTCCAGATATGTATTATTTACAGCAGAAAAAGCAATACATTTAGAAACACTTAATTCTCCAGTTAATTAATACATTTCTTTGTAAATTAGGAATGTTTTTGCAAGAAATATTTTTAAAAAATCTACAACCATACAGAAATGTATGAATTGAATTAAAACGGTTTAGCTAAGTAACATTCATCCATGCAGTAGGCTTTATATCCATTGTGTTTATGATGTGATATTGCAAAAGAACTCAATACTATGTAAAGATAGCTCTGATAGTTTTCTACAGTTTTGAAAATTGTAACTTACTTAGTTGTATAAATGTTTTTTGAGCTATTTACATAATAATTATTTGTGCAGATTCCCTGCTGATGTTTTCTTGCCATTGCTATTGAGCTCATGTTCGAAGGCTTGTTCAGGTAAATCTTTCTGAGCTGGAAATTTGTCTGTGAAATATGGATCTCATCAGTATTTGTAAGATCATGATATTTTTGGATAGAATTAAAATAGAACAGGTTCCTGTAGTACTATTTCTTCATTTTTATTTTCTAAAGAGTCTAGGAGAAAAATCTTTTAAAAATCTAGCAAGTATATAAGCATGAAATTTGACAAATTGTGCTATTGTTGTTTATAATGGTGTCCAATGAAGAGTGTAGCACTCTGAGACCTTGGAGGCCCTCAGTTTTGTTCTGTGGGAAACATGAATTCATCTTGCCATGTTTTGCATGGCAACGAACAAGGAAAGCACATTGCAAATGCTCCCCTCCCACCCAAGAGGTAGATGTGGGCTGATTCAGGCTTGAAAACTATGTAGCCATGTTGTTTTTGTTGTGTTAGTACAAATGTAATTATAAATGCTGTTGGAACCACATAGATAATTGCACAAGAGACTGTACTATTTTACATGACTCACTGGTTTAGACAGCACTTATTCTGGGGTGTGTGCATATTTCTTCTGCTTGTTCAGTGAAAATAGTTTTATGAGGCTGCACAATTCACGTCACTCCTCTGAATCTCTTTTAAATCTCCCTATCCAAAGACCATAAATGCAATAAGTTCAAGGTTAACAACATCACAGAGAATGTTAAGGCCTACAGGGAAAAGAAAGGATCTAGTATCTTCTGTTGGAAGCAAGAAGAATAATCTTAACTTCTCTCTTGCCAGTTTAGATTTAATTTAATTTTATCTATGCAATTTGAATCTCATTATAATTTTCATTCTATTTTATACTGATTTGAGCTTTGAAATATGACAAACATTTCCAAGTTTCTATTATGGTAACTATAGGTATTACTGTTTCTTATTAGAACACATAGTATTTCTTGACCTGTGGTGCATTTTTTTATTTTACTTTGATCATTTCCATTACCAGTAAATTCTATGCTTCAGTTTTAAAATGCCACAGATAAAATCTAGTTCACATCAGTTACATCTCAAATATTCAGTCCTGGATAACCTGTGTTACAGGTAGCAAAGATCTGGAAAAGAAAAAAAGTAATTTTTCCCTCTATAACTTCTCCTTTTTGCAAGTACATTATAGTCAGGAGAATGGCTTCTTTTGAGACTGTGATTACTGCAGATTGAAACTCTTTTAAGTGGAATGTGGTATGGCATATATCTTGTGTGAAACTCCTCTTTACTGATCCAGTCTTAGAAATCAGAAAGATATCCTAAATCAACTTTCCTTTAAATGAAAGGGATGGTCATGCTCCTTCTTTTATAGCAGCTCATTTAGTTCCCATCTCGATGAAAGGCATCCATCTGTGAATCCTATGTGGATCACAGTTCCCTAAGTAACACAGATGTGAAGGAAGCAGAAGGAAATGGAAGATAATACTAAATTTGTGTTGTTTAGCATTAATGAGCTCCCTGTTGATCACACAGACTATTGTAGGTCATAATATAACTAACTTTCTTTTTGCACTGCTAGTCAGGCAATGCAGCAGCGAACATCCTGAAAACTTTTGCTTCTGTCAGGGAATTTCAGTGTGAAATTATTATTTTCACTTCTGATTAAAACCAAACCGGAATCTAACACTTCTTAATTTTATATAGTTCAATTTCCCCTGAAAAACTAAGTGGCAGTGTTAGTTTCATATTGTTTCATTACTGCAGATAATTTACTATATACACAGTTAAAAGAGGATTATTATTTGTTTTTGCGATCTTTATTTTGCAAATCAGTATTGTCCATCACATCTCGCAATTCAGATACACTTTTGTTGTGCAATTGCTTGGTCAAATATCTGGGGTATTTCCAGAAGATTTTTTCTTGGTGCAATTCCAAATCTTTCATCTTTGGAAACATCAAACCTTTAGAATAAATCAAACAACAGATTACATCAGTTGTACTAGCAGTACAACATAATGCTGTCTAAGGCACTCTTCAAAACAGAAGTTGGAATAGGTTTGGAATATGTTAAAGCGAAGAAATAAAACGGTCATGTTTAAAAACTCATCTTATGTTCCCATTGTTAATTAGAAAATGAAAAATGTATAAGATAGAATATATATAAAACTCCACACCTAAGATTTTAACTTCACAATGAAAGGAAGAAGTCTGTTACATATCTGGGATTCACACACATTTCATGCAGGTGAATATGAACATCTGAAAAAACCTGAATTGTGAAGAAGGACTGAACTGAAGGACCTCTGAAGGACTCTGAGCATTACCTGCAGTGTTATACTTAGAAAGACTAAGAATACAATTTGCTATCCCCACCCCCCCTCAAAAAAAAAAATAAGGTGTGTGTCACGGGTTGGAGTCACTGGCCTATGTGCACCCATGAGAATATAGTTCTTTAAAATGATGCTGTGAGAGAGACCAGGAATAAAGCAGAGCAGGCTCCAGCTTAGAAATAAAAAGAAAAAAAAAATAACTTACACTATAAAGGAAAAAAAGGAAAGGAAGAAACAAAATATAAAGTGAAAAGAACCTCCAAACCACTCCTCCTCCCCCCATCATAATTCTTACCAAATCTTTCTGAGACAAAACCTGGAACTCCCTGCTTAAAATATTAAGGGAGAGGAGTCTTCCTTGTGCCCTATAGAAACTCCCACAAGAAACACAGTCTCTTGTGGCCTGTACTCTTCACAAATGACCCACCCCATACAGAGGAAATGTGCATTTGGGAAGTCCTCTTTCCACAGACGGTGCTCTCACCACCACCCATGGACCAGAAACTGCTTGTAGGGTTCTTTGTAAGGATACCTCTGGAACACAAGTCCCCCCCATTTCTCCCTCGGGGCAAGGGGTTCCAAGAGCAGAAGCCTCTTCTGAGGGCACCACCACACCCTCTCGATCTTCTGTTCACTCACTCTGGCACTGGCATTTTCTCTACACAGTGCCCACCTTGCATCCCCATAAACACAGTTTCCAGAAGTTACAGAAGCATTAATGCAGTCTCTATAGCCACTAAAAGGAAAGTCCAGCCAAAAGCCACTCCACCATCTCTTCTTCTTATCTTCTGCTGTCATCACAAGTCCCAGGCCACCTCTCCCATCACTTACAGAAGCCACAGATGATGAATCATCTTAGATAAAGTGGCACTGGTTGAACACTCCAGGGAGGGGGCGGCTCGGCACTGAAGACATCCCAGGTGATAGATCTTCCACTCCTCCATTCTCAGTCAGCCTCGGGGGCTAGAGAGTTCTTTTTTTTTTTCCCCTCTGGTCTGGAGGAGAGGCCCAGCCAAGGCCAGAGCTCACAGGCAGCTGTGCTGGCCCAGACCCAACAACAGAGAGGCTCAGCAGTGCCAGCAAGCCGGCATAGCTGCTGTCCAGGCTCACCCCCCCAGGCACAGCCCGCATGGCAGCCTTGCCCTTGGCAGGGGAGGCCTCCCCTCCCCCTCCACAGCCAGGAGGAGGAGGGGAGCCTGAGGAGCCTGTTCACCCTCTGAAGGCCAGAAGGCAAAGAGGACTACTCCACCCCCTTCACAGCCTGAAGTGTGTGTTCACAGAGATGAAATGACCTTTCATTGGCTCACAGGGTGCCAACCTCTGAACCAACACTCTCTCACTTCCTAAGGCGGATCAAACCACGACAGTGTGGAGGAAAGAGGAAGATACAACAAACTACAAAATGTCAAAAATGTCAGGCAAGATGCATAATGCCACATGTTATTTATTCCTCTATCTGTATTCCTATAGGGATTCCTGTACTGTTCCCAGGGGTGTATCTTAACACCATTGTGCAAGATAATCCACATGAAAATATCCAACATTCTTCTTGGACATGACTGTACAGAAATCAAATCAACTGTCAGCTAACATATCTGATTATTATTACCTTACTCTTTTTACTCCATTTGCTGCTTCATCATCATAGTCCATTCTTACTAATATCTAGTATTGGCAACTATTTAGAACACTAGCTTGCTTTTTGATTACTTGTCTTTACAGTGCCCAGTACAACAGACCTCTGATCTGTGATTGAGGTACAAATAAAAGAAAAATCAGAACTAGATAATAGTTCAATAAAATAAACCTCCTGAACTGGCTCTAAAATTACTCGGCTCCACTGAAATAAGTACGTGTAATTGTAGTTACTATCCTAACCATAAGTAGGGGTACAACGATCTTTCCTTAGCTTGGGAGTAGGGGTGGTAATTTTCAGGAAGTTGTAATTAGTCTCATAGCTCAATGACATCTGTAGCCAAGATTTAGAACTGAGTTCCCTGTCTAGCACCAGAACTGGTTTCTTATAGCATTTTCTTCCACAATGTGAATGAAATAGTGAATTGGACATTGTTTGCTGACATTTGTTTAGATTCCTGTACCATTCCTGTAGTATACTGAGAAACCTCTTCATGGCAACCCAGACCTCCAGCTAATAACTATCCACCCAAGTTTCAAAACCTATCATGAGTTTTTTGACAGTGCATTCTATACTGTTGCATAGGTTACTGAACACATTAAACAAGATAAGTATGAAGCCCAGAGGAACAGCTTTCATACCTAGCTGCCTGCTAGGCTTCAAAGTGTTGAACCTTACTTTTCACATTTGGCAATCAAGCCAGCCCTATCCACTGTTCACAATGTACACATCTCGTGCATATCTCCCTAGTTACAAGGACGATGTAGAAAATGATGTACTTTATCAAATCATAAACCTTCCTAAAATTTAGGCAAACAACATCCATTGTTATCTTCTTTTTACAACCAGTCATTTAATCTTGAATAACAATCAGGATAGTCAGTGACAATATACACTTGCTAAAAGCTTGTGTTGACTGTTTCCAATCACCTTATTTTCCATAAGATGTGTAGAAATAATTTCCATGAGGAGTTTCTTCCTAATCTTTTAAAGTACTGAGGTTGGGATGATTGCACATTAGTTGTTTTGTTCTCCTTTCTACCCCTTCCATCTTTCACAACCAATGGAAATTGAAAAAAAAAAAGCAAAAAGCTGTTTCTGTATTGTAAGTCTAGAAGTCTAGTGTTGAGGAGTATAGCACTTGGAATGACTTAGGTCCTAGTTAGAACAGTTCTTGGCATAAGCCCATGAACTTTGCAGGAAAGTAAGTAGAAGATTAAAGGTGATCAACCACTTGTCCCAAATGACAAGATAGCTCAAGGAAGAGGATAGCCAAGTGATAGAAACAATCTGCTGATAACTAAGAAGTGCAAAAGCATCAGAGATTGTGAGAAGCAGGTTGTGAGCGTTGATAACAGAGACAAAAAATCTGGAAGTGACTCTTCTTTATAGAAGGACACATAAGAATACTGGGATAGGACAAGAATTTCTGAAAAACTCTCAGTGGAAGGAAAGTCCATAACCCTGCACCAGAATCCAAGAACACCTCTGTAAGTCACGGGGAATACCGGGAACAGAAAACAGGCCAATGGACTCTGTGGTCCTGCTCTATGATTATGCCAAGTGTGGCTGTTACTGCAACACTGACCTCTCCAAACTTTCTCCAGGGCTGTGCTATCTGTCCTGGAGGACAGGAAAAATACATAAGAAAATCTTGCATTAAAGTGCTTGACTCTTTTCCTTGCCCACACCGTCTGCTTCACTGCACAGAAAAGTAATATTTTTAAAAATTAATTTATCTGTGATTTAATTGCTATTTAGTAATTAAAGTCTATTTAGCTTCCATAGTGTCATTTGGTCTCAAACCATGACATGGAGAAATAAACACCTCCCACAGATCCTCTATATGCAAAACCAGATTAAGACAGCAGACTATAGTTATCAAGTAACAATGTGGAATGGGCAGAAAAGAAATCTAGCTGTACCTGCTCAAGTAGGAGTATGTTTTTTAACATAAAATCAGGTTAAACCAATCCATGTATCTTCCCTGTATGTTATTTCTGTATCATTTCTTTGTATGTCCATTGCATTACTGGTCAAAATAAAAAATTCTTGACTGGGCTACAAATGGTTGTAAAAAGCTTTATGAAAATTGTCTGATCCTTAAGTATCACGAAAGTACAACCACTTCTAGTTCTAAAATGGATGGAACTAGCAATTAAGACAAATAAAACTGCTTTTGTCTTATTACACCAAATGTTTATTTTTGGTTTTAGCTACCCTGTATGCAAACTAAATGGTAGACAGCCTAATGTACCATACAAAAATTACATTTGAACATGTGGGAGAAAAACTGTGTGAAACTAAGATGTTTTCTGTGCATGCTCCATAATATTTACCCCTCTCCTTAAAAGAAAAAATAATCCACATTGTACTGGCTAACAATTTGCTTTCTGAATTGCAGTAATACCTTTTTATATGCAAAGCAACATGATCTAATACTACAGTTTTCATTTAGATAAAGTCTTATTTCAACACTTGATCTTTTAGTGTATTTATTATTTGTGAACATTTTAAAATCTATCAAAGTCAAATGAAATAGAAGGGAGTTTGCAAGAATGGGGATTTGCATCTCATTTAACCTTCCAGATCTACTTCCTGATTATCTTACTTGTCATAGATATATTAGAAATAAAAACTGGGCTTACAGATTTTAGGGGCACTGATCTCAGAAGTTCTTATTTATTTATTTATTTATTATTACAATTTCTGAAGCAAAATAATACCTTTTGAATTATGAGGCTCTTTTTCCCACTAGAAAGTTCACAAAAAAAAACCTCACAACAGATACTGGATCATGACTTTCATTTTTCTTACAGCAGTCAAACTCTCTGTATAAACAGGTTCTTATTTTCTGGGTCATGTTATCATTTCAGTTTTTAGTTTTTCTGGTTATTTAAAACCTCATTAAAACAAGAAGACTCTGCAGCTAAGACATTTGCAGATTACAAAATAACTTTGGAGAAGTGTTATTGTCCCATCCATGTCAACGAACTCTGGTCTTGATACCAACGGGAAAATACAAAAAACCCAAAAGACCCAAAACACAATCAAACAATCCACGCCCCCCCCACCCCCCCTCCACCCCCCCGCTGTAACTTGTATCAAAGGACCTGAAAAAAGAAGTATAAAGAAGATACTGTATGTGTCTGTTCTGGTGGTTAGCCTGCCGGCTCACTTTAGCATTGCGTTTAGAAGGAGTTACATCTTTTCAGCAGAGAAGAACCAAGAGCGACAGGATCCCTTAGTCTGGACCACCCCAGGAAACCAAAGTGAAGAAACTCATTTGTGATGTACCAAATTCTTTGATAAACATGAGTCTGCTCAGCTCATGAGCCACCAAACAAAGCCCACCAAGGACAAACAAAACTCCTACAAAATCATAACTTGATGTTTAATACCTCAGGGGCGGAAAATATTTTAAAATTTACGATTATTGCTTTCCTGAGTCTCCTGATACTTGAATAGCATGAATACGTGAGATACAATATCAGAAAAGTTGTATAAGTATTGAATTTCCTTTGCAATGTTTACCTTGACACTGCATTTGATTTCTTTTCAAAGTTTTTAAAGATTTGCTTGGTGTGAGTGATTTCAGTGTTTATTTGTTTTCAAGACAGTACAAAAAGTTATAAGAGAAAGGATTTTGATACTGAGAATCAGTTCTGTATACACACACACAAAAAAAATTATATGTTTAAAAGCCTTTTTAGCTAACACAAACCAGCAGATTTTTAAATTTTACATAGTTCCTAGAAAAGAGAAAGAGCTGGTAAAATTTATTATGTAAGTTTGGGGTTTTCTCATGAGTAAATTATAGTGTTTTCAGAAATGTGTTTTTTCATAGTTCTTGGCAGGAAATTCAGATTCTGAAAGAGAACTTATTACATTTACTTAGTCATTTTACCCATAAGAAGTTAACCCTTAAAAATAACTTTAACCATCTCCTTTATCAGGGCTTTGGTGAAGAGTTTTAAAATTTTACAACATTTTTAGTCACTTAGCTTCATACACATTACTTCTCAATTCTTATTTTGTGTATAACAGAGACACCCTCAAAGAAAAGAATAACAGGTTGCCTTCTTTGTTTGAAATTATGCTGGGAAAGATAAAATGATTCTTGACTTAAACTTCAAATACCATTTAAAAAACTACCAAAACACCAGTACTTTTAAAGGGTTTCCAATCTATGTTTAAGCTCACAGAATTTCATTATTTAAATGCTTAGTAAACACACCAAAACATACTCATTGTTTTATCTTGTAGACTCCTTGTTAATTCTCCCTTTTTCAAGGAAATTCTTGAATTTGTTTCTACTATCTTAAGAAAAAAAACCCCCCAAAACCAAAAATATCCCAAAACCCAGTAAACCCACTTCTATACAGTGAGAGTATAACATTCAAGGAATTTAACAGCACCTTGAGTCAGCTCTGTACAAATAGATAAATGAAATCTCAGACTATCCTTCACAAATACTTTTTCTCTGTGTGACTCAGTGTATGCAATTGTCCTGCTGAGGATGCACTGTGGATGTTGGTTGTAATATAGGCAACTAAACTTTAAATCCTGATCATGTGGGCCATTTTGAGACTTTCATAGCCTTGCCAACACATTCATACACATTTCATTGCAGTGTCTGTTTTTACACATGCGTTAGTATCATAATATTAATCCTATTTCATCTGGGGTATTTAATGGGATAAAAGATAAAAGAAGCAGCAAAGTATTATAGCTAGATAAAAACACTAGTGCACTTTGCAGATGGGTTATAAAATGTTCGCGGAGGATCCTGACTCAAAGCCACCATCTGTTTTTACAGAAGCTTAATAAGAACATATTGCATAGTCACTTCAGGAATAAACCACAAGACATCTTGCAAGTTTTCAGTGTTCTAAACAAAGTCACAGAGCACAGTTCATCTCTACTTACAATTCACCAAGGAAACTTGGAGTAGTTAATATCTCTAAACTTGTAAATCATGTAGAAAGCAACATTTCAAGGTAAATCTTTCAAATTATGTGGGAAACATATCCAGATCACTGCAGTTATAAATAATACAATCTGTTATGATAGATGATGAAGCCCAAGGTTTGATTTCATTATATGAAACACAGAAAGCACAAACACTCTATTTTATAACAAGGCTGTTATTCTCTTTCTGCATCAGCCTACCTTAGCTCAGCTCTCCTGCCTGCTGTATGACATTGTTCATCAAGCAACATTTGCTAACATCCAAGGGTGTTGCCTACAGAGAGGGAATATTTTCGTAAAAAAATCTTCAATACTCCTATACTATATTACTAGTCCAAAATACTCTACTACTCTACAATACTTTCAACATAACACAAGGAATGAATGATCATTCTCAGATGTTTATTCTTCCCTTCATTTAATCTACTGGGAATACTTACTTTCTTCTGTTTATTTTCCTTTTATAGGAAGTAATGTAGCTTACAGGTAGTCCTGCTAGCTACAGTGAGGCTGCTTTACTCTGTTTTAATAAAAAAAAAGTTTAAAAAGAACAAGAAACTCTTAAGCAACAAAGGGAAAGTGTATTTAAAGCATATTAACTCTTCTTGAAAACAATACTTTGTGAAGTGACCACAGGAAAAACTTAATTGGTGTCACATTTGTGTTACAATTTTAATTTGTTATTTTCGTTGGAAAACAACAACAACATGAAGTTCTTCAGATCAGAAAGGGGGAAAAGCTAAATAAAAACCAGGAAGGGCTATGACATGCAAGCTGATCATAATCATAAAACTGCTTGTGTTGGAAGGAAATTTAAAGATCATCTAGTTCCAACTGCCCTGCTGTAGGCTGGGACACCTTTCACTGGATCAGGTTGCTCAGAGCCCCATCCATCCTGGCCTTGAACATTGCCAGCGATGAGGCATTCACAGCTTCTCTGGGAAACCTGTTCCAGTGCCTTGCCATGTAGGGAAATGAAACAAGTACACAGCATATTGAATATTGCTTGAGCATCTCATAACTGGAGATTACTTCTTGTTATGTGTTGGTAGAAAGGAAAAGGGAAATCTCTTAGTTCTGAGAGAAGTGAGGGGTGCAGAACAAATGAATAAGGGGGATTAATTATGACACATATGCCAGAAGAGTGGAAAAGCAGGCTAAAAGGAAAGTGAGTCTGAAAGCAACCTTGAAAATCCATGTATTACCTTTTTTTCATTTTCTGAAATTATATTCCTGCATCCACTATCTATACTCTGTAAAGATATTTGTGAAGCTTTTCTAAACTATCTCCAGTGCTGGATATTTAATAACCTAGCCAGACAACTTACTCTCTGCATTATTACATTTAAAATTAGAAAATGTGTTCATTAATGTTATTTTTGTGTACATTGGGCTGTATTTGAGAACATTAGTTTCTGTTCTATTCAAAATATACATTAAATATGATTTATTCCCTGCATCTGTAGTTCCCTTTAACTCAATAAAATATAATTGGCAGGTCATTGGCATCATCCAAATCATTAAGGAAAATATGAAGTAACTTAGGCAATTAGCAACAGTACGAATATTATACTTAGTCTTAAAAACATTAACATTTTCAAAAATATTGAAAATGTCAAGAAGTCTGAATTAATAACCAGTGCAAAGAAAGGATTCATAAATAAAGGAAAAGAAAGAAATTATCTGTGTCAAATGAGACTGGAAAGATGTATTTTATTGGTCTGAAGCAGGATTGTAGCACTGAGGCTGACATCAAGCTCAGAGAAAAGTAAGTGACATGGAGAACAGGGCCATAAAGAAAAGATGATTGAAACAAGAGCTGCAGGAAAGAAAGGAAAGAAGAAATTAGTATTCAATCAGTTCTGAACAAGTTAAATTTAAACTGATAGCATGAAACAAGAATAGATGATAGGGAGATGTTAAAGGAGAAAGAGAGTCCAAGAGATGAGAAATCTGTGTGAGATATTACCATAAGAGTTGTAGTCAGAGACCTTGAAGAATTAATCACTCTCAGAAAGCATCCAAAACAACTGAACATGTCAAAGTACAGAACCTTTCACATTCTTTCATTATCTGGTTACTATTTTTGAATGTATATTTTTGCTGAACAAATGGAGTAGCCTCTAGTTTAATTAGTTTTATAATTTAGTATCTTTCCTTCTTAGCAAATCCACTGAAACAACAGGTAGCTGTCATATGAAAGCTTGTGACTATTCATGTAGCACTTACGATATGTAAAATTAAACGTTACATTTGTGGCCTCCCAACATTTGCACTTTTTGCTTCAGCGAGATTTTAGGTCTAATTCCTAGAACAAATGACCATTCATCTACAAAGATCTTCAATACAGGCCACTTACTGTTTGTTCTTAGACCTATTTGCCAGGATAAAAAAGGTGATTTTAAAATGTAATTTTTTTTTTGTTAATAAGACCGTATTCTGTTGAACAGCCTTTCAAATGGGTTAAATAATGAGTCTTCATTATTTTTAAGCTCCTGCTGATTTTTTACCAAGCCTATCAATGCCTCTAAAATAAAATAGATTTGTTCCTTATCTTGTAAAAATTCTATCATTTAAAAATGCATCTGGTTTATCTCATATTTTGGTAACAAGTAACGTACAGACTCTTCCTGTTTTTGATGACAACCTAACACTAACTGCTGGTGATTGCTTATTTTTGCAAGTCAGATCATGACTGGGGAATAGAGTCTGAGAAAATATAGCAGGACTTTTTCATTAGGAAAGAAGTGAAAATTAACTTTTAATTGCAGGAACAGGACCTCTCAATAAAGATATTTTGTTTTCCTCATATCAGTTTACTACTAGCGTGATAAATGATATAAATGTTGAGAGGGTTTTATCTATCTATCAATCATCTATCTATCTATCTATCTATCTATGCATCTATCTATGCATCTATCTTTCTGTCTATCTATATATCTATCTATCTATCTAAATACACTTTGTCACCTAATTTTTTTAATACAACCTACTTTAGAAGTACAGTGTCAGCTCTACCTCTGTTCTACATTATTCCAGTTAATTGCATTGAACTCCCGCAGTTCTCCAATCATGAGAGAAAAAGTTCCTGGATGTTAGCTGGCCAAAAAGTATAACACAATCATGAATTCTTTTTCTTGACAGTATAGTAATTTACCTAATAGCTATAATATATTTATAATATGTTATAAAACCTGTCAGTCAGTATTAGATTGATGCAATGTATATGTTCTTCTATCTTCTTATCTCAAAAGGATTGTTAAAATTTGCATCTTAGGAAACTGACATCCCAAATGATTGTTTCACTATCAAAATAAAGTAATTTCATTACAAAGCCCCAGGGGAAGACAAAAACACCTTCCCATGAATGTAGCAAATACTTATATATATACATATATATTTATTTTATAACATCCATCCCCACACATGGATGGATGTCATCCATGAGAACAAATCAACATGAAATAGAAATAAAACATAGAGTATAACAATATCATTGTTATAATGGTCAATCTCGGAAATATAATTTTTGACCTTATTTTTCATCAGTTCATTTGAGTAGTTTTATCTGTTCCATCTTACACTCAGAATAATGGTGAGCTCACTGGTATCTACAAGAGAATTATCCACTTCTGACACTGGTGTCTTAGGAAGTAGCTTCACATGTTTATTTCAAACTTGCCCATATAAACAACATCACCTATATTTCATGAAAATTCCCTTTCTCCCTGTCTTTGTACTGTACGGCCATGCAACAGGGATGGCGGGTAGGAGGCAAATGAACATCAGGGACTTTTTTTTTTTTAATTCAGGTGCTACTCATTTTGTGCTTCATTTTGGTAAGGAAGATGGAGATATTACATAAATCTGTGGCTCTGCATTGTTTTCAGAAGTCAGGAGTTTATCTTGTTATTTTTCAGAATTCCTGGTAGTAAACATTGTAAGTGTAGAATAAATTCTTTCTTTGAGTAACGATGAGAAAAAAACTAATAAATGCAAACAAACAAACAAACAAACAAAACCCCAAACCAAACCAAAACCCACAAAAAAAAACCCCCAAACAAATAAACAAAACACAAACCTGGGAAAGATTGTACTGTTTGCACAATCTTTACTTTTTTTTGGAATTTGAAATCTCCAAGGAGAACCTCATATTCTAACATCATTCCTGACACATAGTATTTACTCTATCATCCTTACATTACTGAGGTGTCAGATTGAAAAAAGGAT
Source organism: Acrocephalus scirpaceus scirpaceus (assembly GCA_910950805.1). Lineage (NCBI taxonomy): Eukaryota > Metazoa > Chordata > Aves > Passeriformes > Sylviidae > Acrocephalus > Acrocephalus scirpaceus. The sequence goes on along the minus strand of OU383774.1, from coordinate 64,679,002 downwards.
ACACTCTCTAAAACATATATGTTGATATATATTTTCTTTCTCAACTCTGCTGCTTACATAGGTGAGAAAGATGTTGCATATTAACCATTGTCTTTCATAACTGCAATATCTTAATAATTTGTATTGTTTTTTTTTCCTGAACAGGCATATTTAGTCAAGCTTTTTGATCCACTTCTATGGGAATGTGTGAGCCTTAACTCTAGAAAAGGCACAATTCCATCTTTAATTGTAGTGCTGTTAAAATCTGCTCCTGATGTGGTGCATTCCCCTGATGCATGCTTGATCTACAAGAACTTTTCTGTTAGGTTCTCTGAGAGTCACATTGAGGAATACAGAATTTGTGTTTACTTCATTAAATACAATAATTCAGTAAAGCATAAGAGCACAAATAACCAGTATATTCAAAAGAAAATCATGTGTCCTTCAGTACAAACAATTGCTTATCAACTTTGAAAATGCATATTACTGTCCAAAACAATCCACATATAACAGGTAGGATCACAATCTTTTTTTTTTTTTCCACAGAGTAAAAAATCTCACATAATGTTCTTTCTGTGAGGAGGAACAAATTGAATGTTTTTGCAACTAAGTAAAAATATAAATACACTAAGGGACATCTTTTATTTTTCAATATGAGAAATTTTGGTCCTATAGAACACACTTTCCTGGAACAATGTGTGTCTTTCACACTTCATTTTTCATACTATTTTTCATTTCTTCATTCAATTGGAAGGAAAAAAAAAAAGAAACCAACACAAAAAGCCTATGCACCTCTTACTTTGAAGTGATGCCTACTTTAAAAGTTAAGTCACTGTAACTTAAGTGAATGTCATTATTTAGATAGTCATTCAAGCTGAAACTGTCCTTGGCAGCACTGTACAGGGCAATCTTTCCATAAGAATAAACAATTCTCAAACAATTTCTCCAATCTATTAGGCACAAACATATTTTTTGTCAGCATGAGGCATACATGTTTCTCTACCAATTATTTTTATTCCTTTCACAAATGTTTATAAATGTTTATCAAGGACGAATCTGAAGAATACAGAATTCTATATCTTTATGAGTGGTCTCCTCTCTCTGTTCTTCACTTTTTCAGAATAGTAAGTTGTTACCAGTATCTTTAACAACCTGAAGTCACATCTAGTTTCTCCCTGTGCCTCTAATGCCGCACAAAAACTTATAACAGTTATAAACTTTCAATACTGGTGTTTTACTGCTCTCAATGACAAAATTTGATAGGTGTCTTCCGTAAGTAGAATTAGGGAACTGTTTTTTACAAATGAAGAAACTGGGTAAAAGTTATTCACTCTGTTTTCCTCTGACAGAAACATAGATGAAATGTGTTCAGCAAGCTTACCCACCTCAGCACTTGGGCCAGATATTGAGATATGCACATAAAGTTTCCAATAAGCAGAGAGTATGGCTTTTTTCTTATTACATTTAGCTTTTAGTTTGGTCTTTTCTTGGGGTGATATTACTTGGTTCCTACCCCTATTTGAAAATATCCCTCGAGCCCGGCTGGAAAGTGGCTTCCAGCTGTTCCCGGCCAGCCCTGGCTCGGGATACTTCCAAACTCGGTTGGTGGCAGCAGGCGGACCGGCCACCACCCCCCCGGTGGGTCAGAGCTGCACGAGAGATGTCGGTGAGGCTTGACGAAGGTAGGAAGCGAGGAGGCTGCTTTGTGGCTAGATGGTTTTTATTGTCACCTGCCTTTCGCAGGGGAGCCACGCTTCTCTCTGAGCCTCTCTCGAGAGTGTCCCCGCCCGAGGCGTGGCCACAGCTTAAATGGGGTTGGGAGAAGGGGGTGGACACAAGAGGGAAAGCCAATAAGGGAAATATGGATGTCACACAGACAGTGAATGGGACACAAGGGGCGGGGGTTCCCCAGCCTGCTCCAATCTGGGACCGAGTCTCTCTGAACATTCTGGAAGGAGAGGAGAGGCTTCCCAGAGAGTGAAAGGCTGTGGAGAACGAAGACAAAGGGAAACCAAATGGGGAGAAATTCAGGGGGGAACTTGGGAGAAACCATTACAGAATAAATTAATATTAACAATAAATAAAAAGATAGAAAACACGCCGCTACACCTATTGCTAGAAGGAACCACAGTTCTGTGTCTGGATTTGGATTCTTTCCTGTAAACAGCAACCAGGGTGTGTAGGGCTGCTGTCTATCTTAGTGCTACCCTAGAAAAGGGAAAGAACAGGAAATAGATTGAATTTGTGGGTTGTCTGGATGTGTTTTACATATACATAAACAGAAAAGGCAATCAACTGCTAACAAAATCGACCAAAATGATGAATTCTGGATTAAGTGAAATTAGCAAAGGAGGAGAGATTAAATCAAAAATCCTTCTAAGAATAGATAAATGTACACAGATAAAACAATAAAGGGATAAAAAAAAAAGAAGAAACCCTGCCTCTAGGTCCTTTTGATCACCCAGAGGTAGGGCAACTATTTTAAATAATGTTACTTATACAGAACTGAGGAACAAACATAATTAAAGAATATTTGCTAAAAAATGAGCAGATTTAGAGACCTTTCTTCAGATTACTTCTATGAGACACAAGTTAACTCCTTATCCAACTTAAACTTTAGTGCATGAATCATCTCCATGTGGTTAAAGAGGCAAATCAAAATTACTGTTTGCTTTCTTTAGCCTTTGCTCTCCTCACTATGTAATCTCCAATATATTTCCAGTCTGTGAACAGCTGTTTTGGAAAATAAAAATTGCTTTTTACACATGGCAAAATCTGTGACATTACACTGAGCAAAAAAGGTCTAAGTCTTGCCCTTTCATGCATCTGTCACAATAGCAAATTTTAAGAAGTATTCATAGAATCATATATATTTTATTTGCACATGCACACATACACATGAACACATTGCAATAGAGAAGAAAAAAATGAACAGAACAGAATACTGCAAACCTAAGAACTGGTATTTATAAAATATCATTATGAAAGTAGTTTTCATTTAATCTCCTTGTGCAAACATGTTATATTTTGTCTTTATTTGCGTCATCTGAATTGTTACATTTATTCACAGACAGCAGAAGGGAAATAGACACTTAGGTACTGAACATACTGAACAACTCAGTATATTTGCTGTATTTTTTGTTTTTTCTTTTTCCCTTTCTTATTCATAGATGATCATTTTAGTGATTGGAAACTATTAAAGTAGTTCTGAATATAAAATAAAAAGGTCAGGGGAAAAAATCTTAAAACATAATATAAATTCCTAATTGTAGTAATTCTGGGAAGTTTAAATTTTAGAACAAAGGACAGACATAGAGAGATTAGGATTTTTTTATCTCCTTATTATGAGTGTGCAGTCTAAAATATCATTATTTTTAGGAGTCTTTGACATTTTTATTAGTAAATAATAGAAAATTTAATTGATATCTATTGTGTAAGGGAATTTTAATCTTTTCAGAAAATCTGATCCCAAATCTGGCACCCATGAAATAAACAAACATGTAAAACCACGTCATAAATAATGATAATTTCTGAGCATCAAACTACTCTGTAGAAGAAGAACAAAATGACCTCAAATGCTTAACCTTGATTCACATCAGAATGAATCCTAATCTCAGTAAAAAGTCTGTGAAAAATTATTCAATGACTGTACATGAAAACTTAGACACAATGTCAATACTTCTGTGTTCATATTTCTGTGTCTTCTTAAGTTTTTTTAGGACTACAAGGTTAAAAAAAAAAAAAAGAATTTGAATTTCATGGAATTAGACAGAAACTCAGATTCTTTTTAAGTAATTATTCTTCTATAAATTTATCTAATTGCTTTAACTTTTGTGTAAGCTACTTTCAGAACTTCCTATGGTAATACACTCCACAGTTCTAGCAATGCAGGAGGTACAACCTCTTTTAGGCTGTTCTGGAACAGTTTATTTCTTCCCTTGCTTCATGAACAGTAGCTTTCATACATTTCAAAATAAATTATTAGTTCCTAGTGTACTTTTTTGATGTTACATAAATTTTTGTAAACCCTTACCACTCTTCTCTTGCATTTTCTAGGTTTAGTTATCTCCATATTTCGGTTGCTCTTCAAACAAAATATTTTTTCCATAGGCTTGGGTGCTTTTGTTACTTTTCCAAGAATCTTATATAGTCCTTTCAAAAGTTCCTTGAGATATGAGGACAAAAAATGCACAATTGTTTAATACATAGCCATGGTAGGAATTTTTAAAATGGTGTTATGTTGTTTTCTTCAGAGTTGTATATTATAATTGAATATTGTAAGTTGTTTATCTCTTCAGTCACTTTCATCTTTTCTGCTTTGAATATCTTTGTATCTAAAGAAAATTTTCTGTCTTGTCATGAAGGAAGAGCTGAGGGGAACCTGAGGAACTGTAAAACCCCTTTGGCTGACAAGTTACAGCCATCTCAAAGTTAAAGTGCTCTCTCTCCTCACAATGTTTCCTGTTTCTCTTCTTCTAATACCCAGCATTCAAGGAATTATAAAGGTATAGAATGAGCATAAATAGCATAAGGAATAGTGTTAAATCCCTGATAATATTGTATTTGTGTTAGTTTTTAATTTCATGAGTTTTTCTGCTAATTCCTGTGGATATATGCAAATGCTTGCGAGCATTGATCTCATGAGGGCCTCTGTGTAAGTACAATATCTAATCCCATACTTTGTTTATTTGTTTGTTTTACTTTAATATCTATCCAATACTATTACGTGTATTTTAAGAATAATAAGAAAGGAAAGAATAAGCCTGGGACTCCTTTTGGAAAAGCTTTGTTTCCTTCTGTGTCTGATGGCCAAGGCTCTCAGTTTTTCAAGCATGACTGAACTGTGGTTCTCTGAAGCATACTTACTTATGTTACACATAAACCTCACAATTTAAAAAAAAGGTATTTTTATTCTTTTCTAATGATAAGATTTTTAAGCTAAAACACCATTAGACTACTAAATTCCATCTGTGAGAAAGAATTTCCCCAACCTGCCACTGAAAATGCTAGACCACTATTTTTTGAAAGAAGATAGAGATATTTATATATTGTGGAAGAATAAAACCGTTCAAGGGATCAATAATGAAAAGAAAGCATTTGTGATGTACTTGGAAAAAAACAGACAAGAATAGAAAATGCATCCCACCTCCCCAAATTGTAAAGAGGTTAACTCTTTTGGATCCATTTTTACTCTTAATTTAAAGTTTTATTCCTTGTGTTTACAATGCTCATAAATTTCTTGATGAATTGAAGTTCATTTTTATTTTTTTTCTTTATTTTCTAATGGCCGAATATAGCTGAAGATTTTAATGTACTCTGAAACTCACAAACTAAAAGTTCTCTAAACCTCAAAAACAGATTGAAGGGCCTCTAGATTTTTAGCTCAGTTTACAATGTTGCATTGTTGAAAGTGACAGATATCTAAGGAAGTTTCCAAGTAATTTTAAGTACTTGGGATCTGATCCTTCTTATAAGATGAATGGGGAATTAATACAGACATTTCCACTGTATTCAAATTTGGAAGTCCTAGATGAACATTATTCAGCTTCTTTTGGATTTCCTGAGGGATGGAAGATGAGTAAAATTTACCATACGTGGATGATACTGACCTGGTCAAGAGAAAGATTTCTATTAAAGTCCCAATCAAGCAGGAGAAATTACATTTCGAGTTTTCTGTTAGGCAAGGACAGAAGCTTCTGGCTTCTCTGATTACATGTGATTCAGCCTGGGCTACACTCCATATTTCTTTCCTGAACTGCTCCTACTGATTACAAAGGCAGACTGCTAGGACCCAGTCTTCTTTGCAGAGAGAAAGTAGAGACGTGAAACGTGGAGATGGTGAAAAAGTGTTGTAAATGACAGGCAGTGGGAAAAGTAATGGACTTTAAAAAGCTGGCAAAAGACAAATGGATATGAATCTGAGAAAAATATTTAGAGTAGGCCTGAACTACAGAGATTCAAATAGCTAAATTTATATACCCACCATTATAAGAACCTATGTAACAGCTGAGTGTCTAACTCACCATAGTCAAATAATGTCCATTCAGCACAGTTAACTATTTCTAGATATATTGATCACATTGTAGAACAGACATCTACATTTGGTGAGCTGAATTGCTCTCTAGAGTGAATGTATCAACATGAAGAAAGCTTCAGTTGCCTAAACATTACACATTTAAGTGTGGTTTTAATTGTCCTAGAATACCTCACCTCATTAGAAAATGTTGACGCAGGTATGACGCAAATGTTGCTCTGTAGTGTTGTGTCAAGCCTTGGCAGCTATTTGCAATATTTCACACATCAAGAAGGGTTTAAAATTTCAATTTATGTTTATAACTGTGGTTTAGGTGTTTGAATCTCAGGCTGATTCCTGTTTCTAGGTTTTAACTCAGCTGTACCTGAGTAATTGTCTAGTGTCCTTTAAGTTCTTCTTGTGACAACGTCAACTAAATTTCCTGTCACACGCCTCTATGTTTCAGATGCATAAGGCTGAACATCCTAAGCATCCTTAAACATCCTGGAATATTTCAAATGAAGATATAACTTAAGCAAGATGCAAGTCTGAGTGAACAAATCTGTGTAATTCCTTTGCCTATGTGAGCCAATCAGGAGTTTAGGACTTTCAAAAAGAAAGGATGGATTTCTGTCCTCAGGAAACAGCAGTAAAAGTCATTCTTTTGTTTTGGTCTTTTAATTTTCTACAGTCATATTTGTTAAGTAAGGAACTTAAACTCTTTGTTACCCATCACATTATAATGTTACTATTTGTTGTGATAAGCTAAAGAAAAACAATTTGAAGTACAGACCATGGTACTTTAAGACATTTTAAACACATCAAAAGCTGATATAACCCTGTGAAGCACCAGGTTTACCAATTATTTGCAATACCACTAAGCTTTCACAATGTATCTAAGTAAAGCATTTTTAAAGCCGTCTCTCTTTCTTCTCCATAGTCAAGAAAACAATTGAAACACTAACATACAAATCTAAAGCAAATATTAACTTCAACTTCTATTAACTGCAACTTCTATTTTTTTTTAATGCCTCTCCACACCTAAAAGCTTAATTTTTCTCACCTTTCCAATACATTGCAAACTTGAGGTATTTGCTTGTAGAAGTCAAATGAGTACATACTGAATTCAAGCCCTAGAGATGTGTACTTTTCATTTTAAGAAAATCATTTTTCTTCAGGGTTTCTAGGATCTGTAAATTAATTCAGAGAACCAGAAGAGGAGGTTTTTTTACGTTTCTACACTTCTGTCCCAGTCAAGGTTTTATTCTAAAGTAATTTAACATTCGTGAACACAAATAATAAAGGTTATATATTTAATACACATTTTTATTATGGATAAAATAATTATTGTTTGACAGAGTGTTATCCAGTAGAGAATGTGTTATTTTGCAAGAATTCCTAAGGATTATTTGAAATACTTTGAATAACATTAAAATAAAGATATATTTTTTAAAAAATTAATAAATGTTATGTTTTTGTGAGGCTTATCAAGGTTTTTCTGGAACAGGTATATGTCTATACTTGAAAAGTTATAATTTTCAATGTTGAACACTTCTATTATAGAAAATGACCTTCATTTTCTCCAAAAGAAAATTTAAAAACATGTTTTCACATCCAGTGAGCCCAAAGGTCTTAGAGAAAGAAATGTTTCTTTTCTTGTTTCTTACAATGACATCAAATATGTGACATGGAATTGAAAACAAAAAATTAGCCCAGGGTATTAGTTAACATATATATCAAGTATAAATATTGCTCCTACAATTAGTTTAAAAAATAAAATTCATGCACTTGCCTTAAAGAAAAGAAAGAATAAACTATAAGCCTCAGTTCATTTTAGTAATTTTTTTGTTAACATAATTTGTTTTCTACTTTGTATCTTGAGTACATCCAAAAATTTAATTTAAAGTTTCATAAACAGCTTGCGTACTGCCAGTGCTGCCTGCAAACTGAAAGAAACGTATTACATAGCATAATTAACTTAAAACAAATGAAACACAATTGGATTTGCCTTATTGAGTTTACATAAAGTCGTTAAATTTACCTAAATCTTTGTAATTACAATATGGCACATTTTGAAGTACAGAAATTAAATCTGCTTCACAGATGCCATTTATTTTAGATTTTGAATATTTATCATTAAATCTGTTCTTTTGAACTACTTTTTTTTTTTTTTAACAAAGTTGATTACATGCAGTTGAAGTCAATTAATGAATAATAGCCATTTCAAACAGGTTCAAACAGAGAAATCCTTCTGTAAATTGACCATTTGATACTGAAATTAAATAAAGTAATCAAATAGCCTGACTCAGCCAGGTAGTAGGAGGATTGTATTTGAAAGACTAAGCAGATGCTCATAAAAACTAACACTGATTATCAGATACCTAATTAAAATATATTTGTTCACCACATTGATGGATGCATCTCAGAAAGAATCATCTTGGTCCAGTAATACGAATTTGATATTTTTATTCCTTAGTTGATTATAACCTTGTAAATGTACAAAAGGGATACTTATTAAATATTGAGCAAACAAAAGACCCAAGAATCCTTATTACTGTATAGATTTTATATTTTAAAGCATGCCATATATGCCTGAGCAGCTATGGTAAATTGAACCTATGTAAAATTTACATCTTATTCATCCCCCATGTTAAGCATTATATCTCAAAATTTGTTCACATAACCTAAAATGTTTTATGTTCTGCTCTATATCCTGTTTCTTTCTTTCATTTTTTTCCTTTTTTTTATGTATATTTCACTTTGGAACTTTTTCTGAAATTAAAAGTCCAGTTTTCAGTATCTTCTGAAAGCAGGTCCTTCTATCCTCTAACTCTAGAATCCTATTCCATACCCAGCTTTACTTGCCAATGCAAAAAATAAAATAAAATTCACCCTTTTCAGTTTAAAAGCGTAGATTGTTTGGGAGGCTGTAGGTGGAAATTATAGTATTTTTGAGAGCTAAAATGTTTCCTGAACCTGCAACATTACTTGAAAATTAATAGTAAGTAAATTACGTACACTGAACTGTATAAGACTATGCACAACCTTTCTAGATGAAAAGGTTCACTTGGGTAAATCATGTAATGAATCACTTGGATTTTTAGCTATTACTTATGCTTGGATTTCATTTTTCTGATTGCCTACATTTGAGATGTAACCTTTACTATATTGCTTTTTAGGCATTTAGTATTTATTCACCTGTAAATACTAAGAAAATTGATTCATTATAAATGAACACCTGTTCTTCTGTTACAGTTAAAATATGTTTGGATTAGCATTGGATCAGCCACTATTTTGCCAGTGGCTGGTTAATTATCTCATTCAAAGTCCAGCTATGGGATCTCAAAACGTATTATTACTAATCAGCACTTTCACATGAAATTTAGTTGGAGATTATTTCATTGGCTGGAACACTTTGCATGACTTGAGTTTTATGAAATATATTTATTGTTGGCTGTTGACATACAAGCAAGGCTTTGGAAATTGAAAATAAGAGCAGTATAGACAGTTAGCTGTGAGAAAACATCTGGTTTACTGAAATGTCTAACACAAAGGTAAAAATATAGCTGATGAAGATAAGATTTTAGGAGTGGTGTTAAGTGTTGGACCTCTATTTCACACAGTGAGAATTTTGTACTTGACCTTCCCGAGCAAAACATTATATAAAATTAGTTTGATTTGTAAATTTATGTTTGCTTAGAAATGTGCAACTCTTATATTTCATTGTTGTTGCCAACAGCACCAAGATTTAAAAGCTTGTCTTGTGGAAAGAGAATACTACTATGCAATTACAAGAAAGCAAAACTAGATCTTGCCAGAAAACCAGAATTGGCAGAAATCCTCTAAAGCTTTATAAGTGGTCAGTCTGAAAATTGCATAGAGATCCTGTTGTGGCACTTCAAAGGCATTCTTAAATCTTATTCAAGGAGATTTTTACATCAGCAAGAATTCTGATGGCCTTACCTTGACCTTATTCTCCCCCTCTTTCTCATTTAAAGTAAGACCCCAGAACAAAATGTCCCATTGAGCTAGAATCACATTAGTCATTGCCAGGCATGCAGAAAAAATAGAGGGAGACAGTATCCTCCCTTTATGTATCAGAAAGGGAACATTGCAAGGCCTTTTTAGTCAGAGAGTATCAGTGCTGTTACTGTAATGCAGTTGTCACAGAGCTTGGTGCACTGTCATGGAGACACCATCACAGACAGGGTCAGGATGGAAATCGGAGACCAAAATTCTGCTTTCACCTCTGTTCTATCATTAGACATGCTTGCTTGTATAAGGAGCACATCTGCCCAAAGCTGTTTGTTGATATTGCTGAAGCCCACACTGAAAACACAACACCAACTACCCTTCTTTGGATTGAAGCTTGACTATAATGAAACAAGGGTAGCTACATGAAATAAAACCAATCAAAAATTAGCTAATAAACTTGCCTGGCATAGTGTCTATGTTCAATTGTGTTACAAAGTGCTTCATGATATTAAAAAACAGAGTAAAAAATAACCATTCAAAGTTTTGAACTAGTTGTATGTTAAACAAAATATTTTAACATTCATTAGAACAAGTACATTCGTCTTTTCATTTTCCCAAAGAGGAATGAGATCTTACTTACTTTATTTTTTTATTTATTTTCTTAGAGTATGTCACATATCATAAAAAGTAGTTTATGTGTTATTAAAAAAAAAAACAAAATCAACCACCACAGGGCTACATATAAACATGTGAATGAAATAAAATGCTCAGATCCTTTTTCATTGTCCTGATTATAACCAGCTCACTTGATGCATCATCCATAAGCAAAAACCTTTGTGTCATCATCTCCCTTCAAAAGCTGAGATACCCAGATTGCCTGTAAACTTGATGTGTCTTGCAAATAATCTTTGCAAATTATTTATATATAAAAACTTTGAGAATCCATTCAAGAGCTGGGGGCAGAAGCTGGAAGTTTCAAGTGTATCCAACAAAAAATGTTAGAAGTTTAACTGCACATTTAAGTGTAAATCCCTTCTACTGCTCTTGTGCTATGAGCTATGGGCCCATATCTCTTATTTTTCCATTTAATTATGAATTCACAAAGGTTGTAAGTTGGCTAGTTATTCATAGTTCTGCTACTTTAGAAATGATTCTCAAATTATTTTCATTTGTTTTCCCTTTTTTTAATAATTTGACAATCAAAGATATATGATGACCTGTTATGACGGAATGAGGACTAAAAAGGCATTTTGCAGGACTGGAGACATTCATTAGAACCAAATTTCAAATTATATCAGGAATTATTTTCACATAAGAATGTTCACTATATCTTAAAATGTTCAGTACTGATGATACAGGCAGACTTAATGATTTGTATCCCTTTAGGTTTACAGTCTTGAAATAACATGAATTTCAAACAATCTTTGTCTAAGAAATATGCTGTTTAACAATCTAACTGCCATCAGAATGAAAAAATAAGTAAACATGTGGACATGCTGATACTGATATCCCACAGCCTGATTCTTTATGGATGAACTACTTTTATTCCAGTCTGATTGCTCTGTCATTCACTAGAGCCTATCTTGTCTGCTGCCGTCACACTCGGTCTTTGACATTAACAATAAGATTAGCACCAGCTCTGACTGTGACACCAGTCAGAGCCTAGAAAGATACCGGACAGCTTGCTTTGATACAATTAAAGTTAAAAACAGACCTTTAAATCTGTTCCTCTAGGCAATGATTCTCAGCCTAGGCCTAGGGCAGAATATTGAATTCCATTTGCAAAGGGAAACATCAGGGCTGTTTTGAAAGTGCATAGCTTAAATCTCTGAAATACGTATATAAATTGCATTATTGATCTTATTATGTGACTTCTGTGATTTACATGTATAAAATGCATATTTTCTTTCAATCTAATGGTTATCTTTCAATTTACCAGTGTGTAGTTCTCCCTTCTTATGATTAATATAAACAAAAAATTATGCAGAGAAATTTTGGAATTGCAAATTTTCATTTACGGAAGCAAGACTGTTAGTAAATGCCTTCAGTTTCTTCCAGAATTTACACAGATATCTCCTTCAGGAAAGCAAAGCGAAGAATATGCAAATCCAGCAAAGGTAGAAGGCAGTAACTGGTGCGTCCTTAGATGTCTTGAGAAAGTGATGTGGTGCTGAAAATAAAATAGCTATGACAATTTGCTCTCAAACAAAGAGTACAAGTGGAAAACAAACTGTTAATCTGTACTGAATATCAAAATCTGACAATTTGTTTAATTAAAATTCCTATTTCAGATATTGCAAAATCTGATTTTCAAAATATTATGCATTGAAATTTGACATATGGAGTATTTAGTCTTTATCCAGTGAGAAAGAGACAAATTGAATATTGTTTTTTTAGTGGTTCTAACTTTGCTCCTGTTGTTACTTAGATTAGAAACAACTAAATTAATTACTTGTGGCTGTGGATGCATCTTAATAGATTTGAAATTTTAGACCTTTTGTGACAAAATTCTTCTTTTGTCTTTTTGTAGAATCCTCAGTTCTACACAACTATGAAAAACAAACACTGCAATAGAAATGTTTAATACTAACAAATGAATGATCATGGGAAGACAAAAAAAATCGGCAGATTATAGACAGATTATAGACACACGTCTTCAAGATTCTTAGGCCAGCAAGGGGAGTGCAGAGCAATCTCACTGGACTTAAGAAGGGCAGGCTTGACCTCCTCAGGGAAAAAGCCTTGGAGGAAAGAGGAGCCCAAGAAAGCTGGTTAATATTCAAAGATCACCTTCTCCAAGCTTAAGTGATACATCCCAACAAAGTGTAAATCATGCAAAAATGCCAAGAGGTCTGCATGGAGAAACAAGGTGCTACCGGACAAATTCAAACACAAAAAGGAAGCCTACAGAGGATGGAAGCTAGGACTGGAAGGAATGCAAAGTAATTTTCTGAGGATCCAAGAGTCAGGTTAGGAAGAACAAAACTCCAAATGAAATAAATCTTGTTAGGGTTGTTAAGGGCTACAAGAAAATCTGCTGATGATAAAAGACTTGGGGAAATGTAGGCTGTCTCCAGAAAGAAATGGGAAACCTGGATACTTGGGACACACAGAAGAGATAGATGGATATTCAAGAACTCTTTTCTTCAGTCTTCTCCAGTGAGTGATTCAGTCACAAAACCCAAGTTGCAGATGGCAAAGGCAAGGCCTGGGAAAATGAAGAACCTGTAGAAGATCATCAGATTTGAGACTATTTAAGGAACCTGAAGGTGCACAAATTCATGTTGACATGCATCTATATCCTGGGCAATGCCAAAAGAATCTTGATGAGCAGGTAAAGGGAGATCATTCTATCCCTCTACTCTACCCTTGTGAGACCCTACCTGGAGTATTGCATCCAGCTCTGGAGACCTCAGCACAAGAAAGAAATGGACATAGTGAAGCAAGTCCAGAGGTGGCCACAAAGATGATCAAAAGGCTGGAGCTCTTATGAAGACAGGCCAAGGAGTTAGGGTTGTTCAACCTGGAGAAAAGAAGGCTCAGGGGACACCTTGTAGTAGTCTTCCACTTCTTAAAGGGGATCTTTTCTCAGAGTTTTTAATGATGCCTGTGTGCCTTCTTTCAAGTTCTTGTGGCTAATAATCAATTATTTTTCAAACAGCATTTAAAAACTTAATATTATCTGTCAGCTTACATTCTAAAGGGATGTACCTGAGTGATCCAAGTGGCTTCTCATTGCATAGAAAACTGATTTTTAAAAATACTTCACTTTGTCAAGCTTCCTTTCATTTTGTTTTAAAAATGTGCAAAACTTACACATTTATTCCTCTTATCTCTTCATCTTCAAATGAAAATTTTCAAAGCTGAGAACTTAGAATTTCTATAACCTAAAAGTTAAAGAAACCTTTTGATTCCTTAGAAAAAAATATATCTTGTGCAGAAGGCTAGAAATATATCATCAATCTTCTAATTTTAAATATTGATGGACTGAGGTTAGCTTGAATAAAGAAAATAAAATTTTAATCCCATATTTTAAAACACTAAAAGTTCAAGAAAATTTAAACCTCAAATTTAATCTCCAAATAAATTGCCACCAGTGTAATTTCTGAATAAAACATATATTTTTTTTCTTTTTTAACTTTATTAGCACTTTTTTCCCATTCAAACTAAGGGATTGTTATTTATTAGATAGTCAACATACTAGTTTGCTGCTTTTATATCTTGCTGCTGCATCTGTATCTACTTTTGCTGTGTCTAGAGTAAAAATAAACAGAGATAATAAGTTTTCTTTTTCAAAAACAATAAAATAAGAGCAAACAGTAACACAGGAGAAGTTATAAAGTGAACAGGTTAAAATCCTTTCCTCATTAATAGGAAAAATATTACCATTTGGCTACAAAATGAACCCTCGAGCTTGACTCAGTGTGATGTGCTAAGAATTTGGAATAATTATATTTCACTGAGAGATTTTTCTGAAAGCTATAGGCTTTCAAATCCCACAAGTGGTACCTCATTTATAATCTGATATCCTCTAATTATAGTATAACTTGTCTTAAGAAACTTAACCTTCCTGAGGCAGAGAAACTAGGTTTCAAAAGAAAAAGAAAAGGAACTTAGTCTTTCAGAATGAAAAAAAAAAAAAAAAGAAAAAAAAAATCAATATTGCAGGCTTTTTCAAAATAAATGAAAGAATTGAAATCAGTATTTATTGATATAATATATCAAAAAAATTAGACTGATGGAGGCCTTTTAAGTGAAGAAATTTAGCTCAATTTGTTTCATTCCCTGCTTACCTAATTGATTGCCATCTTATCAGCATGGTAAATACCTGTGATGCTTGCATCATGTAATCATGCCTAGTCATCATGATGATTTGTTGTGGAAAATTAGCTACTATGGCTGAATCTTGATGTACCACTCTATTGTGGACTGTATTATATGCAATATGTAAATTCATAGAGAAGATCACAATCCAGGCTCTGTGTCACATGGTTTAACTGTCTAAAAATTTATTTCATTTTGCTCTAAGGGTAGATCATTCGTATAATATCTGAAAAGTTTAGTATGCTTCACAGACAGATTTGGGAAAGATATTTCTGCACTTTTCCTTCAGTGATGTTCTCATTAAAAAAAAATGTAATTGTGATACTTTATTTCTTCCCCTTCATTCTTGAGAACTTGCTATTGCTGGCTGCACTGTAAGGCAACTAGAACTGCTAAGCCTCCTAATTCCCCACCCAAGCCCTTTCTGCTCTGGAAGACCCAGAGCAACTTGCTCTAGCAGTGAATATGGTAATATTTTGAGCAGAACATGGCATTAGATAAGATCTAGAAGCCCCTTCCAGACTAAATTTATTTCTTATTTTGAGAACCAGTAAGTATGACAGCAATTGTTGTTTATATGTGTTGTAATTAATAGAATTTTTCTGAAATGATAAAATATTGGTAGCAGGAGAATGAAACCGTTCTTCTCTGCTTCCCAGATCCAAGTAGTGCCAGCTAAGACATGGTGGTCATCCGTGTCTTTCTCTGTGATTAGTAAAGAGTGACAGAACATTATAAAGGATCTATCTACTTAATAAAGACACCACATACGATTATGAGGTCCCTATATCAAATATTCTGTTTGGTGATCTTCAAAATGGGATTATTGCAAAGAGGAATAGATTGAGACAAAAATAGTTTCTGTTGAGATCTATTTTTCAATCTCTACCATAACTGCACTGAGGGCAAAAAAAGCTCAACTTATTAACACCTTGAAGCTATGAAAATCCCAGCTGCAGTGAAACATCATAGAGAAGCACTGAACTCATAGTGGTTTTACGTGAGGGAAATTTGGTCTTTGTGTACACTAAGGTCCTAAACACACTGTCTACACTCAGGGGATTCAGCAATGGAAATTGAGTTTTCCTCCTTACTTTCTGATGGGGACTCCTCCTGTCCCCATTTCTCCAGGTTCTTTCTGAACCTGGAGAATATTTATTGTTTAGTTCAAAGCACCTAAATATAACTATGAGAATATTCACCAGGATATTTGCCAAAAAATCTCCAGTTTCTTTTCTGACAGAATTATATATTTAGCAGATGGAAGAAATTCAGTAAATGTTTGCATATATACGTATGATCCTTTTTGAAGATTTTTAATCTGCTTCTTGTAGTATGCTTTGAAAGTCAGTAATTCTGGAATGCTTTGAATTAACAAAGGAAGTAGCTGGTACATCCAGTCTGAGAATGTCTTCAAAAGCCAGGTCCTATTTTATTGTCAAGACTTACTATCCTCTTAATGTGTATCATAATATACCTAGTTGCTTTGTGAAAAAGGAACAGCAAATTTTGAGGCATAGATTGAGCAAACAATTACTGAATAAGTGCAATTGATTAACTTTACAGAAGGTCACCAAACATTTGTCAGTGTAGCATCTGAAAATCATATTCTACTGTTGTGCCTAAATTAAGCACTGGCTTATATCTCATACAGCCTATGCAGTAATGGATGGGACAATGTAAAGGAAAAGCTTCATCAATTGAATGGATATGTGCATTATTTTACTTAGCTAAAAAGAAGAGAAGACTAAGGGAGCAAGGAAAAATGTCAAATTGTAAATTATCACACCTTCAGAAGAAATAGCT
Source organism: Acrocephalus scirpaceus scirpaceus (assembly GCA_910950805.1). Taxonomy (NCBI): domain Eukaryota; kingdom Metazoa; phylum Chordata; class Aves; order Passeriformes; family Sylviidae; genus Acrocephalus; species Acrocephalus scirpaceus. The sequence goes on along the minus strand of OU383774.1, from coordinate 64,662,405 downwards.
TCTGAATAATCTCTCGAGTTTAGCATTCCAAACATTATATGGTGCTAGCAAATTGTGTGCATCAGTAGAATTATTAAATATATCTACAACACATGAATGCATACAGATCAGAAATCATTCACTCCAGTGGAATTTATATACTGTGAACATTACTATAATTACTTCGAAATTGACCATTTGTAGTCTATATTTTTTATTCTTAAAAATGCAATATATGTGGCAATCTACAATTCTAATGTACCATAAATAATAGCACACTTTAGTTAACAAAGTACCACAGCCACGCAATGTTAAATGTCTAATCAAAATTTTCTCATTTATTTTCAAGTACTCTGTATTATATTTTGAAAAATTAAAACTTTTATGTAGGGTTGTATTCAATAATTACTTAAATAAACAGGATTCAATGTAATGAATGGTTGAATAGGAAATCAAAGAGAGAAACAAAGTTTTATGTAAGATATTTGGATTTTTTTCCTAAATTAATAAAAAATAACGCTACCTCTGGGGTAAAAAAATAATCCAATGGCAGAATTTGATCCTAAGAGACAAGTTTTCAAACATAGCTTTCAGGGTGGGGTTGCATGAAATTGTAAATGCATCTGAATAAATAAGCAAGTTCAAATTTGAAGAGGCACAACAGGTATTGTGTTCATGGTTGTAAAAGATTGAATGACATTTACATGTCTTTTACTAAATCTGAGAATTATTAGATTGAATATCCACATTTATCTATGCTTTCATAATTTCAAAGCCAGTTTAGCAATGCCAGAGTAGGATTTACATAGCAGTAGTGATGAAGACTTTAAGTAATATGTTTATACAGGAAGATTCTCTAGTCTTGGCTATTCTTTTTTTTACCTCAAATGTTTACTTGTACCAGGCTTTTCCAATAGGGTAGAATTATGGTAGTATAATTGCACTTTACAAAGGAGCAAGCTCTGTTATGCAGGACTACATCAAGCTAAGTACATATGTTTCTCCACCTTCTATTTTGCAAGAGTCCTTAAAGAATTCTAGGAGGCATAAGTCACCTTTCAAAAGTCATTACAAGTTTCTCCCTAATGTATTAGGTTTGTCTAGGTGGTTTATGACTCCTCCATTAATGGATTTTTTTGTTTTGTTTTGTGTGAGAACATTTTTTCCAAACACTGGAATAAAGCATGTCAGGCAGTAATTTCTTGGATCATCTTTAGCACCTCTTTAAAAAGAAGTACAATGTTGTCAGCCCTCTCGCTCTCTGGTTTAATAGCTATTTAATGATGAAAGGTCTAATCCTGATTCCTTTGTCACTAGTTGAAGACTCATTAAATTTAGTGGGAGCAGAATGCAATTTTAATTGCATAATTTTCCTACCAGCACTGTTCATCTTTCCTTTGATTTCACTGGGATTCTTGGACAAATGCCATAGGTGATTGGTGGCTTATTTTAACTTAATTTCTCACACTGGAACATTTCCTTTGCTTACCTATTTGCAGTTAGCTGCAGATAAAGTCTCATATTTTCATTTGTACGTGAGATAAATTATGTGGGCTCAACCTCTACAAGCTTTAGTTACAGAATGAATGACACTTATTGCTTGAAAAGGAAGCAAAAATTTGCCCCAAATCATGAATTGACAGACTTCAGCAAATTCAGTTCTTAAAGAATATTAGCAGATTTAAAACCTTGGAAATTCCCCCTTTTGTGTTGCAGAATATTTTTAAAACTAAAATTAATCTTCTCATCACATGATATGTCTCACTGAGTCAAATATAAGTTACTAGGTGTTATGACCCAATTATAAAGAGATGTCTCTGCCCAAATTAAGGTGCAAACAAGACCATATGCCAAAGTCAATACTATAGATTTTATTTAGCAGTAAATGTGACATAGAGAGATAAAAAGATATGGGAAGAGAGAGAGGGGGAAAGGAAGAGAAAGAAAATGAGAGTGAGATTATACAAAAGATGTCATCACTGTGTGGATTCTTGTGGCATCCCTCTGGTCCTTCCCCACCCTAGACTTGGTGTTGGGGTCCCAGAGTCGTTCTTCCAGAGATAACACCTCTATACGATCCGAATCCTGTATCCATAGGACATAGACACTATTCCCATAACTTGACGTTATGAGCACTTGCTTCCTTTCCCTCAGTTCACCATGGTGGTAATTTTTTTGTCTGGATCTGCTTCACCAGGCCTGGAATCATCATCTTCCTGTTGTCGCTATCTGCATTTACTACAAGTTCTGTTGTTGTGGCTTATTTTATTGGGATTTCCTTCTTTGTCACTGTGTTGAGACATGCAACTGCGTTCTTTACGTCCTCATACCAAGTACGGGTTACGCTGATACTGCTGAATACGCAAACTTCAGAAAATAATCAGTAATTTCAAAATTGAACAGAAAAGTCTATGGTGTGTTCCTATTGCACAGTACTTGATCTAAATCTCCTTCAGGCTTTGTGCCACACCTTTTTTATTCTTAAGTTGTAGTTGCCATTCTGTACTTATGTGGGTGCTTTTACAATTTTTTGGTTTAGTTTTTGTCTTTATAAATAATCTGAAGGTCATTCTGCAGCCCACATTATTGCTGCATCTTTACCACAAGAATCTGGGAATATATGTTACTTTTGTGAAATAGGAAAATGTAAGGAACTCGACTCAGTGCCCTGGTAGGTGTGAAGTGTCACCAGAATGAATCCAGGCTCTGTTTTGAAGTCAATGAGATGGTGGATCCCAAAAGAAAACTTCTAATTGAAACAGAATTCATTCAATGTTGTCAATCAAAAAATGTATCTCATAGTGATGTGAAAACATGCTTCTTGACAGTGTTGACACACCTTTTTTTGAAGAGTTGGATAATGTTTACATCAGCAAATTTTAAAGTTTGGATTGCTTGAAAGTGTGCTAGATACAGTCCTGTGAAACAAGAAGTACAGAAATTTTGTTTTTAAGGGAACCTGTCTAGTAATATATGCCCCATCTCTGGAAGTGTTCAAGGCAAGGTGGAAGGTGTTCCTGCCCATGGCTGGGGGTGGGAAATGGAAGATTTTAAGGCCCTTTCAAATCCAAACAATTCTAAGATTCTATGGTTTGAGAGGATCAGTTGCCAAAAGCAAACCCAGGTAGTAACAATCAGAGTTATGTCACTGGCAGGGAACAAAGATGACATTGTGCTTGGCGCTGGATCATGAAGTCACACTGAAAGCCCTGTAAATATAGCCATTGTAAAGCCTTCCAGAACATGTCCAGCTTCACCACAAAGAAATTCTCGATTAAGATACCAATTTCACAACCATCTACTCACAAATTATTGAGATAATCATGTAAACATAATAACAGCAACAACAATAATTATCACCAAGCAGAATGATTAGCATGTGGCCAAATCCAGTACCAACATTTTAGAAGACCCAATGAAAATATTTAGGAACTAGAAAAATAAAACAAAACAAATGAAAAGTTACTAAGACCAGAATCTATCAAGATTGCTATTCTTTATATATATTAGGCATACTTAAGACTCATGTGGTCATTAACTCTTACTGATATGATGTAGATAGACAGTTAATTCTATGTGATGTTTTTGTATTACAACTATATAATCTGTGATGACACTACTTTAGACTTTTTAGAATTAAACAACCTGAATAGGCAGAGGTGTAAGTACTTTCCCAAGTCTGTCTCAGACTTCCTTTACAACTCTGAGCAGCATACAGAGAATAATACTACATATTCCTTGTTGATGAACTTAAAAACGAACTTCTTAGAAGGCTTTAATAGTGCTTCTTAGCAAGTGGCTACTCCTGGGAGTTCATTCCTTTATCTCACTTAGTCTCATCTTTCCTTTGAAAAATGAAAGCAGTAATACTGCTGTGAACAATAAAATCCTCAAAGAAACATTTGGGAGTTTCCACACAGTATTTTAAGATAGCATTTACATCAGAGAAAGATGGTTATTTTGTTAGGTTTTATGCATATTTAAACAAAAAGCTTTATCTTGATCTCTTAAAATTTAAAAGTGGATAGGACTGGTGAATACACCTTACTGAAGAAATAACAATTTTCCTACTAAGCAGAGGGCACTGTACTGTCACTGCTGAGTCTTTCATCTGTGCAGCTGTGAATACATGTGCTAGCTTTTTAAGCCATCTTCCACTTAATACCAAGGAAAAATATTAAGGAAGTTAAGGGAAAAATATGTAGTAGTGGCCTTGCATGTTTTTCAAGGAAGATAAGGAACTGACATGGCAAGTGTGAAGGCATGAAATCAAAGTTAAAAGCTGTGTAATTGTAGCAACATCAGCAGTTGTTGACAGCTTAATAATGTATGTAAGTGAAAAGGTAGAAAATATGAGCAGAACAAGGAATCATAATCTCATAAATAGCTATTTCTGACAAAATTCTTTTAAAAATAATGTCTATTCATAAACTGTATGCTTTGTGCTACTTTCCAAGTAAATATTAAAAATTCACCTTAAACTGTCAGCAGATTGATGTATTTCTGTGATTTAACAACTTTTCACCAGTAGTTTCTGAGGGAAGGTGAGAAGTGAATGAAAAGCTCAAATGAACTCAGTAACACAGTTTCTGTTGTTTTCATGGCTACTGGGGAAATATTTATCCACCAACAAACAATAAAATAAAATAGGCTTCTTTAGCCATTCTCTGCTAGACATCTTTAATTTCAACTTAATCTAATTTGCATACATTATTTTTATCTTTTATACACAGCAGCCAAGCAACAGCACTGTGGAAGTCAATCTAAAAGCCTTTTATTACATTACAGCTTAATTTCTTATTTACTACGCTTGCTAAATTATATTTTTGAACAAAACTGTCAGCTACTCTCTCAATTGACCACAATGTTGTACTTTTTAATGATTGAAGCTGGAAACAGCTAGAAGCTATTGTTTTAAACATAACTTTAATTCTGTTTGCATGGTAAGTAAATGGCTATGCTGACTGTTAACTGAACAAGATTGAAGATGGTAGGTAATAAGAAGATACTGACATGAATGCCCTGAAGACATAGAGTCAGAGAAGACAAGTTAAAGTCCTTTTATCCTAAGAAATTGCTTCAAGAAAATGTAGATCAAAATTTTTTTTGTGTAAATTACTCTCTACTGATTGTTGAGATGTCATGGAATATTCAGGCTGATTCCAGTTTGCAGGAGCCAGAAATTAAAAATAATCATTGCAGGGGAAAGTGGTAACAGAGTACCCCAGTATGTTCATCACATAGGCACAGTACAGAAAGGTACATCATTTCCTTGTTATCTATTATTATTATGGTATCATTTGATTATTATATTCTGGACTACTGAAAAAAACAGAGTTTAGTGAAGATCTCTGTATGGTTTATGAAGTGTGAAATTAAGAATACTGAAAAAAACACCAAACCCGGAGACAGACTTTAGTCTGGCTGTGTTAATTTCTCAGTGACCTGCATATGGTAGATAGATTCAAGGGTGTATTTTGATTCTCTGTAAATATTGCATTCCACAGTCAAGAAAAACAATCTGACTTACTGTCACTATGTTTAACTGTAAATATAACTGATGCCTTGAGAGTCTGATGAAGAACAGAGACTAGACAGTGTTAAAGAATAAAGTAGGTATTTATTAAAAGGCCTTAAAGGATACACCTTGGGCAGTACAAGAGCCTGGCCAGAACTACACCCCAGATGGACCTAAAATGGTCAAAAGGGACTTTATTTTGGAAAAACTTATTTGAATCTTAGAAACTACAGAAATTAAACATGATTAAAGGATAAATACCTATTTTTTAAATTGCTGGCTTCTTTCATGATCATTTACTCTTTAAATTCTTGTTTACTTAGTCCGTGACTCCAGTTCTAGTGCTCTCCTAGAAGCAGATTTTGTCAATTAAGTGCCTTATTCCAACTCCCAGTTCTTCAATTTATCCCTATTTTTTATTAACTTTGTGTATTGCATAACATCAAAGAGAGACACAGGTATCTGAGATGTCATTACAGAAAAACCGTTCACCGATGCCAAATAAGATGTTATTGAAATTTTGATCAGCTATTTTAAATAAGTACCTCAAATTTGATAACAGTCTCAACAAAATTCTGAGCTGATATTTGTGGTAGCTGGTATGGAAGGGAGGTTGTTAATTGTACCAAATTTAGTCTGTCAAAATCTTCAGGTATTAAAACCATCTAAAATTAATATTCCTTTTACAACATTAACTCTTATTGTGAACAAGACATTTAGCATGTACAGCTTCATTACCATTGATTTTTCCTTTCTTTGGAATGTTTGCACCATTGACTCTGTTGTAACACATCATTCATGCAGGTTTTTTACTATTAAAAGAGAAATAATATAATTTTTAGACTGACTTGACTGGCACAAAACAAAAAAAATCATGCAGCAGAAGTTTATTTTGGATGCAATACAGATTACTTAGAATTTCTGACAAGGATTAAAAAGTACTGCATATGCATACAGTTGTATATGAAAATCTGATCCATATACAGACGTAGGGATAACATTGCAGGAGATATCTATAGAAATTATCTTTAGTGTTTGAAGCTGTAAAAACTCTTGGATTTGTTCAAAGGCTAGATTTCCTATGACAGCTCTGACATTATCCTGACACATCTCAACATGTGAAAAGTACAAATTAAGGCAGGTGTTAAAATCTCAGGAGCGGTTTTGTGGTAAATTCCTTAGATTTTAAATACAGACTATGTTTGTCCCAGGCTAGAGATGATTTGATGGTTGAGTAACTGTAGTACTAGGGTCATGGAGGTATAAAGACCATCAGGTTGTAATTCTCCGAGACTGAAATATCAAAAATAAGATATATGTTCATGTAACTTGGGTTGACCACAATAATTCAGAAGTGATCTCAGTATTTGGTCCAAAAAAAGGGGATTAAACGAATCAACACACTTTTCTGTGAAAATATATGTCTACAAAACTTTAACAAATCTGATTTAGTCACAGTTTGACTAGCTCATTATATTTGCTTCACTACCGACTTTTGATTTACATAAATGTTCACTACAGTTTTAATTGCATTTTCCTTCATGTTACATTTTACTGCTGCAATCTATGGCTGTAATTGAAAAGGACTTAATTTTTAATCAGGGCTGTTTTATGTAGAAAATTATGTATCACTTTAATGTGACAGAAATTTGCTGTGTTGGATAGAACTCCAGAAATGTAAATGTAAAGATTGCTTCAATAAAGTGTTAGATTGGCAACCAGTATAGCTATAGGCAAATGTAGAGACAGTCCTCTTTGGTTGGTTAAGAAATATTTAATAAAATTATTTTAACCACAAATTTTAAACTACCAGGCAAGCAAAATTAGAAATACTTTAATGCTTTTTGTAAGTCTGCATAGTTTTTCTAAATAGTGCCTTATGGAGCAATCCCTGAACTCACATCCAACAATGGAATTGCAGTGATTTCCTGCATCATAAATAACTGCATGAGAGTAATCTAAAATTAGAACTGTTCATAGGTTGACATTGAACATATTTTTGCCAGAAGCAGCTCCCAAAGATTCAGCTATCAGTGCCTTCTTCCTCCATTCTGGACAGCCCCAGTTGCACTACATGAAAACATACATGAATTTCTGACAGTGCTCTGAATTACCTTTATCTGTATAGAATTTTGCATTCAGTATTTTACATATGCTGTCTAGAATATTCTTTCACAGGTAAATCTTTGAGGGTTTATTGATAATACTTTACATCTACATTCAACATATTGTATTATTAATATTCCACTTGAAAATCACTGAGATTATTAATGTTCAGTCTTAGTCAAGACTGGGTCAACAGAACTTCCTTTTGATACCCTTGCTCTTTGTGGAATAAAAACATTTATTTTATAGCTTTGAAATAGTTTATCCTTTGGATCAAAAGGAGCCATTTTTAATCTAAAACACCTTCACACCTTTAAAGAAGCTGCCATAAACTGCAACAGAACTACCCAATACAGAATTTAGCTTTCTTCCTGGTTAAAATTCTAATATGCTGCATACGACCATTAAAACAGGGAAAGAAATAATTTGCCATTCTCTGAAACTACTTTTTAAGAGTTTATAGCGCATCTTCAGTGAAATAAAACTGCACAAAATACAGTTTCATTTTTTCCTACAAATGAAATGCACTCTTTACTCTTTTGGCCTTGTGAAGGGTATTTTACTTACTAGCCTGATGTGTGAAACATGCCAAGAGGAATAGCAACTATGTATGTCCTTAAACAGATCTAAAAAGTAAGATACTATAGACTGTCTAATATTTCAGTTTTTAGATGAAAAGCAAAGACTGAAGCATCTACTAGAATGCAAGTGCAGTCCTTCCACTATTCATAGTCCCCTGAACAAAATCCAACTCTTCATGTTTGAAATCCGAAAAGAGAAATTTCATTATAAAGACTAAGGCAGGCAGATGTGTTCTATTAATCATATAGAATGAGAGAATGAGAGGCAGAAAGGTTGGGCAGTGACTGACCTCAGAAAACTGAACAAATCAGATTGCATGTTGTAACCTTTCTCTACTTAAGCTGAGGATAACAATGAGAAAACACTCTTATGTATAGACTTTTTTTCATATAAACAACTTCAGAGTCCTTTCCTTTAAGATGGAAGTAGCCAACATTACTCACTGGTAATTAGGCAGCTATCTTTCAGATATTGAAATTTCAGATGACAACATAGCTCATGTAAGTAATAGGTATATTCAACTGCTTCAACACCCTTGAGCAGCAAGAGGAGCTGAAGATTTTACTGAACACACCTGAGACTGCATCCAGCTCCGGATGAGTTTAAGTCATAGATGTATTTACCCCTCGTTGATTTTTTGTTCACATCTGGTATGGATGAAAAAGTTATTCTGTGTGAAGCTAGCATTATATTTACTTGGACATATATGTAGAGTATATATTTATTTACCTACATTTCAGGTGCAGAAAGCAGGTGGCGAGTTTGCACATTATTAAAAAAACCACAGAAATTACGGAAGATCTTTATGTTCTATTCATAGAAGCTCAGTAAGATGTGAAAGTTTTGAAGTATATGAATATTCATGTCACAGGATTTTTTCCAATGTAAAGATAGTCATCCTTTGTCCCAAATAATCAAAACATGTAAAACAAACAAATCAAGAAACAAAGGCAAACATACCTCTCCCCGTCACATTAAGAAAAGATCCACAAAAACCAAACCAACAAAAAAACCCCACTATTTTTTATTTCAGTATGCAATCACTCCCTATCCTCTTGTAAACACATATATGTCTTTGGTATAATTATGTAAACATTTAATATGTAACCAATTTATTATTTTCTGCAATATTTTTACTTTATGAAAAAGGACAATTCAGCAGATCATGATTATGCCAGTGAGAAAGAAAAACTGGGCAACAGAACAGTAAATCAAAGTTTCATGTTGGATTCACTGAAAGTATTGCTAAGCCATTATTATTTGGGGATAAAAAAAGAGCTAGATATATGCATAACACCATCAGTTTCCATGAGCTGAATGCTATGTGCTTTCTGTGTGTACAAACAGTGTAGCACCCCACTCTTTGTGCCTGAAGAGGTTCTTTCCAAGCTTTATGCAAATCCCCTGACCCTCCAACCACTGCACATTCTTCAAACAGACACCTACCTTCAAAAGTGGCAGCAAACAATAATGTAACAAATGAGCCTGCAGTCTGCACATGTGCGACATACTTTACCTAGAATATTTGGATGTGATAGAATTAAACTGACCTCTGTGACAAGGACACCTTAATCAAAAGAGCTGGAATCAAAGGGTAGGTGAAGAGAGGGAGTGCAACCCTGACGGGTCCTGTGTTTTAGCTTAGCTGCCTGTTGGGTTAGGACATTTAATCATTCTGTCAAGATTTACTATGTATCTCTTTACACTGATATTCACCTTTTCTTGACTGAAAGAATGCTAAAATTTTCCTTTATGCTTGTATAAAGGAGAGGCAAAAACTAGTTGGAGAATTATCTTACAGTCTGCTATGATTAGCCTTGAGGTAGGCTGTACAAAGCTTTAATGAGTATTAATACTGGAATTAAAATGCTATGCTTAGGCTTTGCTTTCACATACCACGAAGTGTAGCCTGGTGTAGGTTGTCATGAGATATTTTTTTCTTCCTCTTAAAAGGAGAAGATAAATTTTGCACTTCTAATGTGTTTTTGCTAATGGAAGAAGTTGTTGAGAAAAAGAACAACCAAACCTTTCACACTGGTCTGGCCATTGTAGGAGATGTAGAAATTCATGATTTGCTGCTTGCTTTTACATGAACATAGTCACCATCCTGTGAAAGCTTTATGGTTTCTTAATGGCAGCAATAAAATTTTAGAAAGCACTACAGGGTACTTTTTATATTTGTCTTGACAGGCTTTTGGCAACACATATTTAAATTAAAAGGGGAAAAAATGTACTCACATAAGTATATAAAATCACCAGTGATGGAAACACACACTTCTTACAAACACATTTAAAAGTTGGCCTTGATGACTGAGTACCTAAGAAATAGCTTAATTTTGCATTTTCAGTGGTTTTCTGAAGTGTTAGAGTAATTCAGCTAACACACCTTTGACACTTTATTTGTTGTGAGTGTTCAAGATAAACTCTTAAAATAAACATGCAAGGTAAAATGTATAGAAAATATGCAGCTGGACTAGTTTTGAGATTATGGCCCAGAGTCAGAGAGGGAAGTGAGGGTATCAGAATTGTGCTCCAGATTGACTGCTAGGTTGCTCTGAGACTTTATGGAGTCCCTGTGGGTTTGCATCAGTCAAAGCCCTATTGACAAGGCATACAGCAGCCAAAGACTGTATCTCCTTTGCTGGAGCAAAAGTAACATCGATAAGGGTATAGTATGGTAGTTCAGCTTTCTATCACACAAGTAGTCTGCAGTTGAATATTTTTACTTTAAATAATTCAGATTTGTTCCAAGGCATTATTGGATCTGAATTATCCCTTTTATTTATTCTCCCGTTTTTACTTCCTATTCTTTTGTAACATATGTCATGTTAAAAAATTACATAAACTGTATGTTTCCTCTTAATCTTGTTCACCTATTGAGTGAAGCACAGTTGTTAAAGGGATCTACATGCTCACAAAAATGTTTGTTGTAGAAATATATTCCATCTTACAGACGTGATAGTAAATCTCAAGCATTCAAAATCATTATATTTTCCCAACAAAGCAAAAAGATTTTCTTAATTTTTTTTTTTTCTTTTTGATTTTTACTTACCAAGTTATCACTACTCAGCTAAGTCCTGATATCTTGCTGTGTTTTGCAATGCCGCAAGCCAAATATTTTTATTAAAAGACAAATTTGCTACATTTTCTGTTGCATCTGGATGTATGGATTCAGGAAAGAAAACCATCAAGTTTTAAAACTTAAAACAGTGCTATGATAATTCTTAGTAGAGAAAAAAACTATGATGCAGATATGCTATAAATGCCAAATGTAAATGCAAGAAAGCTACATATAATTAACTTGTTGAATAAACAAACTTGTTTGATTATTTGTCTTGTAGAAAGGATATAAATGTTTCTAACAGTTCAAATATAAGTTTTAGATTTAATTGATATTTTCTACAGTTAATTATGATGGTAATCTTTTATCATTGTAGAATTTGTATGGAAACAAATCCCAAAGAAGAATAGCAAAAACTTATAAATAAAAAAAACTTATTGAGAGATTCTGCTGATGGGTAAGATTGGGCTTACTATCACAACCTTGACATCCAAGCTACCTTGAAAGTTTTTCTCTTGAAAGATTCTTCTGGGGAAGGAAAAGTAAAATCAACAACAGAAGCATTAAGGAAAGCAATTTCGTTTGAGGAGTGTTTCTAAAACTCTTGTTTAGATTCAGTTCAATTTAATGTTTCACATTAGCAGCTGCTAAATGCCTCCCATGTGTCAAAGTATTTGGATTTAATTTAATTTGAATGTCTATCTCCTTGCAATAATTAAATGAATAGCAAGTCAACTTAAAGGAACATTGTGTAGTAGACAAAAATCACAAAAGAAGTTGAATTGCATTAAATAAATTGTAATATTGATCAACATAAACCAGTATTGAGTTTAGTATTGGACTCCATGACTCATTTGTTTAACTTTCTTTATTAGGTCTTTAACTAGATTGTAAAAGATTGGAGAAATTAAAATTCCATTGAAGAATTTCAGTTTGAGAAAATAGTTTGTTTCTTGTGTATTTTAGAACTGTAAACTTTATTTCAGCATTATGTCATCAGCTCTTGGACTTATGTTCCTTTGGAAATTGTGTACTAGTATTCTAGTGTATGCATAGAAATATGTTTTAACAAAAGTCACAAGTTACTTCTAGAAGTAGAAGTCCATGAGTGGACTTGCTGAGATTACTGGTTTGTTGTTATAAGGATCATTCTATGATGGTGATGATCAGATTATGATGATAACTTCATCAGCAGATCAATCACCTGAATGCCAGAGATCAGAGGGTTGTGATCAGTGCAGTAGAAACCAGTTGGAGGACTGTAGTCAATGATGTTCGCCAGGGATCAATGCTGGCTCCAGCTTTATTTAATTTGTTTGTCAACAACATGGATGAAGGGATAGAATGTACCTAAGCAAGTTTGCTGATGATATGAAGCTGGGGAGAGTGGCTGACAGATCTGAAGACTGCGCTGCCATTCAGTGGGACCTCAATAATTGAGATAACATGGATAGCAGGATGAAGAGAAACCTATTGTAGTCCAATGAAGTTAAGTGTAGGGTCCTGCATCTGGGGAGGAACAACCCCAAGTACCAGTAAAAGCTGAGGCTGACCTAATGGAGACCAGCTCTGCTGAGAAGGCCCAGGAAGTGCTATATTAGTGGATGAAAAGTTCCCCATGAGCCAGCAGTGCCCTTGCAGCCAGGAGGGCAACAGTATCCTGGGTGTATTGGAAAGAGTGTCTCACCTGCTGCTCACCCGACAGGTGGAGGGTGATGTAAGGCCACATCCGGAGCTGTGGTCTCCACAGTTCAAAAAAGACAAGGAAATACCAGAGTGTAACCCACATTATGGGACCCTGCCTTGAAAGTGGGATGAAATAGGGGATATCCAGAAGTCCCTTCCAACCCCAAGAGTTCTGTAATTCTGTGATAAACATTGTGACCTGCTTACTTGAAATTCAACATTGCACTAATTCACCTCAGGTAGTCTTTATCTTACTGGCACAGAACAACTGGTTTTGTACATTGGACAATGTTCTCTCAATTTTATAATTTATTCATCTTTTTTTTGTTTAAAAGTCCAACCTCTGAAATAATTAAATAATTACATCAATTAACAGCATCACCTTAATGTAAACAGAAAAAAAGCAGAACCAAAAACAAACCCCAGAAAAACTCCAAACTGCCAACAAATTCTAGGGATAAATAGTTTAAGTTCGCATAGATTATATATATTTAGATGTACATGGACACATATGAGTGCGTGTGCCTGCATGTGGAAACAGAGGAATATAATTTGAAAATTCTTGCTAAAATTTTAAGTTCATTTCTGACATGTGGAACAACTGAAAAACCTTCAAAAAGAATGCCAGCAATGATCATAAGGATCTGTCAAGCATCACTTGTTTAAACACATCAGTGTTTAAAAGGCATTTGGACAATGGGAAGGCTGATGATCAGCAAAAAATACCTTCAAATGTACAAGCAAAGAAAAAAATGATAAAAAAGATCTACCTCTTTAACCTTCTGCAAACAGACTGAGAAGTGATAGGACTAGAATGCACTGAAAAAAAATTATCCAAAAGATATTTTAGCAACCAGGAGAGCTGAAAACCATTTCAGAAAATGAATTGTGTTCATCATATGAAACTGTGTTCATTATACTTTCTAGGAGTAATTTAGAAAAGCATCTTTCAGACATGGCTGGATAGAGCTGATCGTATCTTTGGATAGGGGACAAAGTAGGTTTCTACCCTGAACTCCTTCTCAGCTCCACTTTCCACCAATCTATAAACCAATAAGTAGAAAGGCCCTGAATAAGCTGGTTTTTTGTGAATCTGACTAGTTCTTTTATACTACATTTCTCAAAAAAACCCTAAAAAGCAAAGAAAGAGCACCCTTGTCCCCCAAAACCCAAAGGAAAAATATTTAAGATAAACCTAAAACCAGTCCCAACCCACTATAAATAGGGAGTTTTGTTGAATACATGTATTAAAAATTCCCAGATAGTTTTAAACAGAGAAAGCTTGAGAAGATTAGATCATAAAAAATGTAACTGAATAACTTATAGTTTTCCTATTGTATCCTCTCCAGGTGGGTCATACTTTAGGACATTATCATATTCTGCAGTTTCTATATTACGAGAAAGTCTACTAAGAGAAAACTCTGATCCTTCATTACCTTCTCCTTCCATCCCAATAACAGCCGGACTTTTTCCTGTTACTCTTTTTCAGCCTCTCTGCTTTGCGAATACTGCAAATCCCTGGTGTTACTGAGCCCTTTTCACACTTCCTATCATTGTATTTTGTGTAGCTTTCACCCAAAAGGCTTTAGAGCTTCTCTCCTGAGGCATACCTATTTGTTCAGCAAAGAAGATGCAATTTCTCTAGAGGTTTTCGTCTGTCGCAGCCGCTCTCTTTTAAAGGAAAAATACACAAACCAAAAACAATTTTAAAGGTATCATTGTTCATACAAGAACCCAAAAAGTACATTGAATTTTTCTGAACTGAATTATAACTCATAAATGGAGAACTTTTGAGACTGAGAAGGTAGACAGATATAGGTTATGATATTATTAATATGTTTCTAGCAGTTCTGATTTCCTGGATAAATTTGCCCTTTATGCTAAGAGTCTAAACTTTATCCACCATTACATTTTGATGTTTATCTTAGTGAAAGAAAGGGAAGAAGGCATAATCTTGAGTGGCTGGATCAATTCTCTGAAAGCATCTAAATTCTTTTTTAGAATCAGTAACAGGAGAAGGTACTAATTTAGATGCATTAGTACTTATTCTGTAGGTTTTCAACAATGATTACCTATATTTTAAAAAATCCACAAAAAAACTCACAGAAACAGTATGGTTTTAGGCAGAATAAGTTTCTCTTTCTGACTAATACAAAGCTTAACATCTGAAATGTTTGTACTGCTCCAAATAAGGTGAGTTTCCTTTGGTTCTTGTGTTGACTATTTGAGCAAAGATAAAATGTCTTCAGATGGGATTTGTAAGTGGGATATCAAGGCATGTAGCCACATTAAAATAAAAACATTAAATGATGCCCCAAGAGTTTAAAAAGGACCATTTCTGTTGGTTCTGAGAGACCTTGTGGAGGTTTTCACTTCAAAAAATCTTATATCCAACCCGTCAAAGGTTCTGCATCTAACTGAAGTGTTAGTGGAATAGATTATATAAAAAATGCACAAAGTGTAAGGTAAAAAAGCTGCCAATTAATATTTAAAAAAATCTTCAATGCAACTATAAAGCAGGTGTTTAAAATTTTTGTAGTTAACTTGTCAATGTTGAAATAAAAAAAAATCTTCTAGGAAGTTTAAGTCTAGTATTTAAATTGAGTGATTATTAAAAATATGCTACAGTTTATGTATGTGATTATTTTATAATCTCCTTGGAAATAAGTTGGCTACAGCCTACTATTTTTGACCAGTTTAGCTAATATAAATAGAAATCATGTGTTATCAACAATTTTTTTTTTTTTTTTTTGTAATAGCAGCAATATGGCCAGGGTAAATGAACTGCCTTTGAAACTGCTCAGTATTACTAATAATGGCAGAAATGAAAAGAAAATGAAAAAAGTTTTGATCACAAAGAGAAAAAGGAAAATAAATTCTTTTCATTTTAACATCAGATTTACCCTTTTTCTGGGAAAAGATGTCTGTTAGTTCAAAAGAAGTAAAAAAAAAAATATTCTTTCATTTAGAATTGCAGTTACATTAATCCATTTTTAGTAGTTTGCTATTTTAAAGAAATATTTTAGCAAACCAGTACCTCTTGTTAAAACACTGCAGATATTCTACACAAATGACTTGTGCGCAACAAGCTACTGAAAATATTAGAAGAAGCAGCACCACAAAAAAAAAAAAAAGTGGTATATATGAAACAATATTTGTACTGGTTTTTAATTTACTTTTTTAATTAAGCCAAACATAAGGGATAGAATTTGAACTATTATTTTTATCTCATGAATTTAAATGGAAATTAAAAATTCACTGTAATGAAGTGCTAGGATAATAGGTTAACTTTGATTCTGACTGAATGTCATCCCACTTCTTTCTAACTCAGGACTTTTATGTAAACTTTAAGTAAATAGTGAAACTGGGACAAATGCATGTGGGTATTTTTTACTGTTCAGTATATATGAGACAGTTTACACACCACAGTGTGATCTTCCTATTGTCTCTTCTGCTGGAAGATATTTTACTTTCACTGGGAAATACTGTAGCAGAAATATGGACGATTATTTTGAGAGGTCTGATTCATGGTCCAAACATCATCTTGGTGGAAAGTTTGTCAATTACATGGTGAGGTGTTGCAATTTAATCTGCTTTCTTATGTAGAGATGACCAATCTATAACATAAGGTGTGACTTATGACAAGAAAAAATACATTTACTACTATGAAACTCTTGGGAAACATAGTCAAAATTTAGAAAAAATATTTCTAATCTAGATGTAGATTCCTACACTTAGGGCTTGATTGCTTTTAAATCTGTAGATACAGACTTTAGCACCTCTTGATTTGGCACAAGTATATTAAAATTCTGTCGGTTTGTTGGTCTGTTTTTTTTTTTTTAATAGAGCATGCCTGCAATTAATCTAGAACTAGATCATAAATTCAAGCAAATTAAATTCTATGTTGATTAATGTGAACTCTATATTTCTAATAAATGCACTCCAAAGATTCTAATATTAAATGGAACATTAAAAATCCTCATGAAACAAAACTAGATGTTTATGAAATTTGTCACTAAGTGTCTGTTACTAAATTCTGTTACCATGAAATGTCAGATATTTGAACACTTGTTAAATAACCCTGGAATTAGCTAAATGATTATTTTGACATAATTGAAAGGACATATGCAAAGGCAAGTGCATCTTACTGAAGGATTGCTGAAGAGAATTAATTTCCAGTCCAATGCATGTTGCACTGTCATGCAGTTAATTTTGGAGGAGACAAACAGAGTTATTCAAAATTCCTGTTTGGAGTAAATTGGCCGTTAGAAATATCAGATAATGTAGTTAAAATGTGTTCATTTGGAATTTACTTCTAGGAAGGTTATGCTGCCCTGTTAAAAGCAAGACTGAATATTTCCTTAACTAACAATAAAGGGAACAAAGCTAAGCTGCATTATCAGACTTAAAAAAAAAAAGTCAATGTTTTAGTTTTGTGTTTTGCAGATAAATAAAATTTAATAAAATTGGTCACTATCTGGACTATCCCTGCACAGTAATCCATGAAATATTTAAACTCAGGCATAGAATTTTAATGATACATATTTTCTTGAAAACTCTGAATGCATTTAATCCACACTAGCTCAATCCTGTGGCAGTGTTTCTATTCTCCATAGAACCAAGTGGATCAGAACAGATAGGAGCAGCCTCATATTCACGGGCCCTGGTCCTCAAGGGGCACTTCCACCACCCTGATATTTTCTGGAGAGGCAACATAGCAGGACATAAGCAGTGAAGGAGGTTCTCAGGGTGCACTCATGACTTCTTTTTCTACGTGGTAGAGGAGCTAATGAGGTGTTCTGCAGAATCTCATGCTCGCTAAGCAGTGTCAGAACAAGAGCTTATCCTTCCTTTTTACTCAAAACTGATGAACCCACACCTGGAGCACTGTGTCCCGTTCAGAACTCATCAGTACAAGAGAGACATGAGCTCACTGCAGAGACTTCCTCAAAGGACTACAAGGATGATCAAATGAACAGATTGTCCCTCATGATGAAAAGCTGAGAAAGCCAGGACCGTTCAGTGTAAAGAAGGCTCAAGGAGCAAACTATCAATCAGCGTATATAAATACCTGAAGGAAGGGTGCTAAGTGATGGAGACAAGCTCTTTGCAGTGGAGCCCAGTAACAGGTTCTGGGAGTAGTTGACACAGGAGGTTCTGTCTAAAATTCAAGGAACATTTTTTCACCATGAGCATGACTGAATGCTGGAACAGGATGCCCAGAGAGGTTAATGAGTCTACATAAGCTATCTGGACACAGTTCTGAGTAACAAACTATAGGTTGCCCCCCTTGAGTGAAGGAGTTGTGGAACCATATGACCTCCAGAGGTTACTTCCAACCTCATCCAGTCTGTGATTCTGTGATTTGCAGCACCACTTTAAAAATTTCTCTGATGCCTTACTCATTTTCTTCTAGATATTTTCTTTTACTACATGTATGTCTTGGTGCACTAATTTATTTTAACTGAAAGTTGTAGTGACAGATGTTTGTTGAATTTTGTGGTTTCAGGTTTTTTTTTCTTTTCTATTTGCTTTTTTGCATGCATTAAGGATCACATTTGATACTGCTTTACATGTATATTAAATATTCTGCAAAACAGAGAGATAGCTTTTGAAAATGTTAAGTTCAGTGTTCATAATAAAGTAAGGCAGTTTGAGACTTTTGAACATAACAACCGATTCCTTTCGCTTCAGGCTACATCTATCCTTCAGAGCTCTTTCAACATATTTGCATCAGGTCAGGGAATTGCAGTGTGTGATAACTGATCATCATAATTTTGGCAGAATCAGGCAAATGACAATTTTTTTTTGTCATGTTTTTATTATCGTTTTCCTAAAAACAAATACAATAAGTAAAAATACAACTAGAAACTTCAGTACTGGATTATTGCTTAAAATTCTTTACAATAAGATAGGTTTAAAAAACTTCCAAGAATACAACCTACTTAATTATCTACAATTCTGGTTATTGGGTAGGAAAAGAGGTGGATAAAAGACCAAGTACAGGTGAAAAAAAAAAGTCAATCCAAATGAAAATTTTAGCTCTTTTATTGCTAATTATATGTGCAATTAAAAGTCCTTACTCAAAAGGAATCAGCTTTACTTCATTTTTGCAGATGTTACTCTTGCTCTTTCTGTATGCACCATAAAGGGATGAAGTGACATCCATGGAAAGGAGATATTCACAAGGAAAATATATTTATCAATAGCTGCTTTATATGGATCATGCTCAGGACTGATCACTGACAGCAGCGATAGAATTTATCTTTTCATAGTCAATGCATATGAATAGGAACCTTCAAGAGGGGAGATTCATCTGACTGGTAAAAGAAGACTAAGGACTAAGCTGGGTAAATTTGGGTTATACGCATCTAAGTGTAGGAATCTCAAGCTAGGACAGAGAAATTTCAGCTCAAACATCCATGACTATCTTATAAAAAAAAAAAAAAAAGAAAGAAAAAAAATCCTGTGTAGCGAACCCCTCAAATTTCTGAAATCAAAAACCAAAAAACAAACAAAAAAAACCCCCAAAAAACCTCCCCAAAACCACCCCTACCAAAAAAAAAACACCCAAAAAAAACTACCAAAAAATCAAAAAAAACCCACCACTGGAAAACTGTGTGATTTGTTTCTGTAGTGACAGACACCTTCTTCTTTCTCTTGAGAACTTCATAGTTTTTGATCTGTGGATAGAAGAGGCCATTGAGAGGGACTAGGTGGCAGTTATATGACAACTAAACCCAGTTCAGCACTTCAGCATCAATGTCTTTAAGAAACACAAAGGCTAAATGTGTTAGTGCTCTGCAGGTCATTTCCCTAAGAGATGAAATTATAATTTTAGTAAAACCATCAAAGAAAATCTGCATAACTCAATAGAAATATGAAAAAAAGGAAAAAAAAATAATAAAATAACCCCCCCCCCCCAAACCTTCACTTACATGCTGCAGAACACAACCAAAACCAGATGACATTTATGCATTAAAATGGTGCTGTACATACTATCTGTACATACTATCTGAGGTCAGAATCTGATAAGCACAAGACCAACTATTTACTTTTGATGTTCTTCTTTTGTCACAGGACGTTTCATCTACAGTCCTATTTGCTCTCTAAGGTTTCAGAGACAAATATATTTATGCTATTAAGGCATTCCTCTAATGTGGAAATTTTCCCCCTAATTTCATGACAGATGGAACTATTATCAGCCACTTCTTTTTGTTCAGTCTGGAGATTGTAGCTCAACATAGAGCACAGTTTCCAATAGCAGATGCTTAATGACAGGATGTACCAATTCTCTTAACAATTCCTTGCTTAAGGTTATATTACATAATTTATTCTGTCAGTACAGTTTAAATTGGACTAAATGGTGAGACAGGAATGTTAGATGAGTGTCCAGTGAGAGATGCAGACATGAGGGCAAAGCTAGCAACTGGAACACACAGTGACCTGAATTTTGATCTTTTTAAATGTTTTTAATTCTTAAACTTGCACAAACATTTGCTCCATGGTGATGTTGGTACATAACTGAGAGGTTTGTGTGTAAGAAATACTCAATGCTCTTTTTACTTTTTTTTTTTTTAATTACATCTTCTTCTTTTACATACACCTTTCATACTCATTTCCTGATTGATGCTTCTGCTTTAAAAATAAATATCAGGAAATTGTTTGAAGACTTGAGAATGAATCTTGATCTGAAATCCCTCGAATTTTTCAATACTTTATATACTATACTTTTATATTTTCTTCTGGGAAGAAACAAGCATAAGGCCCATGTGTTCACTGAGTTGTTTTTATATATTTTAAACTCTCCCAAAAGACGGATGCACTGCATCCATTTATATATAAACCACCATCCACTTGGAAACTAAAGCCAGAACAAACCCACCATTTTTGGTAGAAAATGGTAAAATATTCCATCAGAATGGGTGTATCACTTAGAATCTAGAAAGAATGCTGTTAATTTCATGATTAACACGTACCTCCATGACACATGAACGAGAACCTTCTATGCCTCTAGACAAAATATCCTGCTTCTCATTAAGGTCAATTAAACTTGTGTTGATTGCTGTGTTAACATATTTATGCTTCTCTTGGTACCCCGACTAGGCTATTAAGATGCACCTAAGATGTCTATAACAGGCATGCAGGCATAGGCTTGGTGCACTTAACACTCATTGAGACAAAAAGCATTTAATGGAGAACCACCTTCCTCTCCAGAGCCTGGTACACACAGCTCATTGAAGCTGATGTTAAAACTAGTATTGATTTAAAAGGAATGAGAAAAAGACTTAACAGTTTTCCAGAAATGGGTATGAAGCTGCAGAAGCAGAATAAAGCCAGGGCACAAGCAGTAAGATGTGGAGAATAAAAACAGTCAAATACTGAATATATTCTTTTTATCTTCTCCACAAAAGAAAGATGGCCCTAATATAGCTATTAGACTAGCAAATGGGAAACGCCAGCTTCCTCAAGCACTTATTGTTGTCACTAGGCATTTTAATGACTCCATTTAGCACTGCAGCATTTCTTTTGCTCAACACTGACTAATAACATGCTGAGATAGTTACATGCTTTGCAAGTGGAGTTTTATTGAAGAATGGAAAGGTGAACGCCTGGGGATTTTGCTCTTAAAACTGTGGAGGATGCATTTTGGATACAATGTTTAAAGAGGAAAAGAAAATTAAACAGGAAAGGTTAGCAAGGGAGATTAAGGGTGAAGGAGAGAAACAAGGGGAGAGCTAATGAAGGAAATGAAATGGATTGAGAATTACTTTGAAGAGCCACTAGCAGCTGATAATAAATCATGGTGCTGTAAGCACACAAAAGCTGAACAGTAAAAATAGTGATGTAGTAGAAATGGCACAATGCACTTTTCGAAAATGTAAAGTGTTATCTGCAGTATGTTAAAGACTACGAAGTTTCCACCATTTTGAAGTAAATTGCCCAATTGTGCCTTTCTTTCTGTTCTCTTTATTCTAACATGTAAAACATGTTTCAGTGACATTACTGCAGCTATAGAGTTCTGTCTGTAGCTCCTGCAAATTCAAGCCCTCAGCAGAAGGACTTCTGTCTAACCTGTCAGATGCTGACTAGCTCCTTACAGTTGCTAAATACATATGAATCTGTCCCTAAGAATCTAGGACTTATATTAGTATTGCACTAACACATCCCATATGTTACTAATATGTAAGGGTACCATTATTACAGACTTAAACCCTCTACGCAGGATTTACTCACCTTTTTAATATCAATGACTTAGAAAGGGAACACAGCATAGGCAATGTAAATAACAAAATGGATTTTACTACAAAACTGCATTTTTTAAAGACTTATATAAGTAATATTTTAATATTTGTACTAGTAGCCACAGAAGAAGTTGTGGGGTTTTTTCATCTTTTTTTGCTTGTTTGACAAGATTTTTAAGATTAATAACTTAAACATGAAAAAACACCCTTTTTAAAAGGGCTCTTTTTAAAAAATGAAGAAACTATAGTATGTCTTTATTTTTTAGCAAAATCAACTCCTTTTCCCTGATCATGAATGCATGTATGTGCAAGTATTTTTGTGCTCTGCTGCACCTTAGAGATTGGTCATCTGATTGGCTGTTAATGTTCACACTAAGTAAGCATGCATGCAAAGAGTTTTTCAAATCTACTGGATATTGCTAATAGTAGTACTCGTCTCCTGGATTATTCTTCTGTAATTTCTGCTTTTAAAATCACTGTCTTTTTTTGTATATGGACATATCTATATTTACTAGACATACATTTTTATGTACATATATGTGCTCTATGCTCTGTACATATGCAGAAAATGATACGGTAAGTGAAGGATTCCTATTGTTTTTGAAGTACATGGACTATACACAGGCAAATATAATCTGATTATGTCCATATTCAAAACCACTATAACCCACTGAGGGGTTTCAATATTATTTATTGATCACTTCTTTTGCTGACTGGTGTGGAGAAAAACTAAGGTGCTCAGACAATCAATTTATCCTTCTTTAGGAACAATTTTAGCAATGAAGAAATTAAGGATGTATTTTGAGGGGAAGAATTCTGCCATAACCAGCAGCAGCAGAACAACTAACATTATGATGTCTGTGAGTGCTGTAACTTTTTTCTCTTTAATTTTTATTAATTTTTTCTCCCCTTTTAGTCGCCTGAAAGCCATCCAGATGCAGCGATAACTGCTACAAATGGTGCAGCTGCAGATGATGAAAGCATCACACCTGAATCTTGTATTTAGCATATTGCTCAAAACAAGCAGTTTATTTAGGAATCATGGGAATGTTTTTTCCCAGTTTGCCACTAAATATTGTTCTGCTTAAGTCTATATATTTTATGGTATAAGTTCCATAAATTTTAAGTTTAAAAAAGTGACAGCACTTTTTTAGTACGAGAGTTGAGAATATACATATATAAGCCTACTTAATCTCATTTTAGATTTGTCTCTGTAATTTTTGACATTATCTGGAATTTTCTTACATAAAATGAAATTTCCATCTGATAAATTGATTCTGCAGAGATAGAGGAAGAATTTTTTACTTTTAAGAACTTTCCTAACTCAAAGACATTAAATCCTTGTTCCAGCTTTCCTATGACAGTGTCGCAGAAACAATGCTCCATGACTGAAATCATAAAGTAATATGATTTAGTCAATTAAAACTTGTATTATAGAGTTGATTAGTATGGAAAGCCTGTGTATTACACTGTGTGTAATAACTGATGCCCGCAGATATTTGAAACAGACAATCTGTTGATATTATTGGATAATCTTGCATCTGATTTGCAAATAAATTTTTATTTAGTTTTATTTTTGTATGCAAAAATTATATTGAAAAATTTGATTGAATCCTTCAAGTTGTATGAAAAAAGAGATATGTGTCAGAACTGAAAATGCTTTTATGCTGTAAGTCCCTGAAATAAACACACATGAAATGTGCATATAGAAAAATTTGGGTGCTATGAGCCAGAATCAGTGATCAAGCCTTTTTAAACACAAACTAGACACATCTTTTCAGAAGTTGACACTAAAAGGACAATGAATAAAAGCAAATCAATGTTATAGATTTCAATTACTTAGTGTCAGATGATTTTCTGAAGAGAGAGCAAAGAACTTTAAACATGAGAATATTCTACAGATCTTACCTGAATGAACTGTAATAAAAACTAAAATAACCTCTCTGATTTCAATATCTTGCAGTTGCAGTAAGATTCTCTCTGCTATAACTTCTGGTTGCATTTTTACTTTGCTTTGAAAAGAGGAACTTTTGGAGAAGATTTAATTTTAAGTTTAGCATAATTGTTTAAAAAAATATTTGCGAAATTCTTCACAACTTGCTTTTTTTTCATGAGGGTGTTATCTCCAGATCAGAAACTTATATTTTTATTTGCTTGAAGAAAATTATTCTTTTTATCTCAAAACAATGGAAAGCTAAAATATGTTTAAATTCTAAGAAAAAATAAGAAAAATGAAATCATAGTAGTGCCCAAAGTCCTGGGAATTTGGATGAAGTTTTTGAGAAGAATGTGTTGGTTTTTTATTAGAACAGATATGAGATATAGAGAGAATGATGTCCGTTTTATTACTGCCATCTGAATAAGAAAATTTTGTTTTTGTCATCTTTTTTGCTTTGGTTCCTGATAAATTCTATTATGGGTTTAATGAGATAGAATTATTTTACCTATGGATTGGTTTTAAATAGTGTGTGCTCTGAACACTGCATGTTTATGCAAGAAAGTATTAAGTCAATTTGTAATAAAAAAGATTTGAATTCATCTTTCAAAAATTGCATAATCTTTTTTTAATAAACAAACTTTTCAAAATTTCATGTTGTTCAGTTTATTCATGCTGTCATATAGGTGCAAAAATGTTAATAGATCTGGTTCCTGGAACATAGCTTTGAGCTCTCAGCCGTAATTCTGCTGTTATGGATGTTTAAAATCTCAAAAACCAAAAGCAAACAAACAAAAATCCTCACACACACAAATAAAAAAACTAAACAACCCCAAGCCCAAATCTAACCAACCAACCAAGCAAACAAAGAGCACCAAATCCTCACAGAAATAATTAAAATATATTCTTATTGGAATTTACTTTTTTCCCCCCCACAAATTATTGTTCTCTTTAACTTCCTTTTTATGAAAGTAATTTTCAATAACATTATAGGAAAAAAACCCAAAGACATATATCTCACAGAATCTTAAATTTTATGTTTTTATGGTCGTGTAACTAATCATACTTTTATAATGTTCCCTACAAAATTCTCTTTATGGGGCTTGAGCAGCAATGTCACAGGTAATTAAGTTAATTAATTCATAATGATCCTTAGAAATAAGAATAGCTTGGAAAACTTCTTGTGTTTTTTTGATATCTGCTTAGGTTTGGGTTTGGGAGTTTTTTCTAAACTTTGCTTCACTTGTGGCATTATTTTGTCCACATATAAGTTAATTTCAGGATGTAACTCTAGTTGAAATTCAGCATAGCAATATATGCTATGGTCACTAATTTTGGTCAGTAGCACTTAAAAACAAGTGATTATCAGAAAATCTGCTCCTCCCCAAAAGCCTGATTTCCATCTTGCCAGTCATACATGGAACTAAAAATGGAGACGAAGACCATTTCTCACTTTTATTTGCGGATATACATGAACAGACCATTGCAGCCGCATTTGCTTAATGCTGTTAATAGTCTGCCCACGAATTAATACTGTTATAGACGGTCATAACAACCTATAATACATTTATTTATTATGTGTTCCATCTGAGAAATGTTCTATACTTTTGATAGTCAAGTGCAAAAATCTTCCCCTCCCAGTCTGCTCCATTAAGGACAGAGATGTAACTGAGAGCAAAAGGATGGAATAAAAGTGAATAAATGGTGCAGTATAGAGCACATTATTTTAATTCCACAATTTCTTAGCTCATAAAATTTTTGAGAGGGGTTGATTTGTGATTTTTCTAGACATATTGGTAAGAAAGTTACTGCATTATTAATAGGATTTGGAGTTCTGTACATTGTGTTTTCAACTATACTATTTTTTAAATTTAAGGACTTGATATTTATGGTACAACATGCCAAGCACTTTTATAAAAATATTATTTTCTGATTTTTCATGTCTTAGTGTACTAATATAAGTATTTTTGTAAGCATAAATAGTTTAGTAAGTGAATAATGGTTACTTAAACTTTGTAAACGTGGATTACTCTCTCATCTAATTTTAAAAAAAATAATTTAGATGCTGATCCATTAGATATTTCAGGTACTCATTATGAAAAAGAGACCTAGTGGAGCCTCAGATGACATGTATCAAAGCCCTGAGGGCACTAGCAGAACTCAATGGCTCTGACCTTCTTAACCTGGGACACACATACACATAAATGAACACAGGAACTTTACCTTGTGTGTGTATATGTGCAATTCACTATTTCAGACTGGATCAACCAGCAAGTATGACTTGACTTATATACTGGGCAAGTGGGCCCAGGGTCTGGGTGTTGACATTAGATGTGTTTAGGACCCATGCAGATGTTCAAGAGCCTTACCTAGGTATGAATACGCTTGTGGAAAGTGTGTTTACACTTGTGAACTTCAGTCCTGACCAGCCAGAGGTTAGGAGCAGGACTTGGCCATTTTTACTTACCCTTTATGAGCTCTGGCAGCACTGTCTGTGTGTGCTGCTGAATGCAGTGTCCTGTTGGCAGCAGTCTGAGTGGCTGTTGGCACCCATGCCCTGTGTGCTTAGGAGTCAGCCATGAAACTGGATGAGTCTGCAAAGGAGAAAGCATCAGTTCTTATCTAGTAGCCTGGGATTGACACATCTGCATCTCAAGGTGTGCCAGGCTGGGCTCTAGATGTCAGGAAGGAGTCCCTGGGCTCCAAAGGCTGCTGGTTTCAGTGGCTTTCCTAACATCTTTAACACTTGCCCTGAATGGAAAAGGTTTTTATGACTGCAAAAAGATAAGATAAAATTGTCTAGTAGCAGGTAACTACTCCCTAAATTTATTTCAGCTTTAATTTAACTTTGTGTAATCATGTGCTGTAATTCCCGCTGTTAGTAGATAGTAATTACAGGTAGCTATTCATGTGACATTGCTGATTATTACTGCAGAATAAAATATCATAGCCTTATTTGATTGTACCAAGCTTAGGCAGAAGAATTTTTTGTAGGAACACTAGAAGAATAGAAGAAATTCAGAATGAGAATGGAGACAAAATTTATGGAAAATATACCTTTCCTGACTTCCAGGAACATTGTGTTTGAAGACATTCCTATGACTTCCTGAGCTCCCTCCTATGAATCAATGGGCTTATTCATAGCTAATTAAGCAGTATGATCTGATGGGAAGATAGTATGGAATAATTTAGTCTGTCTAACTTATTCTCTAAAGTTTTTTCTTAGTTGACTGAAGCAAGCCATCACAGTAAAAGGAGTTAAAAGTAGGTTCTCAAATATCTGAGTAAGTGTGGTTTTGCTTCACTGAGAGCATTCCTCCTTTCATTCTGGTCTTGGTTATGTATATTATAGAGATTTTTCAAAATTGTTTTTTTCTTTCACCTTTATAGACCTCTTTCTTCTTGAGGTAAAGAAGATTTGGGCATACATGATTTCTTCAGGGCTGAAGTGGGGTCATCTGAATTCTACACACACAAATCATGAAGTGTATGTTGGACAGAATTACAGAAAGAGGTCTTATACCCTTTCCATGAAGTTAATATGACTGAATTTTTTCTCTGAAGTACCTGTATGCTAATGCACACACGATGGGGAGCAAAAAGAGGGAGGTAGAGATCTGTATGCAGACCAAGGGTTGCAATTTCATTGATTTCATAGAGACATGGAGAGACAGCTCACATGGTTGGAGTGCTGCTGTGGATGGGTCACCATTTCATCAGGATAAACAGACCAGGGAGGGAAGGTAGTTGTCTTTTATGTGAACACAGGGGACAGAGGGAGTACTGGGACCTTTGAACATAAAACTTTCTTTTCTTTTTCTTTATTTCTCTTGCCTTTTTACATTTCTGTCTGTGTCTCCTGTGAGGCTGATTAGTTTGCTAAGAGAAGCTGTAGAATGTTTATTTTAGGAGATTAAATAGACATTTAGGAGAATGTCTATTTTAGAAGATTAGAAACATGATTTCATGATATTCTGGACAACTTGTTCTATGTAACCATACTTGGAGCAGGAATGCTGGTTTAGACAGCCTCTACAAGTCACCTTTCTCCTCTTTCATTTTGTGAGCTCTCCAGTAGAGCACCCCTAGTCTGAGTCTGTTTGAAGACACAAATATCTTCAGCTGATGAAACATTTACTAAATCTTAAATAATTTTCCCTTCATTTTTGTTTGCTCTGTTTCACTTACCCGCTTCACACTTAAAACTTGAAATTGATGTGTTCTTTTGCAATAAATTCTATGGAGTAGGCCAGGAAAACCCCTTCAATTCAAAAGATTTAAAGATTTGTTCTCTCAACTTATTTGACAGGTCTGAGTCTTGCTTGCAAGCCTTGCTTAAAAGGAAGGCTTTTGCTACAATGTTAGGAATGTTTCCAAAATACACACACATACACATGCACAAACACAAACACAAACACAAACACATACACATACACTCTGGGAATAATAATTTAAAATTAGAACTAAAGGATTGTTTCAGATTGTGACAAACACTGTAAGCAGTTCAAATCCTTCCACACAAAATATGTGACAGAAAAGAAGGTGAAGAGGGTGATTAGGCTGTAGCATAATTTCTGTGCTTGAGGAACAACCAGACTATAATCAAAATTTCAGTGTTGGAGATAGATGAAGTCTATCAAATTGTGAGTGTTGTGGAAAGAATAAACATGCAATGACAGTTTTTTGCATTTCCAGGGTAAGAGATAGCTGAAGCTGGACCCAACATTTGTTGCTTCAAAACTTCACCAAAATTACATTCAGCATTAGTCAAAGTCTTCCAAAATGAAGAAGTTTGTCCACCTAAATGCCTCACTGATGTCCGTGGTGTAATGAACAAGCAAAGTTTCATCATGGCCAAAGGTGTATGCCAGGTGTGATAGTTAATGGACAGAGAGGACTGTGGGTGGAAGTGAGATTGACTGAAAGATACTTCAAAATACCTTTTGAAAATAAAGTTTACTACAGCTTAGGGAAAAGCCATCTGAGCTTCTAGCCACTAACAGTACCAAGACAGCAAGATGAGGAGGGAGAAAAATATATATGAAGAGCAAACATCATGTAGTCTTTGGCAGGAAAAGCAGGAAAGACAAAGGAAGCATCCAAAGCTGTACCTGCAGCAATAAACAGGCTTGTGCACCAAGTGTTGATGTGAAGGGTGTGATAGATTTCTGCTGTGCATAGACCTGTACAGCCAGCATGCTGACTATGCTTAACACATCACCTGACAGCATACTGCAGTCATGGTTGGATGCTAGAGACCTCATAATAGAATTCTTTTATATAGGATTTTAAGTAAGTATCCTTAGGTTTTTGTACCTAAGAATTTTTAAAGGTATGAAAAGATAGTGTAATTTTTTTCATAGTTTAAATATCATGCATTAGTAGTCATACTTCTTTAGAAATTTTTTTTACGATTATATATTTATCCTTCTAATGTAACCATTTGGATGACACTGCAGCCTTTCAGTAAAAGTTACTAATAAAGTTTAAATGAGGATCAGTTTACAGACATCTTGCTTGTCTTTTTAGCTGCAACAGACATATTTGTTATGATGGGGAACTCTTTTAACATCGCTGTGTTAGGTATTTTAAAAAAATAACATAAATCAAAAGTGAGAAAATTTCCTAACTTGTAAAAAGTTAGCATCAGGGTATGCTGTTACTGCTTCAAGAAACAGAAATCAGTAGAGCAAGGTTTATGGGATAGGTTAAATAACTGATCTTTAAGGAGTTTACTTTAAGCACACATGTTCAGACTTCACAGGTGCTTGAATTTCCATCATTCTCTCTGTTTTTTCCAGTTTCCCATTCAGTGAATTACAGAAATTGTCTCCAGGGCAGAGTGTTCTCAAGGAAGAAAGCAATAAAGACAGAACATTTCCTAACATTATGGTAAAACTGTTTATTTCTTAAGAAAAATAAGTTGTATAAATTAGTTTGACCTTTCCAAATTCCAGGTTTTGGAGGTAAAAAAATTGCCTTTTTAAATTATATGGCTCCACACTGAATTGCTCTATATTTCTGACCCTCAAGTCCTCTCTCTTTTTCACTTTTCTACAGGGATCTTTAGACTAATCTTGTGGTCCTCAGTGCCTCACTTTACTGTTTGGAGGAGAAAAGAAATAAAAGACTTTCTATGACAGCACTTTCTAAACACTTCTGTAGCTTCTGTGAAACTCACTTTAAAAAATAAGCTACACTGATACTTTTTCTACAACCTTATTTTAGAACTACTCACAGAAATGACTGACAGCTAATAGCTCTAACGTTTCCATAATTTTCTGGTACAGTAAATGTCAACATTATCCAGCCAATCATAGCAGCTTTTTACTAATCTTTTTTCATTCTTTAGTTGACATTTCCCCTACTTGAAAGGTTCACATCCACACACATGCACACATACCAGGCTGGGACATTAGTAGACAAACTCTTATGCTAGCTGTAGGGTCTGACTGTAAAATTTTAAAGAACTCCTTCATATTCCTGTCTATCCCAAGTATTTTCTATAGTCAAAAATTCAAAAAAATTAATTTAGAATCTTTGCATGAAAATACATCTTTTGAGAATTTTATTCAGGAAAATTAAATTATAGTATTCAATTTGACCAATTGCAAAGGACAAATAATAAATTTTGTGCAAGTACAGAATGTATTCCGTATCAGTAGGTTTCACTAAGCAGCAATTTAAGACAAAACTTTCATAACAAGCAACCATAAGAACGAAGGGCTTATTTACCTTGCTCCTGGTGCAAAACAAATTTATTGTCATTGGTGAATGACAATTATTATATTTTTCTTACAGTTAACTCTGATTATTCATTGTGTGCTACATGTGAAAGTAAAGCACCTTGTAAATATGTATTGAAAGCCATTTTAAGACTGATTTTTTTAATCTTTTACCGACTCCTTCAGTTTACATATACCATCTAGATATCTTCTTCAGGTATATTTCTTAGAATTGGAAATGCAGTAGCTATAAAAGTATTATCATCATTATCTTTTGAGAAGCTGCCGTAATGGGACAGATACTTATTAAAATATCATACAAATATATGGTCAAGATTTCTAGTAAAACTTACAGCAAATAAAAATGTATTTTGAAGGACAATGTACTTCAAAAATTGAATCATCATCTTCTGGTACCTTTATGATGGTAGCAACACAAAAACTTTTCCACTTCTGTATTTTTTAAATTCTGGTTTGCAGTGTCAGCAAAATGAAAGAAAGACTGGGATTTATTTTCAGTTACCATAGGAAAAGATGGGAAAAGAGAATCATAAAGAATAAAAAGAAAACAAGAATGTTTGTGTTTATGGATTGCAGAGATAGGTGCCTCAAAAATACATAAAATTGGTAGAAAAGTATCTCAGATTATCTATTTCTAGAAGAAAAACACTCCCTATACAATATTTATAAGAAAGGACTCTTCTCTTTCAGTTTATGTCCACAAAACTTGCTTGCCTTGTGATTCAGTACTAAATGCAAGATTTTCTCACTACAGCTGGTACATACTAGATGCCTGTTCTTGACATATCTGGTTAAAATATCTGCTTAACTAGTCCTATGGTGGTTAATAGCACTAGAGAAGAGAAATTAATGTCTTTGACATCTTTGCTTTTCCTAGTTTTATAACTAATTTTTCTTTTTCTTCTGAAAATAATTTTTCCATTAGCAGAAGCTGAATCTATCTTTGCTTTGGAGGCAGAATTCTGCCCCTAAAGCAAAGAGAAAGTTCAGAGTTAATAACTCTTTTATGTGTTTTACATATAAAACTGACTTATGTCCAAATCGTAGCTGAAGTAACACATTTCTCAGCAGTTGATTAAGCTTATTAATGCCTTCTAAGAATTCTAGCTAGAAAAGCTCACTTTTCCCTAAGAAATGTTCACCACAGTAAGGATGATAACAAGCAGATACAGGCACAAGACCACTTCACTATTTGCTCCTCCAACAGTGAACAAGCATATTCATAGTTAACTGTAAAGAGTAGAGATAATACCACACTCCAGCCTCCAGCAGCAAGGGCCTATCTAACTCCTTTAAATGACTTATGCAGGAGAAACAATTCACCTACCTGCTTGGAGAAATGATAGTCACCAGCTTCTAAACAGGCTGAGTCTATGCTGGATGGACACATGTTTTCTGAGGTATCTAGTGTGTTTGTCAAAAATGTATTTCTAGGACTGCTCAGTGAAAATCATTCAGGGAGGAAAAAGTATTCTTTTCATCAATAAAGCCTGAGCATGATGTATTTAGGAAAAACTAGTTCCTTAGTTCTGCTTGTTTTTTTTTTCCAGTTTTGCTGAGCTTACACAATTAAAGCTTGATTAAACACTCTCCCTTGTTTTGTCCTTTTTAGTTAAAGATGACCTTGATAAAAATGTGGTTTTCATCACACGATTTGATCTAAATCCACAGAACATTGCTGGTTAGGGAGAAAAAATAAAGGGCTACATTTGCACAAAAGTACTTATGGTTGTATACATCCTTTTCCTCTGATTGCTCATTGTTTAAAGTGAAAAAGTACTGTTTTACTTTTTAATTAAAAAAAAAAAAGAAAAAGAACCATTATCCTTTCTTCCCATTTGTCTTCTAAATTGCAAAATAATCTATACACACAATTCTAGCTGAGACACTTTTGAGAGGCTTGCTTTACAGTGCCTGGTGTATATTACTTTCTAAAAAGTCATAAGTTAAGAAACCTAGAGAAGCAGAGGTGCAGTTGCCTGCTTGCATATTTATACGCATGCAAATATTTCACACACAAAGAATACAGTAGCTACAAAAGAGAAATTCTCATGAAATTCTTGTATGGTTCAACATAGTTGACATCCCAATGTTACTTGGCTCTTACTGTCCAAGTCCTAGTCTGGAAAAACATATGTTGCTCTTACAAGAAAACTTACAGGCCAGTGAAGGAATAGACCAAAAATACTCACCCAAAACACGTCAAAGGATATAGAAAGTTTTGCATACTCTCTTTCGACTTTTATTCCAATCACAGGCCATTACTATATACTAAGTTTATGTTGCTTATGTTTGCTGCTCCTTTCATTTTAGCTAATGCATCTACTTGATCATTCATCACTATTGTGACTATTACTGCAACATTTTAGAGAGATCTAGATTCTGTCAGATATAGTGTGTTGGAATGGTTTAAAAATGGTTGCCAGGCTTATTTTTAAAAGCCATTTCTTTCTACTATGTTCCTCAAACACAATTTAGTCTCTCTATTGGAAGCGAAAGAAATAGATGTAGAAAAAGGCTGTGTATGATAGAAATGTCAGATTCCAATACACAGTACAGGATTGGTGGGTTTTTTAATGTTTAATGATGGGGTTTTTACAAAAATAAAATACATTTTTAATAATAGGTATTTTTTGTAATTGCAGTAAGAATACAAATGCCTCAAGATAAATTCTTTGATACTTTTAACCATGGTGATGATAAATTATATCGTCTATATTAGAAATTTTGAATCACAGAATCATATGCAAATGAAAGGTCACTTGCCCCAACTTTTCTTACACTACACCAAATTATGTATTCTGCTGGCTAAGGTTTCTCCTGAGGAAGAAAAACCCTGCATGATTCTGATGATAACTTTTTTTTTTTTTTGTCTTGAGAAGACTTTTTACTTTGTAAATGTAGAACATGACTTGTCATCAATAAACTAAAATGAAGAAATCCAAGTATGCATAGACTCAGAAAAGAGAACCTGTGTAAATTTCAAAAGAATTTCTTGTCTTTGGTATAAAACTTGTCTAAATATACTTTCTCCTTTAGAATACTTTTGCAGGTTTTCTTGTCTATGTTGATGAGGCATTAAATTATTGTAAAAGTCTCTGTAGATTTGTCATTATGTTTATTTATTGTATGTATGCAGATATATGTTCACATTTATATAATATTGACGAAATTATTATTTCCACTTTCTAGGTATTTTCAACATAACAAAACCAACATTTCAGAGAGGTCTCACATTAAACTATTAAAAACTTATGGAACTTCTAGCAAATGTTAAAACTTAATATAATATTAATCAATGAGAAGAATATTTATTAAGGACAGAAAAAAAAGATATTCTTGTAAACAGATACAGTTAGCTAAAACAGGACTGAAGCTACAAACTCAAGAGAGGATAAGTATACATAACTAAGATAGATGGATTAAGCCCATTTGCAAATAATTCTTTTAACTAAAAAAAAAACCCAGAGATTTTATTTATTGCTCTTAATATTGTCTAGATGCAAGACTTATGCTTTGGATGAGTTTGCATACATTCCTGGATGATCATCTTAAAAAATAACCATGCCCCTCAAAAAAACCCTAAACAAATAAACTAACAAAGAAGCAAAAAAACCCCACCAAGTCAGTAACAGCAATACCCACAACCAACAACAAAGACATAACTGACAATTTTTCACAATCTCATTGTAAATGTGTTTTACTTCATGCTTCATTGAACAAGAACACTGTGAGTCACCATTCTGTTGTTGCTGGGTCAAAATCAGAGTTTAGATGTGTAATAGGAAACTTTGGATGCTCCATGGATTGCCTGACATAGAAATATCTATGGCTCCAATTTTTCTTTGTTGTAGCCTTTGGAGTTTAGTAATGACATTGTAAAGACATCAAAGCACACCAACACACATGCAGTCATTGTCCATAGAATGAATTATATTTTAGCAATTGCCTTAAAATGGACAGGTAAATAATAAGTCATATTAAAACCTATCTGTATTCTTGACTGTTGAGTTCTACAAATCTAAAAGCATATTTGATTCTCTTTTCCTCTGCTATTGCAGGGATATAAAGTTTTCAATAATATATAGCAGAAGAAAAAACACAAGAAAAATCATATTTTTATGTATTTATATGCACTATTTCAGATTACTCTTCCTGAGAAAATTACATAAATATAGACAAGCTTGTAAAATGATGCTGAAATTTTGACAAGGAGACAACTTGTCTTCTGTATTCTCATCTAGAATTACAATAATATAAGCAACAAAAGAGTATTGAATTTCAAAATATATTTTATAATCCATCATACTATTTGTTGTAAGAGGATTGTGTTTCAGATGAAATGCAGTTGAAGAAAACTCATCTATTTCATTACATTTCTCAGAAAGTGGACTTCCCCTTTAATATATATTTCAATCCGAAGAGTGATGTGTTGGTGAAATGAAAACAAATGACAGAGCTATCTCCAAAGAGACAATGTATTATTTCAAAACGTATGAAAAGGCACTTTCTTTGCCCTTATGACAGTTAAATGCTCAAAGTGAGACAGGCAAAAAACATAGTTAACTCATTCAAAGAGACATGAAAAGTGACCCTCTTTTTTTTCTTCAGTGTGAAGAGAGAGAGGATGGAAGGGACTGAGGAAATGTGTGTGTGTATGTGTTTTACTGAAACGTCTCTGTGGTGCATGTGAAATGAAACCAAGTCTGAATCAGAAAAAGACACTTTTGATTTATGTCTAAATGTTAATTATGTTAATTATGTTAATTAAAAGATAATAGATTGACTTGCAATACCACTCACATCATTAAAAGATGAGAATATAGCTAAAATTAATAAGGGTGAATGATTAAATGATCAGCTTAGATGGTGATCACAGTGATGATAAAGTCTGAATAAATACCTTGTTGTCTAATAGGATTCCTTATTTCAGGGCTGAAACCTTATTTGAAGGTATACATAATTGCTAGATTGAAGAGGAAATATTTCATTTTGTGTTTGGAATCATGAAATTTTTTTTCTCTTGGTAATTATTTAATTATTTAAGTCTCTCTCTTTACTATTCTGAATAATCATGATCAATATTTGAATATGTTTTGAGATATTTCATTGGAAAATTATCTGGAAACATAAACACACTCTTCTACAAAATGTGAAAAATAGAACTGATTTAATAACTTGAATACAAGATATAGTCTGTTCTGTTTCTGACAGTGGTCTGGTATCAGACACTTCAATGGAAGTGAAAAACCCACAGAAGACATTTGTGCTTTAAAACCATAGAATCATGGAACCATTTATGTTGGAAAAGACTCCCGAGATCACCAAGTCCAGCCATAAACCCAGCACTGCCAAGTCCACCAGAAAATCATATCCCTAAGCACCACATCTACAGGTCTTTTAAATACCTCCATGGATAGGGACTTATCATCATCAATGTCTGACCATTTTTTCAGTGAAGAATTGTCGCCCTATTTTTCGAAGCCTTCTGATGTTTACATTCTTGGAGTCAGAGTTCTCACACTTTTTACCAAAACAGTATGTGTTTTTCACATTCCTTCTTGGAGGAGGAGAAAATTGACAGACTGTTCACCTGGCCAGTGTGATTCAGAAGAGGGATGTTATCCTCTGATCTACTCTCACTTTAGAGAACCTATAAATTCTAGAAAACTGTAAATAAAGTTCTCTTTTTTACCTTGGGCGACTGAGCGTGTGCTGCATGCTCATTTCGTGTCTCAGCGTGACAAAGAATTTTTTCCTAACATCCAATCTAAACCTCCTTTGATGCAACTTGAGGCCATTTCCTCTTGCCTTGTCTTTTGTTGTTAGGGAGAAGATACTGACCCCTACATTGCAATAACCTCCATTCAGGTAGCTGTAGAGAGCAATAAGGTCTCCTCTGAGTGTACTTTTCTTCAGGCTAAACAACCCCAGCTCCTTCAGCTGCTCCTCATAAGACTTGTGCTCCAGATCTTTCACCAGCTTCTTGGGAAGAAGCTTTTTCCCCTTCTCTGGACATGCCCCAACACCTCAGTGTCTTTCTTGTAGTGAGGGGCCAGACATAGCACTAAAGCTGTAGCTTCACCAGTGCCGAGTACTGCGGGATAATCACTGCTCTGGCCTTGTTGACAACACTATCTTATACAAGACAAGATGGTATTTCATTCCACCCAGACTCAAAAAAGTAGAAGATTAATTTAACAATAAAAGCAAAAACCCTTTTGCTGAAGTTTTGTCTTTCAACGTGATAAAAAGACTTTGCTGTTTATTATTCAAACCTTCATATTCCTTCATATTAACATTTAAAATATCTTCTCTGGATTCCACTTTTTAAGATGTAAATAATGACTTTTTCTTGATATTGTAAGTAGAAATAATGCATTTAAGCATTTTCTTTACACTACAAATACAAGTCATTCACTGTTTTTGAAATAAAGCATTATGAACATATATGTTAGCTGGGTGTGTTATATATGTTTGGGATTAAGTCCAAGTTTCAAAGTTATAGAATGCCAACTTCATTGTCTTTGGATGTGTTTAACAGAGATCAGATAAAAATGAGGCACTATGATGAAATAAGTAATTTCCTACTTATATTCATCTTGAAATAGTAGTTCTGTGATCTTCTAATACACATCGTTCTGGAAATACATCATATTCTGTAGAGAGTTTTATATCTACTTTATGCACAGATTATGTAGCATCCTAAGTAATCCTATTTATCTGTTAAAGTAAATTCCTATAGCCTTGTAATTTAATGTACTAATAGTTGCTGGATGAAAGATGAAAACACAGGTCTTAAAACCACTAAGAGTATAAATGATAGCAAGTTTGGTTATCAGTATAGACAAGGGAAACATAAGCATCTGAGTGTGGGCAAAAAAATATTGAACATTAAGAAAGGATGGAACTCTAATTTCCATTTTTACTTATTGAATAACTCCTGTTAGTGTAACCATATTTACTCCAAATTGGTGGCGGAATATTTCGACCATCTCCTAATGCTTTGTGGTCCTAACTGACCTAGAGTTTTTCAGTTTCTGATGAGTCAATTTAAGTTGACCAAAAGGAGACAGCTGGCACTGTACTCAAACCTGCTGTTTATTTTTGAATGTTCATGAAATGTACCTTTGCATCTGCTGGGGTTGGACTAAATACAGAACATGGTGTGCAAAAAATGAGAAGTGGAAGCTGAGGTGCAGAGTAACATATCTGTTCACTTATGTACTTTGAAAAGAACAAAAATATTGGGAAGGAA
This sequence comes from Acrocephalus scirpaceus scirpaceus, assembly GCA_910950805.1. NCBI lineage: Eukaryota > Metazoa > Chordata > Aves > Passeriformes > Sylviidae > Acrocephalus > Acrocephalus scirpaceus. Next base: position 64,624,288 of record OU383774.1, on the reverse strand, counting down.
CAGAAAAATGAGTAGAAAATAGAAGTGAAAAAGAGTAGTTGTGAAAACATTTAGGTTTAGTTGTAAAATAAATTATTTACAACAAATGCTCTAGCTTCACCCCAGCTTCATATGGAGCATCATACTGCTTTGTGTACTATATTCTTGGAATGGAAGAAGAAAAGATGGAAATCTCTTTTCATAATAAAAGTAAAATCACAGAATACAACCATCCGAGTCCAAGATGATGAAGATATTGTACGTAGATGTAAGTAAATGTAAAATAAGTTATAATATATTTCTTTTGAATAGATTTGTGGGCTGATAAATTACTCTCTGTGAGGAGTCAATGCAAAATTGGTTTGCATTTTTGAATGATTGCAATAAAACTTCCATTGTTTCCCCCAGCGTGAATGGAGTTTTCAACACTATTCCTGAACAGAGTAACCTTTGATGTCCATTTTCCATAAGGAGTTGTAATTTTTTTCTTTCTTTCTTTAAAAACTAATCTCATGAGACATGAATATCTTGCAGCTGTAGAAGTCTGTATGCAAATAACTGCTTTGTCAAATAAAACATCAATAAGTCAAATTTATTAACATATGAATACATTCAGCTTATTAGGCAAATTATACAAAGCCCATGTATTCAGCAAAATAGCATGGAATTCCTTGGACAGTGGTATTGTATTTTTAAAACTGTTTTAAATATTCCTGTGAGCACAAAGCCTCAATAAAATAAAAGTACTGCATAGGAAAACTTTGTTTATGAAATTTTGTAATAAGCAGATTGCAAGCATTAATTTCAGTGTTACACAGAATGCATTTAAACTAGTTTCAAGAGCTAAGCATTTTCTAGGTTATCTGGACATTATTTCAATTTAAAACCAGTATGAAGCTCTGTAAATAGTCATCGTTTTCTGTGCAGATTGAAAGTGTGAGGTGATTGTTTATGGTGTGTGAAATGTATGTGATATACAATATGTGGATGTGTATCCTTTCAAGAGCTGAGTGACAAGCATGAGAAATGGTTCTATGTAGTGATGACTGCACTCTTAGCCCAAATGACAAGTGTGTGGGTATTTCCCTGGAGGGCAGTATCAAATTGAGAATCACAGTAGTGACTAGAGCTAAGCTAAAGAAGAAAACTGCTATTACCTATTTTATGAAAACCATACTTTCTGTGAAATCTGGAAAGAGATAAAGTTTGGATTGATAGCATTTATTTTTTTACAAAGATCAGAGACAATAGTGGTACTTCAAAAAAGAAACTCTTTTTTACCAACTTCTATTTTTCTTTGTTACTATACTTCTGTTTATGAAAAGATTTGCATTGTGCTGATACAGCCTCTTTATGTCTATACATAAATACTTTTTCTGCATCAAATTTATCATGAAACATAGAGCCCTATCTGTTTACATATGCAATGCATTAATCAGTCCTGCAAATCATCCTGTCAAGTTAATGAAGACTTGTTTACAAATTATCAATGCTGCTGCTGAAAATATTAAGATATTTCAATTCTGACTATTCCATAGATTGTGTTTTGGTTTTTAACCATATTGTTTGCACATTTTATTCATATTTACACTGAAACGAGGCTGATGAGCAGCTGTTCCTTTTTAATCTTCCTCTTCCTTGTCCAGGTTCCCATACATCCACCTGTACCATAAAGTTGTTACTGCTGTGTAAGTCTCTTTATTTCATCTTTCCATTTGCCTGCCACTAACACTGGATCACAAAATCAGACAGTAATTTAAGTTGTAAGGGACTAGCTCCAAAATGGATCTACTGTAGGACACAATGAGAATGGAACGAGTGAAATAAGACTTTGAAACCAAGGATGAGGGTGCAGGGGAAGGTGTTTTAATTTTTAATCTTTTTCTCATCACTCTAATCTATCTTAGTTAGCAATAAATCAATTTTCCCAAGTTCATTTTGCGCATAATTGTAGTTACTAAGTGATGTCCCTATCTTTATTTAGACCCATAAGAGTTTTTATGGGTAGATATCTCACTGCTGCACAAAGTTAACCCACCACAAATCCACTGCTTAAAGCTGGGTCAGCTCTATCAAGCTGTTGAGGGCCTTGCCCTGTGTGTGTGTGTCACCAGTGATGGAAATTCCACGTGTATCTCAGAAACCGTACCACACATTCCACTGTCTTTGATAGCTCTTGCTTCCTGCATCAATTGAGAATACCCTCTGTTGTTAACTATAGTCTGTTGCTTCCTACCCTGTTGTTAGACATATCTAAGAAGATTCTGGGACTGCTTCCACAAGCTCTGCTCCCAGGTATTACTGTTAATATCTCCCTTTTCTTTTGTCTTTCTAAGTTTCAACAAAATCTAATACACTTAGCCTTTCCTTGTGCTTTAGTCTTTCCACTCCCATCAACATTGGGTGGCTTCTCTCTGGATGAACTCAAATACATCAATGTCTTTTTATGCTGTGCAAGAGAGTTCAAAATTAGATGTCACAATCCAGATGTAACCTCTCAAGTAGTAAATAGAGGGAAAAAGTAATTTCTACCATCTTACAGGCAACCATCTCATTAATGCAGCCCAAGATGCTGGTAATCATCTTTGTTACAAGGGTTCAGTGGTGTCTCAGATTTCTACTCATCTGCTAGGGCCCCAAAGTCCACTTCTGCAAAAATGTTTATACACAGTCAGTCTCTAACCTATACTGGTGTATGGGGTTATTCCTGCCCAGATGCATGACTTATCATTTGTCATTTCTGAATTTCATGAGATTTATGTCAGTTCTTCTTCAAGCCTGTTGTAGGCCATCTGAATAGCAGCTCTACCCTCCATCATAGTGATGGCTCTCCTGTATGTGTTACTGTCTGCAAAGCTGCCCAAAGTGCTCTCCATGCCATCATTCAAGTTTTTAGTACACACATTCGTCAGTGATGGCTCAGGTACTGATTCTTGAGGGGAAGCACCAGTTATGAGTGAGTCTTCTATTAGTGTCATAGTACAATAATTATCAACTTTGGTCATGGTGGTCTAACCAGTTTTCTGCTTATCTCGTTTTCCACTCATTCAGTCCATGCTTCATCACTTTTGCTATAAGGGTAATAGGGAATATTGTGCAAATTCCTTGCTAAGGTCAAGTTACATGACACCATATATGACATAATTTCTCTTCCAGATTATATCTTGCACCATCCTGTTATGCAGTATTTTTCCTATTCCTTGTCTGATAAGCATTTTCTCCCCTATGTATCCTTTATTATATTTGTTCTATTTCTCCTAGTTTTCAGTCATCTTTTGAATGTTCTCCTCCTTACCTCTTCTGCATATTTGGTGCTTGAAAAGTCCATATTTTCAGTCCTTTATTCTGCCTTTTTGATTAATTAAAGGGTCAGAAAAGGTTCAAATACATAGCTAAATCAAAAATAATATTACTTTTAGTTATACAAAACATAGGAAAATGTGTTCACATTTCTCAAGGTATGCTGCACATTTGAACCCAAAACATATGTACAGAAGACAGACTTCTGATTTGTCTCACTTTTAAAGACCAGACAGACTTCTCAATTGGTCTATTGAGTGCAACCTGCCATTTCAAACCTGTTGGCACTACATCTTTGAGCCTAGGTGTTCTGTAGCAAATTAGTATTGCAAAAAAACCCCCAAAACATTGCAAAGATTGAGAGGCACAATCAAAGGTCAAGAATTGCAGTAAGTGGATTCAGCAGTCATAAAGCCTTTGATGAGTTTAAAATGTTATTGTTTACATGTTTCTAGGTACCCATGATAAATAAAAATCCATTATCTGTGGATGAGAGGATAAATTTGTGTCTAAGGAGGTTTTGAACTAAACTGAACTGTGACAACCTCACTAGAAGAAATGAGTAAATATGTATGGCCTGGAAAAAAAGTGAATATGTAAAGTGCAATGCCACAGAATGAGGTTTAATGTACCTTTACTCTAATTTTCAGGTGGAATAAGCTGTCATAATTCAAAGTCAGTTCATTCTGAAAATGTGTTGGAGATGGAGGAGCAAGGTGATTACAAGAGTAATGGTAAACAAAATAAATGAGATAATTGCCATTAAGTTCATGTAAGAAGGATTTCTTGAGGTTTTTTTGAGTTTATTGTCATATTGTTGCTATAATTACAGAAGAACATTGATAAAGAGTTATACATTTATATTAGATTTCCCTACTTGAGAAAAACTTGAATTATTTTACTCTTGTTTTCTCTTCTTGCATTTATAACAACACCAAATCAGAGCAAAGAAATAGAGGTTTTTCTTATATTTACAGGATATGGTGATTTTTTCAATCACAAGTAAAGAATAAACTTCAACAAAAGAAATATCACGTCAGAAATTATTTCTGAATTTACTTTATTGGTAAAATAAAAAACATTTTTCCTCTTCAGCTTCTAGCCATAAGTTTGACTTATGACTCCTGAATCAATATAAGAAAACTACCAAAACTCAGTTAGACACCTAAACCATGGAAGGAAAGGCTTTCAGACAGCAATTTTCTTCAGTGTTTCTAACAGATACATTATTTTTTTTAATGCAGATAACTGTGGAATCCTTTCTGAAGTGCCAAGGTCTCTTTTATCCATGCATAGTTATTTTATTTACAAAACTACCAAATCTGCAGACATTTATCAGACTGCAGAGAAACAGATGAAAATGCAGGGGGAAAGATTTAAACCAAGATGCCCTAAATTCAGATGCATTAGATCTTTCTTGCTCTTTGTATGCAGCTCACAGGACAATAGGCTCATGGTCAGTAGAAGCCTCTTTGTGCCAGATAAAACCTCATAAGGCCCAGATTTAGGTAAATGGTCTTTTTTTCTTGTTGCTCAGCTCTACTATGAGTGTTCTTGGGGCTTAGAAAATGGCCAACAAGACATTAATTGACTGTATATTAAAACATTACATTTTGCCTCAGTGGGCATTGTTCACATTTCATTTTCATCTTTTTCAAACACTGAACTATGCATTACATTCAAAATATAAAACCTGACATCCATATACTTTTTTGATAATGAGTTTAATACTAGTTGTTTGTTACTGACTTTAATTTTAGTCATCACATCTGAGCCAACAGACCTCATGCTAACCAATTATTTTTGACAAACTGAAATCCAACCCTGTCAATGAAAAAACATGTGAGAACACTTTAGGAAAGAAGGTCCTTTAATCAGAAAAAGTACATATTTCTGTTGTTCTGCAAGGGTATCCTACATTTAGAATATCTTACTTACAAAAAAAGAAAACCACCAAAAAAACCACCACCACCACCAAACTAAAAACTGTCTGAAGAAAAATAGTAGTCTTCAAGCTGAACAGAATTGTCTGAAGGCTCTTCACTATTCATGGTGCATTTTATAGTTTAACTATGCTTTACTTTGGATAAATTGAAGTATCCTAAAAATGTCTTGATGCTTATTTCTACAAACAGAATTCTCTGTGGATTAAGACATATTTTTATCCTTAAATACATCTCATGTACCCAACAAAAGTTGAAATTGTTTCTATTTGCATAATTCTAGAGATGGGAATACAGTTCCTTTAATCATTTTCCAACAGCCTATTCAGCTTTTCCTTTGAACTGAAGCAACACTGCACCCTGTTATATCAGGTCTTGTTAAAAAAGTTTAATGTCAATAGCCCTACTAAACTAAATTCCCCTGATTTTGAAGGTTTAGGGCCTGATAATCCTTATTCTGTGCTCAGTATCAAGTGATGAGGTTTTAGAATAATACTTCAGTATTCTTCAGTAACACTACACTGTGAAGTAGACAGATGGCCTGTCCTTTCTCTTGCCTTCTGTTTCCTGGATTCAACTACAGCAAGAGATGTGCTAATCCAAAAGTGGGAGCCTACAAGACAGTAACATCTGTTTGGACGGACTGATATTGTTCAAGTGACTGCTATGAAAAACAGATTAACATTTTCTTTAAAAAGGTACCAGAATTGGTATGAAAGTTAGCCTTTATCAAAGCTAACCTTCAGTTCTGTAATAGCAATTTATTGACTTTTTTTTTTTTAATTTTAAATTAATATATAGTTGAGAAAACACTGACTTTTTTTCTCAGCTAGAGAACCTAGAGAACCTTCCACTGCAAGTTGTTTGATTGTCTTTGAAAGGATTTTCTGTCTTGTTTCTGTGATTGCAGTTCTGACAGTTAGAACTATGTGAGCATCCTAGGTAGGTATTTTTTTACAGCAATTCTAAACTGATATTTTTCTTTCAAAACTACGTATATGATAACTGTTAACAAACCAAAAAGCTTTCTGAATTAAACATCTATAGATTTAGTCAAAAATGAGTTAGAACAATTTATGTTTGTAATGATTTAACTTAACGCACAGCATTGCTCTTCTGAAGGTTCTTCAGCTTCCATATGTGTGAAGAGCTGTACTGAAAACAGTGGGGATAAGTTGTAAATGGGATGCTTCATCAGAAAGAGGATTTGAATCTGAAGCCAAATAGCTAAAAGGGAATTATCTGGTTCTGGAAACAAACCTATCCCAGTACTGACAGATTTTGACAAAAAATGCAGAATATATTAGGAAGATGGAATAACAAGTTGGAGATCTATTTACACACTACTTATTCTTTGCTGAGATATCTACATTAGCCAAAATGCCAACAGAGAGATTAAAAAAGACATATATGCTTAAAAATCCAAGATCCAGAAAGTAATTGAGTTTATGTGATTTATAAATCTACCTACCACTACTGATGATGCCCCATTTAGCTTGAGGATAAGACTCCTACAGTTCTTAGAAATGTCTTTCCATTAAGGTAGGTATTAGTCTTTCACTTCACACCAGGGTGCTAGCTGGCAAAGTTGACACCTGCCTTTTTAATGACAGCACAGAAGTAAGATCAGCCTTGACAAAGTGTATGCACTTTTCCTTTAATTTTTGAGAACTGCTGCAGAAAAATCCAGCAACAGTTCAGAGAACAAAATGCTTTTTTACCTCTGTCTAGCCTATAATTACCATTCTAGAGGAGCAAGAACTTCTGACAATCAAGATGTATAACTTCCGAAAGAATTGTGAGGACAAGTTTTATGCAGAGCAGACTGAAGATCGAGCCTTAGACTACTTTTGCAAAATCCTAAATCTCACTTCCTTAACAAGTGGTTTGATTACCATCTCATTACTGTCCTACTGTCTTGGCCAGTAGCCTGATTGAGGGAACATGGTTTAAGTTTGGCTAGATATTTGGACTTGCACAGCAAATTTTTTGAAGGGAAGATTATTTTATGCCTTTTCACAGGAGGCAATTGCTGTTCTAATCTGTGTTCTAGACACATAGGTGTGGACATTTCTTCCACTACAATTTCATATGACAGAAAAGGGTAAGTTTGAGGCTTGCTGCATGATGGGGAGGCAGAGCTATCTTTAGAGGCTAGAGGAGACTCCTACATGGCACTCTTGAACTTCTGCATCCATGGAGTATTTTAAAAGTCTAAATGCTTTGCTGGATTACACTGTCACTCTTGAAATATCTACCAATTTATCCATATGCCCTTCGTTGTTTTGCAAAGTATCATAACTGTAATTTTGCCTAAATTTCATTTCTCTCAAGATTGTATAGAACAAGCAGGAAGCAAAACTATTAACAGTTTTAGATGTATCCTCCATTCAAGATTGATTTGATGTAGAAGTTCCAAAGGATGACTTAAATAACCTAGTTCATCATTGACATCTTTTACTTCCTTTTAAGTAGATACAATCTAGTCTCTGCTCTCAGCTTGGTGAAAAAGAATGAAAAAGAGTGAAATCTATATTTTCACTGCAGCTCTGTCTTCCTCCTCTATGTACTTAGTACTGTCACCCAACCTGCTTATATCACACACATAGTCACTGCAGAAGTAAAGCCTTTTAATTATGTTATTGCATAATTAAATATTAATCACTTTATGTCCCTGAATTGCCTGGAATTCTCCAAATTTTCAAAGATACTTTAGGCTTAGACTTTCTGCCTGGTTTGACTTTTCACAGCTATGAACCTGAAGGAGTTTTTCAAGTCAGTGACATGCATTTTTAAGAAATTCTAAATGAGTAATGTACATTTAAAAAATATGGTGTAAGAAAGGTGAAATAAAAAAGCTCACACAAGCTGACAGCCTCAGAGAATGCAAAACAAATGAGCAAGGCCCAAATCTGTTTCACACTACAGCGCAGAGCTATTTCAGAGAAGGCTGGTCAGTCTTCCTGTAAGTAGTACTTGTAAACAAAGTTCCAAGAAACAACAGAAAACCCACAGTTTTCTGGTTATTACTTCAGGGGATTTTTTACAATAATGACATTATTTTGAATCTTTGGATAGAAAATGACTATGTATGATTTTAAGTTATTTGCTGTTGTTCATTCATGTATGGCTTTATGAAGCATTTAAGCTTTTCACCTGACTGTATTATGCAATATATTTTAGGAAAATTCCTTGTTTTAAACATTTTTTTCCTGATTATCTAATTTCAAATTAGAGAATTACCAACAAATAAATCATTTGAATGCTTCTGCCTCTAGGATATTTTAATTTTTTGTGCAAAACAAAATAAGCTGATAAGCAAAATGTTCTTTACAGAAGAATTGTGCCATGAATGTGAAGTGTGTGATGAAAGAAAACTGGAATTTTGTGTACTGGGTAGATAGACTATTCTCAACATGTGATTAAGTAAGCTGAATTTTTCCTTTCTTTTCATATGATTTTGTATAAGGTCTATTTTTCAATACGTGATTGAACTTAAAATGATCAGATCAAGTTTCAGGCCCACACAGATGAAGAAATAATTTGTTCCTTCATCTCCCTGTAGGTATTGTAGATATTAACAAAAACTGAATTGTTTTGTATAATTATGAATAACAAACATCTGAAAATGCCAATAAATACTTTTATCCCTAAAGTCCTCTAGTGCTGAAAACATGAGTTAATAGGTTTTAGCTGTCTCCAAAAGTAAACTGAAATTCCTAGAATAACAATTTTGACTGTAGATACTGAAAGTCAGAACTGATTAGCTCTTGAATGACCAATATTTTTGCTGAATTAAGTTATAGATACAGATATATTTTAACATCTCAGGCCAGGTTCTCTCCCCTTATCCTACTAAAATTCAAGCATAACTATAATGCTACTTCCCCTACTTTAGGCATGACACAATTCTTTTCAACAGCTATGCAATTGCTTATCTTATTTGCATAGTACTCTAATTAAAACTTATTCCTTAAAAAATATAGCCATCCATTGTCACAAACTAGAAATACTTGGGGCTCATAATTACGCTAATTAAATAATTCGCACAAAAATGTTTATACAACTAATGAAATAAGGTTCTACTTAGTTTTGTTTTTCTTAATCATGGGAGTAGTTGTTAAGTACACAATATATCTTAAGGAAAGCATGATAATATTTTAAGGATTGTTTCCTGTATCTTGAAAAATCATGACTAAGGCATGTGGACACATCTGCTGTGTCCAAAGAGGTCAGGTATCATAATCCCAGGTCAGGAGGCAGCTATTTCAATAATAAAATATTTTAAAGCTAGACTTCTATTTTATTCTACAAGCTGTGTAGAAACTTCTGCATGCTCAATATTGATTACTCCCTGGTTGGGTTGTGAAGACTTTGCCCTGTCATATGTCCTTGAGACAGTGATGTAGAAATCCATTTGTCTTATGCTTAACCTTTCACACAGCTTCTGAATTTAGTTATTGTGTGTACAGGACTTTGGAAATAATTATATTCCCATAGGCAATAATGGACATGAAAGCACCTCACCAACCTTACAAGGCAGTGCCACTTGCCACATGACGTATAATGTTCAGAATTATACCCCTGTTAAAATCCTTAACTTTTCTAATATACTTCAGCTTTTACTAGCATGTCAAATGAAATGATGTACTTCACTTTTCAAAATATCAACTGCATTGTCTGGGTTCCTATGATCCATGCGATATGCATACTTATGTATCACTGTGGTATTCCAGCAGCAACATGTTATATGTGGTTTAATTTTTGGATTTGGAGCTAGACAAGTCTTCTAACAGACTCAGAAACACAACATCAGCACAGCTAAGATAAGCCTTACCATGGGGGAAAAGATCTAACCCCAATAGACTTGCAAAAGGAAGTGCCATATACTGGATGATGACAAGAGACTGCTGGGAAGTATTTGAGAGCATGAGAAAACAGCAAATAAATAAGTGACAAGGCTAAAATTCAGCTACATAAATATCCAGCCTTTGATTTAGACATTCATTTTCATCGTCTTCTGGGAAAAGGATTGTTTTGATACCTGGATCTCGCACATATGCCTTTGACTAAAATTGAGCTCATATATTTGCAAGTTTTTTTAATCATCTCTCTTCTAATAATCCCACAATGCAATGCCATTTATGTTTATTAGCACTATTTGATGCTGACAGCACAACATTAGGAGTAGTTGAGTCGATTAATAGAAGATGTGCAATATTATAGTACCTATACGTGTGTGTATATAAATATATCTGTGCAGATTTCACCATTTTTCAATCAATACGAAATGCAAGAATGGGAGATTTATGTTTTAAAATGTACCTTTCAATATAAACAAAATACTTGAAAGATGTTTTCATTCTCTTTGTGAAAGGGAATTGTCTATAAAATCCCTTGGACATCCTTTAAGATTTATTTATGTTGTTCTTGACCTTTTTAGACAAATAGTGGATCAAAGAAAGCAAAACTTGAGGAAGAATAACTGCAGGAAAAAAAGGGAAACAAAGTCACACTTTAAGCTTTCATCCTTTGAACTTCCCAAACCACAGTATTTGTACACATTTCCTTTTTATCTCATTTGCAGTTTTAATCATTAGCTGGTGATTCTTTTACATGCTGCTATTACCATCATGAGCCAATATCATTGTAAGAAACAAATGTCAACTTTTTCCCTGTCATGATAAGATTTTCATCATCATCATCATCTCACAGAAGCTGTGACTTTTTCTCATCTGTTGGTAAGCCTTTTGAGTCTATATTGTTTGTCCAGTTTATTGGAGACAAATACCCTCGGATCTGTTTCTGTATAAGAACAGCATAAAACCATGTAAAAGACTTTAATGTATCTCTGTCAATTCACAGTCAGAGAAGAATTTCGTTTGTGGTGAAAAGTCTTGATCCCCAAAAGTTAGCTTTGTGAATTATGACACCTTCCAATATGCTCACAAACACGAAAGAAAAAACTCAAAGCATAATGCTCAAGAGGAGAGGAAAATGGGATCTGTTCAGGCACAACAGATGGTGGATGTAGCAAAATTCTGGAGTCAGAGAAGGGGATAAATTTTGCCTAAATTGTATGCTGTACTATGTTATTACCTACACTGAGGTGGCTACTATAAACTCCCTTTAAATTTAGTGGGTAAAAATCACACCTTTGGAGTAACAATTATCTAACCTGCTTACATTTGTACTTCAAGACAAGAGAAAGTACACTCTGAAATTTCATTTATTTTTCTTTTTATTGATTCTGAAGGTGACCAGTCCTGATACATACTTCAGCATTGTAAATACTCTGACTCATGTTCTGAGTTATTAGAAGCTTGGTTTTTATTTAGAAGAGTATAAATTGAGCCATATTTAGTTATTTAGTTGTGAATTATCTTCCTTCACCTTGTGATAGACCAGAAAAGAGAAGGTTCTTCCACTTCAGCCCCCGAAAATGACCACATATATATCTCTTAGTCTTCATAACGATGGGAAGAGTTTTTGCTGCCATAGAGGTAGGCAAGAAAATGCTTAGGGTTCAGTCCTTTCACAAAGTCCTAACAAAATTTGTCAGAAGCTTTTCTTTATGTCTCATCATTTATATTCTATAAAGGAAGAATACACTAAAACATCACATTAGTCAATTTTTCTACTAAAAGTTCTACCATTTTTAGATTTGTAACTATGGTGAATGAAATTAGTTCTATGAATATCTCCTGTTAATAAATATTGCAACTGTACAGAAAACTTCCCACTAGTTTCTTAATATACTTTAATAAATTCTATATTTAAACTTTTAATTTCTCTATACATGTGATGACATAAAAGCGTCCCTGATTTTGTTGCAGGAACTTCATGACTTTGACTGGAGCAAGGCCAGGCAAGTGCAGAGTCAGGCGTAAGAAAGTAAAGCAGGACTCACACCTGCCCTGGTTCAAAGGAATGGGGACTAAGCATTCTCTTGACAGGCAGTGTAAATATCTTGCCTTGCCATTCAAAGTCACTAACTTGAAAATTCATTTTGGGAGACCATCAGGAAAACTTTATTCTGTTAAGATTTAGTAGTTAGTACAGTTAGTTCAAGGGAAGTTAAACTGCTGGGGACACAAATTCTGAATCATAAATTATTCAAAAGAACCTCACTTTTAGATAGGGTTTACATACCTAAAAGATGTACATGACATTAAGTAATGCTTTTGGTTTTTTTTGTTTGTTTGTTTGTTTTTTTTTTTTTTTTTTTTTTTTTAATTGATGAATGCCTGGTGAGATGGGATGCTTAAAATCTTCTGATTCTGTTGACCTGAAATTCTGAAACATGACTCTTGTGTTCTTTTTCAAGTTTACATACAAGCACCTCAGCTGTGTGAGATATTTACTTTGCTCTAGAGTTCACAGGAGAAACCTTTGTCTCAGAGGAGGAATCTTCATCTATATTGTTGTAGGAAGACTGACCTTGTCTGTGGAGATTGACAGTGGTCAAATAATAGATTTCCAGGCTCCAGGCACTAGCTTGGGGCCTGTGGAAATGCTGAGTGCATAGCCCTCTCATCTCTGGCGTGAGAAATTGTAAGGAGGAATCTAAACAATCCTTGTAGATATTTTTTCCTTGATATCTCGTGTTTTTCCAACTTGTTTACTGGCAAAGATGTTTAGAAAGAAGTGTTGGCTCTAATGACCAATCACTTCAGGGTCACCACATATCGTTACTATTCAGGATGGCCAGTGGCGTAACGACATAGACTCCGAGTCTTCAGGCTGGAGGGCTCTTAGCAAAAGTTTATTGAAAGACAGATTTCTTTTATACAGTGTTACGATACAAGTGACATGATTGGTCATTAGAGCAGACACCTCTTTCTAAACATCTTTGCCAGTAAACAAGTTGGAAAAACACGAGGTATCAAGGAAAAAATATCTACAAGGATTGTTTGGATTCCTCCTTACAATCTCCCACGCCAGAGATGAGAGGGCTATGCAATCAGCATTTCCACAGGCCCCAAGCTAGTGCCTGGAGCCTAGAAATCTATTATTTGACCACTGTCAATCCCTACACCTGTCAATTGAACATTATCACATAGTAGAATGACACAAATGGTTAAACACACAGAAATCTGAAATCAGCAAAAACCAATAAACAAACAAACATAACCACCCACCACGCCTCCCCAAAAATAACCAAACCAAAACAAAACCTCACAATACCAAAACCAAACCCAACCCTGGTGAGATTAATTGCAAATAAATAATTTTAAGTAATTCAAGGTTAAGTATTTAACATTGTTAAATCTGCCTTGCAGAGATCTACATTTATATATGTTCTGCACACTTCCCTTTAAGTTGCAGAACTGAACTTACAAAAGTGAAAAATTGATACATTTTCATCTGGAGTCTGTCTTTTAAACTCAAAACACCATGTGACTTTTTTTGCTTCATTGGATGTGTTTATTTGGAAGTAAGAACAAAAATGTAGTCATTGTTGGACATGCTTAGGAAGCTCATACCCAAAGAGCAGTAGATGAGTGAAACATTACAGTAAGAGAAAGAAAGAGTAAAATAAGAAAATAAATTCAAAATAGGACATATTTATTCTTTTCTAGGTCTATTCAGAAGGAATGGAATGGTAATTCAAGCATCCTGATACATTATCTGCAAATGACATGTTTCCTTCAAAATTCACAGTTATTGCTGTCTAAGAGTAAAATTATTTTTCCTCTTTTATTTCTTTCTAAATTTAAAGTAGAAATTGAAACCAATATATTTCATAAGGAAGTTTTCTTTCCTATGCAGTTCTCCATTTTTTCCAAAATGAATATTAATGATCAATGAATAAAGAGAGGAAAGTGTTTTTATGAGATCTGATTTATCTTGGAAAAGAAAAAAAGCTATTTAGTAGTGATTGTGTTCTTTTATGTTCTTGAAAACAGAATTCTTCTCATAATATATATTTCTCTGTGTATATCTCTATATGTAAAGTTAGTCCTTATTGTTTTTTCTTTGCTTTTGAAGGATATTTGTCAAAATCAATATTGTTAACATAAAATATATCTACCTGAACCAAGTTAAGAGAAATATAAAGCATTTAAAACTTTTTAATTTCCTGTAACTGGTTTGTCAAGTAACTGTTATACATATATTTAATGGCTTTAGCTAGCCAAATTGATCTAGAAATACATATATACTGCAGCCTTGAGGAGTAAAGGACATCACACATATGCACAGATGCACATACATGCATCTATATCTCTATATTTATTGTACATGGAATGAAGAAAAAAGGTGCCAATAAAGATATTTCTTTTGCCTAAAGGGAAAGTTTGTATGATTGACAGAACAGGATGCACATTATGCTGTTCAGTTTAGTTTGATAAAAATCTGAGTTTGTAGGATAAAAGCTTGGTTATTTGAGTCTCTAACATATCCTAAAACATATTTCTATTGCTAACATTTTTGTTCTGTATATCATGATTCAGTTCTGAAGTTCATAAAAGAAGCATAAAGACACAGTTTTGATCTCAGTCTGGATTTTCACATAAATCTATTTCTATTATATTTAGTTTGATTTAAATCTCACAGATCCTCAGCTTTCCTAAGTGATGTGACTGTGACAAATGCTATAAAAATATTTTGATATAGAACTAATATTGCAATATTGTTTTTAAAAATATAAAAATCTCCAGGAGGAAAAAAATAATAGTGGGGAGAAATCCAGTGACATTTTTATTTCTCAAAGAAAATCATAAAAGAATCATACAAGAACAGGGACTGAACATATGCTTCAAGAATTATTCAGCATGAGATTTTAATTCACCACCAGAAATGCCGGTTTAGAAACTGACTCATTTCTGTGGTATAATGTCTTTCCATAGCTGCCCTTAAATATTTGATAAATTGTGCTCAATATGTGTTCTGGTTTTGACTGGGACACAGTTAATATTCTTCACAATGGCTGGTACATAGGGTTGTGTTTTAGATTCATGCTGAAAACAATAATTCAAGGATGATTTAGCTACTGCTGGTCAATGTTTCCACAGAGCCAAGTCCTTTTCTGCCTCTCAACCTACCCCATCAGCGAGAAGGCTGGGGGTGCACAAGAAGTTGTGAGGGGACACAGCTGGGAGAGCTGACCCCAGATGGTCAAAGGGATATCCCAGGCCATATGGTGTTATGTCCAGCATGTAAATCTGAGAGGAGAACAAGGAGGAAGGGGAGTTATTTTGATCAGTGGTGTTTGTCTTCCCAAGTCACTTGTACAGGTGACAGAGACCTGTTTTCCTGGAGATGACTGAACATCTGCCTGCCTGTGGGAAGTGGAGGTTGAGTTTCTTGATATTTTGTCCTTTCATGCACAGCTTTTGCTACTAAAATTGTCTTTATCACTCAATATATAAATAGTTAACTTTTCTCTTTCCATTTCCCTCCTCCACCCAACACCACCAGTGAGTGACTGGCTGTGTTGAGATGAGCTGCTTCTGGAGTTAAAAAAAAATTAAAAAAACAGAAACCCCCTAGCTTTAAAGATGAAAATGGTATGTGGGATCATTTAGAAGACAAGGTGTACAGAAAAAAAAATTGATAGATTATCATAATCTCTAAATCAATAAATAATAACCAAGCAGCAACATTATGTAATCTGCATAACAGAAAGAGAATAATCGGTTCTAGACTTTAGCTTCACCTTTATTCAGGTTTATGTTCCAACACTAGATGCAACAAAGGAGAAAAAGTAATGTTTGTTAATGTCATAGAATGGAAACAGTTCCTCAAAAATGGACATGACCTGGAAAGTAGACTGAAGCATCAGGGATACTGAGGGCAAGAAAAAAAAGAAACCGTAAACACTCTCCTATATATAAAATTCATGAGGAAACAGAAAAGTTGCAAACAGGAATTGCACTAGTAGGACCCCTTCATTGCCATGAATAAAACACAAGCATCTAATCACATGCAATGCAAATATTTGGTATATATAGCTGTATGTGCTGGAGAAAGAAAAAAACACAGAAAAACATGAGATTTTTTGTAGAAGAGTGGAGAACAGTTTTGTGTTTGTGTGAATTTGGAAGTGATCATATCAATTGCAGAAAAATATATCAGAAACATGGGGTTGGCTGCACTTAATTTCTAATTCTAACTGTTTGGCACTATCAGCCTGGTTGCATTCAATAAAAACTTTCACAGTCACAAATGTAATGATATTGGGATTTATTGAAGCAAAGAAAATACAAATTTGGAAATTACCATTGATAAATGCACTTACTGCACTAATGCTAAATGTACATTCTAAAAAAAAAAATCAATTGGCAATTCATTAATCTTAACTTTGCAATCAATTAAGCTTCATTTCACCTGGGTATCATCTGACATAGAGACTCAAATCTTATCAAAGGGACCTCCCTGCTTTGGGGAGAATGAGGAGCCAGCCTGCTGACTTGTGTGTTGACATGCTGTTGCATTCTCATCCTCTGCCATGGAGGATTTCAAATTCCAGGTTTCTGTCATAATGGTGAGGGGGACAGGGACTTTACATGTTAATGAGAGATACAGAGAGTTTTGTTTACAAAAGCTGTGGGTCTTGTGTAAGGGTGGAACAAAACTGTGACATGTTGGTATCAGTCCCTCTTCCACCCACCTGAGGCTGAGATAAAATAATTCTGCCTGATAACCTGTCACTTCCATCAGCAGCACATCCACATTAATTCTTTTCTCATGGAAATCCCCTCAACACATGCCTCATGACTTTAGACCTCATTTCTACAAAAATGTAAAACAAAATATACTGCCTAAAGGGTAACTCACTTCAGGTTCATCCTATGGCATACAGTGAAAGGGATCCACAAACACAAGATTGTGAATAGAGAATGCTTATTTTCTGTTTTCTCTGTAAAAACATTGTAGCTGGCAAATGCTAGTGGGTGGCTGGGTCAAAGCAAACAAAGTGTCAGTGTTCTCATAATGCACGATTGTGGTGGAGTCCATTGTCCATACAACATGTATGACAGAATGCTACAGTGATTTAGAAAGAAACTATTGCATCAAACCAAGTAGAAAACCTAAGACAAAGATACCCTCTGTATAACTTATCTGTGACTGATACATAAAAAAATTTCCCTGCAGTAATTTGTTTTTGTCTCTTGAGTTTTTTACTATTGTCTTTACAGTTTTATGCCCCTTCATTATTTTCATCATTGCACTTTTTCTTTATCATCTTCAAATTCTTACTCATTTCTAAAATGTTTATTGCTCTTAACTTCTCTGTTCAAACAAACTAACTTCAGTTCTATCCATAGGATGCAGTTACAAATTTTCTAGTGCTGAAAACAATGGTAGATGAGCATTGTTTGTTTTCCTTGTGTGGCCTGGAGCCATGGTATTTTACCAAAAACCATTATAAATTTTTAAGCCATCTAGCAATAGAGGTTTTTCACTACTATTTTGAATGCCTGCACTTGTGTCAGCTTTCCTTCAAGTAAGAACTCAAGATCAGTATTAATTTGTAACCATAATCTTTCTCCCTATTAATTGCCCTTTAGTTGCATCTAGAGCAAGCTAATTTTTTCTTAACAAAACAATGGATCTCCTATCCAAAGCAAAGTTCAGACAATTCTTTGTTAAGCAGATAGGCATTCATTCTTGCTTTTGAGATCTGAGTTTTCAGAGTAGACAGCTTTTCCTTTAGCTCTGTATTAGGGTCTCTAGAAGGTCTCATATGGCTGGAATTTTACAGTTAGTGTGTTCACTGCCAACATTCCTGAAGTATTCTTTTTTTCATTACCTGAAGGTTCTATAGTGATGAGTTTGCAGCTATTTTTTCAACAATGTATCTGGAAGGCACCAACAACTGAAACTGGTGTCTCATTTGAAACATTCATTTTGATTAGCATATAACTGTGATATTTATGTAATCCAAATGCATACTACAGGAATGCAGGCAGTGTGCAAATGGAACCAGAAGGCTGATGCCAGCAAAGCAAATTCTTCACTGGGGACAAGAAAATATTATGATTCAGAATATGTATGAGCTGACCAATAATGGCTTTAGATTCTTGCTGAAGAATATTTTGTGCTCATCTTGGACTTTCAGCTTAAAAATTTCCTTAGTAACTGTTTTTCCAACTCTTCTTTCAGCATGCATAGAATCTCTAACTAGCTTTCACACCTGAAAATATCTGTCTTTGTGTGCCCTTTTTGTTTATGTGTATTAATATTCTAATAGTTTTTGTCATCACACATTTGTGCCCATCCCCCAGCATTTTTTTTTTTTAATTACCCAAATCCCAGAATAGAGCACGATTACATAGCTGGAATATGCAGTGTACCTTTTCCTTACACCTGCTGATAGTATTTATTTCACGCTAATTCACTTCTACAGTTCTACCTAAAACTCACAGAAGTGCAAAAATCACAACAAATCTCTGTGAAATTCAGACAATTTGATAATTTTACAAGTTTCCCCTATCCTCCATAGGAGACCTTTCACATCACATTAAAGAAGGAAATCCCAGATTTAATTCCTCCAAATATGCAGTTCAACTACCTTGAGGAAAAAAAACCCCTTCTATTCCTTTCACGTAAAGTAAATAAAGTCTTAGTGAAAATTCCGTTTTATTTCATTTGGTTTTCTGTTCATCCATCTGCATGCAAATGCAAAAAACTAGGGGGAAAATAATATTTTACTGAACAAAAAGAACAGTATTTTTTAGCCAACTCTACTATGCATATTTATTTTACATTATTATTTTGTTAACTGTCGGGAAGTGCAAAGCCATGAACAGAAGTGAAACCACAATTACTAATTGCATATGTTTTAGAAGCAGCTTTTCATTATCTGTCATAATTTTATCGCATATTAGAGTTATTTTTTTCTGGGTACTGTAGTCATTTTCATCATTAGAGAGTATAAGAAGCTCATTAATTACCTTGAACTGCCAAGTTACTTTCTTCCTAAATTACATGTCTATTTCCTATTTTATGTTTAAGACTTTTCATTTCAAGATAAAATTTAAGCTTTTTTCTTTTTTTTTTTCCTTCTTAGAAGATATACTAAAGCAACATGATCAGTTTTATAATTAAATGTTTTGACATGAATAAGCTTATCTGCTTTCCTGAAGACAGTGGGTGTAGATCATCGGGTTATACAAGAAATCTTTATCGTCTAGTACAGGAATATGAATGCAAGAAAAGTTATAAATACTGAAATAGTTCTTTAGCATAATTAACAATTTAAATGCTTTTGTAGAGATTTGAAATAATGATGGACAAGAGAATTTAATATTTAGTTTTTGTGAATCACAAAACTGGGCTATTGCTCATCAGGTAACAATGAACACCACTACCATTAGTACTTGATCTCTTTGTGCTGGCAAATGAAAAAATAACATCCGTGTAAGACAAGGACGACCAACAAAAGAATTTCCAGCTTTGAATCAACCCTTTTACCTGTTCTAAATTTATATGTAGCATCTGCCTTTTGACTGAAGGATAGTAATCCTGTAGGATGAGTAAAATGAACAGTGTTCTCACTGCTGGACTAGGTAGAAATTTAACTCCAGACATTCCTCTATTCTTGCAGTTGAATTGTGAGTTATCAAGTCATGTTTCAGAGGTGACTGGTTTGCAGCTTCATATAATTGGGTATTTCTGGCTCACACTTCAGCATTTTCCAGTCAGGTCACTATACAAGACAGCAGTATTCTTCTATTTCTGTTGCTCTGTTTTCTGCTTGTGGAAATGGACTTTCCTGCTCCAGTTTTGTACCAGTGATTTTTAGACCATAAAATGTTATTGAAACCCCTTTTAGGATTACTCCTATATAAGGGATCTGGAATGTATTGACTGTTTATGCCAAAGAAGCTCTTTTGGTTATGAGTCTTTGAAACAGTCTATTCTCTGCTCTTCTTTCTAAAGGGTAGGTGTGGGAGAAACTAAATCTTTCTTCTGTCCTTCAGAAAGATATTTTGCTTTTATAAAACTTGTTCATGATCTGGATATTCACAAGTTTTAAAGCACTCTCTGTATTTTTTTATTCATGTTCAAGTGTTATTTTTTGTAACCATAGCATATTCAATACTTCTTAATGAGCATTCAAGTGCCATTCTGAAATAACTCAGTGGGCCACAAATTGCATTCTTCAACAAAGAAAGATCATTCAGGTGAACAGGTAAAGGACGGTTTCCCAGAATAATAAAAATATTTGTTTGTTTCTGAGGCTTTTTCAACATATTAAGAAGGTCTTTATAATAATGTTGAAGCTCTGCAATAGTCCTTTATGTGACTTTATTCTTATGTACCTGAGAGGATCAGTCATATTTTCAAGAAATGGATATGATATCCTTTTCCACTATTCAAACAACAATGGTAGATTTCAACAATAATATAAAAAGGTATGATTTTACACATTTCATACTATTTGCACATCTCTTTGAGTTCTGACTATGGATTCTATATCACTGTGGGCAAGATCTTATAATTCTCTAGCCATAATATCATCCACCTTAAACAGTATAATTTCAGTGATTTGGTGCAAGAAAATATGTTTACTGTTATGGAAAAAAAAAAGATCTTTTACAGAAAGTTCAAATATATTAGTCTTACTATTAATTGTAAGTACTAAAACAGATTTTTTATACATGATTGAATAAGTTTTCAGTGATAGGGTAGTAAAGGCTATTTTGAGACAGCAGAGTGATTTGGATTTAAGTGATTAGGACTTGAAGGTGGATTGAAAAGTGAAATGAGCCCCTTGGCTTGGGGGCTGAGTATCAGCATCACAAAATCCATCTGAATCCCAGACACCAGCAATGTACCACGAGGGCTGCTGCCGGGCCCAGTACTTTTTAACATCTTTATTGATGACCAGATGATGGGACAGAGTGCACGCTCAGGAATTTTGCAGATGATGCAGAACTGGAAGGAATGGTACCAGCAGATGGCTGTGTTGCCATTCAGAGTCACTTTGACAAGCTGTGGAAATGGGCTGATGGGAATCTTACAAAGCACGACTTTGTAAGGCAGGGAAATACTAAATCCCGTGACTGAACAAGAATAATCCAAGGCACACAGACAGACTGTGAGGCCTGCTGACTGGAAAGCAGCCTGACATAAAATGGCCTGAGAGTCTTGCTGGACAAAAAGTGGCCCATATATATGAGGGAAAATGAAAGAAAAACAAAAAAAAGGGTAAGATAAAGATGATTTGACATCTAGTTACCTGAATTATACATTTTGACTCCTCCTGTGCCGTTCTGAAAGTGGTCACTGATTATAAACTGCAAAACCAATATTAATATTCATTAAGGAAAAACACATTTGTGCAAAAACTTTGACAAAGAACAACATTCAAAGTTACCGTTTTTAATAGTAATACAATTCTAAAACACATATGAAGACCAGAAATTCCTTGTAATTATGAAAAGTCTGTGAAATTCAAAGAACAGAACAAAGAACAATCTAAAAAAGTTTTGAGTTAATCAGATATAGGCTAGAAGAGTCTAGTTTAAGTTAAAAAGAAAAGAACAGAAAATAGAAAAGAGGGAGATTTTTAAAGTTTTCCTGTGTGAGAAGGAAAAATTCTTTGCAGGAATTTTCTTTTATACTCATCTTTCTTTAAAAGTACTAAATAGAAAATCTGTAAGTAGGCTGTGAACAACTTCAGTCACTGCACTACATAATTTATCAGCTACATTATAAACACATGAATTCTCATAATACTGGTAAGCCCAGCATGATAATTTCTTGTGCTCGATGCCAAGCAAATTGTATCAGTACCACTCCTCAGAAATTTGGCCTTGTAAAAGAGAATGTATCCTTATCTTTGTAACAGAAATAAGATGTCATATGGCTGAGCAAATGCAGTGCGCTCTGTGACTAACCACTGAAATTAAAAGTCAAACTATCAAATGCAAACTGTCACACGGCTTAGAGTAATTAAAATTCTCTTTTCCCCTACTTCCAGAAGGAATTTATATTTCATTTTTGACAAGAAAATGTCTCAAGAGCTATTTCTTATTTACAACAAAGTGCACCTCCTATGCTACATTGTGGTGAAAATTACATATGACTTTTTTTCAGATTTTTTAAGAAGAAAATTATGTTGCTTCAGAATGCACCTCCAAAAATATTTCCTTGCATTTCCAAGTTAATACTAATGAATCTTTCTTTTGAGTTACAGTAACTAAATTAACTTTTGTTCTGGTTTTCTTTTTTGAGGGGGGTGATTATTTTGGTTGGTTAGTTTTTGGGTTTTTTTGTTTCTTGTTGCTGTTGTTATTGTTGGGGGTTTTTTGGTGGCAAATGTTTAGGAATAATTCATGTCTCCTAACTTTGGTCATACAAAACATATATATTTTTTTAGGCTAGTTTAGGCTAGTTCTTGATATGCTATCTGCAGTAGCGGGAGTAAAAAAGCATCTCCAGAAGGAAGCAATTTCATATTACAAAAAGACATACAAGAAGAAGCTCATCCAGAGCATTTAAGATTGGAGCAAAAATTGAAGCATAACAATAACTATAATGATTATAATATTATTACTGATCTAATCAATAAATCACCTAAGCTTTAATAGTCAATTTTAATTGCCAGTGAAAATATAAAAAAATATGTAACTTAGCCATCTTCTTTAATGTCTTCTTTAAGCCTACTTATTTATCTATCTACATACGTATCATGAAATTGACAAGCACCACTCATTAGAGATCAAAGAATTCTGCTAGAAGCTATCACAGAATCACAGAATGGTTGAGGTTGGTGGGAGCTCTGGAGATCATTATGTCACCTGGAGTGGGCTGGTTAGCGTAGTGTATGGTGAGGCTTTGAATACCTCCAGGGATAGAGATTCCACAACCTGTCTGGGCAACCTGCTCCAGTGTTTGACCTCCTTCACAGTAAGAAAAAGTTTTTCTTATGTTTAAGTGGAGTTTCTTGTGTTGCAATCTATTTTTTCTGGGTGCTATTGAGAGTATTCTGAAATTATCTTTCTGAATCCCCTTCCATAAGGTATTTATACACAATGATAAAATGCACCTGAGCCTTTTCTTTCTGAGGATAGTATGTCCCAGCTGTCTCAGCATCTCCTTGCATGTCAGATAATTCAATCCCTTAATCATTTTACTGGCTCTAATTCTAGTGCAGAATACAGACACAGTAAAAGACAGTTTCTGCTCAAAGCTTCCAGGAGGAATAACTACCAGAAAGACATATCAGCTAAGCTGAGAACAGAGATAGGTGTTGTGGGTCTTGCCTGTTCAGCTACTTATCAACCTGCAATGTCATAGTTCAGGCCATATGCACACATACAGTCTCTGCTAAGCAGAGAAAAAGGAAAAATATATTTAAGCTTAATTAAGTATAGAGATCTAGAAGTAAGCTACTTTTTGCTCTGAAATAATGACAGATATCATGTGAGGAAATTTAAAATTTTCCATTTCTAATTTAATTTTATTATATGAGTTAATCCTTTACCTGCTTGTTTCCTGAAAGTGTTTAAAGTAACCAGTTTCCATGGATGAAATCTGTTAGAGGTCCTTATTAAATCTAAGCTAACAGTAAAACAATTAAAATAGGATTAACAATTAAAACTATTATCCAAAATAGGTTTTTCAATGGATTGTACTCTTTTGGGAATTGAAAAAAGTGCTTTCATTGTACCTCATTCAGAAATATAATGAGAAAATATGTTTTACTAATGATATAAATATATTAATTTAGTTTTCTATTTCTTGTAGTAACTGGAAATAGTTTTAAAACTTACCTGATTGCACAACAAGTGGTCTTCCAACCAATTTTAGAAGAAATCCAAATATGTATTAAAGACATGATTGTAGGAGTGCATTTCTACACCCAAACAAATGTTTTCAAATAAGGAAAAGGGGGTTCTGTCACACCCCTGACTTTTAGAAAAGAAGCACCAGAACTTTCTGTTCTTCTCTTATCGCAATTGGCTCAGTGCCAGCACAGGGGCACTGGTTGGACTTTAGAAATGTTTCTCAAAGCCTGTAGCTGTTTCTATTGGCAGCAAGCCAAATTATTCTTCCTTAATCATTGTATACTTAAGAAGGAGCACATAGGTGCTCAAATGCTTTTTTGGACTGCCTTAGCCAGTGCTTAGAGTTTTCTCTATACTATGTTTGACTTATATTTCTTTTGTTTGATACTTTTTGTTATTTTTGTCATTATTAAAACCTTTTCTTTTACAAAGCACGTCCAGAGAAGTTGTCTTGCCATTAACAAGCAGAGCTGGGAGGCTGCAAATCATCCCTCAGATTTTATACACCTTCACCCAGCCTATTACACTCTGGCCATGTGTAAGACTGTATCACATGATATAAAGAGAGGAACAATAAGAATCAAATTATTTTATAGGAAAATATATATCTTTTTCCAAAACATTAAAACAAAATTAAGGATTTCACTTGCAAGTCTATATAAACCTTGGTTAATCTGACTAATACGTCACTGGAGTGTTTCAGTCTTCCAAGGCTTCAGTTCCTCTCCTTCAGATCAGGAGAAAGTATTGGGTCTTCCTTCTTGGATTATTAGGGTTATATCAGGTATTGTTTTATTTCATTTATGCTCTCTTCTGGGACAACACCTATATCTCTTGAACCTTAGGAAAAGCAAAGGGACATATATAGTTTATATTGACTGGGTAGCAAGTTCAGCACTCGCTTCATTTATCTATGAACTAAACATTTTGATTAAACTAGTTGTCTAAATTCTATCCATGACAGATATGTTCTTCTGTAGGGCAGATGACATGCTGTGGGACAATCAGTGAGAAGATTTGTAAATTCCATCCTTGTGACTTGGATCAACATTTAGTTCACTAAGGTCAGGCTGAGAGAGACCAAGCCACTATATTAATGTTAGTAACACATATTTGGGAGAGAATCAACTTTTACACTATTTTAAACACTACACACTTTTTTTCCTGAATTCCACTAATTCTTTACTTTCTCATCAGCTGTTATGAACTCATACCAATTTATTTTGATGTAGGAGTTACACAACTTTTTAAAGTAATCTTTTTAGTCATCACTTTATTGGTTTCAATAACTAGGCTTCGTTTTAAAATAATTTATTTTATTTTATTGCTATGGTTTTTCAGCTAAGAATTATTAAATGTTTTAGTTTGAAAGAGACTTCTGGAGGTCCAGAAGTCTGTTATATAGATTTATATACAAAGATAGAGAGATACTTTTTAGTACAGTGCAGAATCTTCTCTCTGAAATCAAATCACATGTAGACCAAATAAAATTCAAGTGATATTTTAGCTGCTCAGATGGCACAAAAAAATGGAAGCATAAAGAATGTTGCATCTTTGATTTCCTGATCTTGCCTCTCATGAAAGGTATTACTCATCAGAGAGGTAGGCATAAGAATCTTGGATTCCAATTCTCCAGTGTTTCCAAATTTGTGGTGAGTATACTGCATTGACCAGTATCATGAGCTATACCTTTAATATCTTAAAATGTTAATTTAATAATTTATTCTTAAACAAACTGAGTCATTTCTAAACCATAGCAGGAAATAGAGGCTTATTTCAGTGAAGATACTTTTTGCTTTTCAGTTTATAAAATCTATAAAGACTATACACAAAACAAACTTTGCATCTTTTAGAAACAGACTTTTTCCACATATCTAAAACACATTTTATTGTTACTGGGAATTTGACTAAGAAATTTACACTTTAGGATTTTTTGTTTGTTTGTTTTTTGGGTTACTTTTTTCTTTTTTTTTTTTTCCTTGAAAATTCATTGAAAACAGTCAGAGTCAAACCAAATAATTTGGTATTACATTCAGCCTAAGCTTCTGCTTTTTGGCAGATGCCCCACAGCTATCAATGCAGCAACTGGCTGAAGGTGATTTAATGGCATGTATTTCAAAAAGAATCCCAAAAGAGTTCCCAGTGTATGAAGCAATAAATGTCTTCTATAGCTCTGAAAAACATGAAGTCTTGCTGAACATCAAAAAACTGCCCTGAGATCTCAGCCATTGGAATTATCAGATGAAGCTCTAAAAACCAAAATATTTTCTTGGCTCAGGAAATGTTTGTTTTAAGAGATCCCCACTTAATAAGGCAATAAAACCTATTCATATGAGACTGAGAAAAGTTTTCACCACCTGTAAATTCAAATTTTCCCTCTGTCAAGATTTTGGCTACTGTCCAAAATGGATTTTTCGCTGCTTGAAATTCTGAAAGTCAAGGCCTCTATTCTTACTTGAAAAATGGAAGATTTGCCTGACCTTTAAATTATGCAGTTCAGATAAATGATGTAGTTCAAACTAAAAAGATTAGACAATGTTAATGAGGATTCCACTTCTTAGTATTTGCACCTATAAAACAATTTTCTCCCTCTTCAATACTTGAACTGTGAATTATTGCTTGAAATTGATTAATATGTTCACCACTCCCATTATCATTTGATTCTTCCCCAGAATAAAAATTAATTTTATCATAATGTATGCACACCATTGCAGGATCATTTATATGCCTCAGGCAGAAAGATGATATAATTTTAGCCAATTTAGATTATTATTCAACTATCAATTGATATAATTGGGAATGCTATACACTTCATATGCAATCAAGTGGGCCAAGAATACAGTCAGCTGTTCCATTCATTACACTGAAATGAGCAAAAGGGTAGTTCAAAAGCAAAACAAACAAACAAAAAGCCCTCAAGCAAACAAAAAACCAAAAGAACCCCCAATTTAAAAAGAAAAAAGAACAAACCCACAACAAAATCCCAACCCAAACAAACAAATAATCTCTGCCAAACTATTTCATCTGTTATTACAAAAAACATGAGTTCACAGAACTAATATTTTTGAAAAACAGATATACTGAGGTAAAGGGCAGATTAGGTAAAGAGATGCATTTTTTTCCTTTTTTCTTCCACCTCTTGTTCCTGCAATGGATAGTAGAACTTACCTACAAGTACACCAACTACCTAATAATACTGGCGAAAAATACAGGAGACTGGATGGATCCACTAACACAGTTTGCCAGAGATGAGACTGGCAAAGTGATTAAGAAGTCAGTAACATCTTCTTTTAAAAGGAAAGATCCTTTTCGCTATGTGTGCAAGGAGACAGATGAAGTTACGTAAATATATTAATATCACATACTTTTCAAGCCAGTTCAGTGTGGCACAGCTTTTGTGAAGACAATGTAGAGATCTTCTTGACATGGGGACTGGTAGGAAATACATATTATATTAATGAAGTCTGGTTATTTAATCATGATTAAGAGTGTTAGTACTTCACAAAAAAGCAGAATGTAGCAAAATGGTAATTCTCCAGAGATGCTCAGCATTCAAAGAGATGACACTTATAATACAGAAAGAGACTGAAGAAGTGCATGCATAGAGATTGCCATTACATCCAGGGAAAGCAAACAAAAAATAGTTTGTGGTCTAGGAACCTGAGATTTGCTAGGTTTCAGGACTTGTAGTTTTCCCCAGCATAGTACAAGACAGGTTACTCTATTTTAAGAATCTGCTTTTATAATTAAGCAATTTAGTTGTTTTAGCTGTTCTTTTCTTTACAGGTATTAAACCTCATACATATCCTTCCCCTTCTATGCGATGAAAAAGTTTCTTTTCCCTTTTTTCTGATATAGCTTTGCATTATTGTGATTAGATGTAATATATTTATGTTAGTTGGCAATAGATGTTAATAGTTAGTAGCAGCAAAGGCGAATATGGCTTCATGACTGACATATTAGATAGTAATTATAGTAACTTTAAGAACTCTTGGGAGCAATGGCATGAGTTTACAATTTACCACTCATTTACTGTTCCTTTTCTTATATACCACTACACACACAGTTCTCCCTGCCACAATTTCCAGCTCACTTTTTAATTTCTTAACACGTCATTAATTTTTAGAAGCTACATCATAGAGAAGTTGTAGCTTTCTGTCTGATACCTTTTGTGGAAGGTGCTTATCAGAATGCTGTACATTTCCTATATTAAACACCTTGAATTTTGGTCTAAATGGCATTCTACTTACATGGGCTCTCTAAAACTTCCAATTCCACTTCCTAATTTTAATATTTCACACTTCCAGTCAGCTACTCTAAGCCACTTGTGAATTCAGGCTAGTTGCTATGTAAATCTAAGTAATCCTAATTTTGTGCCCCTAGCTTTCAAAGTATTATATATTCACCTACAGGGGAATAGAAATTCCAGAGGAGATAGAGGGAGAGCAATTCAGGCACCTTTTTATATTAGTGGATAACCCACAGGATAAGCCCAGCTAATCCTTTTCCCTATGCTGTATGTTCCTGACTCCTGACTTCTTTCCTATTATCAATATTCATACTCCTTGAGAATCTCTTTTCTTAATACTTTCAATTCTATCAGTCGGTACTCATTTATTCCTTTTCAATATTTTTTGAGAGTCTGTTGAATATCCTGGAGTGCTTAGTAGTATACAAGTCAGTTGCATCTAGGACTTAATCTGCACAGTCTTATTGCAAGACCAATGTGAATTCTGCTTCTCAGTCTTTGAAGTCCTTGCTGTCATTTCTTCTGCGTTATTTTTATTTAATCGAGCAAAAATAAAGCCAACCTTCAATTTTTCCTCTAGTTCAAATATTCAAACTTTAGGACTTCACATTACAAAACTAGTTTCAAGATTAAATTGTAGCTTAATTCTGGCTGTGATTTTCCATTTGCTTTGGGTCTTCTTTATATCTTCTTTAGATGCCAGGTAATGTGATGACATTTACAGAATTTCAGTAAATAACTTTTTGAGACAGTCATTTTCATTAGCAGGAAGCAGTACCAAGGTTCAAGGTTCCTTTGTAAGAAATGGTCATAGTAGACCCTTTTCACAAGTGATCAAGAGATAAAAACAGATTTTCACACTCTTTCATTCCCTGTTAAGCTAAAGATTTCAAGGCAACTATATTCTTAGAGTAAGTATAAATGACAAGGAAGTCTTAATCATTTAAAAAATTATATTCTAGGTTAACAAATTATGCAGCAAAAATATTTTATATGGAACAAATATCTTACTCATTCAAACTCTAGAAAAGGCCTAAGGAAATTATTATGCCTCAGTTCAAAGTACAGCAACTCTTCTTTTACATCACCTTATCTCAATGAATACTAACTGATATTTCCCACTTTTACCCCAAAGTGTGAAAAGTTAGTTTTAACCCTGCCAATTCAAAACGAAAGCATAAATATGCCTAACAAAAATTAGTCTGAAGAAGGTACTTGAACATAGCTCTACATAAGTTGCCATTAAACTTAAGAGTTATTCTTTCATACCCACAAAGGTGCCAGATGGATGGATATAGGTAGAAAATGAGCTTTTCCTTTGTGCTTGAGATAGATTGCAGCACAGAAAGAGAAGGTAAAGGGTGCACTATTGTCCAATTATCCCAGGCCTAGGCAGAAGAATGTATCCACAAGTGATAGTGGGAGAGTGGAATGCTGATGGCTCAAACAATCAGGGAAAAACTGCCAAGGTGCAAAGTAACCTCCCAGGTGCAAATGGAGAACACACCTGACACCTTAGGCTAACAGCTGGTGTTGAATGAAATAAAGAAAGAGACAAACCCTGCAGAAGTAGGTGGGGTATTGTCTCTTCTTCCTTAGTTAAGTGAATTCAGTTGTGATAACTTCCCTGGGAAGTACTGAGACATTCACACTGTAGCCTGAAAGTGTCCATCTCTGCTGATGGCCATGATGGTCCATAATGGACTCAACTGCACTGACCTAATAAGCAGCTGGAACCACTTGGACTCTTGACTCAAAGTATTACATCATCAGGTATAAAAGTCCCTGCCCCAGTGGAGATTGGTCATTCCCACCTGAATGAATATATCTCATGAAATCTTTGAATTACGTGGACTTTTCCTGACAGAACAAGATCATCATTTTAACAGGAATATGACCTTTACTTCGACCATGGGACATCAAAATTGCAACAATCAAGTATAATTTCTGGATCCAATAGGTAGGGACTCCATATTGTTCTACTTTTATTCTTTCTTACATTACCTTAAGTGTTATTTTTTGTACTCTTATATTGCTATAGATGATACCAACCAGAATGGCTACATATCTGCTTTCTATTTCAACCAAATTGTTCCAAAACAAACCCTACATATATATATATATTTACAAACACCAATTATCTAGTGCTGTTTACTCTAATCTGCCCCACAGGACCTATTAAAAAGAACCAGGTCTACCTTTGCCTTCTGGGGCAGGTTGTAACCCATGCCCAGCCAAGTATGTGTGGGGTCTGTGTGTGGATTCACTGGCAAACTTGTAAGCAAGCCCATGGGAGAAGTAGGAAGTTCTGGGTTTGGACAGGGGTAACAGGTAGGTGGAGGTTTTACCTCCTCAGGGAAGACTCACAAGAGTGTTGTGCCCATAGGACTAGTGCTGTGTGTATCCAGTGAGCGCATAGGTGGAACAGCTGGCTGTGAGGGATATATGGGGCAGGTAAAGGTGGCTGGGTAGAGGTGCTAGGTGGGCAGAGGGTCAGTGCTGGTGCTTGGGAAGTCTGTGAATGTGTGTGTGTGTTTGTGACCCTGGAGAGTGTGGTGTGTGTGCTGCACCAGTGATTTTTGCCTCTGCCAGCCTAAGGGAATTAGGGAATGTGGCTGTGTGTGCATGTGTCTGGTTTGAGTCTTGAGTGTGGGGGTTTCTGAGGGCAAAGCCTCCTCTGACGCTGGTTATTGACTAGCTGTGTCCATGTCCTGTGTGGATCTGCTTATGCCTGTGCATATTTCTGGGGAGCACACTTCACTTTGCTACTGGTTGACCCTGTTAATGGGAAAATGGCAGAAACCTCCGTCAGAGCAAGCAGAGGTCCCATGGAAGGGACCCAAATGAGCATCAAGTCCAATGCTTAAGTGAACCGTCTGTACAGGGATTAAACCTGCAATGATTGGGATGAACCTGGGATGATCTGCAATGCACCTGGGATGATTTTGGCACCATGCTCTAACAGAGATAATCTAATGTCTCCTAACATTTGATATACTTTATTTGTCCTAGAACAAATAGTTAATCATAGTGTTAATAAAAATGCTATCAAGAAAAACCGAGTTATCAAATTCACTGAGAATTTGTCTACACTTAACCCATAAAGCTTCCTAGACACAGCCAACTATATTTTTTGTTGGAGTAAGAAACATCTAAATGTGATGTGAAACTGTTTCACTTGTTTGCTATAATGTCATCCCAAAACAAGGAGGGAATCTAGCCCACCCTCTATTCTGACACAGGAGTGAAAGAAATAAAACAGTCTAGAACATAGTTTTCTGGTAATTATTTTAATAGCCTTTCTTGATGTATACCTATCCTATATATCTGATGGCTGTTTTTTTTAATTAAACAATATAATTCTTATTCAACATGATGAAAAAATCATCAGCCTATTTTACAATATTATAAATTAGTTTAGATTATTTTTTAGAATGTGTAGAAATCGTTACAATTTTGCTGAATTCCTATTTAAACATCTCTGTGAGTTACCAGGATAGTGTAGAGTTCTGGACATTATTATGAACACATATATTTCTCTAATACTGTTCACATGCATAATACCTGAGTAGTCCACTAAAGCTAGCAATTATAAAGTGATATATATGCTTTAAAAAAGGGTTTTATCCCCATAAATGCTAGAATTATATTTGTTTACTCTACACTATTTCTCTGTAATTTGCTTATGAGATTTCATGTGGCTATATGCCTTTGCAAAGTAAAAAAAAAAATCTTCAACTTCTCTTCTGCTTCCTTGGTCAGTTATCTAGAGCAAAGAGGAAATTAGATTTGTTTGACGTTATTTGATCTTCATAAATCTCTAAGCTGTTTCTTACAATCTTATTATCTTTCTGGTGTTTAAAAATGGATTGTTTAATAATCTGTCCTAGCATCTTTTCAGATACCAGAAATGGCTGTAATTCCCAGCAGGAAATCCCCCATATGCACTTAATCTTTTTAAAACACAGATTTGTGTTTATTTGCTGTTTTACTTTCTCTTGAAATTTCATTCTTCCTTTATATATTTTCCATAATACTTGTCAATGACTCAGAAATGGTTTTGAGTGTCTTCTTTAAATATAACAAATTTCATCAGAACATGCTATCTCAAATGTCTTTATCTGCATAATCTTTAATCTTTCTTCATCCAGACCCATTTTTTACTTGTTAAACATTTCATCACAGTCAAACCCTTTTTTCAGGAATGCTTTTGAAAAGAAATTGACCTTTACAGTCTTTTTCATCTTTTAGTTGTTTTTCCCATTAGTTAAAATATCTGTTTTTGACAAGTATTAAGAAGTCAATTTATTTTTTTATCTGACACTTAATGGGTTAAAATTCTGGATTTTTTTCCCTTACATATCTGACATCTTTCCCCTCTAAACTCCTATTCTCTTTTTTTATCTTATACTGATTAATAAACTTTTGTTTCCATTTTAAATGGTATGATTTCTTTTCAATGCCAAGTCAAATAATATTTTTCATGCTGATATGTGTATATATATGTACTTATTCATATATAGTAACCTTTCTTCCACATTCATTCTTTATGTTCTACATCCTGAAAATTACCAATTGCCTTGCTTTTTTTTTTTTGCTTGAAAATCCTTCCCTTACTATCATATCTGTTTCCTGAGTGTGATGAACTATTTCTTTTTTGAAATCCATTCCCATGGTTTTGCTACTGTCATTCCTTTATTACCTCACAATCATGGACTCTATCACTTTAATTTCATCTTCACCCTGATTGTCTTCCAGCTTTAGAGTCTGAACCAGTACCTTCAGTTAGTCGGAGTCAAATATATTGACTCTGAAAAAATATATTGACAAGACCAAAATGCTAAAAAATGCATGAATCAGGGCCCAAAAACTTGCAATATTTTAATGGAAAATGCAGTTTTGACTTCTGCCTCTTCATCCCCTTGGGCATCTTTGGGTTAACTTTTCATGAATTTCTCTGTAGTGATAAGGGCTACCAACCTGTTTACTTGGAAACTGAAAGAATTTTTAAATTCTTATTCTTATTTCCTACTCTTATTCTTAAACTGCAGGGCTTTAACACTGATCAGCACAAGACTTCACAAAATAAGGATTTTCTACATTAGGTCTATTGACCACTTGTGAAAAGGTAGTATTTTATGAGTATTTGTAATCTCCTGCTGCCGTGTTTTCAATATTTGGTTATTGAAAAACTCCTCTTCTTTATGTGTTTTTCATTTCTCACACTGAAAAAAAATTGAATCTATTCTTTTCTCAAAAGTGTTTTTTACTACATTATGTGTCCTAAGGCTTTCAATAAACTCAAAGAGTGAAAGCAGGAATGCTGGCATTAACCTTTAACATAGCATAAAACTCAATGTAATGAAATGAACTACAAAGAATAGTGGAAGGGTCTAATTTCTATTGTGTATAATTTCATAAAAATATGCTTTGTGATCTAATGAATAAAAGTATTTCTTTGTTGCAGTATGATGGTATAAAAGTAACTGTTCCTTAATCAGTCTTAGAAGATTTTATTTTTAAATTTATATAATATTGGTAATATTATTGGTAATATTTTGTGAAATAGGGAATTTGACTTAGTCTATAAGAAATTGTAGCCAACAACTTCTGATGAGTTTATTATTCACATTCTGTAGCATATTTTTGCTTTGTTTTAAATAAATAACCAAACATTTGAAGGCTCTCATCCAACAAAGAATCTAAAACTTTCTGTCATTCTTTCCTGGTTTCTCATTCATAAAGAACTTTGAGTTATAGATTTCACTTAGTATATATAACTTAAGATTTTTGCTAGTGCACAACAATATAGAACAGTGTCCTGCCTGACACTTGGGTCTTGCTTATCTCCTGGCAGCTCTTTCTACAAGTACTGCCTCCCTGCTGAGTCCATCTTCTTCTAGTGAGAATCAAAGCCACATCAAACTGAGTTATGGAATGCCTCCTGTTTTCAAAAGCCAGGTCATACAAATAAAATCAGAAAGGAACAATGCGATTCATATGATTCACTTTGGGGCCTGAATAACCCTTCAATGTATGCTATGGAGCATCAACAGCTCATTTCTGTATGAAAATGTATTCATAAAATTATTTAATTTGTGTAAACTTAGTTTAGTTTATTAGAATCTCTTCAGATTAAAATAAGAAGTGTGGGTTTGAGTTCAGTATATTTTTCAGTTGTCTTTGTTAAAGAAATTATTTAAAATTGTTACTTGACACTGTATGATAATTGGTGAAGTTGTGGAATAACCTTCACTTAATGAAGGAAAATTTGGGATTTTTTTTTCTCAAGAAGAAAGGTACCTTTTTTAAAAAATGCTGAATTGGAGAAATCACAGTCTTTCACAGCATGGCTATTACATGAAAATATAGACTCATTGCTTTCATATATCCCATTGCATAATTGGAAAATGTAACTCTCCACTTAATTCTGAACAGTAGGTAAATACAGCCGAGAAAGGTTTTAAAATGGGTATTGTACTTTGTTTTCTCCTGGAGCTATAAGTAATCTGAGAGAAGTCCTAATATACAGTGACCATACACAAGGAGAATAAGTGGAAGATATAACAAATGTCTGTAACTCTTTAAGTAGCCTTGGAATGAAAATATATTAAAATCTCTTAGTCAAGCAACAGATCACCATTAAGTTGGTCACCAAGTGTTAAGGCTGTTTCAGCTTACGTTTTTATGTGCCTAATACCCAGTGTTGCACTGAATATAGATGTGAATTGCTTGAGAGTTTAACAGAAAATTGAAGACACTCAGTGTCGGAATCACATAACCACACAAAGTATGATTATATGGGTGCTTTTTATTGAAGAGCTCTGAGAGCTTGGGGTATCAGACCCAAATCAGACTTCGACATTACGCTCGATTTGAACATGTTTTATACCCTTTTTGGTTACATAAATGTATTAATTATTAACCCTGTATTGTTCTATTGATTCCACCCAAGCATGAATTTCCCAAACCCCACAAACATCCTTTCTCCTGTTTCTTGGTGAAATTACATAGTTTCTCATGATTCTCTAGAAGATTACACAGTAATTATATTTAATTATATTTAACAATCATATCATCTATCATATGACAAGGTACATACCCAGGTGAAGTAGCTCATGATTTACCAAAGACAAAGCTAACCCCTGCCCCATTCCCAGGGCCTACCCAGTTCCAGTTCTCTTTCCCAGGCCCAATATTTCCACTCCCCTCCTGAAACTATTCTCATGATTTTTAAAATCATTCTTCCCCATGCAACTAAGATTTAACCCTATACTATCATCAGTGATGGCAAAACTCACACACATAAACAAGTGGGTGTTAGAACTTGCATGTATAGTTTAAAATTACTTCTGAAATTGGAATTCAGTATCACTTAAGATGTGACTTTACAGCTGCAGACGTGCACAGCTTTAGACCTCCTGTTCAACAAGAACAAAAAAAAAATATTACCATCCCACAATCTTGGGCCTGTGCCTTGGGAAATAGTGTTGTATGTCTAGTGTTCTAGGCATAGGCTCTCTAAGGGCAGAATATACTTTACAGAAAGATCTACGTGGTTACAGCAAGTGGACCAATGAGGCACAAATGATTGTTGTGTCAGTTTTTACTGTTTTGAGATCACAGATCTGCACTACAATAATGGTACCTTTACATTATCATTATAGTATTAGTAACCACAGTCACAAGCAAAGACAGCTTGGTAGCTAGTGACAACCCGAAGCAGAGTATTTATGGGAACATTTAGATGAGTAGCTTTTCTGGAATACTTATTTTGTATTCACAGGCACAAACTGAAAATGCACTATAGCTTTTTAAAATTTGTCTAGTAGAATAACATTTGGTGCAAATACTTGTGGCCATATGTCCTTCAGGGTTTGAGAATTGTCAAAAAAAAAAAAAAAGATAAAAACCAGACATACATTTAAACTCTTAGGAATGTGCAAAAAGCCAGCATACTTGTAAATGCTCTTTCAAACAAAATTCTTGCAAAATTAGAGCATGAAGAATGAAATAATTTTTCATACAGTGACTGACACAATGGAGAAACCTCTAGGCAAGACAAATAGTAGTGTGAAGGGAAGCTATCATGAGAGAATATCACAAAACTGAAATAGTCTGAAACTGAATATTCTGTCTGAGGATACCTGTGAAATGTTAGGGGTTTTCTTAGATAGATGCATGATTAGAAGCATATTTAGGAACCAGTATTTTGATTTTTTTTTCTGAAATACAGAAAATACAATAAGTGCAATCCAATGGCAAATGTAGGGATTGTTTATAATTATACTAATATGGTGCAGTGTCATATCAACTTGAAGAATTCTCAGTATCCAGCTCATATCACACAGACTCTGTTATTCAACAACATTATATGAGATAATTCTTTTTAAATGCAGAAAAATCAGCCGTCTGTGAACTTGCTGTGAATTTATCACAGGAGAAGAAACTTTAAGAATTATTAAAAATTGAGACATTCTACTGGCTAGGGACACAAAATATTAGTCCTTTCCTCATAACAATGGAGAGTTATTGCTGCACTGAATATGTAGCATAAGACATGAACTAAAATTCTGTTAACTTTTTGCCTTTTTAGGTTCTTGTTGCTGTTTTCAATCCACGTACTCTTTAACAGAAGATTATATGATTTTGGAAATGTATGTTGAGTTAACACTAAAATTCCAATTGAAAAAAATCCTGCTTGTAGCAGGCCCAGCTAAGATGTGAGGACAGAGTCTATTCTAAGTAAAGCACCAAAGTTAGAATCCTCAGTAACTGGATTCATTACATTCTTTCTGTGTGGCTGATCTACTGATGGCATCCTTCTGCTATGCAAGATGTCTCTGCTGACATCCAATCAAAGTGTCAGATATTTTCTTGAGCAGATTTAGTAGTCTGACATTTCTTTTTCTGACTTCTGGTCACAGCCATCTGAACCCTAGAACTGCAGTTAGGAGTTAGAAATAATAATAAAAAAAATCTATATTTCCATAAAAGGTAGAAATAACTATATAGAGTGTTGCTGTTGCAATTTGATGCTTGTTGTGAGTGACAAGAAGTAAGAGAACCAAGTGTCATTTTCACCAGGTGTTTTTGATGTGATGATGTGGACTTGGTAAAAGATAATGCCACATTCTACTGCTTTATGTCAGCTATAGATTTTTATTCTCTGGTTCAAGAGATATTTAAATGTTACCATTCTGCCTTACTCTAATAATACCTGTCACTGAAGGAGACTAGTCACTCTTGAAAATTTTGGCACAAATTAACTCCTTCTGCAGCTTCATTCTTGTAGTTCATGTATCAAATGCTCCACTCAATTTATAGCAGCACATCAACAATAGGAGTAATTGATTTGAATCATGAAATTAATATACCTTTCCACATAAATTTTCATTTTCATCCTTTCTTTTTTAATTTCTAAGAATGTAGTTTTACGATTGGGATCTCAAACAACACAGTCACCCCTGTTTATTTTAATCTGAATTGGCTCCATTATTACGATACTACTGTTCTCATCTCTGCTGCTCTCTGTCCTTCCTGTTCTTTGCCTTTCAGTACAAAAAGAAACAGCATTGAGCTGTAGTAATTATTCTGTTATATTATAAAGCAAGAATATCCCACTGTAATTATCTGCTACTGCCCAAATGAGAGCAATTCTTCTTTATTTTTTTTTTAAGCAAACATACTGCATAAACACAAACACTACCTTATTTTAAAAAAATCCCCCAGTGTTTTCTCCTTGGAAATTCCCAAGTGATTGAAAATAGTTACAGTGATTTACTGTTCTTTTTTTCTTGTTTTTCCAACTTGTTTCTTGTTGAATTTGTCTGCCTTCACTTTTCATCTATTAAATATTTATATTTTTTTCTGAGCTTATGTCTCCAGCTTCTATACCAGCAAGGTAGCTGGCCTACAGCCAGGTAGACAGACTAGGCATAGCTCTCTGTTGTGGACTGTCCTTCCCCTATGAATGACTGATGCTGTTCATTCCTGCTCTATGGTCTGAACAGAAATGGGGTCTGACAAAGCACCACAATGTAAACCTTTATTGACACAGTAAGAAAGATTAGGAACAACACATCCATGAGGCAACTCACCCAATCACTGACAACAAAACAGGATCATAAGAGATGTCATGTCTGTAGTGGACTATCAGTGACACTTTGTGTGTGGGGGTTGTCTGGCAGCAGCAGCTAACAGTGCCAAAGCCTTCTGAATGTGGGTGAGAGGTGTGACACATCTTGTCTGCACAGCGGCACAATTATCCTACAGAACTGTACCTTGTGTGAATAACGTGGGAGGCTTCCTGCCTACACTGCTGGGCAGTGCAAGGCAAGGGACAGGATGTCAGGAAATTGGGTGATCTGCTAGCAGTCTGAACTTAAAAGGATAATTATATTTTTTTTCCTCAGACAGTCCACTTTTTCAAGATAACAATGCTCTAATAAAAAACAATGAAATTCCACTTCACTGGTTGAAGCTTGATTGTGGTGCTTCAAATAGATTAAGAGATATTTCTTTACTGAAAATATTTTTTAAAAAAGGTAGTTTCTTGAATGAATTTCATGATACTGATGATGAAGTGAATATTAGTTTTTCACTTTCAAGACATATTTTCAACTTTCTTTAAGAAACAATAATGTAAGCAGTTATCTTCAGGGCTCTTAAATTTTTTTTTTTTTTTTTTTTTAATACAAACTCAAATTATCCTATCTCATTTTGAAACTCAATAAATGCAACTACTGAAGTTCAGTAGAGATTCAAAGAGTGAACAGATGTAAACCTCTCCAAATACCAAAGCCACCAAGACACAATGAAATTGTTTAGGCCAGTACCCTTAGCTTAAATTTAAATTTAAAAAAAAAATATTCACCAGACAAAAAATTAAGGTATCTTCCTCTTTTCATGTCTCAAGACATCTTGGTTGTTTTGAACTTAATTTATTTTGTGGGTAAGTTCTATTTAAATTTATTTTAGCTTCTATTTTCTCTATGCCAAAAATAGTTGCTTTTGTTTATCCTATAACAAGTCCCAGGTTTGCATCTGAAGATTTATCTCTATCCGGGAAAGAGAAGTGTTTATTAGCCGAAGCTTATTTTTCCTAAGAGATACTAAAAAGTAGAAACATCTAACAAAACTGAAATAAATATTTGATTCTATGTAAATAAATAATGATTCCAGTGGAAAACTGCTCATAAGTTTTCCACAGAAAATGACCAAATTTCGCAAATTAAAATAAGACAATTAAAGACACAAACATTTGTCTGCAATTTTCATTGCATGGGTAGCATAAAAGGAAAAGTTTGAAAGCATCAGGAAAGTTTGTCACCCTTAATCAGTAAGGTCTAAACAGTACTTTAAGGGTGCAATGTTCTAAATGTGATCTCCTGTGTCTTTTTTTACCCTGGGATACTCTCAGTAATAGGATCTCCCTCAAAGCCTTTTTAGCACCACAGGATTTCTTTCTGCCCCACTAGAAGTTTTCTCTGATCATGGATAGCCTTGGATCACAGTAGGGATGAGAGATCTCGAAAAGGAATAAATTAATGAACAAGCAAACTTTAAAGAAGTCAGGCCTTTGTGTCTTAATGGCACAAACTACTAGTTTTAAAATTGTCCCCTAAACACTAGTAGATTTTCTGTCATTTCTCTGTGCTACAGCCCAAGGATCTATGCAAACTCAAAGCTTTATGCTGATAAATTACTGCATTCAGTTCTCATAAGAAAAAGTATCTCTCTTCAGAACTTCATAATTCCTCATGAAATCTGCCAAAACTTAACAATTCCATTCTCCCAAGCCCCAAAGGAGTTTGCTGTTATCAATAACTATTTCTCCCATTTGCTTTTAATATTTCTGATTTAAAATACAGGCTTGTTTGGGACTTGAACTCTACAGTTTGAAGCTTACCAGTAAAAATACCATTTGTTGTTGTCCAGAAATCATGGTCAACCAAGTATCCAGTATTCATAAATCCACAGATCCTGTAAAATGACTCTGTAATAGACAGTTTGAGGATTTGTAGCTCTCTCATGACTCTTGTTTGAGATACTATGCTAATAACCACTTATATATAATCAGATGGAATTTATGCAACCTTATCCAGTAAATGGGCCATGTGAATGTTTCTCTATTATTGCCTCGGCAGCTTGCAGGCTACAAAACAGTTGATAGTAATTCTATGCAAAAACAAATTATTGTTCTAAGAATAGAAATCTCAATGGCCTTGACATAAGTCATTTCAAAATACGTGGAGCTTAGATCTAAAGAAATGCTTGAGGAATAGAAAATTTGTTTGTTGAACTGTTTTCCCACTAAATTAGTCATTCAGCTCTTTGTTCTGGGAAAAAAAAAAAAAGGAAATTAGTATGATAAAATGGTTGGGGCTCCTAAATTTATGCTCCTCAAATAAATCCTTTACTATGTTGCTTTCACGGCTGCCCAGAAAAAATATTTTTAATTTGCATCTCAATATCAAATGAAAAATGTTTTGTCACACTGTTTGGAGGGCAGTGAAATATATCACATTTCTTTGAATTACTTTAAGGAATTAAAAACTGTGTCTTGTACCTATGAGGGTAATATGGATGTTTTTGCTAGTCTTAGTGTTATTTTGTTTAATTTTGCATAGTGTAAGGTATTTAGCAATAATTAGGGTGAATTTTTTTCTGCAAATCTTATGTCCATTCTACTTAATGACTGAAACATGAAATTACAACAGCATGTAAACAAAGAAATATGAAGGAATCAGCGGGGGGGGGGGTTTGTGGGGGTTTTTTTGGTTTTTTTTTTTGTTTGTTTGTTTGTTTTTGTAAAAAGATAAAATAAACTGTCTTCCTGTCACATAGTTTTATTTGTCTCTATTCACTGCTATTAGA
The DNA here is from genome assembly GCA_910950805.1 of Acrocephalus scirpaceus scirpaceus. Lineage (NCBI taxonomy): Eukaryota > Metazoa > Chordata > Aves > Passeriformes > Sylviidae > Acrocephalus > Acrocephalus scirpaceus. The sequence continues at coordinate 64,583,192 of OU383774.1, read as the reverse complement.
CAAGTGTTGAATACAGACTTTCTGATTCCAAACTGTCTGTAAGTTTTGTGCTGCATGCATTGCTTATGTTTTTGTGCTCGAAAGCAACTGGCTGGTTACACTCACCTTTTTATCATTCTGTCTTTCCTCACTTTGACCTGAACTTTAACTTTTGCTGAAATATGATGTTTATCTGTTGAGTTACTGAAGTTTAGAATCTTAATATATTTTCATATGATGACTGAAAAAGCATATATTATACCACGTATGTTCAATAACGTAAGGCAGGATCTTGACAAGAATATTGTGCAATATTAAACTGTATGCAACTTCAATGAGACAAAAAAAGGCTTTTAGTCTACTCAGTCAGCTACTAAATAGCAGTTATAATCCTAAATATTTCTTCAGCTTGTAAAGAACAGCATGGGACCAAAGCCAGCAAGCCAATATTAAATTTGAGAAAGATTGGTCAGTGAGGTTGTTTCTATTACATGATTGCTATCTGCTATAAGTAATTTTGTGTCAGTAGCCAGTTTATTACATTTGTGTGTACCTAATTATTTTAAATTATTTTATATAAATATAAATATAAATATTGACATATATTTATATTTTGACAATCACATTAAATGAATTTTCCCAAGTTACACTCTATCACAGAAAAAAAAAAACCCTGAAACAAACCCTTAGATGATTTATGATGTTTGGATTTCAAAGATTAAATTTCATCCACTCTCTTGCTACTTACATTATGTAAAATTACATAAACTAAGGTAAATTTTATCATGTATGCTTGCCAGAAATATCAAGATATCAAGGTATCAAGATATCAAGATATCAAGAAACTGTGCTATTTTCATAGAAGAGCCCATACTTTACTATTAACCCACAACTTCACTGAACACTAAAACCAAAACTGTAAAGAAACAAAACTCAGCATTTCATAGAGTACAGATAACAACTACACAGTATATAATGCCCTGTCTACACTAAATACTGTGTAGATGTTCTGCTTTAATATTATTATATTTGGAAAAGATGGAAGCTAAAGTAAGCTAGCTGTACTTGCCAATGCTAGAATAGTCACTTGAGGTATTGTGATACTTATTATAAACAAGCAGTACAACATAATTTATGTGCTTAGTTCTTGCTTCATATTTATGTCACTATGGGTTTTCCATTTCCTTCATTAACCTCTGATAAAAGACTTTAGTTCAGTTTCAAAATACAGGTAGCACTTTGGTTCCAGCTGAACAAAACAGATCCATTCTGATACTTGCCTCTCTGACATGCCTGCAATAAGGCACAAGGTCCAATGTTCTACCTGGAGTCTCATGTTCATGCGTCTGAGCAAGTGGTACAACTTCTGTCACAGAGGGAGAGAGAAAGAAAAAGAAAACGTTTTCCCCTGTTTCACTGTCCTACTTAACAATATTTTGGGAAATCTTGCTTAGAGTCACACTTCTCAGGCTATGAGAGGGGGAATGTACTGACAACTCTATGACTCTGATTAAGCAAATATAGTTATTGGTTGAGGACTGTGACATTGTTACCTTTTGCTGTGAATGACGAAAAAAACAAATGGAAGAGTGAGTATACTATGATGCAAAATGATGAAATTTTTACTTATGAAAGTAGAATTTTTAATTTTAATCACTACATAAGTGTCTAGCTCTCCTTCCTCCTTGACATTTTTTCTTCTTCTGGCATGACCTCTTCCATGGGCTTCAGGGGAACAGCCTGCCTCACCACTGCCTTCTCCATGGACTACAGGGGAGTGAATCTCTGCTCTAGTGCCTGGACCACCTCCACCCCCTCCTTCTTCTCTGACCTTTCTGTCTACAAGTTTTTCTCACAAATTCGGTCCTCATTCTTCTCTTGGGTGTGCAGCATTATTCCCTTTCTGAAACATGCTTTCCCCAAGGTGTCACTGCTTTGTCTGTGGGACTCAGACATGCCCCATGGTGAATCTGTCAGAGCCAGCAGGACTGGTTGTGTCTGCACAGTGACCCCTGCAGACCCCGATGCCACTGACTGCACCCACTACACTCAGTTATAGAACAATGTCATTAAAAGATGCAACTTCCAATTTTAAGATTTATGACTTACAAATTCAAAATTCTAGTAAAGAAATATTTAAAATAGGGTAAAGGAAAACTATTTATATTTGACTACTATTTCAAACAAACAAAAAAAAAAAGTGGGGAGTTTCTTTCTGTTTTTAAATTTTTTAAAAAATTAATTTTCCTGATTTGGTAGTGTCTTCATCAAATTAACTTATCCTATTGTGTTAATTTTAATTAATAAGTTAAAGTAAAATATTTTTCAAAAAAACCAGCTATAGATCTTTGTGTTATATTTCTCTGTGTGTGTTTATAATTATTTAAAGTCACATTCTGAACAAGTAGGTGGTATTTATTCGTGAAAATCACCAGACTACAATCCTCTTAGTGGAAAACAAAAAGAGTGAAAACCAAATTCTAAAAAATCTGATACCTGAAACATGCAGAGTTCAGTTCAGATTATGAGACACATAAATAATTAACAGAATATTTGATTCCATGTTTTGATCTGTTTGACCTACACTAAAGATACAGCTTAGCCAACAGAGTTAACTTGCGCCACATCTTCACTTCTTGGGAATCTTTGGAGCAAGCCAGACTCTTGGCACAATTTAGGATAGATTTTCCACTTTTATGGTTGCTTACAACTGTAAGAAATCATAGCAAACCCCTGAAGTTAGAGAACATCACATGGTTCCAGCTAGATGTTCTTTCTTCCAGTATGATACTGAGTGCCTGAAGTAACAAGTGTTTCCATAAGGTATCCTAAGTTGTTCTGAAGCTTTTCTCTAATTAGTATATTATAAGGCACCAAGGTCTGCACAACTGGAGGCATTTTTCCCCATTATTGGCACAATACAAAGCAGCTAGGAAGAGAACCCAGAACATGTTTGTCTCTTTTTTTAAATGAAAATCAGGCATTTATCATATCCTCAGAGCTGTGAAGATGCATCTTTTATGATAATCTTGTTTGTCATCTTCCTTTCATTTGTTGAGTATTCACTGTTATGTTCAAAAGCCGATCGTACCTCTTCTTGTTCTTCAGTTACTTGGTGGTTTTTTTAAGCTTTTCACAAGCACAAAATAGAATACAGTGATAAAAAACTGTTGTGTATTTCAAGGTAAATTGCATATTTAAGGTAAGAGGAAAGTATCCTTGCGTGGACTGATTCAAAGAAATAAACTGTAGAAGCGTGAAATAGAAATTACATACTGATTACATACAACATAGTTTTAACACAGATTAAAGGGGAAAATATAGATCCAGTGGTCAGGACTGTGGGATAAAGACACCCTCCCTTATCACTATTAAGAAAAACATTTGTACAAGGACGCAGTAAAATAAATTGTTTCTTTCTTTACTTGAGCAAATGCTGGTTCACACACTATATACTTACACTATAGATTTTATTTTAGTTAATGCAGCTAATGAGACCTTTAATTTAAATTATTAGATTATTTTTCTTTTCATAAACATATTTGGCATTTATATTGCTACAACTGGGATTTATATCTCAGTTGGAAAAAAGTCCCAGCAGACATGAGCCCTAATTACCTTAAAGTTTTACACAAAATTTTGAAAGAAACCATTATTTAGAGTGAAATTATGCATTATCCACATAGAGAAGGTACATAGATCAGTAATATTTTTTAACATTAGGAGATACATATTTTCTCTCCAGACTTTACAAGCCTGAATATGACCAACTACTTTGATTTAATACACCATAATCAGGGCCTATAGTGCATTTGAATAAACTAATTTGTTACAAAGGGGATGCAAAAGAACCTTTAATAGATTCACCTGCAATTCTGGAAAATTATAAATAATTAATAACTACTTCTATAATGCAAAATTTCCAACTGAATTGAAGAACATATTTAAGGGCTTTAAAAGCATATTTACTTTGACACTTCAGTGTTACAATGTGCACAGGCAATGTCAACAGATTGCAGAGATAAAATAATCCTATTTCTTGTGAGTTAGTATTAAGGGTTTTTTTTTTTTTGCTGGAAGGATTATTTATGGGTCTACAAACATAAGGATATGACTTGAAAGGAGGAAATTTGTTTTGTGCTGGCATATACACACCTGCATGTGTATATATATTATATATATATATCCATGTATATATCCATATGGTTGTATTTGGGGATTTTGTTTGTTTGTTTGTTTTAATAACGCCATCTAGCAATATTAAAGACAACTATTTTATGGTAAAAAATCCAACTTATTTTGTGGAAAACTAACATTATAAATATAAATATATCGGATTTATTTCTTTATCTGCTTTTCTTCTCCAAAAGAATAATGAGCTAAAGTTCTTTGGAGGTAAAACAGCAGAAGAAAGCAATTTGTTAAGTTTGATTTATTTATTTCTATTTTAAACAACACAGATACTGTGTTTGGATCACATTAAAACTCTGATAAAATTTAAAATAAAGATGATTTATCTTTCTAGATTTTAAAAGTTACAATTCATGCTTTTATGTTGCTTGATAAATGTTATCCAGAAGATGCTCAATATTTTTCTAAATTTAATTGTCCTAATGGTGTTCCTTTTTGAAGAAATTAAGTTCAGGAGTTGATTTATTTAGCTTATTTTCGTCATATGCAATTTATTTTTGCACCTTATTTTTTTTTCTTTTTTTGAAAGAATGCACGCTGTAATTATTAAATAAACCTAGCAAAAATAAATACAGATAATCATCAACAGTTGATCTAGTCAAAGTTCAAGAAAGATATAGTTGTATAAAACCAAATTGCCCTTTCCATTAATTCTTGCCCTTTCTGTTTATTCACATTTAGAGATCATAAAATGTAGTATCTGACTCTTTAGCATACACTCACTAATGTACTGTTTCTTTCTAAACTTCCTTATGCTTACGTTCTTTATCTTTCTGAAACTTGATTTTAGTAATAAAAGTTTTTCACTATCATAGGCTCTCACTCTTCTAGTTCTGCAGTACCTGAACTCTGCTGTCAAATATGTATTGAACAATAAACACCACTTTCACTACCATTCATTATCTCTAGATCTGTGAAGAAATATTAGCTGTGACAGAACCTTTCAATCTGAGAATTCAGCTGAAGAGAAGATTTAGGGTGACTAGAGACAAGTGACGTGTCTGAAAGACCACAGAAGGTAATAGCAATTGCATGTGGGGAGAACAAAATAAATTAGAATGTTGACACAAAGTAAAGTTGAGAAGCAAATTACTGGGAAGGAGAAGATTGACAATATAGGCGTAGCTTGAAATGAGTGTAAGGACTTTTCTAAGGTGGTGTTTTATAAGAACAGCAATGGACAGTCTGGAGAATTGAAAGTGAAAAAAGAATTATTACAACCAGAAAGAGTAAATAGATGAATAGACAGAATTAGAAGGGTAGGATGGAAAGAAATATTGAAATCAGATGATGTTCTAAGTTCAAATATAGAAAGACCTGAAGGATGCAGGGAGATGATGCTTTGCAGATGGTTGCCAAGAAAAGCATTCTCAGTGCTGATAAAGAGAAATGGGAGAAGTAGTTGTACAATAACATTATCATTTTCTCAGCTTATTGGCAAAATAGCCAGGGGAAATGACTTCAACAATGGCAACCCCTCATAGAAAACTTTTTTTTTTTTTGGGAAGCAATTAATGTTACTTTGCCAATGAAAATTAAGATACTACTTATATATTCCTGCTAAAATATAAAGATACAGACTATTAATTAACTTTTAAAATAAATGAAATAAAAGTAATGCATATGTGCATTATATTTTATCATAGTGTCACAATTCTTATCTGTCATGTTTTATTTTAATTTTGTACTTTATGATAGAGATTTTCTGCACAGTATAAAATGAAATAAACTACTAGCTTTATTTCTGAGATGATAATCCTGGTTCTAAACTTGTCATGGGTGAAAACACACGAGGCAAGAAGAACAACAAAACTAAAAAAATTGACTTTTTTTCCAAAAGAAAATTATGCAGATATTTTGTCTTTATCTTCTGAGATTTTATAACACTCATGATGCAGCTTTTCTTCATCACTTCGGTTGTACTTGCTTTGATACTGAGTAAACTGCAGCTCCTAACTACTAAATTCCATAAATCCACTAATAATTCATATAATGAGTAATGCACCATTTTCTTAAGAGAGAAACAGAGAGTGGCCCAGCTAAGTGGTTATTTGTCAGCCTGCCTGGATAAAAATATCTGACATGCTTTGTGCATACCAATAATCTGAATGTATTTCAAACAGTTAGACAAATGTCTTTTAATTCACAGGGATTTACTACTCTTTTTTTTTTTTTTTTTCAAATCCATTTCTTTTTCAGCTCTGGTTCATCAGGCATCTCAGAAATGCTTTCTGTGTGATTGCTTTGCAGTTATATTTTCTTCTAACTATGTGCTTTCTTTTTTCTCAGCTTTAATGAAAATGTACATTATACTAAACAGTCTTACCTATAGGTTTGTAATTTTCTCTTCAATTTTTTTCATTTCTGTGTCTGTCAAAGTTTGCTTTTTGCTTTGAGATGAATACTTTGAAATACTATTCATGCTGCTATTTTGCAGATTGTACTTGTGCTAAAAAACATTATATTCCTTAAGCAGTCTTATTAAGCTGAATAGTTTGGTAGGGTATTATTTTTCTCAGCATAAGCAGGAACAGCAGATTCTCAACTGAAATTGAAAATACTAGGCAATGATGGAAAAGACTGAGATTTTGAAACACTGAGTTCTAATTTCTCAACACTGAAGACCACCAGTTATTAACTCTTCTCATCATCTATGCATTTTAAAGTTTTAGATTTTTTTAATAATGTCATGTGAGTAAACTATAATAATATTATAACTATAATAATATTTTTAATGTGTGTGAAACTTGGAAATGCTATATTTGAAATATGTTTATATATACTCTATATAATATATGCTATATAGTAAAATATGAATACATTATAATTTATATATAGGCTCATATAATCATACAGCATATTTAATATATTATATAACAAACCTTATAAATGCATATTTTTGAATTGTACAATATATAAATATTGAAGCCAGACTGGAATATTACAGCTGACTTAATGACCATCTTAAAACAGGGTAAATAGGAGGACTCTGGGAACTACTGAACAGTCAACTTCACCTTCCTGCCCAGAAAGATCATGGAACAGGTTGTCCTGGAAGATAAGTTAAGATGGGAGATAGGGAGGTGCTTAGATACAGCCCACATGGTTTCACTGAGGGCAGATTCTGCCTGCCTAAGCTCATGGCATTCTGTGGTGGAGTAACTGCATCAGTGGACAAGGGAAGAGCTATAGATGTTACCTACTTGCTTTTTTGTAAGCACTTTGATGGAATCTCCCACAACATTCTTACTTGTGTTTTGCAGAGGTATGAGTTTGATGGATGGACTCTTAGTTTGATAAGGATTTGGATGTATGGCCACACCCAAATAATTGCAGTTAATGTCTCAATGTCTAAATGTAAACCACTAATGGGTGCTGTCCCTGCTGTCAGTTCTGGGATCAGTATTTTTTAATATCTTCATTAAGATATTTTGAAGACATAGATAATGGGATAGACTTCACCATCAGTAAGTCTGCAGATGACACCAAGTGGAGTGATGCATTTGATTTGCTAGAAGAAAGGGATTCCACCCAGAGGGACGTGTATATCCACTCCTTGAGGAGTGGGCCTGTATGGAGCTTATGAAGATCTACAGGCCAAATTCAAGGTCCTACACATGGGCCACGGCAATCCCCAGCATGAGCACAGACTAGGGCATTAACTGATTCAAAGCAGCCCTGCAGAGAGGAATCTGGAGGTCAATGAAATATTGGACATGATTCAGCAATGTAAGCATGGAGCCCAGAAAGCCAGTCATAGCCTGAGCTGCATAAAATGTAGTTCGGCTAGAAGATTAAGGGAGGTGATTTTCCCTGCTCTATTCCACTCTTAATCGACCTCACCTGGAGTACAGCATTCATCTCTAGGGTCCTGAACACAGGAAAGACATGTCAGAGAAGGTCCATATGAGGACCATAGAAATGATCAGGGGACTGGAACACCTTTCCTAAAAAGAAAGACTGAGAGAATTTCAGTCTGTAAAGGCAGCCTATAGGAAAGATGGAGAAAGGCTTTTTACCAAGGGTATATAGTGGTAGTACAAGGGGCAATGCTTTTAAACTGAAAGAAGATAGATATACATTAGGCAAAAGGAAAAATATTTTTATTATAAGAATGGCGAGTGACTGGACTAGGTTGCCCAAAGAAATTGTCTACAGTCTCTCATTGAAAATGTTCAATATCAGGTTAGAGGGGGCTTTGAGCAACTTGTTCTATTGGAAGGTGTTCCTGCTCTTGGAAGTTGGGTTGCAACTTGATCTTTCAAGGTCTGTTTCAACCCAAACCATTCTATAATTCTATATTTATATCTATATTCTATCTGTATCTATTTATATTTTTATTCTAGCATAATTTTTATGAATATATGCAATATGGGCATATATATATACACACACACATATATATATACATACACACACATATATATAGGCAATTGATATCTAAATTCCAAATTTACCTTTGGATGTTTAGGTACAAAGTTCTAAAGCCAGAGGTATTCATCTTTCTAGCTATGTGTCTTTGTAACACTAACCTTCCACAAGATATACTCTGTCTCTGCATATATTCAGAAGCAATCTTATATAGATGAGGTTGAGTACTGTTTTACCTTTCTCATGAAAATTCAAAGCTGGTCTATAAACCAACCTTCCTCCTTATGTGAGTTCCTGGAAAGGTTTGAAAATGATAATGTGTTTGACTGCCACAGAAAAATTAAAGGAAATGAAGCAGGTATAGATCCTCCACCCTATACCAAATACACTAAGTAGTAGGGGATTTCCATAGATTCAACCATTTCCAGAAAAGAAAGCTTCATGACTTGTAATGATTACTTGGGCAGACAAACATCATCACTCTGAACATCCGCCCTTCCTATTTCCTTCTTTAGTTTCTATTGGTGAGCACACAATGATGTGGTCTAGGATATCTGTTTGTTCACTTGGGGTGGTCTGTCTCGATGGTGTCCTCTCCCATATTCTTTTGCCTGTTCAGTCTACACTGGTGGGGGAAGGAGAGAAACAGAAAAGGCCCTGACACCATATAAATGTTGCTCAGCAATAGCAAAAATCTTGGTATGTTACCAACACTTTATTTGATCATAGGTGCAAACTTAAAGCCCACACAATCTTCTATGAAGAAAAGCAGCTCTATTCCACCCCAAAACAGTACACAAACACAATCCACAGAGATCAAGATCTGGATCCATCCCTTTTCTGAATTTTATAACTCTTGGAATACAGAAGGATGTTAACTTCTCTACAGAAAAGTTGATTGGAGGTATTGCATATATATGCAAGTCAGTGGCTTCCATTTTATGCTGTGTTGTGAACCCAGAAGGACATGGGAGGCTGGAGTGGAGCTCCTGCAAAGAACAGAGATTTTCCATACATGAGGGAAGTGTCTTTGCATTTCCCAGCTCCTACTGAGCTATTACCAGATACTTAACTTGTGTTTTCGAAGGGAGGATAAAAAAAACCAAAATGAGAAACCCACAAAACAAAACATATGAAGTAACATCTTTATGCTTTAAAAGGTGTTAAAGCCTGTCACAGAAACTTTGGAAAACCCCAAGAGGTACAAGGAAATAAAAAGAAACCTTCTGGGAAATGTAGGAAAGTAGTTCTTGATATTGTCAACCATATTATATTCATGTTTGCACACAGGTAGAATATGCTAAATATAAAGAATTTAACTTTTATCAATTTGTGTCTCGACTTCTCCTTTTCTCCCCCTGCACCAAATACTAGTGAATGTCTGTGCAAGAGTACTGAAGTCTTAATGTGTTGTTGTAGAAGTCCTTATAGCAAAACGCTGATACACTTAGAATCAAAACTAAATCACAGAGAGGAGTTTCTTAGGACTTAGTATGAGGCTGTTCACTATCAGAGATTGATGAGAAATGGAATTACTGGAAGAAAGAAAAGCAAAACAAAAGAAGTCCTCAAAGAGCTATAGACTGACCTCTTTCCTCTATGGAGTGCAAACTCATAACACAGGATGTTCTCTGGTTTTCAACAGCCTAAAGCACTGAAGAAGATCTCAAGTATCAATTAACACCGTAAATGAAAAGGTGAGATTTATTCCTATTTCAACTAGAGCTAGATAGACTACTTTTCTTAACTTCAGTTGCCATCATGTTCTCATTACACACCTGTGACTCCTTTCTTGTGTGTATTTATTTTATATGCTGTCATGTTGCTCTTTGATAATTTTCTTTCTGAAGTGGCTTGCACACTTAGAGTTACCAAAGCAGGGCATACACATTCTTTCTCTGGAAAGGTTCAGGAACACCTTTTTGCCTTTCCTGTCTCTAGAGATCTAAAATCAAAGGCTAGAGTTCCCCCATTCATTGTACTGTACTTTAAATAGAGTGTAAAAGTATGGGACTACAGATAAAATAGCAACAATTTTTCAGTATTTTTTCAGGTGTTTCTTCTCATTTCTTAAAGTGCAAGTGAAGAATGCTGAGGACAAGAATGTGTTTTTAATTTCCACTGTCAATTAAAAGATAGTCTATAACTGTGAATGCAGAATGATGTAAACATTTAACTATAGATGCTTTGGGTTGCCTGGCTGTAAACTGACTCCATCTCAGGGATGAAGAGCAGCACAGCCACGGTCTGATCAGGGACATTCACCACACAGATTGTCAGAGATCATAAGATTCCCCCAGCCATATAACTTCTTGCCTACAGAAAATAATTATGAAGCTGCTGTTTAAAAAAAAAAAAATAGATATGAGAAAAAGTTCCATATAACTCTCCCTCTCTACATTTCTATTGCCTAGTATTTCCATGGATTTTTAAGGACTGTCTTGTGCTTAAATCTATAGATTTTTAAGGACTGTCTTGTGTTTAAATCTATGGATTTTTAAGGACTGTTCTCTTTAGGACAATAATTATCCATTCATAGATTCATAGAATCATAGAGTCATAGAATCATAGAATCATAGAATAGCTTGGGTGGGAAGGGGTCTTAAAGATCATCTAGTTCCAAGCCACCTGCTGTAAGCAGAGACATTTTTCACTAGACCAGGTTTCTCAGAACCCTATCCCATCCGGCCTTGAACACTTGCAGGGGGTAGGGCTGACACAGCCTCTCTAAGCAATCTGTTTATGAGGTGACCACTCTCATTCTGTAACACGATGATGCTATTTTTACACTGCCTAGGGTCTTTTTCCTATTGTCTTCTGCATCACTTGCTTAACTTCCAACATTTGGCAATTGCTTTCTTCCGTGCCCTTAGCAGATCATGACCATCACTTTAAATAGTAACCAGTTCTGATGGGCCTTATCACCTGCAAAAACATTTTCCTGGGGGACCTTACTCACTAATTCAATGAGCAGCATGAATTCTTCTCTCCTCATATCCAGAGCTGAGGTTTTGCTGGTATTTTTTTTTTCTGCCAAGAGAGATTTTAAACCGAATCTCTTTGTGGATGCTGCGGCCAAGGAGGCCACCAGTTTCTGTGTTACTTCAAGATAGATTCTGTTGACGAGCAGTAGACCAGGGAGGTCTCTTAGTCAGGTGCCTCAGGATCTGTTCCATAAAATTATGGCCTGGGTCGTACCAGATCTGTGATGGTTTCGGTTAATTTCTGGCAAGTTGAAGCCCCTCATAAGGACAGGGCAGTTGACTTGAAAGTGTCCATTAGCTCCTCAAAAAATAATTGATGTCTTCATCATGGCTGGGAGGTCTGTAATAGACTCCCACAATGACATCCTCACTATTTGTTTACCCCTTGATTCTCACCCAGAGGCTTTCAACTGTGCCATTGCCAACTGTGAGCTCCATATGTTCTAACCCTTCTATTACATACAGTACCACCCCTGTGCCTCTTCTGCCCTGCTTTTTGCTCCTGAAGAGCCTGGAACCATCCAACAGGGCACTCCAGTCACAGCACTCATCCCACCAGGTTTCTTACATCAATGATGTCAAATCTCTGGGACTGGGCTAAAGCCTTGAGCTCCTGTTTCTTGTTCCTTATTCTTCCTGCATAAGTGTAGAAACATTTCAGGTGTGGTACATTATAGCCAACACCTTATGAAGTAGATTGAGGGACCCCATTAGTGCTAGTTTCCTCAAGTTTTGGCACATCATACCACTGCTCATTTCTTGTGAGCCTAGTTTTGTCCCTTTTCCCCGTTCCAAGTTAGTTTAGAGCTCTGTCAGCTAGCCCCACCAACTCCTGTGCAAGAATTCCCTTTTCCCTTTGAGATAGGTGCATCTCGTCAGGTGTCAGTAGAACAAGCATTGAGTAGATCTTTCCATCACCAAAAAACCCAAAAGTTTTCCACTGATTCCAACCTCAGAGCCATGCATTGACCTGATGGATCTGCTATTCCTATCAAGATTATTTGTTGTTACAGAAGGATTGAAAAAATCACCTTGAAAAGGCTCCTGATACCTCTACCAATCATCCCAGGGCCCTGAAGTCTCTTTTGATTTCTTTTGGACTTTATTATTTCATCATTGCCAGTTTGAACACTAACAGATACTATCAAGAGAGCCTTTCTAGACTGGAGAGATTTCACTAATGTCCCTCATCCATACCCCTGAGAGACAGCAGACCTTCCTTAGAGGTGAGTCTGGTCTGCATATTGAGCCATCTGTTCCCCTTATGACAACTACTCTTTTATTTCCTCTTAAAAGAGGAGGGTGTGGTGTAGAGTACAGGTGGTTTTGTTTTAGGAGGCCCCACTATGGCAGAAGGACCTTTGCCCAACTCATCAGTTGTCTGGCATTCCAGAGCATCATACCTGTTGTAGAAGACACCAATCCTACTAGTCAAATTCTGAGAAGAAAGAGGAATCTTCTGCCTGGTGCATGCAGGAGCATGCTTCCAGTCTTCATCTGTAACAAATCCTTGGCTAATTTAGTCCTTTGACTAATTAGGACTGGGTTCTGAGTCCATCTGCTTCTCCACTGTTACGGAGATTTGAGAATCCCAAGAGTCTTGAGACTGTAACATCTCTGAAAATAATTGGTCTATGTCTTACTCATTTGCTCAAATACTACTCAGCCTGTTCATTTCTTCCTGTAATTCCTTTACCTGGTGACACAGCTCCTCAAACACGGCACACCTTCTGCAAGAACTGTTTGCTGGCCCCAGCCTTAGGAAGAGGCACACAGGCAACTCTGATGTGGAGAGCTCCTTCTACCATAGGCAGGTCTGGCTGGCTGGAGGTCTTGGACGCAGCTGTTTCAGCGACCCTTGCAGCTACATGGGATTGAGTTTCAGGGCATGTCAACACCATAACGGAACAAGATTAATCTGGTATGCCTGTAAGACTGGGGCTAAAAGGATCTCTTTGCTCTTCCTTACCAGCTACTGAGTCTGTTCTTGTCTCTATTGGCTACTCTCCAAGGGTCAGAGAGGAGCCCTTCCTGCTCATCCTGCCTGCACAAACTGCCCTGCAAACTGCCTTTCCACACTCACTGATGTGATGCATGCCTGTCTGCCATACTCTGGTTTTCTGACAGTCCCTGGAGTCATTTAAATCACCCTCAGTTGCTCCTGGTACCACTGCCTCTTCAGCCTGCCAAGGGCTTCCAGATTGTGATGAGACTCAGGGCTGCTGGACCATTTCCTGAACTTGGGAATTCCCCCTGTACAGTTCGATCGCAGCCCTAGTTCTTCAGTCACAGCCACTTGAGCTTCACCAACTGAGTTGGTAAATTATATCTTTTATGGAGGAGACTAAATAAAATTTTCTTTCTGCTCCTCTAGGACAGAAAGAGATTTTTACCACTATTTATACTCATGAGAAAGGGAACTCAGTGCGCGGTCAACGTTGTATTTGTTTGACAGCGACAATGAGCTCAGAAAATGTTCAGGGAAAACAAGGAGGTAAAATTTAGAAGCTGTTGTGTTATTAGACCACTGTGAAATAGGACTCTGAGGAAACAGCATGATGTAGAAAGGCCTGAACAGCCCTTGCTACCAACTTAGCAACATTTTTTGTTCTAGAGCATGTAAAGATGATGATTATGCCTAGTCTGTGTACCATTGTCTCATCCCTTGTGGCTACTTTACAATCTTTTTAGCACTGAGATTATGGAAAAACAATATTTTGCAGCCTTTTATTTTTCAAATATTTTCATAAAAATTGTATAATGCGAATATAATCCTAGCTTAAATATTGGTAGCAAGAAAGCAGGATCTACTTTAATCATTTTCTTGTATGAGAAAGTGAAACCTCCATGTTTCCTATATTTTAAGTTCAGAAAGCAAACAAATGCTACTCTTTTGAGTTTAATACAGTAAAATAAATGCTTTTTGTATTTTTTTATGATAGTATTTAAAAAATAAATTTAACAAATAGCAGTCACTTACTGAGTTAGTCTCTGAAGAATCTTCATTCTAGGTCACAGTAGTAAAGAAAGCTCTGAAATATATGAGATGTAAACATTCCCAAATTAAAAAAAAAACAAACAAAACCCCACACCAAAAATAAAACAACAAAAATCTCACAATCTAAAATAAATTATCCTTGAATATTTATGTTATCTATGAGGAAAAATCTTGTTAATTTTCCAATACATTTTATTTTCAAAAATTATTTATTAAATCTACTAAAAAAAATTCTAAAAAAGGATAGATTGGAATTTTTAAAAAGTGTCATGTATAAAGTTCAGACAGCAGCTAAGACACAAGCTTTTTCTCACCACCTTTTACATTCTTTTATTTTTCACCAGAATTAAAGACCTGATTTATTTGGGGATTTTTTTGTTGTTGTTGTTTTTCCTGATTGCTGAAAGCAAAAGAAAGTGCTGAAATGTCTCTTTTTATGCCTGGTTTTGTTTTTCATGGGGTTGGTTGGTTGATTGGTTAGTTAGTTTTTTGAGGTTTTTTGTTGTTGTTGGTTTTTGGAGGTTGCCTTTTTGCTTTTGGGTTTTTTGTTTTGGGGTTTTTTTAGCTTGAAGAAAAGGTTCATTCAGCTTTGATTAGAACAATTCCTATTTAGTGGTTGATTTTTTTCTAGGTTTTTTTTGCTTGTTTGTAGTTAGGCTTTGTTTTTAACAGTTATGTCTTTATTCTTACTCTTCTCAGACAGATGAAGTAGCAGCTGAATGAGGCAGACTTTTTTTCTCCAGTTTGACACACAACTGTAAATACAATGAGTGGGCATATCTAATAAAGCTCTTAAAATATTTCCATCTCTTCCGATCAGCAAAAAACTGCTAAGGGAAACAAGTAGGGAAATAATTTAATTATTCACTGACATTTTTAAAGTTCACACAACTCAGGAGAGATTCCTAAGGATTGAAAAGCATCAAAGAGAACTTCATTATATTCCTTGCAAGTAGCTTAGATTGAGGCAGGCCAATAGGTCATTTTTTGGTACTTCTGTTCATGGTTTCTATTGGTGTGTTAGGTACCGCATTTGAGAGCAAAATTTGAGAATGGAGATGATGGTCTGAGTGGAAACAGAAGAAGTACATGAGAAAAAGTGAGAGACAGTTAAGCCATAAATATATATATATATATATAAAATCTAAATATTTCAAATAATTTAATATAGTGTGCTTCTTTCCAGGCCACTATAATACAGCTACCAGTGGAAAAAGTACTGCTTTTTTGTTTTCTCAAATGGTTTTTTTGATGTCATAGGAAATTATAATGAAAATGTAACTTTTTTTTTTCTAGTTGCATACCTCAGATAAGAATAATTATAGATTCTTTTCAAATTGTTTGGCTTGAATAGTAAATTGAGGTATAGGCTTACTGGAGACGGTTTGAGGACCTCAATGAAACATGCTACCTGCTGAGTTAAAGACCAGCTGCTTTCTTGTTTTGCATAGCTGTTTTAATCAGTGTAGAGAAGTACTGCTAGCAACAAAGTCTAACAAAATTTTACTTGCAAATTGTCCTAGAAAAGGCAGGGAAGAGTTTCAGGTGTTTAATAGAGGAAAGAGAAAAAGCAAGGCGAAAAGAGAAGGGAAGGGAAGGGAAGGGAAGGGAAGGGAAGGGAAGGGAAGGGAAGGGAAGGGAAGGGAAGGGAAGGGAAGGGAAGGGAAGGGAAGGGAAGGGAAGGGAAGGGAAGGGAAGGGAAGGGAAGGGAAGGGAAGGGAAGGGAAGGGAAGGGAAGGGAAGGGAAGGGAAGGGAAGGGAAGGGAAGGGAAGGGAAGGGAAGGGAAGGGAAGGGAAGGGAAGGGAAGGGAAGGGAAGGGAAGGGAAGGGAAGGGAAGGGAAGGGAAGGGAAGGGAAGGGAAGAGAAGAGAAGAGAAGAGAAGAGAAGAGAAGAGAGAAGAGAAGAGAAGAGAAGAGAAGAGAAGAGAAGAGAAGAGAAGAGGAGAGGAGAGGAGAGGAGATGAAGGGGAAGGAAGGAAGGAAGGAAGGAAGGAAGGAAGGAAGGAAGGAAGGAAGGAAGGAAGGAAGGAAGGAAGGAAGGAAGGAAGGAAGGAAGGAAGGAAGGAAGGAAGGAAGGAAGGAAGGAAGGAAGGAAGGAAGGAAGGAAGGAAGGAAGGAAGGAAGGAAGGAAGGAAGGAAGGAAGGAAGGAAGGAAGGAAGGAAGGAAGGAAGGAAGTCTACATATTTAAGAAAATTCAGATCGATCTAATCCTCATTTATCTTGAAATTTTCCAGTGGCTCCTTAAGCACTAAAGGATAAACTGAATGCCAGTTAAATGTTGCTGGTTGTCAAAAGCAAAATATCAATAAAACTTCTTGAATAAAAGGAATGTGGATTTCCTGCATCAACCCAGCAAAGAAAACTAAGAAAACAAGTCTATATAATTAGAAATGTGAGATGATTTTCTTTACCGGTTTCTAAATTATACCATTATGTACCTTACCAGACTGCAATTATGACTTCTTTTTTCTTCTTTTTAATTTTTTTTGTTTTGTTTTCTTTTGGTTTTTTTTGTTTATAACTAGTTGGTAGTAGTTTAGTTCACAAAAAAATATACCCTAAGTACTCAAATTAATCTCCTATGCCTAACTGCATATTGTTTGCAATCAAAGATGATATTAGAGTTGCAATAATCTGTTTGCTATTGTGGTATTACAGAATATTATAAACAGAAAATATTTTTCAGTTTTGCAGTTCTGCCAGTAGGTGGTACTAGTAGTTTCTGAATTTGATAATAAATGTCTTCAACTTGAATATTACACTTTTCTGTCACAGCAAGTAATGTGTTTCTACTCTACTGAAAATGACTTATTTATATTTGATGCACTTGTACTCAAGGACAGATTTTAATTCAGTTATTATTTCTTTCAGTGGTGATGTCTGTAAAGTATCCTTTAAAATACAGTTAAGAGCTTGTGCAGCAATTTATTACATCTACTAATAAGATTTAAATTAAAAAGTAATATTAAAATATGTTTTATAAAATGTTTCCCCAGTTTTACAGCATTTGAATCTTCAAGATATAGCTCAGAATTTAGCTGTAAAAATTTTTAGTAGTATTTGCTGTCAAGATTCAGAGGCAAGTCATTTAAGTAGTCCCACTACTTCTTTTTAATCCAATATACAGGCTGCTAAGTCTTGAAAATTATCTGTTGTTTTGATGTGTTGATCTTTTAAGCATATGGGTGTACCTGAAGTAAAATTCCATTTTTTTTTCCATACCTAGGCAGCAGTCAGACCCAAATAGCTGCAGAAACAATAGTAATGCCTACAGAAAATATTAATGTAAGGCAAGGAAATTTCTATAGAAGGCCAGAACGAGAGAGCCTTGTTGTGCCAATAGTAGCCTGCCAATAGTAGCACTTCTGTCTTTGCTAGTGCGTGACTATAGATGCAACAAAAAATTACTTTGTTGCAGGCTAGTTACTCTTAATGGGCTGAGTTAAATATCTCTATGAAACAAAAAAACAAAATTAAACAGAATTTTATGCTTCTTATGAGAAGTTACATGATTTAAAATATAGTGAGGAGACATTTCTAATTTGGGTGAGATTGAAACCTATTTTCCCTTGAAAATGTCAAAGATTTTTAAAAAAATCAAACCCCAGGAATTATATATTGCACTGACATACTACAGTAACCTTCAAATATTTGATTTGACTCATAGAATTGTGGCCACTATGTCAATTGTTCTGTCATTGTCATATTCATGTAAACAATAATAATTAAAATGATAAAAAGTAATATTATGGGCATATACCCACAGCTGTGATCAGAATTCATGATGACAATATGAGGAGGTTATGCATTCCTAAGTGGAAAGAGGAAGAAAAGCTTATGTACTTCTTTTAGAGTATCTGTAATGCCTTGATCAGGAGATTTACTTCCTATGTCAGACAGCTTTTCTTAATAGTTGATGTCAGTTCTGATGCCTTGGGAAGGCTGACTTCAAGGAGACACTGGACAGAGCTAGAGAATAAAGTAGGTATTTATTGAAAGGCCTCCAAGATCCGCCTTGGGCAGGACAGGAGCCTGACCAGGCCTACACCCAAGGTGGACTAAGAATGGTCATAAAATGGCTGTCCAGTCATGAGAGCTTATGTTTTTATAAGTTTTGATCCATTTACATATTGGGGTTTAATTGTCCAACTACAGCTTGAGGTTGTGAGGTCCCATCCTTCTTGTTTTCTCTCTTCAGTCTATCATTGTTTATGCTGTTGGGCCTGAAAGTTGTCCTTGGTCCTCAGAAGAAAAAGGATTTTTTTGTCTACCTACTCTGTGAAGGGAGCTTACTAACACTTAATATGAGGCTCAGAACTACACACCTAGACAGCACAGAATTGAAAATATGAAAGCTAAAGCTTAAGGCATCAGTTCTTGGTTATATATTTTATGCCCTTTTATTGATAAAATCAAAGCATTTGTATTCAAGTTGTCTGTTTCTACAGGTGTTTGACAATATCTGGAAAAGATATGTACTAAATTTTGTGTATTCCTTCGAACTTCATGTAAAATGACTGATGGGTTACTCATTTGTTTGCAAACCATTATTTGTCTGCAAAGACTTTTTTGATAGTTTTATTCTAATTTTCATCTTTGCTGATTATCAAAGGAAAGGAAAGCCCAGTATTCTCAAGGAACCTCGTGGGAATTTGTCTTCTCACTTGTTCACCTGTAGGCATTTGACAGAAGTAACTGCTGTGGTTTACATTCATATATGGTAACCACTCTTATTATTTTATTCATGAATGATTTGTGGCCTGAGTTACAAATTTTGGAGGATTCTGAGGTATAAGTGATAAAGTTTCACTGATAAACAAGGTAATGCATGTAAGTGTAGAGATGAGCCTGGCTATTGTCAGATGAGCCTTTCTTCTTGTCAGACAGAATATGCTGGAGAATTTCGGAATGCATGGGGATTCTTATGCTTATACTAAAAATGTATTTGGCTATAGCAGATAGGAGAATGTCTCGTTATAATGTGCACATGAATATTTTGCATTTGGTTTTCAAGATTCTTGATTGATTGTCACCAAGCAGTATAATAATTAATAACACTGTTAAAGGTAGACATCTCTAATACTTAGCTTCAGAGAAGTAATTGACTCATGCAGAAACTGAAAGGGCAGAAGTTGTGGTGTGATGCTATAAGGATTTAAATATGACAGTCACCTTTAAATAGGGAATTTTGCCCTTTTCATGAAAAGATTTGGGCAATGTGATATGCAAACATGCAAAATGGAACATCTGAAGGAACATGGAGCTAGATCCTTCCTTATGTAAGTGCCTCTCAGGGGTATTCAGGCACCAAGAATTAGTAGTCTCTGTGCTGTACAGTTAGAAAAGGTATAAGAATCTTGAAAACTGTCAGGGCACTGAGGGCATCACCAGTCCTGACTGACCCTGCACAACCTCTTCAGAGCTTCCCATACTGTGTCCATGGTCCAGGTCCCCATGCCAGCCCCCTGCAGCCCAGCACAGCCTTGGCCTGTTCCCATCCCACATCCTCAGGCAGGTGCCTGGGGCTGCCCTGGTGTCATTGGCTGCCCTGCCCTGACAGTATCCTGACAGACCCTGGGGAACCCTCCTGTCATGGGTTTGAGTCGCTGGCCTGATGCCAGCGCACCCATGAGAATATAGTTCTTTAAAATACTGCTGTGAGAAAGACTGGGAATAAAACAGAGCAGGCTCCAGCTTAGACATAGAAAGAAAACTTTATTAACTTACACTATATAGGGAAGAGGAACAGGAAGAAACAGAATCAGAAGTGAAAAGAACCTCCAAACCACTCCTCCTCCCCCCACCATAATTCCCACCAAAACCTTCTGAGACAAAACCTGGAACTTCCAGCTTAAAATATTAAGGGAGAGGAGTCTTGTGCCCTATAGAAACTCCCACAAGAAACACAGTCTCTTGTGGCCTGCACTCTTAACAAATTACGCACCCCATACAGAGGAAATGTGCATTTGGGAAGTCCTCCTTCCACAGACGGTGCTCTCACCACCACCCATGGACCAGAAACTGCTTGCAAGGTTCTTTTTTAAGGATGCCTCTGGAACACAAGTCCCCCCCATTTCTCCCTCGAGGCAAGGGAGAACAGAAGCCAAGAACAGAAGCCTCTTCTGAGGGCACTACCACACCCTCTCAATCTTCTGTTCACTCACTCTGGCACTGGCATTTTCACTACACAGTGCCCACCTTGCACCCCCCTAGACTCAGTTTCAATGAGTTACAGGAGCATTAATGCAGTCTCTATAGCCACTATAAGGAAAGTCCGGCCAAAAGCCACTCCATCATCGCTTCTTATCTTCTGCTGGCATTACAAGTCCCAGGCCATCTCTCCCATCACTTACAGAAGCTGCAGCTGATGAATCTTCTGATAAAGCAGCTGGTCCAACACTCTGGGGAGGGGAGTAGCGGGGGCTCAGCACCGAAAACCCAAAGACATCCCAGGAGTTAGAATCTTCCACCCCTCCATTCTCAGTCGGCCTGGCTGGCTAGGCACTTCTCCTTCCCCCCTCCCCGGTCTGGAGGGGGGGGGTCCAGCCAAGGCCAGAGCTCACAGGCAGCTGTGCTGGCCCAGACCCAACAGCAGCAGAGCTCACAGACAGCTGTGCCAGCAAGCCGGCACATGGCAGCCTTGGCCTTGGCCAGGGGAGGCCTCCCCTCCACCTCTACAGGGAGGAGGAGGAGAGACCTGTGTGCTCTCTCTGGGGCGGAAGCAAAAGAGGACACTCCACCCCCTTCACAGCCTGAAGTGTGTGTTCACAGAGGTGAAATGACCTTTCATTGGTCCACAGGGTACCAACCTCTGAACCAACACTCTCTCTCACTTCCTGGGGAAGATCAAACTACAACACCTCCCCAGCTCCTGAACGCCAGGGCGACCCTGGCCTCTGCAGAACTCCAGGAAACACTGAGAGGCTGCAACAGTCTCAGCCTGGGACTTGAGCAGAACCATTCTGAAGTGACACTCAATTTTTCAGCATATGATTTCACTCCAAGTTTTTAATATCCAGCAAAAAATAATTTGTTTAAACTGTAATTTGTCATGGAAAAATTAATTCTTTTCTTTCATGGCTAAATTACTGAAGATCTCCGTAATGTTTAGGGCTTTTTGAGGTGTTGAGGTTGATGTGATATCTGAATCCTACTTCCAAGTCTCATGCTATTGCAAAGTCAAGCCAAAGCTGACTAAATGAATCACTGTTTAAAGATAGCTGGCAGCAACAGAAATTCAGGCAGCAAGATTCATTTAACACATTGATCCATAATAGCAATGCAGACTGAGTCATGCTGACTACTATATTACATCAGAAAATTCAATTATCTGTTTGATTCCTTGCTGTTTTCCCACCATAAATGGATATATTTGTATCTATACACATATGTCTAAATGTATATATCTGTATGTCTGCTTATATACATATATTTTGATTTACAGACATATATGCACTGATATACAGTAGCCTAATACATGTATTGATAAATGAATGTATACTTCTAGAAAATAACTATAATCGAAAAATGGTTTTGTTCCAAATATGCAGGAGGTTGTCTCTATGTTTATACCTAGATACATCTCCAAGCAGAAGAGTCATTAAAAATATTATGCATGGATTGCTACTAATTTAAGAAGATACTCAGTGCCCCTGAATCTGCTGCAAAAGGGCTGTTATTCCAAGCAGCCTTTAGGGGAGCTTCTAGCATCACTAAATGTTGATGTCTTATTTAGAAGAGGGCATAGTGTTGGTGTTATTTTTTTAAGATATATTCTTCTGTTGAAAGGTAAAGACTTAATTTCTAAGTTAATTTGAATATTTATTTCTAATTTAGACAGTGTACTAGAAAATAAGAACACTAACAAATTTATGATAAATATGAATGCCTTGAAAATCTAAAACTATCATTTTTTGGAGACTAGTCACAAGTACATTAAAAAACCCCTGCTATGTTGTAGAAAACTCTTGTTAGAATACACACAAATAAATTTAAGGTATCAAGAATGTCATTGAGAATAAACTCCCACTCTGAGTAGTAAGATTCATGTACAATTCTTTGCTTAATCTTTTAGGAAAATGTCCCCTGGCTCTAAGGTCTAGATTTACTTTAAATGTTTGCAAAAATCCAGCCTTTGTATTTAAAAAGCCTTTTACATTAAGAAAGTAAAAGGCATTTATACTTAAAACATTTTTAGTAGAGTTTGTTTGCCATTTATATTTACTATAGTTCTGGTCTCTGAATTTGTTCTCTATGGACTGTTGCGCTAAAATTTTAAGTTCACTTATTTTCTTTTATCACAATGTTTTCTCTTTCCCACCCTCTCTAAAATAAAAGCATCAGTCTCTTACCTTGTTTTCTGTTAATGTATTCCTTGTTTGTCCTTTTCAACCTGAGACTAATATTGTTTCAATTGTTTAAGATTACATTTTAGAAAAAATATAGTATATACGTATTGAGAAAAAAAAATAAGCTTAAGAAAAATTAAGTCACTCTGGTTCTCAGAAGGAAAGGAATGATGTTTCTCAGGAGTTGGTGTTGTGACCAGCACTGTTTGACATTTATGTGGGTGACATGGACAGTGGAATTGAGTGCACCCTCATCAAGTTTGCTAATGACACCAAGCCATGTGTTGGACATGTTTGAGGAAGGGGATGCTATCCAGAGGGATCTGGACAGACTCGAGAGGTAGGATGTTGCATACCTCATCAAGTTCAATGTGACCTGGTGCAAGGGCACCTGGAAAATCCCAAGAACAAATACAGGGTGGGCAGAGATTGGGTTGGAAGCAACCCTGAGAATGGCTTGGGAGTTGATCAGAAGCTCAACACAACCTTTTGCTTGCAGAAACATTGAAATTCAGCTGTGTTTTGGGCTGCATGAAAAGATGCATTGTCAGCAAGGTGAGGAAGAAAATTCTCTCCCTGTAAGCCATTCTGGTTTAGACCCACCTTAAGAGCCCTGCATTAAGCTCTAGAGCTTCTTCTAACATAAGAAGAACCTGGACCTCTTGAAGTGTGTCCAGGGGAGAACCATGAAGGTGATCAGAGGTCTGGACCACCTCTATGAAGATAGGCTGAGGCTTGGGTTTGTTCATCCTAGAGAAGGCTCTAGCAAGACCTTACAGCACCTTCCAGTGCCTAAAGGAGGGCTTCAAGAAAGCTGGAGAAGGACTTTTAATAAGGACACATGGTGATAGGGAGACTGGCTTCAAAATGAAAGGGAGTAGGTTTAGGGTAAATATAAGGAAGAAATTCATTATTGTGAGGATGATGAAGCACTGGAAAAGGTTGCATAGAAAAGTTGTAGATGTCCCATCCCTTGAAGTGTTCAAAGCCAGCTTGGATGGAGCTTTGAGCAGTGTGGTCAAATTGAAGGTGTCCTTGTCCATAGCAGGGAGGTTGGAACTAGATGATTTTTAAAGCCCTTTCTAATCCTAACCATTATGTTATTATAAGATCCTATGATAAGAATATTAAGTTAAAAACTACATAACTTTTTTATCCCTCAAAAAGAAAATAAAGGTAGAATAGTGTGGTCCAGCTTTGCAATAGTTGTTTACATTTTAGAGTTACTTATGTAAGTAATACCCTTAGTTAAAAGATATATGATTAAGAAAAACTGCAGCCAGGATTTCATTGATAAGTACAAGAAAAAAATATAAATTACTTTTAGTTTGGTTTACTCTTTTTTTCAGTGTCAACTACAATATTTTTTAATGTTTCTCAAAATATTATCTAGCTTCATGTACTTCAACTAGACTACAAGTGGCTTTCCTATGCTGTAATATCATATTGTAGAGTACATTTAAAGTCAGAAAAGTGTGTAAGCATCTACTCAACTTTTAAAAATAAGAGAGTCTTTATAGTTTGGATTAGTGAACTCAAGAGGTCTGGTAACATGTTTAAATTCTTAACATGAGCTTAACTG
Source organism: Acrocephalus scirpaceus scirpaceus (assembly GCA_910950805.1). Lineage (NCBI taxonomy): Eukaryota > Metazoa > Chordata > Aves > Passeriformes > Sylviidae > Acrocephalus > Acrocephalus scirpaceus. Next base: position 64,558,738 of record OU383774.1, on the reverse strand, counting down.
TTGCTACATATGGAATTTTTCTGTAGTACACCTATTATGAGGAGAGCAAAATCTGTTTGGATAATTTCTCCATGGCATTTCTATATTTGGTTTTAGTATATAAGAATTACCTAACAGCACAGCTTTTCAAATTCTTATATAAATAAACTCTTCAAAATCTTGGACATAAAACTAAGATATGAAAAATGGTTTTATTTCAATTTAAAGATTTTTTTACTCACTCAGTAATAAGTTCCTCAGTATTAAAATTATGTTTTTTCTACCTAACTATAAGCAGGCCATCAATATGTTATTGTGAATATCCAAGAGTAAACAGTGTACATTCACTGCCAATTACAATTAAAAATATTTATTTTTTGTATTTTTGTATTGAATTTTGGTCAGTGACTAAAACATCCTTGCAAAAAAAAAAAAAAAAAAAAAAAGGGTTCTATCTTTGAAAAAGTTAGGAGAGACCATGGCAAGCAGATCTGATGAACAGCACTGGCCGAGCTTAGGAATGCAGTTACATTTAAATCATCAGTAAAAATATTTAAACAACATTAGAATCCTCTTATCATTCCTGAAAAGTCATCTAAGATCAATGGACTGAAAGTAAAAAAATATCTCAGCAAAATAAAAGCATACTTTATTTTTGACCTGCACTATAGAAATTTTATGACATAGACATGCTCCATAATCCTGGCTTTGGCAGCAGAGAATCTATTGCTGTCAATGATTACTAACCTGAAGAGGACACAATGAAAATCTAATAACGTAATATAAAGGACTTTTAGACTTTCGTTATTTTTAAGGACAGAACTGCCAATTTGAGTGTTTTCATCTTAATACTACTTAGATCCCAAAGCTGAAATACACTTTTAAGTCAATATTTCTGCAAACATTACACATAATTCTTCTCTACTTGGCAAAGGCAAAATAGGGGGTTTAGTTAGGTTGTTTTGGATTTCTGGGTTTTTTGGGGGGTTTTTTTGAGTTTTTTTCCCTGAGAAGAATCACATCCAAATACAGATATTTTGACATTTCTAATAATACTTACATGTTTTTACTGAAATGATTAATTTTCCTAGGCTTTACTAGAATACATACATGTATGAACAACTGTCATCTTTGTTCTTTCTGCAAGTAAGATTACAGCCATGGACTTCAGGAGTGCCAATTTTAGCCTCCTCAGAGATCTTCTCTGAAGAATCCATGGAAGGAGGCCCTAAAGGGACCTTGGAGAGATCCAATAAAGCTAATTCCTTCCAACCTGACCCATTCAGTGATTCTGTGATTATTTTATGACAATTTCTCCCTGCAGTATCAACAGTGTTTTCCATAGGTACCATAAACACTTGGACATTATTTAGAAGTCTGTAAGTGTATGTGTAGTCGAAATTATTGTTAAATTTAGGCAGTCACAGAGACAATTGTCTCAAGAACATGAGTGACAAATTTTGATGGCTTTGGTTGGGAAAGAATTAATTTTCTTCATAGCAGCTGGTAGAGGCCTTATGGTTTAGATTTGTGCTGAAAATGGTGTTGACAATTCAGGGATGTTTAAGCTACTGCTAAGCAGGGCTTTCACAGAATCAAGATCTTTTCTGCTTCTCATACCATTCCATCAGAGACAAAGGCTTGGAGGTGTACAAGGAGTTGGGAGAGGACATATCCAGGACAGCTGACCATGACTGACCCAAGGGATATTCCAGACCATATGATATCATGTCAGCATACAAAAGATGGGGGAAGAAAGAAGGAGGGGGTGTGTGGAGTGATGGTGTTTGTCTCCTGTGACCATGACACATGATGGAACCCTGCTTCCCTGGAGATGGCTACACTGCTGCCTGACCATGGGAAGGAGTGAATGAATTCCTTGTTTTGTTTTGCTTGCATACACAGCTTTTTCTTTACCTCTTAAACTGCCTTAATCCCAATTTTACCCTTCTGATTCTTTCTCCTATCCAATCAGGGCAGTGAGTGAGTGTCTGTGTAGGGCTTTTTTGTCCAGATAGAGATAAATCATGACAGAAAGCAATCAGAAATTACATACAAAATAAGAAATTAATGAGAATAGGCAGCCTAATTATTATACATTAAATGTTAAACTTTTTTCATGATGCATAGATGTTCTGCCTATGGTAAGAGGGGAAGAACAAAAAGTAAAGAAACCTGCATTTTTCTTCCTGGGAGGTATTACAGAAGAACAAGTGAAGCATAAAGTATTCATGCTGTAGGAGCCACATACTGTGGCAAGGCACAGAGAATTCTTAATTGATTCAAGTAAGAAGCAGGCTAAAACACTTAAAAAGCACAGCTTTTTCCATTTAGCTGATAGTTTTTTTGCCTTTTTCAAGGCACCTGAATTTTGTTTAAGTACGTAACAAAAAACTGCCAACACCTCATTTCACGCTGCATTTGTAAATGACTTCTTTAAGGCCAGAAATAAGTAGCTACTTGTTAGCAGAAATCACATTTAGCTGTCAGTGAAAAAGTATCCTAAGAGCATCTAATAAAGTAATAATATTGAATACAGTGCTTAGAGCTTCTGCACGTAAAATAAGATTCAATCAGGCATGATGCTTAGCAATCACTCCATATCTATTCAGAAGTTTACAGATGGGTTTAGAAGAAAAGTATCTAAGTACTCTATGAGCTAAAGAAAAAAGACTATTATGAAATTCTTAGACTCTTATGAAATAATGAAGAGTAAACATTTTCTCATCAATTATTTATATTTTGGCAGATTTCTTCATATTATTTATTAAAGACCTGCCCTTAAACACTTAAAATTGTCTATTGTCTATTGTTTTTAGTATTGTTGGTTATTTAAAAACGCTTCTTCATTTGTGGTATTTTAGTTATCACATATATCTCATTATTTATTTATTTTCAGTATTGTTTAAGGTATCAAAATATCTTTTTCAGCATGAAAAAATTTGAATGAGTTGAGGTTATGACAAACAGGACAGCAACAGAGTTGAAATTTTAAGTTTTAATGGCACAAGAACATGATTTTACATCCAGCTCTATCATATGCCAGTGGAGTTAAAGTGATGTCCACTTTCTGATTTTGTGAAATAAAAACTTTCTTATTTTGTCTTGTTTTCAATACAGATGGATACTTTTCATATTTTTTCCTATTTTTTTCTTGAGTATGTTAGTCTTCTCTGTATGTTTTCCCCTTACCTCTTTTGTCATGTGTAACAAAAACATGGGTTTAGTTTCATAGCTCTTCAAAATTATTCATTCGTCACAAACTTTGATTGAGATTTCACTTCCTGTTCCAAGTTGACTCATCATAGCCAGTCTCCATGATCTTCCAGTCAAATTATAAAAGATGAATCTTTTAAATTACTCTAGTTATTTACTTAAACTTATGAGGAACTATGGCATTATCCTTCTTCAAATTTTGACCTGAAAACTTCTTTATCTTGATGCTTATAATAAACTTGTCAGCATTCAGGTTTCTTATAAGCTAATGACATTAACTTGCATAGTATCTTCTTTTATTATTTACTTGCTTCGTCCTGTTTCTATCTCTGACACAGTCCCAGTGTTATCAGTTTTTGGTTTATACTTATAAAGGGTTTTACATAAGAGATTGTGGGGGTTTTGTTTGTTGGTTGGTTGATTTGATGGTTGGTTAAACTTTGCTTTTTTTTTGTAGATCCATCTTTATTTCAAGGGATGCAAGCATCATGGTTTAACCCAGCCAGTAACAAATCCCTCCACAGCCATTCACTCCCTCCCTCAGCAGTGAGTTTGGGGAAAGAACCAGAAGCACAAAAGTGAGAAAACTCATGGTTTGAGAAAAAGACAGCTTAATAGAGAAAGCAAAAACCGCACATACAAGGAAAGAACAAAAAGGAATTAATTAATCTGCCCTTGGACAGGCAGGTATGTAGTTGCTTTCTCTTCCACCACCGTGGTGCCCTGGTTTTTTGGACAGACGGCACGGCTACCACATTCTAGTGTGGAGCTCAGACAGACAACATACGGATACCAATTTGGTAGATAGTTGAATGCGTTTATTAATTGAAACATGCAGTTTAAATACTATCTGGTCTTTCCCTACGTCAGAGGGGTATTACTACATTTCCTGGGGGGAGAATGGAAAAGTCCTGGCATTGTTCAAGAGGGGAACTGGTGTCCTTGAGATAGCTTATCTCTGGGTTGATGTGTGCCTTGTCCCTTCCCGTTACAATCCGACTTTCTTCCGGAGCGCCTGTCCCTCTGCAGTCCACATCCTTTCCACATCTCCCCCACACAGGTGTTCAGCCATCTCCAGGAGAGAAGCACACATAATGGTTACTTGGGAAAATTAACATCATCACTCCATATGTTCTCACTTTCCTCCTTCTTTCCCCCACTTTATATACTGAGAATGAAGTCATATGGTCTGGAATATCCCTTTGGTCACTTTGGGTCATCTGTCCTGGCTGTTTCTCCTCCCAGCCTTCCAAGCACTCTCAGCTTCCTCACCATCATGGCAGTACAAAAAGCAGGCTCTTTGTGAGCCATGTTCAGCAATAGCAGAAACGTTTCTGTATCATCAGCTCTATGTTAAGCACAAATCTAAAACACAGTCCTACACCAGCCATGTGAAGAAACTCTACTCCAGCCAAAACCAGCACAGCAAGTCTAGTCCACAATAAGTTTTTACACTTTCCATTTCTTCACTACCCTCCTAAATTATCATTTGAAGACGACTCTTTAGCTATAAAAGTCTATCCATATAGCAAATCTGCATTGCCAAGAAAAACTCTTTGAAATGTATGCCTTTTCATTTAGTAAAGTATTGCACTATGTGCAATATATGTGTCAATAACTCATTTTACGTAAGAAAAAAGAAAACTAAGAAAGGAATACATACTGTAGGCAAAATGTCACTTATCGTGTGACACTTATCATGTATTATTTTCATTGTCATGTGACCTTCTCAGCTGAAAGCTGAGCTGAAATATTAAACATGTTAATAACCTGCTTGGAAAAATGTGGATATGAGTGTTTTCACAATATTTTGAGGCCTTTATCTTTCATAATCATAGGAATAGCTTTACACTTCTGTACCATTGCGTCATCCCTATTCCTAGAGCTGAAAAAGCTCCAGAAATTATTTTGTGTTGCTACAGCATGTAAGTATGGGTCTGTATTTCTTTGAAGTTTAGATATGAGATGCCGCATGTTCCTTCTGAGCCTTCTTTTTTTTTGTTCTTTGATAGTATTACACAGTAAAAGTCCAGGGGACATGGGAGTAGATAGTGGATCTGATTCTGTCATCAGACATAAATCCTTGTACAGAGAAAAACTTAAGAAATCTTGAGAAATAGGAAAGGAGGGAGATGCTCAGATTTTATATGGGTGGCTGAACCTTCAAGTTGTTTGGCAGACCACAATACCTCTTGGAATATTAGCTGAGTTCCCTTGTTCAATCTAATGTGTGAATTAAACATAGAACCTTAGAATCAGTGAACAGCTCGGGTTGGAGTGGACCTCCAAAGATCATCTGGCCCAAACTTTTGTAAGTGAGGAATCTTAGTTTAGATTATCTATCCCCCTGTCCAATGACACATCTTGAAAACCTAGAGTGATGGGACTCTACCGTGTCCCTAGGGAATTTTTTTCCCCAGTGAATTGTTGTTCTCACAGAAAAAATTCTGTCTTATTTTAAGATAAAACCTCTCCTGGTGCAATTTGTACCAGTTTCCCCTTGTAGTCTCTGTGGCTCTTTGTGAAGATGAGAGCCTCCATTGTCTTTGTAGCCACATCTTAAGTACTGGAATACCATGATGAGGTCCTCCCTGAACATTCTTTTCTCCACAAGAAAAGACCTAACTACTTCAGCCTTTATCCATAGAGCAGAGTCTCTAGCCCTTTGATTATCTTGGTGGAAGCATATCAAACTATTCACCTGACTAAACTATTCACACCTATATACTTTCTGATCTCCATAGGATTCTTATTTGATCATCAAAATAAAAGAGGTGCATATCACCCCAGGATCAATTGAAAAGCTATAATTCTCATATCCTAAACTGGTTTTGAAAGTGCTGTTTTCTTGCTATAAGTATGTACAAGGGAGATTCAGTCCAAACAACCCTGATCCCCTAGATGCTCTCTCGCTTCTTTCCATGTTTTTTATTAAATTACTGTTAATGTTTTAATACCTCATTGTTACGCTAAAGACCCATCACAAAACTAATCTATGATACAGATGTCTCAGACATTGCTGCCTGAGAAGACAGGAAGGAACAGAAAGTTAATTAACAAGCAGAATAAGTAAAGGAAAAAGCAAAAAGTGTAAATAATGGTGCTGCCAAAGCAGCCATTGTAACTGGAGCTCTCTAGCAATGAAAAAGATATGACGAGAGATTTAAAAGAATATAATCCCTTTTTTTTCTTGTAAAGGCAACAGAAATTGCTGAACAGAAAGTTGCTTGATAGATATTTCTAGACATGTACATAAATACTTATATGTGTGCAAGAATATATATGCATACATATATATGTATATATACACAGAACAAGGAGCTATGACATTTTATTAAAGAGATTTTGAAAAGTTAACACTTGAAGAAGTAAATCAATTTCATATATGCATTTTTAATAAGAAAGGGAAAAATGACCGAAACGTTAGAACAAATAAAGGTCTTTATCTGAGAAGACAGTTTTAGAAAGCTTGTGGATTTCATGGCCCAATTTACCTCAGCACAACTATCCTGAGTGTCAAAATATTGATTGTGTAGTCTAAATGAGCTGCCTTGGATATTCTTCTAGAAAATGGAGACAGGTACTTTAAGACAGATGTCACAACTCACATTTTAGAAATTTATATGAATACCATCCCCTCTCAAAAAATTTTTTGCAGAACTTTATGATTTTAAAAGCATTGCTTCAAGTCCAAGCTATAATCTACGTCCTATAATAGCAAATACTTAACCTGTTAATTGAAGAGCCCAATTCAGAACTTAATTAAAATATTTAATATTACAAAATAGTAGTGTTTAAAGCCTAAAAATAAAAAAAAACCAGGATATTGCACTAAATTCCATTTAAATTGCTGTAAGTGGAAAGCCTGACCAACAGCAAGTTTAGATTTAGAAAAAATAAACTATGATTACAATCAAAGTGGAATAACTTGTGAGTTCTGAAGAATAAAATGAAATTAAAAGATGAGCAAATACTCTGGACCATTTAAAATACTTTGCAGATGATTAAAACAGTTAAAGTTTTTTGAGTACAATACCATTATTTATGCATAATGGTGACGTGTTGTTTGCAATGGCAAAGGAGTCTTTCATGAAGTTATTCCTACCTATGCTCTGTTTATGGCTCTGAACAGATGAAGAAATTAAGGGACAAATATGGCTTTCAGCCAAAAAAGATAAGAAAGATGGCACGGAAAATAATCCTCTAAATGCTTTAATAGAAAAGTCAATGAAAATTCCAAAGGACAAGACAGTAGTCAGGAAAAGGCTAAAACTGAGTAATTAGAAAGATCTGGAATAAAAAAAAAAATTAGTTAAGCTACTTCTAATTACAGAGTAAGAAGGCTCCAGTGGTGTCGGCCATTCTGCTATTATGATTATGAGACTGTGGGACCTAGCTGAACATATAATAATTTACTTAATTTTCTTTGTCTTTTGCATCTGTATTTTAGTTTTCTTCCTGCTAGAGTACCAAGGCACAGATGGACTGAAGGCAACTAAGCTTTCTATTGACAAGTAAAAAGGAAATTCGTGTTGTATGGGGGACCTGAAAGGTACTCATGTCTTAAAATTTAGTTTGATTTTCCAGAAGCTGATTGGCCTCTATGGGAAATAAAACTTGTCACTGATACTGATCTCTTCTTTTCTTGTGGTTTTTCTTCACAGACAAATAATTTATGAAAACTTGAATAGATTTTCTAACTTTCAACAAAAAATTCAGATAAAAATTCAACTAAAATTAAGCTATTTCAATACTCCATAGATATTTAAGCCTTGTTCTTAAGGACCTTTCTCTGATGTGAGATACCTAACTTCTTTCTAATAACAAACTGTGGATATCACACATACTGAGGCATTCAATGAATTAGTTGTGTAAAATCTCAACAAAATGCAGAAATTAATAAAGGACTACTCCATTTATGTTACAGGGAAATTCTGCTGAATTAAGAATATGAGAAAATATGATTAAAAAAATCTATTTTTCTAAGAAAATGTGTAAGAGCACCCCATAAGAAAATACTCACATGTATTGAATGATTAGTTTTATATTAACACTAACTATATTTTAAAAAAAAAAAAAAAAAAAAAAAAGAAAAAGAAATGAGGCCATAAAACACATCCTGGTGAGTACAGTAACAAAAATGTCCTGCAAATAAATTGGGGCACAGCAGGAAGGACTCTGTGCATAAGCAGCAGGCTCCTAAAATTGATCATCTGTCTTGCTGAAAGTTAATGGAGCTCTCTCAATATAGAAACAATATAGTCAATCATGCTTCGTAGTATAATTAACTACTGACTAAAGTTGGAATGAGTTGAGAATATTTCATGGGGATGGCAGAAAGACTAGCAGAGTTGATGATCTTCCTGGTTGTGAAATACCAGTGGGAGATGTTGAATGACTGTAGTGAGATACTGTGTACCTATGCCGGGTACAGTGTTAAATTATTTTTACGCTGCTATGGAATATGAAAATGTAACCCTGCCTTTTCATATACTGATACTACTAGACTTTCAAATCATATATTATAACATGGATGTTTATAAGATCCACATCTGAATTTTAGTTGCGTTTATTAGTCATGATGAGGATAATCTGTCAGGAGTGCCACTGAAATTATTGATATTTTACCTCTTGATAATTTAGAAACACAGGTGTCATCATGTCTGCAGAAAAATCAGACAACAGGTTAAAATAATGAGCTTTATTTGAATGAGAGAATATTATGAATATTGAGTCCAACTATGAATATTGAGACTCATTGAGTCCAACTCTCCAAAGAATGGCCCATACAAGGATCAACCCCAAAACCTTGGTGTTATTAGTGCCATTCCTCTTACAAAGTGGGCTAATCTCACAGCCATGAATAAAGCTAGAGGCAAATTTAAAATAATCTAAGAAAGAGAATGTTAAACTACCATGATGACATATGCAGAGAAAGGGGACTTCATCCTGGAGGCATCAAGTGCCACTGAAAGAAGCATCAAGACCAATAGGAGTGTAAAGTCACTACTTTCTGTAGGCATAGGCACATGCAGAAAAGATGTCTCAGTGCTGTTAAGTGGATGAAAGCCAGGATAAAACTGATCACATAAAATATGCGTGTTTTTTTCCAAGCTGTAGTTGGGTGTTAACTGTGTTTGAGTTGCCTCTGTTAATAACTGCACTTTTGGAAATTATGTGGCAAGTTTTCAGGATCATCTGTTACTTCCCTTGGATTAGGTGAACCATGTTTCCCAAGCATCAGAAGTAAGGATTTATAATTTTATTTTATTTTATTTTATTTTATTTTATTTTTTTAGTAACAATGAGACAATCTTGAAAGAGTGATAATCTATTGTCGCTATTTTCATTATATTAATATAACACAGGAAAAAGACAGCCAATCAACCAGAAAGAAAAAGCCTGGATCAGTTTTCTCAGTTTCAGTGGTTAACAGCAAAGATGATAACACAAATATCAGTTAAAAATATTGAGCTTTAGGAAGAGTTAGAAAGGCCAGCTCAGAGGCAATGTTGGTAATACACCAGCAGAATGTTAAGCTTTAATCAAGAACCAATACTGTGAGGACTGTGAGTACTTTGGATTTCAAGACATTAAGGTCAGACTTACATACTCCTGGTAAGAAGATAAGAAAGACAGAAAATTGTACTGTAACATGATGTACGTACCTTCTTTGTAATGGCATATAAACATAAGTTATGTGTGAAGTATCAGCATTGTTCAGGATATTGATTGATTAGCCATGAAAATGCGAGTGAAATTTACTGAAGTAGTTAAATGTCTTTTCTGAGATATTATTTCTCGCTAGAGAAAAAGTGAATGATCTGATCTTCTTACTGCATATGCCTGTTACTGAAGCAGGAAAATATATTTATTTTGTATTATCAGCTAATTACAGATATGAATCACAGTTTTACAATAAGAAGAAAACAATGATGGGAGAGAAATGTTATCAACTAGCAGACTGCAGAAGACTTGAAGAGTTCAAAAGAAAATATAAGCTAAAGCTGAATAAGATATGATACAGAAGTCTGGTTTTGACACATAAAGATTATATAGGATGCAGCCATCTTCATTTTCAGAACCAAATACGTGGGACTGAATATCTAAGAAAGCGGGTATCTGAAGCCAGAACAATAGCTACACAGCTGAACACAGCACCACAGGTTATCTAAACTTTCTTTCTCATAGAATAATATTATTTCAACTGTTTATATTATTGTATTTATTGTATCCTACAAAGTTCCCAATGGAAAGTCACTAGAAGATAAAAATTATGTATATGTGTGTATATATATATATATTAGCTATAGACACAGTTTCATAAAAGATGGTACAGGCTGTGAAAGGGTCACACTTCATACATTTACATTACCACTTCCTAAAGCATCGTCTTTTGTATGACTTCAAAAAAAGAGAACATTATACAAGAAAAACCTAAAACTGTCTAATCCAATTTTGGGAATCTTAGAGAAATCGTCTAGTATTCATCATTAAAGCAGCTTTTATTATTGGACTAAGGTTTATTCTAGAGACAGTTTGTAGTCAATGGAAATTTTATTATTGACAAGGAAAATTTCTTGATAATGTATGAAAACTAACTATTTTCAAGATGGTACAAGCTTTTTCACATAGTTTTTGTCAGTTTCCTTGCCCATTCATTCCTCTTGAAACACATATTCTTCCAAGGACTTCTTGGATTTCCAATTTCTCTACCAACATGAAACTGTAAATCAAAGCTCTTAAAAGTTACCTAAGGACATAAGGAAGGCATAGCTCTCTGAGAAGAAATGTGGGAGACTATTCCTAACTTTTAAAGTCCTTTTGCTTGACTCAAAAACGTAAAGGAGAAAAAAACCCCCAACAACGTTATGTATCATTGGCATAAATAAATGATGTTTGACTTTTAAGACTATCACAAATAAAATTTAAGTTTCCAATAAAACAGTGGGTCTGAATATTGTAGAAATATTTTCTATAAATTTCATTAATTTTCTTAAATTTTAAAATAAAAATTGTAGGTCATGAACCTAAATGTCAAGACCCCCAAACATAAAAGCTGCTGCTTTTTTTCCCTCATAATAACTTGTGTTTCCTCCTCAAATGGCCTTGTGTAGTACTTGCTGAAATCACAGAGGATTTTTTCATTGACCTCGCTGAAGAATGATTGGGCCTTGAATTAGAATAAGAAGTAAATATGACAGTATATTATGGGAAGAATCATTGTATTAAAAAAAAAAAGAGAAAAAAAAATCTTTTTCTGTCAAGGTAGACCAAAGAAAATTGTGAAACTTCTTTTAGAAAAAAAAACCAACTTATTTTGCCTTTCTCTTTAATTTTTTCTGCTTATACAACCATATTTAATGTGTTCTCTGTCTACATACATGTATTACAAGACTAATTATGTCCTCACATTAAATACCCTAAAAAAATTTGTGATGACCTTGACCATATAAATACCAATACATATCTTATGAATATTGTTTATGTCATATTTTGTCCCAAAGTGTGGAACTTCAGTCATACAGATTTCTAGGTCATTTAAACATGCCATTCTGTCAGTAATTATAAGTTCAGTTTCACTAACCTTGAGGCAGTGATTCCTTTCAATTCAGCACTAGACCTTTATTTTTTGTGTGTTTTAAGGTATTGAATTTTGCATTAGAATTGTTAAAAGGGTTTAGAAGATTATTCAGAAACATATAAGGGACAGTATAGTATTTTTTAAACCCTCAGTACAAAAGCCAACTAAAGCATGCAAAGCTTTAAAATTTGAGTGACAGTGCAGTAATGAATGTGGAATAGGTAGCAGAAGGTCTCTATCACAGGAAAAGTAATGTTTTGGTTTAGCTCCAGCCAGAAATTAGCCACCACACAGTTATATACCCTTATTCTTCTCTGGTGGGATGGAGGAGAGAATCAGAAGGGTAAAAGTTAGAATACTTGTGGGTTGAAATAAAAACAATGTAATAAATAAAGCAAAAGCCACCCACACAAGCAAAGCAAGACAAGGAATTAATTCACCACTTCCCACATGCAAACAGGTGTTTAGAGACCTCCAGGAAAGCCAGGTTCCATCAAAAATAACAGTGACTTGGGAAGACAAACACCCTCACTTCTTCCTCCTTCATCCAGCTTTTTATATTGAACATGATGCCATATGCTAGGAGATATTCCTTGGGTCAGTTAGGGACAGCTGTTCCTGTCATGTCCCCTCAAATAATTGTGCCCCTCCCCAGTCTCTTCACTGGTGGTGTGGGATGAAAGGCAGAAAAGGACTTCAGTCTGTAAGCACTTCTCAGCAATAGCTAAGCATTCCTGAATTATCAACACTGTTTACAACACAAATTCAAAACTTAGCCCCATACCAGCTACTCTGAAGAAAATTAACTCTACAGCAGTCAAAACTACAGGACAGGTTTTTCCTAGTGAACTACTTTTTTCATCTTACAGTAAAATGCCTTTGGAGCATAAATGAGCTGCAGAAGCAGCTATGGGTTCTTGAATCTACTTAAGTGAAAAACGAGGTCTACATGCTAACAGTGGATTTGCATGATTCATTTGAGGTGTTCAGGCAGTATCTTTTGAAGATTAATACCACAAACAAATTAGGTCTACTATGAACAACTGTCATTGTATAACAGATCTAGACAAAATAGACTCTATGAAGTCAAATTAATTCATTAATTACTGTTCATTTGTAAGTGAATGAATACAGCATACAAAGTGCATGGTTACTGTATAAAAATTCTGTCAAATGTCATTTCAAATGTAACTGTCTTTTTAATAATAAGCTCCTATTTATGGAATTGTCATCAGCTTCCTCCAAAATGTAAGACTGGCTATGCAATCCAGTCACACATTTTGACAGGAAGAATTAATATGGTCTTTGGCATTTATATTTATTCGTCAAAGTACACCTATGACACCATAATGGATATATCCCTCACCATGTCCTGACTTCAAATGCAGAAATAATTAATCTGGAAAAAAAAAGTCAATTAACACAAATGAAATTCAGACAAAACAGACTGTAGCCTATAGGTGGCAAATCACTGCAACTGTGAAGGAAATGAGAAAAGAAAAGTGATATACAGCTGTTCAAGACAGGTCATTTTGTAAACAGACAAGGCCAGAACTCAGCATCTTCTCTCTATTGCAGCAGATGTTCTACTGTTAGAAAAAGGCATTTAAGTGTAACAAGCTGTATGTACTCACAGTCGACTAGGGTTTGGGTTAGTTTTCAGACAGAAGCCTCTCATGGCAGCTGAGATGCCATAGAGTATACAAGATTTCTGTATGACTAACTGTAATGACACAGGACTAGAGGAGATCTGAGACTTTGCAAATTGGCAGCTAGGGGACACCCTGTAGAATCTACAGCTCATTAGATACCTAAGCTTAGGTGACTGAATCACACTGCTGTATCCAATCATCTCTGTGACAAGAGATGCTGTTCTTTCTAGTAGAGGATAATACCAGAGAAGGTCTCTCCATATGGAGTGGAACAGGTTTCTTGAGAGCAAAAGAAGAAACTGAGCACAGTGTGTGATCATTCATTCTGTGAAACAACTCTCTCCACCTTATCTTATGCTACAAATTTGGAAGACAAGAAGTTTGTTTCCCCAGGGTGTTAACAGGGCCTCTGTGGTGTTGTATATTGTGCTGAAGAAGAGAGAGAGAGCAGGTACATAGGAACTTTGCACAGAGAGACAGCAGAGCATTGGCACATTCTTTGTCATAGGCAAACTGTACTGTGTATTTAATCACTGTTCATTTACTTGAAAGCTCTTTTTATGGTACGTAATGATTTTATTGCAGCAATATTCTTGTTTCTCTGTGGTCAAGAAATTAAAGTTAAACCAGCCTTGACAATTAGCCATTCCACTGGAACAAAAATTGAGTGTTCTAGCATGGAGGAAAAGAGGGTGATTTTTTTCATTCATGTACAAATATACATGCATATATATAAGAATTTTCTTAATTTAAAAATCTTCTTTTCTTTTCCAATTCTAACATGTAAAATGTGAAGCATTCTAAATTATTTTCCACTGAAGTAAAAGTCTGATTTAGAATGTCTGGCAGGAAAATGTTATTAATATTATGGAAAATGAAACACTCAAACTTACTCTATTTAAGATCATCAATATAATATATTCCTTTGCTTCCTCCTATCCTACACCAAAATTATTTTGTTACTTTTTTCATATTATTCTGTCTGTACTTGAAATGTCTTCATTCCTATTCTGAGCATTTACCTCATTCTCCTTTTGTCATCCCTATACAGCTCTTCAATAGAAAACCAGGGTAATACTATGCCCGCACCATGTTGCTGCCAGCTGGCTCAGTAGGTTCAAAGGCCAGCTTCAAAGGACGAGGGAGGTTTTTTTATTTTGAAGTGTTTCCAGATTCTTTCATTGGAAGAGAAACACAGTAGGGTACCTCTACTTGCAAAACAGCCAGAAACTGAATTTACAGAATTGTGTCTGCAGACACAGTGGGCTTTATACAATTTTTGTATGCATGTAACTGTTGACTTCAGCAGAATTTTTCCTGAATTTGCTATGTGTATGTGAAAAATATTCCAGTCCAGTGAGCTTATGAGGCACTTAGGAAAGAAATGTAGGTGTCTAATATTCTTGCACCTGATTATTTCTTCCTTTTTCTTAATTTTCTCTCTTTTGCCCCTGTGTTATCTTCTCTCTCCTCTCCATGATCATTGTGGTTAAGAAAAAATTTATCTGGGTTTTTTTGTAACTGCAGCTCACCAAGAGCTTCTCCTTCCAATAAGAAGCTTTGTTTGGATTCAGCCTTCACTGTCATACTACTGTGACAGTAAGAATTGTTAATGACATTTCTTCAGCAAGTCTTGTTCTGAGACTGTCATCTTGACTAATCAATCATGAAAGAAATATTTTAAGGGGAAATAAGTTTGTATCAGTTTATAGTGAAACCAAGTTTTGAAGGGAAGTACAGAGAACTGGTGAGTTGATTTTTCATATATCATATTTACTCTTGTGTATTTTTACTCCTTCTGTAATGAAGTCTGATTTCAATCATTTAAACTTATAACAACTCCACAAATTTGCACACCACTTCAGAACTGCTCTACTCTGAACTAATTGATTACAGCCCCAAAAGCCATATTATTAGCAAAGTATGGCTAATCATGGCTCCAATCCCCTTTTCAGATACAAATAGGATTGGATGAGTCACCCTAATGTATGTAACTGTGGAGCTTTACAAGCTATGTGATCTGTTTTGAATACAATACAACAAAGCACTTCAGGACTTGTGACTGTGTCTTGAAGTGCTATGACAGATTTACTGCTCCTCATCATTTACTTACACAAGGAAAAAATGCCTGCTAGTTATATATCATTCCTTCTCCTCGTGTACATAACTCGGCATTCAGACTATATTTGCAGATTCACACATATATATGTCCGTTTTAAAAACTGGTGACAGTCAGCTTTGCTGGAAGCTAACATACTGTGATATCAGATACAACAGTCATAATTCACAGCTCAGTTGCCTTCCATAAGCCATAGAATGATGATTTTTTTATTGCACTTCACCTAAACCAATCTGTTTCAGTGATCCTACTGTGATGCACACACACATACACACGCACACTATTGGGTTTCCATGGCAAGATTTTTGCTGGCAGAGGGGCTTCAGGGGTGACTTTTGTGAGGAGACACCAGATACTTTCCCCACATCATGCAAAGCCAGTTCCAGCTGCCACCAGGACAGACCTGCTAGTAATGAGAGCTGAGACAATCAACGACCTTGGTAGCACACATGTGAATATGTATTTAAGAAAATGTAAAAAATTTTGTTCAAGAGCAGCTGAAGAGAGAGAATATGTGAGAGAAACAGCCCTACAAACATGAAGATCAGGGAAAAGAGACAGGGAGAGGGTGCTCTAGGCACTGGACAGAGATTCCCCTGCAGCCTGTGCTGAAGACAAAACAGGCTGTCCTCTGCAGCCCATGGAGTTTCATGATGGAGCAAATATCTACCCTGCAGCTCACGGATGATTACACTCCAGAGCAGATGGGTGTGCCTGAAGAAGGTTGTGACTACATGGAGAATGTGTGCTGAAACAGGCTCCTGGCAGGACCTGTTGCTCTGTGGATCATGCTGCTACAGATATTCTGACAGGACTTGTGATCCTTGTTGGGCACCCATTCTGGATCAGAGAATTCCTGAAGGACTAGTTTAGTCAAAATTTGACTGGACTCAGTAAACAATAAAATTAGTGGAATCTTGGAATCCAAGTTCAATTTTGGGAAGGATAAAGCCTAGGAGAGCTACTAAGTATAGTGTTGTTACCTTCTTATGTCTTCTTTCATGCTCTGTAGCTTCTGATGGAATCAGCTCACTTTCAGTGTAACATCAATTTAAATTACAAGCTGAAACCCTAGCAATCCACAAGAAATTTTTGTTACCACTGATCTAAAGGATTTTCTTTAGATTTTTATTTTTTCTTTAGATCCTTCTTTAGAAGGATCTTCTTTTCTTTGGTCTGGAAAATACAAAGTACTCTCATCTTGCTTCCCTATGGTTTCACCAGATTTTATATACCTAAAAATATTGAGCATTGGCTGAATAGCGCAGCTTCATTTCTCAGCAAGTCTCAAATCCAAACACTTGATTGATTTTCAAAAACATAAGTCTTTATCTCAAAACAAAAAGGGTTTTATTGGTACTCCTCAAAGATGCAAATAGCAAACTAATCAAGAAAACTGATTTTCTATAAATTGTCCATAGGATTCATTATAGAAATACTTCTGATTTTTTTCTCAATTGTTTGAAATTTAATTTACTTCCACTTCTTTTACCTTTCTTACATTTCAGTCTCATTCTTCCATTTTTCTGTTCCTGCTTCAGAGTTTAATAGAAATGAGAATCTCTTGGATTTATTATTTTGTTGTAATTACAGCCAAATTTTCTTACACTTGTTCTACAGATTTTGTAAAACTTTTAAGTAGCAAAAATACAGTTTCATTGTTCCTCTCATTTGCTTCTTGTCCTAAACTAAAGAGTTTTGAAAAGTCAGTGGTAAATGGAGGGGGGGGGGATAAGAGGAAAAAATTCAATCAAAACCAATCAGTTTTAGTTTTTAATGAAATCCTGTGAAATTTTAAATATTTCACATGAAGCATTTCCAACAGGGAAAAAACCCGAA
This sequence comes from Acrocephalus scirpaceus scirpaceus, assembly GCA_910950805.1. Classification (NCBI taxonomy): domain Eukaryota; kingdom Metazoa; phylum Chordata; class Aves; order Passeriformes; family Sylviidae; genus Acrocephalus; species Acrocephalus scirpaceus. The sequence continues at coordinate 64,541,349 of OU383774.1, read as the reverse complement.
AACGTATAAACCTGTTCACAGTATGTTTGAATATAAGATATCATTAACTATGTTACAGAAAGAGAAATTTATTGAATTTATTAATATCAAACAGATTTGGGAAGGCAAAGCATAATAAAATGAAAAAATCTTAATTATCATTCAAATTGATAATTTGCTCTTGATATTTCATCACATTTTCTTTTAATAGTGGCTGTTCTCAGTTTTATCACCCTGTAGACCTCCTTCCTAATAGGTGCAGGGGGGTAGTAAAGTGCACAGTGTCCATACTTGTTCAAACAAATCCATCTAATTCAGCATTTAGTCCCTGAAGGTGACAATACATAGATGTCTGTAGACATCTTTGCATACTTTGTTGCTGAGTGACTGGATTTGTATACCCTTAACAAGAAGGGTAAGGGAGATCTTACTGATGTCCTCACAGCATGGTACAAAGGGCACCTTGTCTGTAAGGCACACAGTAACAGGACAAAAAGTGGTGAATGCAATTTGGAACATGGAGAATTCCAATCAGATAGAAAGTAAAGGTTTCTTTGTTTCTTTGATGCTTTATTGAGGTTCTTTATTTTGTTTTCTTTGTTTGGTTGGGGTTTTAATTACAAGGATGGTTAAGCAGCAGATGTGAGCTTGCCTACAAAGGCTGTGACAAAGTCTTGGGTCATCTGGTCTGATAGGAACTGCTTCAAAAAGGGAATTGGACAAAAGAATCTCTAGGGGTCCCTTTCAAAGCAAATTATTCTATGATCTCTGAATCGGTCGTTATTCCAGAAGTTGCACAGATCTACCACTTAGTGATGAAGAACCATTTAATGTCATTTCAGCTTTTGACATAACAGATTAATCTCAAGCCCCTAGATTTTTTGTTGTAACAAACAACCCAATTAAGATTGTCTGTAATTTCTAGCCTCTTTCTAAGCTATCTTTTTCCTGAATGTTAAAACATCTTGAATTGCTCAATTGTTCATCACATGTAAGGAAGTTTTCTTTGATAATTTTTTGCCATTGACTGTTTTTTCCTTCTCATATGACTTGCTTTTGAGTGGAAGGGTATTAGAGGCAGACACAGTTTTTAAGGCGTAGGTACTACTCTGAATCTACTCTGAAATAAATATGTCTCTTTATTGTCCATTCCTTCAGGGAAACATAACTTCACTGACTTTTCCTTTCCCCTTCTTCTTACTTTGCACTACTTCAAATGAAAATAATATTGAATAACATTTTTATGTGTAATTTCTTATTTTCATGCATCGTTAATTTTAATTTTACATAAAGCTAGTTTAAGTTATTTATATCACTGTTTCATCTATCAAATTTTTTTCCGATTTTAATGCATTTCTTATTTCCTTTCCTTCTACAAGTTTTAGAATGCATTGTGTAAACTCATGCGCCCAGAAAAATGTGAGTACTGCTCTTGGCATTCACTCTGAAGGAAATAAAAATTGCTTTCCATTCTTCTTTTACTTGCATGTTAACACCCACACAACATTGTCGCAGCAAATGTTAGGTACATCTGAAGTTCAATCTGTCTCTTGCTTTAACGTATTTTTAAGTGTTTATTTTCAGCAGACTTCTATTATTCTACCTTGACAGACAGTTTCTTCTTAAACTTTTGTCTGTTAGTTGCATCAATGGAAATATCACCTTCATCCTTTTGAAATGTATGTTACCTACTCACCTTTATGCATCAAGAGTTTTTTCCTTTCCTGAATATTTTATTATCTTTTGATTCAAGCTCTTTTCTAGGTCTAGTTAGGAGGCTGTTTAGATACACATATTCTATAAATTAACAAAAAAAATCATAGAAAAATATGAATGTGACAGAAAATGCCTACCTTCTATATTTTTTCAAGGCGAACCTAGCCTGAAGCAATGTTCCTGCTCTTACTGAAACCCTTTTATGAACTACGGATATATTTGTGAAATGTATCCCTCATTCTTTCTTACTTAGAATTTATTAGTGAGGTAGAACTATGTCCAACACTTTTTCTGTTACAACCAAGAGCAGGTTCGTTTTGCTTTCTGATTGGACCAGGAACCAGTATTATGTGAAACTGTGTGCCAGATGACAAAAGTACAGAACCAAGAAGATCTTTATATTGCATTAAACTATTAAGAAGGAGTGTGCAGCAATGGAAACATGTCTCAGATGGATTAGCCACTAAGCAAAGGGAGGGAGATCAATCAAATTATCCTGTCACTTATGTCACTTATGTCACTTACTGATTATGTCAGTTGCTGTCTCTTTTTTTATATATTCTCCAAAATATAACTATAAAGAAAAGGCAGATTCATAAATACTTTTTCAGGACCTCCTAAAATAACAACATTCCCAAGAATCAGTTGTTTCATTCATTCCAAAACAAAGTAAAAAAGTGTCAACAGACAAAGTTGTTGAAGTTGTTGATTGTTGTGAAGATGACAGAATCATCTCTTGTTATGAAGAAAGAGCATCAGAGATCAGAGATACCAGGGATGGCAGAGGATGAAAATATTTAGAGGTGGAAATTTAGTTTCCTTTAATTTTAAACCAGAAGAATATTGGTGTAAAGCCTGTTGCTCCAAAATGTTTCAGCATAAATAGATTAAAAAAGGTCTAATTAAGATGATTAACCAGATCTGATTTAAATGTGGACACATTATAGACATCCAATCAGCTGGGGAAATGAACACTTCAGAATGGATGAATCTGAATATTTTAGATTATGATTCAGATGTTTATATGAAAAAAGTACCTGTTTGCATCTGGTCAGAAGAATACTGTTTAAATGCTCATTATAATTTGACTGAATTAAGAATTGAATGGAATAGGATCTTAGAATGGTTTGGATTGGAAGAGACCTTAGAGATCACCTAGTTCCAACCTTCTTCCTATGGACAGGGATGTCACTCACTAGATTGGGTTACTCAGAGCCTCATTCAACTTGATGTTGAACGCTCTGTGGGAGGGCACATCCACAACCTCTCTGGGCAGGCTGTTCCAGCTCCTCACTGACTTCACAGTAGACATTCCTCCTAACATCTTTTTTCAGTTTAAAACCATTTCCCATTGCCCTGTCACTATCTTTCCATATAAAAATATCCCTCTCCCCCTTCTCATAATCCTGCTTTATGTACTGACAGGCTTCAATGAGGTCACTTCAAAACCTTTTCATGTCCAGGATGGACAACCACAACTTCTTCAGCCTGTCTTCATAGAAGAGGTGCTCCAACTCTGATATTGTTCATGGCCTCCTCTGAACCCACTGCTTGTCCTTCTTGTGCTGTGGCTCCAGAGTTGGACTCACTACTTCAGGCAGGATCTCATGAGGCCAGAGTGGAGGAGGACAATCATCCCCCTTGATCTTCTGGTCACACTTCTTTTGATGTGATATCCTTTGATATTGTGACATTGAATATTATTTCTGCTAGTAGTAAACTATGTAATTATTAAACATGAGTTATTTTTTCTATTAAAAACATCATAATTTGATCACATTTGAATCACTTCTTGTCTTCAGAAAACATCTGGATGATGCTCTTAGTCATACATAATTTTAAGTACTCCTGCAAGGAACAAGGAACTGTGATCCTTACAGGTTCCTTCAAACTTGAGGTATTTGATGATTTATCTCTGATGTGTGCATCAAATTTCACCTACTGTCATAGAGAATGATCAAATAATAGTTTGTGGGCCGGACAATAGGGTCTGACTAAAATGTATCTAAAGAAAATGACTGTATTGTCAATATTTTTTCAGGCAAGGGAATTCTCCAATTAAGGGCAGGTTTTTCCATATTAAAAAAAATATCTTTTTTTAATTGTCTACACTGTTAATGATTAAGTTTTTACCTCAAGGAGTGATACCTAGTTGCAGACCAAGCTGTAAATTCTAGCTCATATTCTACCAAACAGCACTTGTAAGTGTGAGATGGTACCCAGCAAACATTTTTTTTAGCCTACTCATTTTCCAGTTCAAAGTTTCTGAAAAGGTCTGCAGTTCAACGAATAATTTCCTGTTTGTTTTTGGTTTTCTGTTTGCTTGTTTGGGGTTGGTTTTTTTGTTGTTTTTTGTTTGGTTTTTTTGTTTGTTTGTTTGTTTGAGGGGTTTTTTGTTTGTTTTGTTTTGTTTTGGGGGTTTTTTTGTGGGGTTTTTTTATGTTTGTTTCTATGTACTATGAAATAAGTTATAAAACCTGACTTGAAGTATATTTTCAGGTGGAAACACCACTTAAATACTGTTGGGGGATGTTACACAGAAGACAGATATGTTCTTGGTTTTATTGACAGTTAAAGATGTTCCCTAGAACATTCTTTTCATTGGATTGAATCTAGAATATGCTTTGGAACAAAAAATCTGACATCCTCCTCACAGAAATGTAAGTACATTTTATAATTAATGAACTGTTTCTGAAGGTAGAACTGAGATCGTAGACTGATTTAGAGGCTTTAAATTATGAGAGTATAGAGATCTAGAGGGATAAAACATAAATTTATAATAAAAATAACAGTTTAAGTTTTTTTCTTTACCACTTGAAGAAAATTTTAAAAACCCCAAACCCCCTCAACACTGAAATCTTCACATATTCTTAAACATATATTAAAAAAAATAGTATTTTTTATTTTATCTGGTCTTTTGGATCTGTAATCACTTGCTACTACTATATTTTTCTTTTAAAATATACCATATGTTTACTCACTCATATGGTTTCTTCAATGTATTTTCACATTAAGTATTATTATATTTACCATATTTACCATTATTTTTGTATTTGTAATGGATTCCTGTTTTAAAATGATTGATAATATTATTTAACTTCTATAGGGGTTTTTTTATGTTCTGTTGAGTTTGAATAGAAATTTTGCCTATGCCTAGGTTTAGTTTTGTAAATTGTCCCAATTTAGCAAAAACCTTTATTTTAAAATACAAAATGGAAAACTGAAACACTATTCTACCTAAGGTTACTTTTCACTTATAAAGGAATTAATATTCAGATAAGTTAATGAGAATCTATATAATTTAATCCTGAGATACTAATTAATGAAATAAAACTTTTCTAGAATCATACCTTAAGTACTTATTTCCTAAAAAAATATGATAACAACTGATTTTTTTTTACCTTTAATCACTAAGTATATTATATGCACTGCTTGATAAATTGCAACAAGTATTTTGGGTATTTTGTATTGAGGTAGACATAATTAAATTGCTACATTTGTTGGTTGGCTCGTTGGTCAGTTGGTTAGTTGGTTGGTTAGTTTTTCTGGTTTCTGGAGTATCATCAACACTTGCAGTAATATAATCTAAATTTAATTTAATGGAAATGTTAGGCCTAATATATACTTTGATTCTGTAAAAAAATATTTTAGCTTTATATCTTAATGTTCTGTATTTGCTTTTCTCTTTGGTAACTATATATTATCAACTTCCTTAGCTGAAGAAAAAATCTGCAGTAGTTTTTTCTTTAAGATTTTGCAATCAATCTGCATTCTTTAGTCCTTGTACTTTGTGACCCATAAATAATGTTCCCACAGACAGGACTACAATTGCATTTCTTGGAATTATCCCCTAAGGCTACAATCCTCAAAACTGACTTTGCTGTGGACTGAAGTAATCTTGCAGGAAGCACAGAGAAATAAGCAGGGTGACTTAAAACAAGAATCACAGAATCTTTGAATGCTTTTTCCTTTCTGATTTCTGTTTGCGAATTAACTGATTTCTTTATGATTAAATATTCACTGAGTAATATTCTTGAGTGATTATCTATACATGGAATGTTGAAAAAAGCTTGCTTTACAAATCACTAGCTGAGGTTATGTATATGTTACCATTCTTCATGAATAAATACACTGAAAATATTCAAAGGAGAAGAAAAATGGATATTGAGTAGCAACAATGTTGACATGATTGCCCTTAATCTCCAATAAAAATAAGACAGGTAACCACTCAGGCAAATATTAAGGAACACAATTATGGGCAAATTGATAAAGCAACATCATAATATAAATGTGAATAAATTATATTTCACAAGATTCAGTTAGTACCATGTAAAAATATTTTTAAAATAAGAGATTTTGCAAAATTGTAATAAGTCACAAAGCTAGGCTGTGCAAATGCAAATTTCCTGTTCAAACACCACAGAACATAGAAACTACCGATGTAAGTATTTGAAATAGTCTGACATGCAATGTTATATAGATATAATTAGAGGTAGTCCACTAGTTCAGCACCTGATTGTGCACCCAGCTTAGGTTGGATACATTTAAAACAAATCACCCGAGCAAAACGGCCTTACACCAAAACTTCCTCAGCAGGACATGATTTGCCGAATAATCATTCACATTACAAGACATCTAAACAGATGTGTAAAGCCACAAAACCTCTGTAAATCTTTGTTACAAAGTTCATCCACTGTTGAATGAAATACCCATGAGAACTATATTTTGTGTTATTTTTAATTTTTTTTTTTTTACTTTTGCTTCCAGACATAAACTTAATTCCTAACAGCTTAGTGTTCCTGTATCTGAAAAATTAAGTTAATATACCACCTGGAAAACTATTGTGAAAGTTGCTTAGATAATTTTCATACTTTGAAATTGCAATATGCTAATAAAATATTAGCCCAGACAGTGAAATGAATATTCTGTACCATATAACATCAAGCTCAGTAAAAAAAAAAAAAAAATCAAACCCCCAAACACAAAACCCCCCCAAAAATCATGCAGAAAGAAGAAAGGTAGAATATTCAGGGTTATGGCATTGGTCCTCCCAAGTAACCATTAAACATGATGGATCTCTGCTTTCCTGAAGATTGCTGAACACTTGCAGACTGAAGGGAAGTAGTGGCTGAATTTTTTTTTTTTTCATTTGTTTAGCTTGCTTGTGCAGTTATTACCTTGCCTATTACACTGTCTTTACCTCAATCCAGTAGTTTCCCCACTTTTATCTTTGCACTTCCCTCTGGAAGGGAGTGAACATGTGCCTGTGTGGAGCTTTGCTGTGGTTAAGCCCCAACTATAAATATTATTGTTGTTATTTTGTTTTCATACAAGCTACTGGTACTGCAGTGATCAGATGACATCCAAAGCAAAACTTAAATGAAAAAAAATGCAATTATTTTTAGGGCTGTAGCATAGTTTTCATGGATAGGAAATAGCCAGAATAATTTGATCTAATTTTTACTGAGGATTTCAGTACTTAAGGTTTGCAATAAACACAATTTTAGCCTAAATGCAGCAAAATCATGTTGTAACATCAGTAGAAAAATCTCCAATTTATAAGCTGATCAAAAGAACCATTTCTGTTTAGAGATAAAGCTTGGAAAGTTTAGCTGGAGTAATTGTTCTCAGAATATCCTGGAAGTAGGTTTTGGAAGCGAATGGCTACAGAAATTTAGGTATTGAAAGTGATAGAGGAAGTTGTGGAGAGCTGTGGGAGCTGTAAAAGAGGAGCTGTGGCTTGTGAGGTCAGTGAACAATGAAGTACTGAAAGACTGATGTCCTTTCAGATCTTTCTTCTCCCTCGTCTTTCTTCCTTGTCTTATTTCCCTTTCTTCTTCCCCAGGAATTTTCTTTTGTTCAGTGGTCTTTACTGACTGCATTGAAAATAATTTGATTGAATTTGTGTTAAATCGAAGCACAACCCTCCAGACGATATTTTCATGAACCTATCACATTCTCCATTATTTGGGTGTTCAGATGGAATCCACCCATCTCAGTGAGAGCTGATGACAGGGGGTAATCAAAGCAGCATAATGTCATCTCCTCTCCAAACAAAAAATGCCATCACTGTGAATTGAAGGATTGTGTATGCTTACTCCAATAACCACTATGCTTACTAAGTTTCACAGAATCACAACAATCTCTGTGTGGCAGCAGAACTTGGGTGGAGTGATGAAATTTTTATTACTGAGGGTGAGATGTATAGTCTTTTCTCTTTATTCCTTTGGAGAGTTTAACATTTGAGAAAATACAACTCCTGATTATATTTTACAGGCTGCCACACGATGAATTTCACAATATACAACTGGCTGCACTGCTGAGCTTATAATGCTTTGCATCCTATTTGCTTGAACTGCAAGTATGATTCAGAACTATTGAGGCATCTGTGTACATGTCAGTGCCCACATATTTATATTGTGTTTATTGCAACCCATTTCCACCCTGATGCTCGTACAATGCTCAAATCAGATTTTCCTTTGCAGTCAGCTGAACTTCAACACATTATTTTTTTTTAAAGACTCCTTGGGTTTGGGATTGAGGTATCACTATAGCCAAACTGATGGCAGCTAAAATTATGGGATCACTTAAAAATTTTATATTCAATATATATTTTGGATGCATTTATAATTTATTAAGATGATTCAAACCTTAGTTTTTGTTCTTCATAATATGAAAGGGAAAATTTCAAAGTATTAAAACTGGTTTATAAGAGCAACATAAACTATACTGCAGGAGTTCTTTTCCTATAATTGGGGACTGTGTGCTGGACATCTTTTTTAGCAAAAGATGACTTTTTTGTTTGTAAAATCATATTGTAGATAATTTTTAGCTTTATATAAGATGAAAAATCAATTGTACTATTATCTGCATTTAAAAATAATTCTAAAGATAGAAAATTAGAGAAAATTAATGTATGGAACTAATCAATGTATTGTCCAGCTGATATGTGAAAGATAATAACTTCAAGTACAACAAACCAAACTGGTTGAAAGTGATTGCCAGTTTGGGCTTCGTAAAATATTTTCAGAAACATTTTTATTGCAACTTTTTAGCTCCTTCTGATAGCATTTTACTGTTCTTATTGGGATTTCATACATGACTCCAAATGCTTAAGATATACAACTTAATTTTTACGTTCAAAGGAAAATTTAGGATCTGAAGTACATGATGAATTTTATCCTAACACATCTATATGCATCTCACACAGTTTGTCTGGCAAATTAATCTCTCTGGTACTTCAAAAACATTTTGGAGAGCCTTCAGGTAAGAACTGCTTTTGAATGGGATAATTAACCTTGACAGTAATTTCTTCATATCAGAGCCAAATAGCAGTTGGAAAGATGTATTCACTTTTCACAGAGTGCCAGGTACTTATGGCCTGGAAAGAGGCTATAATGTGTTCAAAAAATGTTTATTTCAAGTAGGCATGGAAAAAGATTCCAACAGAGACTCATCCATCAAATTCCTAGAGAAGGACATGATTTACACAGGAGGTAATAGAGGCCCTGGCTGGATGTTTGTAGTAGGTTATTTTCAGTCCTAAACCAGTGTAAGTGATTGTTCCCTGAACTAATGCAATCAAACAATATAATTAGATTATCCTAAACACTTGTTTACATATTATTATAGATTTAATCTAAATTTCTTTCCTTCTGAAAAAAAATATAAATATTAAAGTTTTATTAGCTCTGTATCATAATTGTGTAGGTAAATCTACTGGCTGGCAATGCAATCTGATAGACACATTTTTATGGTTTTAGAAAGTCAAAAACAGGTCTAAAAGGATCTTTCCATATTATCTATTGCTCATTTTTCATTGAATAAGTAGTATTAATTGCTTATATTAGTATTTCCATGGTGTGGATATGGTTTAACTGTTTAAGTTTCCAATATTCAAATTCAAAATGTTTTTGTACTTTGAGCTGAAAACAGCTTTCTCACATGAAGTGAAGTAAGACTTTTAAAAATTACTAATAAAAATGCCAAAGGATCCATTTCAAGTTTTCTACAGGGTGCTGATACTTGGATTTTTTTTTGCCTGAGGCAACATGTAAATATGTAAAACAGAATTTGAAAGGAGCAGAGCTAGACTCACAGATAAATGCCTTTGAAAATCTTACCCATTACTTGAAATACCATTTTCTAAAAAGTCATTCACTTTTCTTTAAGTTCTCTTACTAACTGGGTTTTCAGACAAACAATGGATGAGATTTCTTAATATTAAGAAAGGTGATATAAATTAGTTTTTCATCTACCTACAAATCCTAGATAAGTAGAAAAAAAAATGTACAGGAGATGTAAATGAGATTTTCAAATCTATTTTGGAAAAGATATGTCTTCTGTATGTCATAAGCAGCTTTGTATTTAATGTTTGACTACTGAATCTCAGTCACTGAAGTCTTAAGAGCTATATTGCCAGAAAAAGTCTTTGCACTTCGCATACAGCAGACTAGTTCTCTAAATTCTGACAACTGCATTTTTTAGATCTTTATAAAACCATGAGGAGAGTTTAGACACTGCTTGGACAACAGTGTTTTGGATTCATATTCTGTAGCAGCTGAATATCAGCCTAAAAGTTTCAGTGGATGTCTTGGTTTAGAAAGACAGTTGTCTGCCAGGAAAAGCTACATCTTCCCTTGGGATGGAGAATGTAAACCCCCTTCCCTCCAAATTATTATAATTTTGCAATTAAGGGCTTTCAGGCAAAGATTTGGGAATAGGAATAGCAGTTCTTTACCAGGAATATTAAAGATACAAATGTAGTAGTACAAAGAACAAGCAAGGAAACAAACAAAAAAAATCCTAGAAAAACTTTGACTGAGTCAGGGATATGACCTGACACCCTGTTGGTCAGGGAATGTTGGACGCAGTCTAAATAAACCCTCCTGGAGTAACAGATGTGGTTCTGTGGAGTAGGGATGATCCTATAGACAGGGTCCAGCTGTGGCCAGATGGGTCTAGTCTTCCTCTGGGAGTCCAGTGGAAAACTGGTTACCTGGTATTCCTACGTTTCAGTTTTTATCTAGGTAGGAACAGTTGGCTCCCCGCACTGGGTGGAGCATCTCACAATGGGATGATGTAATGTGTCATGTCATTGGTGAGCCTTAATGGCCCATTACCAGAAGATACCGCCCAGAGGGTGGACAGGTGGTGAAAGAGATAAGAAACACTGCCACACCTGGTTTTAATGGCTGACCCATTATCAAAAGGCATTGTCCCCTCTCCCCATTGAAGTTACAAGAGATAAAGAAAAAACATGTCAGCAACTGCTTTAACAGATGAAGTAGAATATGCATTTTTTGGTTACCTAACCCAAGACAGTATCCACCCCTTATTCTATTACCATCTGCATCATACCTAAATCAATAAACTCTACTATACATAATGAACCCTTACACCCAATTCTCACTTAGGATTAGGTTTCCCTGGGGTACACAATGGGTTTCTCCATCTTTATGCATTACCCACCAAGTCTAACAAGGTCTTTGAGCAAAAGCAGTCCTACAGATGGGTTTGCCTTTGCCTAAGGTGGGGTTAATCCAAACAGTCTTTCCTAAAATACCTTTCATGTGTACCACAGGGACTCTATCTCCATCCACTGTGTGCAAGGGTTCACACTGGGCAGGACCAGCTCGATTGATGGAGCCTTGGGTGTTGACTATCCAGGTGGCTTTTGTTAAGTTCACTTCCCAATTTTTGAAGGTCCCCCTACCAAGCGCCTTCAGGGTAGACTTAAGTAGTCTATTGCACCATTCAACTTTCCTGGCAGCTGGTGCATGATAACGGATGTGATATATCCATTCAATGCCATGTCCTCTAGCCCAGGTATTTATAAGGTTGTTCTTGAAATGGGTCCCATTGTCCTACTCAATTCTCTCCTGGGTGCCATGTCTCCACAGGACTTGCTTTTCAAGGCCCAGGATGGTGTTCTGGGCAGTAGCGTGAGGCACAGGGTAGGTCTCCAGCCATCCAGTGGTGTCTTCTACCATGGTCAGCACATAGCGCTTGCCTTGGCGGGTCTGGGGAAGGGTGATGTAGTCAATCTGCCAAGCTTCCCCATACTTATATTTGGACCACCGCCCCCCATACCATAGGGGCTTCACCTGCTTGGCCTGCTTGATTGCAGAGCATGTCTCACAGTCGTGGATAACCTGGGAAATACTGTCTATGGTTAGATCCACCCCTCGGTCTCGTGCCTAATTATAGGTGGCATCTCTTCCCTGATGACCAGAGGCATCATGGGCCCATTGAGCTAGAAACAGCTCTCCCTTGTATTACCAATCTAAGTCTATCTTTTGACACCTCTATCTTTTCAGCTTAATCTACTTGCTCGTTGTTTCAGTGCTCCTCATTAGCTCTGCTCTTGGGGACATGGGCATCTACAGGGCGGACTTTCACAGGCAGCTTCTCTACCTGAGTGGCAATGTCCTTCCACTCATCAGCAGCCCAGACTGGTTTTCCCCTACACTGCCAGTTGGCCTTTTTCCACCTTTCCAGCCAACCCCACAGAGCATTTTGGTTACATAACCCAAGATAGTGGAAAAGAGCAAATATGGGTGTGTAAACTGTGCCAATAAAATACAGTAGTAATTTTGGTTATATCAATGGGAGAAAGAACAAGTTCTGCTTTAAAAATTTTTAATGGATAAATGTAGTAGTCTAGAATAACTTCTACAGCTTATAAACTGTCCTACTGATTTATTGTAATGCATGAATTGTCCTTGGAAATTAATGGAAAATTCATGGTACTCTGTTGCTTGCAGTATGACTTTTAACGGCATACTCTTCCATGTTTCTTTCAACAATTCAGGTACATATCTCACAAATGGACAATTCAGGCACTTGAAAGAACTTGTGTTTACTGATATGCTTTTGTTGTAAGGAAAGAGAGATACTACTTCTCCTCAACTGGTCCTCAACTGGTTATGAACACTTTTACATCTTTATTTCCTTACGTATGTCAGTATCTAAGGAGATATGTTGTTGTAAAGTATGCTACTGTAAAACAATTACCTAAAAAAGCTTAATTTCCTACTAATTACATGTATTAGATATTGTGAAAGCCAGTTTTTAGACTGCAAAGAAGACACACACTTAATACTAGGCAATAAAAAAAGTAGTCAGGAGTACGTGAAAAGTAACAAAATTAAGATTGTGATTAGTATGCAAAACAGAGGATTCCCTGTTATAGTGCTGGCAATTTCAATGTAAGAATGCTAAGCACAGTCTCAAAACACTGCAGAACATACTGTGTGTTTCAAGAAGAAAGAAAGACCTCACAGGAAAAATAAAGCTTTCCTGGACTTAAACAGTGCCCTCCTCCTCATAGGATTTAGATTTTCTGGTAGAATGCACATGCCCTTCATCAAGAAAAGAGCAAATGTCATTAAGGACTGATAGCATTTAAACTAGAGGGGGAAAAAAGACAAAGATTAAAATAAAAATAAATAAATAAACAAATCATGTGTTAAAAATTCCTCCCGCCTGTGTGTAAATACTCTATTTTGGAAATCACCCATCCCGTACACTTAAAAGCTTCTGTGGTTGACAAACAATAATTACAGCAGTAATCTCCAAAGGTGATTACAGGAAGGTAAATAAAAATGTGGCATGGAACATGCCATACAGTTAAAAATTTGATGTTCTTTGCAAATTTTTAACTTTACCCTACAATTTTAGGATTATTTTCTCTGTAAATTTAAGGTATGTATTTCAGAATCTTTCTACTCAATCAGCAAGTGCATCTAGACTCACCTATCATTCTTTGGGAACCTATATAACTGTCTGAATACTGTAATTCTACATCAAAACTCTGTTTTCTTGAATATAAAGAAATAAACCAACGTGGAGGTAGCTGAGTAGATGACAATTTTCCTAATGCTACCTTTTCCACTCCCAAATAGGAGTAAATTTACTCTGAAGTTCAGTCTGTCACAACAGATGAAGGGAGGTGATCCTTCACCTTTATTCAAACACTGGTGGTGTATGTGTCTGGAATACTGTGTCCAGTTCTCGTCTGCTCAGCACAAGGGAGACAGGGACATACTGGATAGAGTCCACAGAAAGGCTACAGGGATGATGAAGGGACTGGAGCAATTCTCATATGAGGAAAGGCTGAGAGAGCTGGGACTGTGCAGCCTAAATCACCTCAGGGGGATCTCACCAATTCATATAAATGCCCTCAGAGATGGTGCAGCGAGGACAGAGCCAGACTGGTAAGAGGACCAGAGGCAGTCAGCACAAACTGAAACACTGAAGGTTCAATCTGAATGTGAGGAAACACATTTTTATTGTGTGGATGACTGAACTCTAGTACAAGTTGCCCAGGGAGTTTATATTCTCCCTCCTTTGATATGTTCATGGTCCTGGGCAACTTTCTTTAGGAAGCACTTCTTGAGAAGGGGTTTGGACCAGATGACCTCCAGAGGTCTACCAACTTCACACATTCTGTGAATCTGTGATCTGCCTTGATGTGGAGGATTCAGATTCATATTTTCCAAAACTAAATGAAAATGCCTACATATAGGACTTTATTTAATCATCTCATGCTTTTGAGAATCCACTGAGTACCAACTTAACTTCTAAAAGTCATATCCTATCTCCTGGGTCTGTGCAGATATCTCAGGTGTCATAGAACACATAAAATAATGTTATATGGGAGTACCTAAATCACGAAAGCACCTGTATCAGCTTGAGACAAATACATACATGTAAGAGGGTTTTTTTTTTTGTTGGTTTTGTTTTGTTTTAATGAAACTAGCTAGAAAAAATGCAAAAATATCTATTGAGCTTCAGTTTGAAGAATCATTCTTTGCATCTTTACCCTAGAACAAACCCTAATCGAAGCTCAGCCTGCAATGGACATTCATTTCATAAAGCAATGCCAGTCGTCTACCCTTCAGAAAACATTATCTATTCTTTATGCTCTTTGAGAATTTCCATAAATAAATTCAGAATTAGAGGGATGACCATTTATGTGAAATTTCAAACATCTGTGAAGGATTGTTAACTAAAGTAACCAGAATGGTGTTCAAATTAAACTTCACATATTTCTTACATTTTTCTTAATGATCTTCTAGGCCTCAGTATAAATTAGGATAAATATGATGTCTTTCAGTCTTAACAATCACGTTTTTCCACAGTTTCTCAAGTATTTTTTTCTTCATTTTCCCCCCTCCCTCTTCAGCATGGGGCATAAACTCGTTTAATCTCATTCGAAATCACAAACTATTCTAATCACATCATTCTCATCTAGATGTAGTCACATTTCTCTTTTTATATGCTGGAACCAATCAAACACTTTACATTCATCAACACAGTATCACTTAAGCAACATATCTTTTTGCCTGAGAGATCAGCTGGACATTTCAGAATGTAAATGATCATGTGGTAACCTAAATGCTGGCCATTGCAATTTTTATTTTTGAAAGGCCATGGGCGGGCAAAGAGAGCTACTTACTTGGAAGAGAATAGAAACTCTACTCCATGAAGAGTCATTTCTAAGATCTTTCTCTTGAAATCTATTGGCTTCAAAAAATCATAACTTTTGTTCTATAGTAAGGTAAGCACTTGAATATTAATTCTTACTAAAAAAAAAGGAAATGTCATGCCTATTTTTTCAAGGACAATAAAATATACCTAAAACTCAATGTCTTTTTTCTCCCTTTAAATAACTCTATGATTTACATTGCTCAGTGAAATCTTGGTTATGAAAAGAGTAATTTTTTCCCATAATCTGACTGCTTGAAGAAAAGCACAATAAAAAATTAAACGTTAATATTCAGTTTATGTTAGATGTTTCTTTAGAATTTTTTTAAAGAAAAGTAATCAAATGGATGTGTCAAATAATACACAGGCATGAGCCAACTATAGAAATGATGGCTCAAGGTTAGCTTGCTGCAATATTTTTTAATTCAAGAAATAGTGAAATCAACTTGTTGCTTCCATAATAGATGGTTATGACAGAGCTAAAGAGCTCAAAATGTTTTTGTAGTCCCCTGTCTAATTAACATTTCTTTTGCATGACCTACATTTCCCCGAACGATAACTGCAAAGACCCCCAAAAGCCTGCTTTTGTTTGAAAAATCTTTTGTAACATGTTTAAGAGATCAAAGCAGAACAATGAGTGTTTATACACCTTCAGTTTGAAATAAATGTTAGTCATATTCCTGCAGCAATTTGCAGAGGAAAACCTTTTCATGCTAGTTTATCTCACTTGACTCTAATGGACGCCTACAGATGCTGTGCTCTAATAAGACCTGTATAACTTTCTTTTTTCTATTTCTTTGATTTTTTTCCTGGTTTTTTCCATTTTGTCAATTTTTTTTCTTTCAGAATAAAAGAAACATAGAAAGAAAACATGCTGAATATGTTAATGATGATGATGTTCAGTTAAGTTTCAGTTCCCATCAGAATCTAATGCATCCTAGGTAGATTTACTGCCAGAATATGGTTACAGAAAATGCAGTATTGCAGCCAATAAGACTATAAAGTAGTTATTTTAATGACAAATACTGAAGTCTATATTACTAAAACATATGAAATTATTTTTCATTTACATCTATGTTTTGACATGGATGAACTTTAAACTTTATACTGGATAAATTATATGAAAATGTACCTTTTGTGGTTTTTTTCTCCAAGGTGCTAATGGAGTAAATGCTGAAAACACTGACTCCAATGTTTAAGTCAGTCCAGTCTTGTCATTTTCTGCTCAATATGATAATTTGTACTGCAAAAATCACAGAATCACAGAATAGTCTGAGTTGAAAGGACCCAGAAGGATCATTGAGTCCAACACTTAAGTGAAAAACACTGCAAGTGTACCAATTACAAGCCAAGGGGAAAATAAAGAAAAGTGAAGGAGACCTAGTGTAGATATATTTGCAATTTATACTTTATATAAGTATAATGTTTCCCTACTTTGATGCCGTAAGTTTTACATTTTATATTTTCCAGATTCTGTACTGCATTAGTATATAACTCTGAACTTCATAAAAAGTGTTAGTAAGTTCTCCTCACAGTTTATTTAGACAAAACAATCCTTTTCCAGCCTGAGAACCAAGGACACTGTTGCAGCTTCAGGCACAAAAAGTGTAAACAACAGAGAATTGAGGAGAGCAATCTGAATCTGGGAGGATGGGACTTCATAACCTGAAACTGTAATTGGACAGTTAACCCCAATACGTAAATGGGCCAAAATTTATAAAAGTGTGAAAATGTGTGGCCCATCATCTGTCTTGGGTGTAGCCTTGGCCAGGCTCTTGTATTGCCCAAAGTGTATCCTTTGAAGGCCTTTTAATAAATCCCCACTTTATTCCTGTGACACTGTCTAGCCTCTGTTCTAGGCAGCCTCTCAAGACATCAATTTAGTCTGAAATTCTGTTGCCTCTAAGGAAGATGACCTGGTACTTGTATTCTGGCATTTATAAGCAAACCTAAACCCCCATACAGAATTGACAAGACAACTGCAGGAAAAAAAAAATCCATAAAACTAAAGGGAGATGAAGGTGGGGGAGGGGGGGTGTTGGTGCAGGAAGGAGTGACCTCACTACTATCTAAAATTTCCTCATGAGGGGAAGCAGACAGAGAAGAAGATCTCTTTTCTCTTGTAACTACTGATAAGACATGAAGGATTGATTTGCAGCTGCAACAGGGGAAGTTTAGATTATATATTAGGAAAAGTTTTTTAGTGAGGGGATTGTCAAGCACTGATACCAGCTCCAGTGGAGAGGTGGTCATCATCCCAACACTGTTTGCATTCATGAAACGTTTTAGAAATATGGTTTAACTTTTAGTTTGCCCTTTATGGAGTCAGGAGCTGGACTTGAAGATCCTCCTGCCTCCCTTCCTAGTCAGGACATTCTAAAAATCTGTGATTTTTAATTCCAAAATATGGATGTTATAGTCAGTCTCACTGAGTTTGCATATTGTCAACTTTTTTAAGCTGGGTAAATGAACCTATTTTTTTTGTATGCCCTCTTTACTAAATAGAACCACAAAAGTCACATTCTCTTTGCTTTCTTGACTGAAGTAATGTCTGAAAAAGAAAAATAGGTCAGTATTTAAACTGTGTCAGGTGGTATATTGTACTTATCTTTTTCTGTGCAGAGGAAAAAGTGTTAATATGTTCTTATAGGCCCACACCGCTCAGCTGATAGATGTTGGCAATCTCATTTTAATGTCACTGGCAACAAGGATTATTTGCTTTTCAAAATACCTGTAGATGCTATGGCTGGAAAAATAAACTATTTTTTTTTAAATTACACATATTACCTTTACAAACAGTCATAACCAATTTATATTTGATTTTATCTATCAATAGGGGAAAATTCTCACTAACTTGTACCAAATACCTATATATTGTCCTTAATAGATTTTTTTCGTACTCTTATTTTTATTTAACATTTTAACTGGAAGTCCACTATCCCTTCTGTTTCCATGAGGCAAATAATATAGTCCCAAGGAAGTAATGTTGTTTTCCTTTTTTAATTACTCCAGATGATTTATTGCATCATGTACATTACAGAGAGAACTGTCTTAGACTGCTAGTTAACTCATATCTAAATTCCTTCTTTCCTACAAAATATATAATCATCTGGCACTTTTCCTGTTTTCCTTTAGTACTTCTTTCAACAGAAAAGATTTCAAAGGTTTATTAATCTTCATGTTTCATTGGACCAACTGAACCAGAGCCAAGGTCAAAAAAGTTTTTGTGAAAATGGTCTGACATTAACTTCAGCTGAGTTACTGTCTTTTATTTATTAATCTTGCTCTGAAACATGGAATTCAACACTTCAGGGAAATAACCACTTTAAGGTTCCTAAGTGATATTCTTTTTAAGTTATAGAGTAGAATTCTGAATATATTGATTAGTTTGTTATGCAAGTCGAGGACACAGACTTTTAATGTTTTATGCTTTTAATAAATGAAGTGTCAATTTTTTAATCTTTTTTCATTGCTTCCCAAGTTGGTGTAAGACTACTCTTGTTTTAATTAAGACAATCCTGTTTAAGCAGAACATCTGATCTGATGAGTCTAGCTACGGCCAAAAGATACTTAGGTGTGATAAATAGACTCTGATCATAGCTTCCCCTCAGTCGTTTTAAACCAAAGTAGAAAATCTTAATTTTAAAGGGCTACTTATGGTTACATAAATACCCTGTAAGTAAGATTTTTTCTGGTGGTCTTTGCCAGGAGTCTGCAGAATTTTCTAAGAATTCCTACTTAGTGGTAACTTCCTCAGCAGGGAACATAAATCAGGATCCCTTCTTTCCTCTTAAAGTCAAAGTCTCTCAGATATCAAGTGAATTTACTTAAATATAAAATCACCTTCCTGAGTAGCTAAGTACAACTTCTAGCCTACTTTTATAAGCTATTTGTTATTGTTTTACCCTCAATAACTATTGCTTGGTATCTAAACAGTTATATGTATGTACACATAATTTCTGTTATTTTGAATACTTGTTATTTCTAAAGTCAGATGTATCCTAATGAATCCAAATTTTATACTCATATCTATTTGTTCATGCAGCTTTTCTAATTTAATGAAGAAAATTGCTGGTTATGAATAGAAAATCTGCCTTTGGTATTAAAAAACAGTAATCAGTTTGCTACTGGATTCCCATTTTGACTTTTTATGTTATCACTCACTGTGAATAGTTGTGGCACATAGTTTATTTGTCTCTTTGTATAGGGGTTTTTTTAAGTCCTATTTTTTCAAAAGTCAGTATTAAAACAAATAAAAAACTGTCTTCACATAAGTTGTGAAAGATTGTGATAAGTTGTAAAATTGTGTACATTATGTTATATTTGCTGAAAAAAATGAAAAATTTTAGAAATTTTTTACAGGAAAGTAGTTATCCTCCCCGGAAAATAGAATATATAGATTATACCTATGTGATCTATTATCATGCACAGTTGAATCACATCCGATTTTTCAGTTTTGTTCCTGGTCATTGAAAATTATAATCAGGTGTTAAAATTGGTCAAGTGTGGAAAAGTGTCATTAAACCAAAAAAGGTCAAGTACAGAAGTTTCTATTTGGGCAACTTGACTAAATACAATAAATAAATTTTTAAAATTATCACCTGACAGTGAAGGAGTTGAGTTTTGTGATAAGACATTGCACACCTGTGGACCAAATCTAAAGATGATTATGAAAATTTCTTAAATTACATTTTATTAAATTTATTGAGAAACCCAGATTTTCAATGTATTAACTTATTGCCTGTATTGAACTATATTCTTAATATCCAAACTGGAGTGCTCATATGGATGGGCTGATATTTTGATATAAACAGAATATGCATTATTTTGTATGGTTTAAAGGTAAATGGTTTCTCTGAGGACTGATACAGTCCATCAAAAATTAATAAGAAAGAATTTTATTAGTCATAAGCAGATGGGAAATGTGAAATTCCTATTATCTGCAAAAATTTTACAACAGATTGGGCTTTTCTGGGGAGGTAGTCATGAGGTTGGCAGGGAGAGGAGGGGAGGATTGTCCATTTTTTATCCAGGATATAAAGCTCTTAACTAAACCAGAAGTTAAAGTCTGTGTCAACCAAAAAAAAAAAGAAAACCCACAAACAATCCCTCTTATAAAGCAACAGTATTAACATCGATTTAATCAATAAGGTGCTGGTTTATTATCCTTTACTGCAGTTCTTCCACTGTTGGGCAGTTTCCCTCTATTATAATAGATCAGATATCCTCCTTACGTTTTCCAATGTTTGTAGCAATCTTTATTACAGGACTAGCAATTTGCTTTTACTTTCATTGTAAATGTATTTTGATGTCCTTTGCACAGATAAGCTTTCTGTAGCTTTGAAGAAATAGGAATCATCTCATCATGTAATTTAGTACGCTCAAAGTGCATTCAAAAGCCTGTGATTGCATATAACCACGGCTATTTTTTACTTAGAACACTCAATCTGCTATACATGATTATTTTTAAACTAGCTATTTAAAAAAGATCTGAGGGCATCTCAAGGTTATTATAAGAACAAAAAGAATATATGAAGGAAACAACTCTTGCCTATTTGTTTCCCTACATTACAGATCATTTTTTTGTCTTCCCAGGAGTGTCAGTGTCAGTGAAATTGTTCTCAATACCCTGTGCCTCTTAGAGGCACATTAGAAAAAAAAGGTTCATTAGGAAAAAAAAAAACAAAAAAACCCCAGATTGTTCTTTATGATTGAGTATCTCCATGGGTGAATATTAAGGTACCTGGCTTTGATTGTCTTCTCAGTAATATGGCCTTGCAAGATCAATGTCAATGTTAAAATGGAAGAATTTACTAGAAGAACAATAAAAGGGTGATTTAAGTGAACAAAAATCTGAAGAGAGAATAAAATTGTTTGTCCCTAGCAACAAACATCAGCAAAGAGTTCAGCTAAGCTGATTAAGAAAATAACCCTAAACGCAAAGAAAGTTCATAACTAGGTAGAAAAATGTAGTCAAAATTGGAAACGTCCTCATTTTGTTTTCAAGACAAAATGTTATTTTTAAAAGCAAGTCAATATGATACAATGAAGATCTGCTTTGTGTCCAAGCAATATGGAGCAAGATGAGATACTTATATCAATACCTTTTAAAACATTGCAAAACAGATTAAATAATTTTTAAATTATTATTTCAATTAACTAAAAAATTCCCAGAAAAATGATCTTTTTTTAAAGGAAAATACATTGAGAAACATATCCTTGTTTCCTAACTGGGACCTCAATGGAGTCAACTTTAAAGTCAAATACAAAATTTTTCAGGAAAAAAATGCAAGATTTTTTTTCTAGATTTCTAAACATTTATTATTTTCTGCCAAAAGCTTTCAATGTGTGAGCATGGTTTTGTAATTAATGCATGTGATTGAGCAAGAAGCTTGGCTTTCTTGGTTTTTTGTTTGGTTTTTTTAACCAAAATCTAATCCATTGTGATTTTTTAAAACTGTTTTTAGTCTTGTAATTGATTTTCCAGGATTATTCCCTTAAACATCACTCAAATTTCTCTCAAGTGTCATGAACTAAACCTCTGTTGAAATCAGTACCTAAAACACACTGACGTCCACATCTTGAGTTATCTTTTAGGTCCTTCATTAAAAATGAACATATCTTATTCAAGTACATATTCTCAGGAATGCTGGGCACCTGCTGGTAAGTTAATTAAAGTTCTCCACAACACATAAAAAGAAACTTACACTTATGTTTAGCCTTTTATAAAATGGAAATAGAACTGTTCAGAATATGTATAACGTATTGTAAAAAAACAATGATACTTAGGTTTTCATTTAAGTCAATTCATCTTTTCAAGTGCTTTGCAAATCTCTTAGCTCCCTCAACTTCTTAGTTTTAAAATATCAAGTAGAAATCTATACTGTAAAAATCATTGTTCTTTTCAAAATTACTTATCTAAAGAATGGAGCTTTAGAATAAAAACTTTATTGAAGAAAAAAAAAACTTGCATCAATTCTTTTTAATATTAACACTAAAAATAACAGAAAAAAGCTTCTGCTGTGTACATGGATAATAAACCACACCTAATTATTTCTTTTATTTTACTCTGTTAGAACTTTCAGATGAAAAGATACTAGAAAATAAACGGTGAGCTAATAGTAAGGATTTTATTAGTGCTGTGTGTGGACACTATATGGAAATCAAGCTTCCCATAAAACGTGATCGTGAATATGTTTCACATAGAGGTAAGAAAACTAGAGATACACTTGGGAAAGCACTGCATATTCACTTCAGGAGTGAATCAACTAGTAAAACCATTCAGATTTTATTTTTATTTGATGAATGCTAAGTTCTCATTTCCATATATAAGGCATTTTTTTTTAACTCATGTAAAATGCACTTGATGTAGTACAACAGAGAGTTGAGGCTCATGTAACTCTTGAACCAGTTATGTATTTCCTATAAGATCATGTCTAAATAATAAACAACTAAAACTGCAGGCATAGATTCAGATTTTTAAGAGTCTTCCTCTCTTTTAGGTAAATCCTTAGGCATAATTTGCCTTTTATTTGTTTCTGTCTTCCTAAACACCTTTGATACTATCATCCATGGGGACACTAGAAATATTTCTACTTACATTCATGTTCTAATGTGGAACATACTCAGCTGTGGGATAGGAGAGCTAAACTGTGTCTTTCTGTTCCTCATGCATTAGAAAGTAGACACTTAATCCACGAGTTCATGCCTTCACTTTACAAGTATTATGTAAAAACAGAAAGAGTCATGCTTCTTCATTCTATACCTGTCTCCTAGAAGAACCAAGATCCCAAATGGATGTGTGTACATATAAAAGAGTTGGGATTCACGTTATAGCAATCTTCCAGTACTTAAAGGGAGCTTATAAAAAATGGAAGAACAACTCTTTACACAGGTAGATAAGACAAGGGAGAAAAATTTTAAGCTGAAAGAAGGGAGATTTATGATAAATGTTAGGAAGAAGTTCTTTTCTTGAAGAATAGCACAACACTAGAACAGATTTCCCAGAGAAATTGTGGTTTTCTGGAAGTGTTCAAGGCCAGCTTGGATGGGATCCTAAGCAACCTGATCTAGTAGGTGGTATCCCTGCCAGTGACAAGGAAATTGGAACTAGATGACTTCTAAGGTGTGCTTCTAACCCAAATAATTTTTGATTTTGTGATTCTGTGATTTCCTGTGTGAAATAATTCCCTGTGCCCGCTGGAGATGGTGTTCCAGCGAATCCCGGCTGCCCTGGCAGGGAATTGTTTCAAGTCTGGTTGGGCAGTGGCTAGCAGACCGGCCACTACCTCCTTGGTAGTTCAGAAGCCACACGAGAGCTGTTGGTGAGGCTCAACGAAGGTAAGAAGAAGGAGGACTTGTGGCAAGATAAGAGTTTATTGTCACATGCACCCCATGGTGCAGGCACTCACGCGTCCCAGGAGAGAGAGAGAGCGAAGGAGGGGGCGAGAGAGGAGACAAAGAGAGCAAGAGAGAGCTAAGAGGGCCAAGGCCAGAGCCAGGCCCAGGCCCAGGGGCCTGGGCCCTGAGCGAGGCCCCAGCCCCAGGCAGAGGCTGAGAGGCAGAGAGAGAGCTGGGGGCGGGGTCAGTGATTATAAGGGACTGGAAAGAGGGGTGGACACAAGAGGGAAAACCAGTCAGGGGAATGGGGAGGGCACATAGCCAGCAAATAGGAAACGAGGGGTGGGGCACTCCCAGCTTGCTCCAATCCAGGACTGAGTCCTTCCGAAGTCTCTGGAATGAGGGGGAGAGGCTTCCCGGAGGGGGGCAGGCACTGGGAGGAGAGCAATGGATGATTGACAACATATTGCAACAGAGGGGAACAAAGGGAATTTCCCAGGCAGGAGATTGTACCAAATGGGGAGAAGTACAGGGGGAACTTGGGAAAAACCATTACAGAACAAATGATTATTAACAATAAGTAAAAACCAGAAAACACGCCGTTACACCTGTGATTCTGTGTACTCCAACAGGAAGAAGTAGAAACCAAACACAAACACTGTGGTCTGAAAGCATTGTAAAACCAGATACATAAAATGGAAAGGCAAAGCATCAAATTTATATGGATTGATTTATTCACACCTGCACACAATCATCTGGGTTGACTGCCTGTTCATTGGAAACATAGGGCAATTATTCAGTTAAATTCAACTGAACATACCACCTTCTGTGGGGCTGGCAATATAAAATTCTAGAGGGCCGTTCTTCCTCTTCTGAACAAAAGATATAATATCCTGTACATTTATCAGAATTAATACTACATCTATATGGGTTCAGGGTTGTTAAGGCTTAATATTATTTCTCATTCTCATTGCAACCATGCAGAACTATAGTGTACTGCTTTCTCGTAGTTATAATAATTGTCTAACAACTCAGGTAAGATAATTTTATTGCCTCACATGTCCTATGAACTGTAACACTGTACTTCCACATTGACCCTTACAGTTTTCAGTTGTTTGACTAGCTGGACAGCCAACTTATTTTCCTGTTTTAAGCCTCAGCAAACTACTCATTACACTCTGAGTGGGCTCAGATAATGAGGACAATACAAACAGATACTAAGTGCCTACATCAAATGTATCAGAGCTGACAGAAGTAGAAAGCAAATTATTTCAATAGAATGCAAATCAGTTTATTCCCCACTTATCAACTTTCAAATTATTCTTAAACACCTGGGTCCTTCCTCTAAGGTATTCCTGAAATATGCCTCATTGTATTTTAAACAAGAAACTTGTTGACTGTGAGATTTTACTCATATGTAGCTACTGGAAAAATGAACAAAAGTTAACTTGACAGTCAAAGTAATTATTGTTCTGTGTTTTAGTATAGTTAAAATGAGGATAAAATTATTGTTTTCCTCTAAAATACTTGATTTTGTGTCTGATTGCAATGCAAGACATGCCACTTGAGTATGGTAAAATGGCAACTTCTCTTGGCTGAACTTTTGGAAACAATTTCTTATCACATTTTTTAAATTGCTTAGACCACTTAGTGTTTGCTTATCAATCCTATTTGTTTTAAGGAAGTCCCAAAATTAATCTGGTTTTTAATGTACGAAGAATTCTTGTTATCTGAAGTTGCATGGTCTGTTCTTATGTACATTTTTCTTATCATGAAAGAACCTATTCCTGCAATTCATTAAAAACTCCAATTTATTTTTCTCCTAGCAGCATTATCATTCCCTTTGTTATCATTACCTTTACTAATCATTACATTTGTTATACAATTTTAGTTCATTGTTCATTTATTTGTTCATTTTTTCTTATTTCAGTCTGTGGTTCTGTAACCTAAAATTGTGCTTATTTTTCAAGGTCAAATTCTATATTAGATGAAATTTGACTTACCTCTCCTCAGATAAATTATGTAAGACACATATTAAAGAGCAGGAAGCTAATTGTATGGTGTTCATATATGTCTTTGAAAATACTTGTAGACAGTAGTGTAACAAAATCTGAGGTTCAGCACACTCACAGGCTCAGGACTATATTATTTTCATATTTTTATTTTAACTTTAATAAAAGTATTTTCCAGAGTTAGTGATACATTCAGATCTTGCAGAAACACATAGTAATGAAAATGTAAAGAACTGCTTTTCTTTGGAGTGATGAAGAGACTAAAGACATACAATCCTTCTTGTTAATAAAATGTTTATGCATTTAGTCTCTTCACTCTGAAGAAAAATTCGTCTTTTTAGTTTTGTCTTTACTCCAAAGAAACTCTGATATTTTCCTTACTATCATCAACCACTAAGAAAAACAGCAACAAAACCAACAAACACAAGATCCATGTGATCACATGCAAAGGCTTGAAACAAATTTTCTAAAATTTTTCATGAGAGAACTCAAAAAGCATCTAAAGATAGTAAAAGTGTGTGATAAATAAAAGATGTGATAAATTTTTGATGGCCTAGTTTCTGGCATAGACCACAACTGACAAAGTCTGTGGTGAAACAAATGAAGGGGATTTGATGCCTGAGCCTTATTTGTTTAGATTTTTTTTCAGAAATCTTCAAGGAGGAGATGGTAGGTGTCAATTCAGATAATTTTCAATAGTTAAACATATGCAATTTGTATATTTTACTTGTCTTATTTGCAGGAGGTGTGTGTGAAATTTCTGTGTTTTTATAAATTTATGTATGTTTCTCTATGTTACAAAAATCAAAAGATATTATTAGTATTCGTATGTATTATGGTGTTGTTTGATAAATACCGTTGGAATTTTAAAATATTAGCTGTACCTTAAAAGAAAACATGTTACTTTGACATTATTATGCAAAATAGAAGGTGGGAATGTGATTAAAAAGAATTAAACATTCCAAGAAAAGGAAGGAAACGTGTTGAGATAGACTCAAGAGAGACAGTCTGTAAAAGAGATTTTTTGTTTGCTCAGGGAAATCACTATTTAGCCAGCTGGAGTGTAAGTTCCCACCAGGTTCTTCCATACCCACAACTTTAAAATCATGAGAGGAGTCATTCTTCTTAAGACTTTTTACACAAGAGTATACTCAGTTTAAATTTAGCATTAATATGCTGGAAATTATTCGAGATAGACAATTAATCTTGTGTCAAAGTGTTCTTGCACTAGCTAGATAAAGGAAGTAAAAGAGAGAGGAGGTAAGAATCCAGCTATCATTCTTTGAGGATTCTGTACAACTAAAGAGACAAGTAAAGACGAAGGAGAAGAAATAATGAAGAGATTTTAAAACTGAGAAATGAAGCCTACGACAGACCGGAGAAGAAAAATGGAGTAATTCCTCTCATCTTTGAATATGTACAGTGATACAGGGACAATTGAGGTTGTATACACATATGATTTCTTGTTTTGCTATCTTCTCAAGCTATTTCAGAATTTTAGAAGAGGCTTGGGACTACTTAAAGAAAGACAGAAGCAGCTTGGGACCACTTGTCAAAACACAATATCAACTATTCTTCACTTATTGCATATCATTCTATATTATATCTCATCATGACAGCATATTCTGAGAAAGGATTTTTGGCCAACTTACTGTTTGTGGAGGAAGTAGTGAAAATGGTCTAAAATAGTTGATTGCGCTTCATGGGTAATCTGTGTGAGATTT
This sequence comes from Acrocephalus scirpaceus scirpaceus, assembly GCA_910950805.1. NCBI lineage: Eukaryota > Metazoa > Chordata > Aves > Passeriformes > Sylviidae > Acrocephalus > Acrocephalus scirpaceus. The sequence continues at coordinate 64,514,087 of OU383774.1, read as the reverse complement.
ATTCGATAAAACTTTAGAAGTTAGTGACACAGTCACCTGGGTTCCTTCATAACTCGTTCACAGAAGTATTTCCAGCTTAGAATGACCTGTTTTAATCATATCCCATTCATCTGGGCCTGGAGAAAGGACAAAGTCAAGGCAAGCAATACTTTACTGTAGGTCATGCTCTAGTTCGAAGACTTTGGGCCCAGAGGATAAGACTCACATAGAGAAATTTACTAAGTGCGGCCGACTCTAAGGTTTTCTCTGTAGCACATTTAGTAAAAGGATGATGAGACCCTCTTGAGAAAATCACCAACCCCTGTGCTGTAAACCCTATAATATCACCTCTATATGAAATAGTCTTTTAATACAATGGTTTAGGCACACTCACAGACATGATGTGGCTAGCAACTTCTTTGAAACATAGATTTCAAAAGTAATTTATGTAAACAAAATACTGTATATGGTGCAATTATAAGATTATTCAGTTTCATATTTTTCCTTATTTTTATTTGAAAGATGGGATTAAAGTAAATTAAGATAAATGTTGTTCTTATACTCCTGGGATTTATTTTTCTTTTTAACCAAGTCTTTGTATTCAATGTCAATGTTCTCAGAAAAGTTTCAGAGAATTCAAAATCTTTTTCAAAAATGTAACTCCTTATGGCATTAGAAATATCTCACACACACAAAAGAAACTAATTTTTTATCATTTTTGCAGTGAGAGAGTGACTTTCTCCAACTTCTGATTCCATGACTCCTATATTCTGTCAGTTTTCATTATTTGTCTTTCAGAAAACTAGACATTTGGACTACTGCTTTCCATTTCCCCTGCAGATGATTCTATCCGATTATAGTAAATGTTTAATGCCAAAGACAAATTTGTACTATTTGGTTCCTAATATGGACCCCTAGATTCTCATCCCAACTGTACAGAGTGGGAGGGGTGTTTCACAGTTCCTTGACATATGTCTAGGTGAGGAATCAGAAAGAGATGAAGATGTGAGATACAAGAGGGAAATTAAATTGATGACAAAAGCACTAATGTGCACTTGTTTGAGATTGTGGGGTCAGGACACGGCTGGAGAGGATGGCATGAGTTTGAAAGATTTTCCATAGATATTAGATCTATGGAAAGTTTAGAAAGGTCCAGGCTACAGAAATCCTGAATCTTTAATTACTGTCACAGAAAAGATGCTGAGGTTTTTGCAGGGAAATAAAAGATTTCAGGATGCTGTAGATCATTTTCTCAACTTAAGCAATGCTTAATATCCCAGCAGAAGGGGAAGGTGGACCAGTGTGTATATGCTGATGATCTCATGTTAACATTCTAATAGAAGTGTAACATGATATGATAACAGTCTAGAGCAGCAAATTATTTACCTTGTAGAAGCAAATAGAGCCTCTGACTTGCTGTGGTTTACTGTCACACGAATTAGGAATTTAGAATCTAAACAAATATTGTTAACATTTGACATTAGGTGAAATGCATTGCCTTGTGATCAGACTAAACCATTTAACAGTGCCTCTGGCCTTAGATACTAAGACTCTATTCAAGTCACTGTCCCAGTTAGTTCAGTATGCTCTTTCCAATAATGACAAATTAATGACTTTTTGAAGAGGAATAGTTAACCTATACCAAATCTCACAAACTGCAAATTATTATGGGTATCAGGGGAAAAAAAAAAAATCCTTTTTCAGCTCCAGTAGGAAAGTGTATTTTTTGTTTCTTCAAGAGAATGAGTTAATTTATTTCATCAAATTGTCAGATAATATGTATTTTTTCATACCAGCTGTTGCAGATGAAGTAATGGACTTCACTCACAAGAGAGAAGTGACGATATAATTTATCGATACAAAGCAGTGAGTTAACAAAATTTAATATTAATGAGACAAAAGTTTAACAAGATATGATGGCAAGGCACACTTGATTATTTACTTCATAGAGAGTAGGGATATCGTTGTCAGGGACTACCACCCATTGAGTCACGGTTCTGGAAGGATGCCCTTGCCTTTTAAACTCTGTCTCAGAGAGGCATTTGGTGCAGCTGGATTCAATTCTAGGCCCAAACATGGTAAATGGTTTATGTCCAAACAAAGATTAAGGATGATTTAATGATATCTACTCTCCACTTTTGTAGCCTCTCTCATCACTGGAACTCCAGGTGCTGTGTAGACTTGTTCATTAAGCCTGTGAGAGTGGTAGGTGTTATTAATATTCACTTCACCTACCACTGAAATACAGTAAGTACTGAAGAACAGACATGAGCATTACATAACAAATTGAAGCAGAAAGTCTAGAAGAATAGTGAAACCAGTTGAAACCCAAGGAAATGTAGATAGAAATGTAGATAGCCGTTTACCTATATAAATAGGTAATAATATGTCTAGACAGACATTTAGACATACTATTTACCCAAGCTGGAATGAAGTCAAGACAGCAGGAACTAGTCTAATTTAGTGTACAATGGGATCTCAAGTTGCCTGATTCTGAGGTCATACAAATGATGGTGTATCAAGTAGCACTGAACCCCTTACGCCAAGGGATTGAGGGCAAACTTGGGTCATCTACCAAAACGTAAAGTCAAGCAGAAGTCAAGGAGCATTAGAATCTTATGGTTCTTACCATGAGCAGCCCAGATTTTACTATTCCATTCTTATTAAGGTATTTCAGTAGCTTTGAGTCATCTATAAATATTATATTTTGTCAGGAACTCCATTCATTTCTCCCCCTCTTCCTGTCATTCATCACTAGATACCTAAGTTTTAGATGGCTCACATCAGTAGAAAGGAATTAACTGCTGAGGGACTGACCTCTCCAGAAGGCCTTGAAATCAAAACATTAAAATAAAAAGGAAAAAAACCACAAGAACCAACACAAACAATCAAGCAAAACCAAGAAAAATATAACAAAAAGAAAAGGCAAGAAGTATAGAGTACCAAATATCTTTGTTCAAGTCATTTTTGTAAGCTGTAGAAAATAGAGTGTTTTGTATTTTTACTGTTTCAGTTTTATTGTGTAGGGATTGAGAGAAGGGTGGGTTTCCAGGGTTAATCTTGTTTAAAAGAGAGCTTTTTTTGGTCCTAATAACTTCATAATTAATTGTGCATCACAACGGAAATAAATCATGCTTAGTGTGTATGTGTCCTGGAAACCATAGTCTCAGGAGCATGTTACTTGGTATTTTATGTAAAAACATGAATCTATCTCAATTCTGTGCTCACTGTACAGAAGTTCATATGAAAAAAAAAAAAAACCAACAAAAAGAGCATGGTTAAATCTAATGTTCATTCCTGTAAAACACAATATTTTTATGAGCAGACGTCAAAAATTAATGGGTATGATACCTGTTTGTTATCATTTGATAGTCATTCCTTGAAATATGATTCAAAAACAGAATGAGAATACATGCACTGCTGACACACAGACTGTATTTTCTGGAAAAATTATGTTAGATTTCATAAGAAGAGAAAGCATTTCAACATCTAATGCAAAGTGAAATACATGGGAAGAAGGATTTCCAGTTTTATATTTAAACTTCACATTTTAAAAAATATTAACTTTAAGTTACTATATAGTAGCAAGATATTAGGCTTTTTGATAGTTACATGAAAATGCCATCTGGAAATGGATGGTGTTTCAGAGAATGCATATTTTGAAGGGTCATATACCCTTGTGGTCTTCTTGTTTTACTTGGATTCTTGGTTTTGGCTGCCATGTTAGAATCAAAATTTTAGGCTAGATGGACCTTCAGTCTTGCTCCTTTTTATATGAATTTTGTGCCTTATGTATCTGAATGACTTTACACATTCAGTTCTGAAAAAGTCTGGAAAGTAAAGGGAACTATTTTTCTTGTGCAAGTAGCCACAAAGTAAGTGAATATAACTGCCAAACAAATTTATAACAAATGTCATAAATTATGTCATAACATAATTTAAGACATTTCATATAGCTCTTAAATTCTTATATCTGAAAATTAAAAATTAATATGACATCGATAACATTAAAACAAGAAAGAAAACTAAAAAAATTAAAAACAACTGAGCTAATAGCATCTGATGTGAAATAATATTTATTTTTTGCCAAAAAACCCTATCTGCAATTCACAGAATATAAAAGTAATCTCATTAATGATGATATACCTGTTCTAAACCTCTACTTGCAATATAACTCCTGCATTACAATGGAATATAATTTCATTGCAGACAGACATTTTTATCCAACCTGGAAGTATTCTAGAAATGTAGTTCTTCTCTCCCTGTGACCTTGAATATTAAAGAAGTTGGTGTTAGATAAATAGAGCAAGAATGGACAAATAATTTTTGCAATTATATAACAATAAATGAAGAATGACAGTTCAGTGTTACGATAAGAGTCTCTGGGGCTCTTCTTCATTTGCTTAGTTGTTTAATATAAACATTTGCATGATACATTCTGTGTATCTGCATATTCCTGAACATATTCTGCATATGGACAGAATGTGTTCAGGGAAGCTTCTACACTAGAGAGAAATTCATGTATTTAAGAACTAGAAGGGAAGATTCAATAAAAAATAATTTAATTATAAAATATATAAAGATGTAAAATAAAGGGGCATTGCAAACATGGAATTCATCCAAATACCGCAAAACACCATTTGCTGTGGTGTTAATCTGTTAGTTACGGGAAATATTTCCTATATTTTTATTTATTGCCATAGAAGTGGGTCTGCAAAAAAGATAGGTAAAAATGCTTAATCATTATGATGGCATTTAGATTGTTCAGTAACAGCTTTGACATCTGAAGTTTCCTAATTTTTCTAATTAAATACATTTAATGGAAGGCTAAATGTTCCCCATGTCATTTACAAACAGTGAAGACAGACAGTCCAGAGGACTCAGCTCACTAAACAGTCCGTTTGAGCTTTCCACTGATTATGGAAAAAGTGACCACACTTCCAGTTTTGGTGCTTCAGTGAGGCACATAAAGTTCAGTAGAGTATATGTATAAAATTTTTGTTGGCTTGCTTTTAAGTATAGGTGGCAGCACATTTTTACAAGGCAAGTTACAATTCTCTGATGTGTTAAAACACAAAAAAAGCCTCAGAGAGATCAAAGATCCACAATATATGTAGGGTTATAATGTATGTTAATTTCTAATGCACTTTGACCTTCTATATTTTTGCAGCTCTGTTCCTGGCTCAGAGATCCCTACATTTTAGTAGGGACAGACCTTCATGACAAGCATTTTAAAATGATGGGTTACTGGAGATTGGTGAACCACTTATGGCATTAGTACCAAGTTAAGCAGTTTTCTGCTTTGGGTTTTTGTTTCTGTTTGGTTTGGGTTTTTGGGCTTTTTTTTGTTAGTGGTATTTAGTCAGATTGGGTTGGGGCTTTTTATTTTGTTTCATTTGGTTTCATTTGGACAATTTTTGTTCTATTATTTCTTGATATTTCAATACGTTTGAAATATGGATACAGTTCATTAGCACTGCATACAACAGGATTTGGAAAGGAGATGTACATGAAAGAGGCTGAAGATAGGCAAGGATAAATAAAGGAGAGAGAAATAACCAAGTCTATCACAGAAAAATGAAATCCAGTCAGTACTGGGCGGACAAGTGGACAGGGGTGGGAACCCCAAATAAGAAACCATGCAACCCTGATACTGTCCCATTCTGATATAGTATTTAATTACAGACCTTTTTTTTTTTTTTTCCTACTATACCCCCACCTCATTCAGGCTGAAGGACAGTGGTGCAGGAAATTGCAGCTATTCCATGATTTGTTTCATCCTCATTGTTCAGTGTGTGTCCCTAGGTGTTATTTACTGTATGCTATTGAAACTACTCTTTGTATACAGAATTATTAATTTCCTCATAGACTCATTCCAACCTTCACTTCAGCTGATTCAGCCCTTAGCTATATTCAGTCCCTGTCCATTAACTAAAACGTACCTTCTGATTTACTCTTTTCCCAACTCTCCCCCTCAAATCATTCTTCAGCCCCACTAAATAGTTCACAGAGAATGGAGCTGCTGACTCTCAAGGCTGTAAAGGAGTGAGACTTTTTATTTTATTAATGCTCACTAATGGGTTTATAAATGCTCAGTAGGTATTTAATTTCATTGGTTTATGTTTCCTCTTAAGAACACACACTCTGTCCTCCTGAGCTGTGCTGTATTTTGTATTGGCTAGCTAGCAGAGAAGTTCATTTGTCCTGTGCCATTACCACCATCTGCCTTGTCAGGCCTTTCTTGGAAATGAAATTGTGTCTCAACAACTTTGCCCTTGGTTAAATAAATAAGCCATAACTGTAGCTGTAACATCATTATCTGAATATGAGTCTGAAGGTCTTGCAATTTATTATGGTGATGCAGCCTTTACATTGCAACTTGACTTTATTGTATTCACCTTGCTGCATAACAGCATCTGTGCAGCACTTGTGGTACGGGGAAAAGGCTTTTCAACTTTACAACTGCAAATCTATTCTAAGATTTTCCCCCTCCCACACAAACACACCTTTAGTCATTCTTTCTTTCATAATCTCTGTCCTTGGACTCTTTATTTTGCCTGTTTGGGCTCCTTCCTGCTCACTGACTTTTAAATAGAGAGCACTGAAAGTTACCGAATGTGGTGTGTGCAGTGACAACACAGATGTTGTTTCTGAAAAGAGAAATTAGGGGTGGAAGACTGTAACAGCAATTTAGCACCAGCATTACTTAGGAGAAGAGGAAACACATTCTCAACTGATATAATTATGATAGTTTCAAGTCAATTAATCTTGAAAATTATTAATATTTTATCTGTATTGTCAAGCTTAATTGTAGGATTCAAAGTCCTGGAGAAGAAACAGCAAATAGTAATAACGATAACATTGCGTTTCATTTTCATGCACCATATGTTGACCTAATGCTGTACAACTCAGATATAGTGAGATTCCTTGACAGCAACATATTTCTAATTCTGTGCATGAATTGTTTTATTCACAGTCTTGCTTCTACGTTACAAAAAAACTAATTGACAAAAATTACTATTTGAACAAAATGAAGGTGGCACTGTACATCCTTTGGGAAATTTGTGTCTAGGTAAACACCAGACTCTGTAAACGAGGGAAATCAGAGTTATGCACATGGTAACTCAAGCCTAGATGTTGTCTTTGGGCAAAGTCACAATACATATATAACACTCACAGTCATTCAGCTCTTGCAGATGGTGTGAACACTAAGGGGTTTAAGGCACATTTACTTTCTAAGAGTACTTACACCACCATTTTGCTAGGCTGAATTTTTGTTGAGGTAAAAAAAACCATTCTATACCATGCAGGAGGGACAGACTTCTGGCATATGCATTTAAACTCTGAATTTCCTTTATGAAAACAAACCAAAACCACAAAAAACAACCCCAAAATATACAAACATCCTCCCCCCAAAACCAAACCGCAGATTAAATTAATAATACTTCTAGTGAATTTTATGAGTTATTTAGATTTCTTTGGGGGGTTCTTTAATTAATCTAATGAAACAGACACAACATTATACTGAAACATTAATTTCTTATCACAACCTCTTGACAATACTCATAAATGAATTAACAGAAATATTATACATCTATATAATCAAGAAAAGTAAAAAAACCAAGAAACCATAAACAGAGGAAAAGTCAGAGTAATAGGGTCATAAATCATTCTTAGAAATCTTTTTATGGGCTTTGAAAATACTGTGGCTATGTGGCTATGACTCAACAGTGAACTGTATGGTTTCTCGAACAAGAGAAATCATAGATCTGTGCTAAATACACCTTCAGCTATTGCTTTCAGGTCTGAACATTTAAGCCAATCTTTTTAAAATAAAATGCGCTGAAAAGGATGTCTGCTTTTTCTCCTTATTCCTGCTTATCTAATTTAATAAAATTGTGTAACTTGCTCTAGGAACTTTTTCATCCTTTATTGGTTTTCAGAAAGCGATTTTCTTTTCTTTCTCCCCTTTTCCACAGGTATTTATATTTCTGAATATGCAATTAACATTGTGATTATCTTTTCTTCTTTACCTCATCTTTTTGCCCTATAGATTTTTTTTATTAAGATATGTTTGGTAATCAGCGACAACTCTCTTTCTCTCTTTACCACTTCTTTGCTCCAATATCTTTCATGTCAAACTGAAAACGTATATGCTTTGCAAACTTAAATACTCACTCTATTTTACATCTTTCTCTATTTCAATTCTTTTTATCATTACTGGATGCTTTGTCATACTGTCTATATTGAGTTTCTTTTGGATGATGATATCTACTTTCTTCCCAGAAGTAAATTCTATACCTTTAGTTTTTAATAAAATTACTCTGTCCGAAGTAATTTTTTGTTTAGTGATTACTTTCTAATTTCAAGTACCTCATCTTTTTCTTTCCTAGCTGGCTGCCTCCAACCTTGTTAAATTTTCTCTCATTGAAATATAGTCCTTCTTTCTTGTTTTCATTACTTTGTTTGCTTCTGTTTCTACTACTGTCTAACTACTCTTTAGACTTCTTCAGCAATTTTTTTCTTTCTCTCCAGCCATTAAAGAATTAACTCCAATTTACCCCATGAAAATGTCATCCTTGTTCCTGCATGTATTTATGCTTCAAGACAAGTTTAACGTTTAAACAGAAATGGTAATCTCTCTCTTTCTCTCTCTCTCTCTCTCCTCTAATCAGTTTGATATTTTATGCCAATCTGCTGATTACTCTCTTCTGATTCTCAGGTTGTCGACAGTGAGAGCAAGCAGAAACCAGTCCAATATTAACATGTAAAGGATGCCCAGGTATTGAAATGAGACTGATCACCCTCCCTAGATTCTCCTTGTTGCCACTCCTGTAGATGACTGTGTGACATTTTCATTTTTGAAGACATCAGGATACTTTTATTTTTCAGACAAGAGAGAGTAGTGTCGTAATGATGCCAGCAAAGTCCTTCAAAACCCATGGCTTTATCCCATCAAATGCACGTCAGGGCAAAATGTGCCATTAAATGATCAATTGATTTAAAATTCCAAGGTTTGTGTTAGCATTGCTTTATTATTGCCAGCTCTTTGTATTCAACTCACAGTATTTTATTATATTTTTTCTTTCTTATGATCTGGCAGTTTTTTATTTATTTAAGTCTCACAATTAAAAGCAAACTAAGCAACTAAATATTTTTGTCTGTTACTGTTACACTTAGGTTCTAAGCAAGAGCATGTTTTATGTTCTAGGCTGAACCAGGTAACTTGATTTTCATATAGCTGACCCTGTGTTTTTCTATATTCCCTGTTTTGCTTTTCTGTGTTGTTACTACAGGCATTACCTGCTATAACATTAAACTTGTTACTATTTGTGGTGAAATCCAAAAATGTATGGGACATCAGTAGCCTGCATTCTTAGTCCTAAATTAACCTAGAGTTCTGTCAATTCACATGTATGTGTATTTGACATTGATTATTTTGATAGATACTTTATAACAGAATATTAAAAAAAAATATATTATGGTATGTTCTCTTATATAAGAAGGTCAAATAGTACATAAGACTAGAAAAATATTGTCTTACTTAATCCTGAAAATTTTGGGAATCTGGATATCTTGAGAAGTTTTGAATAACAAAACCTTGGAAAATAAATCAGGACAAGCCAGGAAAACAAGGTTTTATTTCTTTTCTGAATTTTGATTCCACACGGAATTTCTAAATTTTTATGCAACAAGAAAAAGTGTGGCATAGAAATATATGTTTATTTTTAAAAATCTGGTGGTGGATATCCAGAAAGTAATTTGAAAACATCTCTCTGAGTCACAGAGGCCCAGACTACAGCTGTGATAAGTTATATTTTATAAATGGAATTATCAATATTACCTTTATTTCTGCCTACCATAATGTAAAATTTAAAGCATGTTTAAGATTACTTCATTGAATATATTTGGTGACAAACTGGTAAAAGCATGACACAAAGCTTCTGAGTGTAAAAAACAATGTTTCTTAGAACAAAACTAGGAAATAAAAATAATTAATTACTGAGGAAGTAGATGTGATTCTCTGTTTGCCTTCATAACTCTAAATAAAGTAAGTATAGTTATCATAAACACTTTTATAAGGAAAAAAGATATTCTCACTTCTTTAGCTGACATATCACTACAACAAAAATCTTCAAGAAAAGCATACTTTATTCATATATTTTTTCCAAATAAAATCTTGATTTAATTATTGAAATTAAAAATATTTGCAGAATTTCTAGCTCCCGCAAAGTCCATTTTTAGAAGTCAGTATTTCAGCAGGCTTTTCTTAGATTCCTGTTCTTTGTTTGCTTATATAAAATAGGCTTGTGAGTCTCTAACATTAGCTAAAACTCAAAATTATCTTGCATAGTGAATATAAATTTTTATCATCCACTCAAGCTGAAAAAATATAGAAATTAGCTCACTATATTAATAGTGAACCACTAGTCAGCCATTTGTCTACCAAAAATACAGGAAGGTTCATAAACCCACGCACATAATGTAAAACTATCTTAATCATAGGAAACATTTTTAATAGCACTCCTTTTCTCCTCTGGGCCAAGCAAAGATAATTTCAAGGATCCTTACAGCATTTTCTTATGTGAAGACCTTTGTCCCTAACCCTAACCCTTGCCACTTAGTTAGATTTTATAATTTTAAATTGAAGGGATGACTTAAAAAAATCCCAACATGTCCTGTTTAGATGCACAAGCCATGCAGACACCTAGAAAGGAAGGTTGGAGGATTTTTTGCTATAATTTGAGACTTATATCCCATTGCAAGCTACTGACTTGCGGAAATCAGACATTCCACAGAAGCCTTCCTGAAGTTTACTCAAAGCCCCATTGAACCACAACGTGGACACTACCAGGGAAGGACAACGTGGACACTGCCAGGGAAGGGCCATCCTCAACTTCCTCTTGGAAATCTATTCTAAACCTATCTTCTTTCAGTTTAAAACCGTTACCCCTTGCCATATCACTACAGGCCTTGACAGAAGATTTCACTCCAGCTTTCATATGAGTTCTCTTTAATTATTGAAAGGCCACAATAAAGTCTCCCCATCACTTTCTTTAGGCTGAATAACCTCAACTCTCTCAGCCAATCTTCATTTGAATAGATATCTTCATCATGTCAATGGTCAGTTGATACCTTCCTTATTTCATTATACTTATGGGGTTATAACTAACCCCTTTTTGTTTCTATTTCTTTTTAATTTTTCAATTTAAATATCAGTCTGTCTCATCCTTGCTAGTTGTGAAATTATCTATTAACAAAACCGCTTGTGAAGTAAGTAAGATTTATCAAAATAAGCTTTGATCAATAATGTCAAGGGGAAAAGAATCCATCTTCAGTTTCATCGTTGTCATCTGATGAATGACAAAGATTCCAGAAGTTTATATAATATGTATTTCTATATAACCTCTTGACTTTCTCAATCTTTATTCAATTACCGTGGCATCTGCTGGAAAAGCTGGTCAGCAAGTTGTAAAATGTTCAGAAGCTTCTTGGAGGGTGGTGAGGATTTCTCAGCCCAGGTTATAGACAGCCCAAGAGATGAAGCATTACTAGACCTGAAGTTCACCGGTAGGAATGAACTAATCAGAGAGGACAAGATTGGTGTCCACCTGGGCTGCTCAGGTTTCAAGTGGAATTCAGAGTCTTGAGGAATATGGGCCAGATGAAGGGTAGAGTAAAAACCCTGAATTTTAGGAAAGAGAACTTTCAGTTCAAGAAGTTCTTGGATGAGACTCACTAGGAAACTGTTCACCAGGAGAAAGGGACTGAACAGAGCTGACAGCTCAATAAGGAGATTGTTATTAGAGTTCAAGATCTCTCAAAACAGACAAGGAAGGCAGGAGATCCAGCATGGCTGAATAAGGACTAAAGCACAGGGACCTGTAGCCTGTGAAGAATATATGGACACTGCCTGGATTTGTGTGGATGAGATAAGGAAAAATAAGGCACAGCTGAGGTTGAAATGGGCAAGGGATTTGGCCAGATACATGTCCAGAGAAGAAAGGATAAAGAATTTGTACCTCCCATTCTTAAATAAGAATAACAAATGACAAACAACATGGAAAATGCTGAGGTACTCAACAAATTTTTTGCCTCATCTTACAGTTGTAATCTCTCTTCCTACATCCCTCAAATCCCTAATCTTCAAGGATTATGGGACAAGGATTGTGTGAAGCTTAGAGAGGAATTTGGTAGACTAAGTAAATAGACTTACTAAATTTAGACTTACTAAATTAGGTAAAGTGAAATAGATTGGTGGAGCTCCTTCCTTCCATCCTTGAGTGATGTCCACCAGGAGTCGGAGGACTCCCACTCCTCCCACTGTCAGGCAATAGGAGGAGACCTGGTGGATGAGGGGGATTGGAAATAGTGTCCTAGTCAAGGAGGTAACTGAAATTCCCACTGACCCCCATCACCTACCCAGGTGCCACTTCAAAGTAGGTATGATGCCCTGGATCTAAAGGGTCAGTTAGATGATGGAAATTGGTCTGCCCAGTGAGCCTCCAAGTTATGCCTCATCAGTCAGAGAGATTACTACTTCTAACACCAGAAAGAAAAGAAGAGTAGTCGTCATGGGTAACTCCTTTCTGAGGGGAACAGAGGGCCCTATATGTCGATCTGATCCAACCCACAGGGAGGTCTGCTGCCTTCCTGGGGCTCAGATACGAGATATTGCTGAGAGACTTCCTGGGCTGATTCAACCCTCTGATTACTACCCACTTGCTGATACTCCAGGCTAGCAGTGATGGGATTGAAAAGAGAAGTGTTAGGGCCATAAAAAGGGACTTTAGGGTATTAGGTTGAGAGATTGATGGGGCAGGAGTAAAGGTAGTGTTCTGTTCAATCCCTTTAGTGGCGGAAAAGTATGATGAAAGGAATTGGAGAACTCACACTCTCAACAAGTGGTTTAAGGGTTGGTGTCATCAGCAGAATTTTGGGTTTTTTGATCATGGGGCAACTTTTTCAGCCTGTTGGAACTGGATGGGCTTCATTTCTCTGAAAAGGGTAGTAGGTTTTTAGCTTATGAACTGGCAGAACTCATTGACAGGGCTATAAAATAGGTCTGAAGGGGGAAGGGGAATCAGCTGGACTATGTGGGGGCAGGCCTATGGGTGATAAACCTTAGTTAGGGGTGAAGTCACTAACCCAGCTGAGGTGCATGTATACTAATGCATGGGTAATAAACAGGAAGAACTTGAAGCCATGATGCAACAGTGGAACTATGATGTAGAAACATGGTGGGATGACTCATATAGCTGGAGTGCTGCACTGGATGGCTACAAGCTCTTCAGAAGAGATAGGAAAGGGAGAAGGGGTGAAGGGGTGATCCTTTATATTAGGAAGGCTTTTGATGCCATAGATATTAAAACTAGTGATGATGAAGTTGAATGCTTATGGGTAAGAATTAAGGGGAAGGCAAATAAGGCTGACATCCTATTGGGAGTCTGTTATCGTCCACCCAACGAGGAGGAGGAGGTGGACAACCTATTCTAAAAGCACTTGGAGAATGTTTCAGGAGCATCAGCTCTTGTTCTTGTAGGTGACTTTAACCTACCACACATTTGCTGAGAACTTAATATAGCAGAAAGGAGGCAGTCCAGGAAGTTCTTAGAGTGTATTGAGGACAACTCCTTGTTGCAGCTGGTGAGTGGACCCACCAGGGGAGGGACGATGTTAGACCTGTCGTTCACAAACAGAGATAGGCTGGTAGGAGATGTAGTAGTTGGAGGCCTCTTGGGACACAGTGATCATGAAATTGTAGAGTTCTCAATATTTGGTGAAGTTAGGAGGAGCATCAACAAGACTTTTACATGGGACTTTCAGAGGGCAGACTTTGACCTGTTTCTGAGAATTGTCCAGAGAGTTCCTTGGGAAGTAGTTTTTAAAAACAAAAGAGTCCAGGAATGGTAGGCATGCTTCAAAACAGAGATCTTGAGGGCACAGGAACAGACTGTCCCTGCATGCCAAAATATGAGTCAACAAGTGTCTTAGGTTACAATGTAAGTTGTGCCCAAAGTATGTATTCTATCCTCATCTTCATGAGTTGTTGAAGCCAGGTGAGGCAGTGTTTCCCTTCTCTTCTGTTAATGGGCCCAACAATGCCTTGCCCATGACTCATAGATAACTCCCTTCGGGAGCTGTCTCTGGTTAATGGGCCATCAAGGACCCACTGCATGACTCATAGAATGAGATCATCCTATTTTGAGATGCTCCGCCCAGGGGGAGGAGCCAAGCATTCCCACCTGGATATAATCCGGGGCTTGAGACAGCACAGGCAGCTTTTATCCGCTGGACTCCCAGAGGACAAGAGCTACCAGACCTCTCTACAGGATCACTGCTTCAACAAGACCATCTCATCTGGACTGCTATTACCACCCTAACAGGGTGTCAGGTTGTATTCTGACTGTCAGTGGGTTTTTTGTACTATCGCATTTATTTTATTTTACTTTATTTCACTTTCTTTTATTTCTTTTCCTTTTCTCTTATTAAATTGTGTTTCTGACTTGGACTCTCTCACTGGTTTTGCTTTCAAACCAGCACAACAAGGCAAACATCCAGCCTGGTTGGGTAACCAGGCTTTGAAAGAACTTAGGAATAAAAAGAGGGTGTATGATCTTTGGAAGGAGGGTCAAGTCTCTCAGGAGGCATTTAGGGGAGTTGCTAGGGCATGTAGGAAGAAAATTAGGGTGGTAAAATCCCAATTCGAGCTTAATTTGGCAGTCTCTCTAAAGGATAATAAAAAATCTTTTTACAAATATGTTAATGGCAAAAGGAAGGATGAGACCAACCTTTGTTATCTATTGGATGCAGGAGGGAACTTAGTAACTGCAGATGAGGAGAAGGCAGAAATGCTTAACGCCTTTTTTGCTTTTGTCTTTAGTGGGAAGGAAGACAGCTTGTCCTCAGGATAATTGTTGTACTGGGTTGGTGGATAGTGTCAGGGAGCAACATGGTCCTCCTGTTATCCAGGAGGATGCAGTCAGAGAATTGTTGAGCTGCTTGAATGTCCATAAATCTATGGGCCCAGATGGGATCCATGCCAGGGTGATGAGGGAGCTGGCAGATGAGCTTGTGAAGCCGCTCTCCATCATTTACCAAGAAACTTGGCTTACTGGTGAGATTCCGGTTGACTGGAAGTTGGCTGACGTGATTCCCATCTATAAAAAGGGTAGAAAGTAGGACCCTGGTAATTATAGGCCAGTTAGCCTGACCTCATTACCAGATAAGATAATGGAGCAGTTCATACTGAGTGCTATTGTGCAGCACTTACAAGATGGCCAAGGTACCAGACCCAGCCAGCATGGGTTTAGGAGGGGCAGGTCGTGTTTGACCATCCTGGTCTCCTTTTGTGACCAGGTGACCCACCTGGTGGATGGGGGAAAGGTTGTGGATGTTGTCTATTCGGACTCCAGCAAGGCCTTTGACACTGTCTCCCACAGCACACTCCTGGAAAAGCTGGCAGCCCGTGGCTTGGACAGGAGCACTCTGTGCTGGGTTAGGAACTGGCTGGATGGCCGGGCCCAGAGAGTGGTGGTGAACGGTGCTGCATCCAGCTGGCAGCCAGTCACCAGTGGTGTCCCTCAGGGGTCTGTGCTGGGGCAAGTCCTGTTTAATATTTTTATTGATGATATGGATGAGGGAATTGAGTCTTTCATTAGTAAATTTGCAGATGACACAAAGCTAGGAGCGTGTGTCAATCTGTTGGAAGGTAGGAGGGCTCTGCAGAGAGACCTGGAACGGTTGGATGGATGGGTGGAATCCAATAGGATGAAGTTTTACAAATCCAAGTGCCATGTCCTGCATTTTGGTCAAAATAACCCCCTGCAGTGTTATAGGCTGGGCACGGTGTGGCTGGACAGTGCCCAGGTAGAAAGGGACCTGGGGGTTCTGGTTGATGACCAACTGACCATGAGCCAGCAATGTGCCCAGGTGGCCAAGAAGGCCAGTGGTATTCTGGCCTGTATCAGGAATAGTGTGGCCAGCAGGAGCAGGGAGGTCATTCTTCCCCTGTACTGGGCAGTGGTGAGGCCACACCTTGAGTGTTGTGTCCAGTTCTGGGCCCCTCAGTTTAGGAAGGACATTGAGATGCTTGAGTGCATCCAGAGGAGGCAATGAGGGTGGTGAGGGGCTTGGAACACAAGCCCTTTGAGAACGGCTGAGGGAGCTGGGGTTCTTTAGCCCAGAGAAAAGGAGATTCAGAGGTGACCTTATCATTCTCTACAACTTCCTGAAAGGTGTTTGTAGTTATCTGGGGGTTGGTCTTTCTCCAGGCAGCAACTGACAGAACAAGGGGACACAGTCTTAGGTTGTTCCAAGGGAAATACAGGTTGGATATTAGGAAAAAGTTTTTTACAGAAAAGGTAATAAAGTATTTGAATGGTCTACCTGGTGATTCACCATCTCTTGATGTGTTTAAGAATAGACTGGATGTGGCACTTGGTGCCATGGCTTAATTGAGGTTAGGGTTGTGTTGGACTTGATGAACCTGGAGGTCTCTTCCAACGTAATGATTCTGTGATTCTGTAATAAAGTCCCACAACATAAGTGAAAATCAAATTTGAGACCACATGAACCTGAACATACACAAACTCAAGAGACATGAGAAGATGCTTCTCAGGGTCCTGAGGTAATTGTCTGATGCAGTTGTCCAGCCATATTCCACCATATTTGAAAAGTTGTGCCAGTCAGGCAAAAAATTCAGTGACTGAGAAAAGAGAAACATCATGATCAGTTTTTAAAGGATAAAAAGGAGAACCCTGGTTACTAACAGCCGATAAGCCTCATATTTGTGGCCAGAAAGATCATGGAACAGATCCTTCTGTAAGATATCTCAAAACACATGGAAGACCCAATTTTAGAGAGGTATTGCAACTTCACCAAGGACCTTTTTATCTATATATTTATCTATCTATTATATTTATCTATCACCAATCATGCCTAATTATCTATTGACCTTCTATGATGGAGAGACAAAGGAAGACTATGGAGGTTCTATATATACTTGGACTTTTGTAAGGCCCTAGATACTGTCTCCCTCAACACTTTTGCTATTGTATTGGAGATATGTAAGTCACAAATGATTTCTGAGCAGTCCTGGAGAGAAGGACTTGGGGATACTGGTGAATGAAAAATTGGATGTTTGCTGGCAATGCGAGCTTTCAGCCCAGAAAGTCAACTGTATCCTGGGATGCATCAAAAGGAGTGTCACTGGCAGATTAAGGGACATGATTCTCCCTCTCTGTTTCACTCTGGTGAGACCCCACGTGGAGTTCTGCATCCGGGTGTGGGCCCTAGCACAAGAATGGCATGAACATGTTAGAGTGGGTGCAAAAGAGGGCCATGAAAACTGTAAGAGGAGTGGAATAGCTCTCCTATGAGGACAGGCTGAGAGAGTTTGAGATTCTTCAGCCTGGAGAAGGCACTGGAAAGGCCTTATTAGTGCCTTTCAGTATTTAAAGAAACTCATAAGAAAGGTGAAGAGAGACTTTTTTGCCAAGGCCTTCAGATGTGACAAGAGGCAATGATTTAAACTAAAAGAGGTTATGTTTCAATTATATTGGCCAGTGATGTAGATAGATGTTCTCTAAAGGTCATCAGGTAGTATAGTAGCAGATTGAGGGAGATTATCCTCCCCCTCTATTCAGCCTTAGTGAGATCACATCTGGAATGCTGTGTCCAGTTCTCAGCTCATCAGTACAAGAAAGACAAGGAGGTACTGGACAGAGTCTGGCAGAGAGTTACAAAGGTGATGAGTGGTCTGCAACATCTCTCTTATGAGGAAAGACTGAGGGAACTGGGCCCATTTAGTGTGGAAAAGAGAAGGCTGTGAGGGGATCTCATCAATACATATAAATATCTCAAAGGTGAGTAGTGTCAGACTCTTTTCAGCATTGCCTAGTGACAGGAGGAAAAGTAATGACCAGAAACTAAACCACAAGAAGTTCCAGTTCAGTATGAGGAAGAACTTCACAGTGATGATACCAGAGTACTGGAACAGGCTGTTATGAAGTCTCCCTCTCTGGATATATTCAAAACCCACCTGGATATCTTCCTATGTCACCTGCTCTAGGTGACCCTTCCTTGGCATGGGGGTTGGACTGGAGCTTTCCAGAGCTCCAGTCCAACCCTAACTGTTTTGTGTTTCTGTGAATCTATGTCCTTTCCAACCAAGGCATTTTTTGATTCCACAATTCTGTATTCAAGGAACAGAAAAAACCCCGGTAAAAAATACCACATTTCAACATTAGCTCAATGGTTCTGTAACTATCACTATAAATTTAATGGATTCACTGCATTCATACACTTACTAGCCATAACTCTCTTTTTTTGTCATAAGAAAGGTTTCATTTTCCCCAGGTGAGCATTACAGAGATTTTCCTCTGACCTTTTTATACTTTGATCTTGGCAAAGGTCTCAGAGAAGGCTGCCCTCAGCTTTTAAGGGCTTGGGTTTTTACTGAAATGTTTAAGGAAGACAATTTTTCATTAAAATAATGTTCTGTGATGACAGTGAAAAAAAAAGAAGTGTTATTTAAGTTAACGCACTGGGAAAAATATGATTCTAAAATACATATCTTTCACAGTGCTCATCAGCTGCAGAGTAAAACCAGGGAAATTTTGTGAGAATACAATGGAATAGGATAGATAAGGAAAAAATTAGGGAAAAGGTACAGCTATAGGAAAATTACTTCTATATAGCATCCAAAAGAAGCAAAATACACAATCAAAATTGGGGAGTTTTCATTTATTTAACTTAGCTAGTAAAAATTCTGGAAAGTTACTGAAATATTTTGTAATAACAGAACTTAAAAAGACCTGCTTAGAAAGCCTACAGTTGCCATTATTTTTCCAAAATTGTGGAACTCCTTTGTCTGAATGAAAATTCTTATAAGTCTACTTCTTCCTCTTTCTTCCTTTTATCAAATGACTTCAATTATTAATGTAAAGAAAATAGCATGAGGACTTAACTAAAACATTGCTATACAATCCTAGGCACACCTATTCATAATGAGGGTCTTTTCTGGATTAGTACTGTCTCTAGCCACCTGCCTTCTGCTTTTGACAGACTTATCAAACATCCATGACAGATGCTGCAGAAATAAGCATCTGCTTGGTTTTCCAGATCTCTCTTGCTGTTCTCTCCGCCAAAACCGTGAGAAAGAGATGAGGAAATTTGATTTTGTATGCCTATTGCATGTACATGCTTACTAACAGAAAATCCAAAGGAAAATATTGGTGAGTAGGATCCAGGACTTGACTTAATCTTTATCATCTTTGCTGTTAACCAGTTTCTTTGCCTCTTTTCAGTTTTTGTGAAGCAATTTTAATGCTAATAGTAGTAAGAGAAAGACAAGATAGGGGTCATGAACATTTCAAGATAAAACAGTAAATATATTAAAATTACAGAATGTCCTATTAAAATAGGCTGCTAAAACATTGAATATACAGTTAGGTTTCCACTGCCCTAAGTACTGAAAGAGATCTGATTTTTTAAATATAGCTGTTCTGATAGTGCTGCAAGAGTATATAACATAAACAGGAGTTTTATCAGTATGTCATGCAGTTCTTCTCTGAGTGGAATTATCATGAGGGACAGTAGTAAAATCTGAAAATATAGTATATAATTGTAAACTGGTAAATAAAAAGTAAGCAATTTCACCCCTACAAGTGTTTCTAGATGGAAAATGAAATATATATCTAGGATTACTAAATCAATAAACTAAGCTCCACTTATTCCTATTGGATATTCTTGCAGTAGTTCACCAGTCTCTAAACTAAGAAATATTTAGAAAAATGGTAACCCCCAAACATTTCAGGTTAAACTGAGTCTTTGGACAGATGGAGTTAGCAGCAGAACCTAAGACACAGGGTGTGTTAGCCTAATGGTCACTGCTTAGGAAAACCTAGAGATGTCTCAGATGGATTAAGTTCCACTAGCAGATAAAGTTTTATTATTTTAGATGTCCCAGGATATCCAGTCTGGCCTTTATCTGCCACTCCAGAAAGTAATGGGTCTTGAATCATTGTTAGTAACCTGACATGGAAGTTTCAGATAGTCTAAAGCGTCTGAAAAGAAACAGGATGTCTGAGTTTGAGGAATTGTATCACTTCCAGAGAGACAATTTTTCCTTTTGATTATTTTCAGGAGACGTACTTATTGTCTGCAGAAAGTAACAGAAAGAAACACTTTGTAACATTTCTGTTATTAATAGAAAAAGATTGTAACCCCCCAAGGAAACTTAAAACATTTTTATTATAATCACATTGCTTTAATAATTCCTATGTTATAATTATATTTAATGGGTTACAGTTATAGAATATCAATATAATCTAAAATGCATTATGTATGCAGTCTAAACAGGCTTTCAGTACCATTATACAATGGTTGTCATGATATTTTCTGTCACTAATTGTTTAAAAGGAGTAATATTTTCCTGTTTGTTTTCTGTGGCCACAGTATGAGCAAATTGCAACTCTTAGTATTTTCTTTAATTGATAAATAGTTACTATTTCCTGAATTATGTATCTATGTTCTTTTTACCTATGGAAATTCTAACATATGAGAGCTGTACTTCTGAGCACCCATAATAAGACCATGTGTTGATTACCTTGGCAGAGCTCCCTGGAAATGTATTCAGGATTTTAGAGCATTACATTTTGTGAGTCATATTAGGCTCAGCTCTCAGCCAACACCTCCCAATTACCTCTCATGGATGGTGCTTTACCTTCAAATGAACTCCATGAAACCACTAGTAAAAAGGCAGTAGAAAGTTAAGGCATCAATTATCCAGCACTACAAAGTGCTTAAATGCAAGTTTAATGCCTAGATAGATCATTTAGAACTGAAATTTAAAGTACAGTGTGCCCATTTTAAGAAAAATGTACTATATATTGGTAAGAAAAGGAACTACAGAAGATATTGAATGGTCAGAGATTTAGATTAGAAATAAAAGGCATATTTAATAGATAAAGAACACATTTCTGCAGGTGGAAGTGTCTTTTCCACAGCAAATATTCTGCAGGAATCAAAGTCTAAAATTCCTATGTATGGGCATATATATGGCTATGTATCACAAGGCTTTGGTAATAGTAGAGTATTGAAAAAGTCAGATTATTCACATGCTCAAATCATTAACTCTTCTGAGTACTCAGCAAACACCAAGAATTGTGTGAAAAATCCTCAGAACAAGAGAAGAGTTAATGTGAAAGTTCTTCTGTAGCCTCAGGGAAGCAGCAGTCTTGCATCCCCTGCCTTTCTGCTTTGCTATTTTATATAAGAAAGCAATGAGCAGTATCTAACTCAACATTTCCCCATCCCTACTGCACAAGGCAATGCATTAAGCACTGATAGTAAGATTCCACTCCTCCAGAGGAAGACCTAAAAGACAACACTAGCCCTTTGCTCCACTCATTATCCTCTGTTAACAGTAAAATAGCAATTATTCTTTGTTGATGTGTCAAATCATGCGGTCTTGAGACTGAATATCTTGTGGTGGTTTTTTGTTGTTTTGTTTGTTTGTGTGGGTTTTTGTTTGTTTGTTTCTTTCTTTTTGGAAATTCCTGAGAGCAAAGTTACACAGCAGATATCTGTACTAAGTAAAATCAGTGAAAAAAGAGGAAAAAAAGTGTAAATATAGTATCTCCATCTGAAAATAGTTGCTTATGTGTAAAGCAACAGAAGATACAAATACTCTTTTAAAGAACCTTTGTTAAAAACAACCACTTTTGATTGAATTCTGATTCTTTTGTCAGGAGTGTATTAAACACAATAGAATGCACAGAGCAATGTACTGAAAAAAAAAATCTGTCCAATTTGACATCAGTAGGTCATCACTTTACATTTACTTCCTTTTCTTCTGCTGCACAGAATTTGCTTTTGGAATGTGATCTGCATTGCTCAGATGATAATCCTTTTTGAATTTTGAGAAGTATTTTTGACACTGTCACAATCTAAAAATTTCAGAAAAAATATTTGTGACCAACTCTGAATAGGTTTTGCTTGTGATTTAATTTTAGCTAATAAACTATTTACTTAGTATCTACACTGCGCATCTCTGTTACTGAAAATGAAAAATTAGATGACATACATTAGAAAATATTCATGGGCTCATTTTACTGATGCATCTGCTTTAACTGTGCAATACAAAGAAAGTTGTCTCTTCAGATGGAGTTTTGTAGTTTAGCATTCAGTTTACTGGAAAAAAAAAACAAAAAACAAAAAAACCCTGTCACTTTCAGAAATACACTAACAAATTCTGTTTTTTCATAATGCCCAGAAAACCACAGTACTGCAATACCAATCCATGAAAGTGTTTGGTGAGAGACTGAAACTTTAAGAAATTAACTGAACATGATTTGACTTCTATCCCTTTAATTGCACATTTCCAATATTTTCAGCCCACCCTCATGCTTTATCCTTTCTCAAGAGGATGACTCCAGGCACCAAGAATATACTCCACTTTCAACCCTCCTTTACTTAGTAGACTTTAACATAAGCAGACAAAACTCATTCATTCAAAAAAGACTTAGTAAAGCAAAATATGATTAAGCTTCATTAATATAACAATAATATCTTTTGCATATGAATTCTTGGACTATATTGTCAAATCCTTGCAGGTAGTTTATATTTAGTAAGCTTGGTACTTACAAGAGATTTAGCAGGAAACTGTAAAAGAATTCCTCATAATAAGATACTTACTGTCATTTGAAAGATGGTTTTTGCAAGGTTTCAGAAAGGAAGTACACACTTATTCTTATATGATAAAATGGAAATGAAGAATGGAATGCAAGTGAATCTGGCCCTGAGTATAGAACAGGTGCAGATCAGTATTGTTAATGAAAGATTCACCCCACGTAATATCAAGATGATTACTCTTCTACCTAATTATCTATCTATCTATCTATCTATCTATCTATCTATCTATCTATCTATCTATCATCTATCTATCATTCTAGTTCTAGTTCAAGTTCTAGTTCTAGTTCTACTTTGGGAATTCCTAAAGAAAAGTGACTTGTAGTATGAAATACAGTATCTTATATGATTTATAAGAGTTCCATAGCATTTATATGTATGCTTGAGTAAATTCTAGCTATTTTTTGAAATTTCTTCTAAAAAAGTATACTCTGGAGAAGATTTTACCTGGAACATTTCAACAGAAGATTGCTGTTTGACCAGAAATATAGCTGTATTTCCAGTGCCCAGCAAATGCTTCTAGGTTTAGTTTTGATTTATTCACAGTAAAGGGCTTTGATCAGAATTGAAGTAGCAATGAAAAGAGAAATCAGGATTCATTATTGTCAGAGGAAAAGGTACATGCCTCAATATGACATTAAAGTTAGGTTCTACTGTTAGTTGACCAATAAATATTATCTTCTGTGATGTAGATGCTTCAGTGATATCAGCACTGACAACTTAGTTTCTCACATACTCACTTTTTTATCTTGCTACATTGGTGGTCATTATTTTAGACATTCTTGGATAGTACTGTACCATTGTATTCAATATCACAGAGATTTTTGTGTAAATCAAAAGAAACTGTCCTATAATTGACAGAAAAAAAACCCCATAAAATATATTCATTCATATCCAAACACATCCATCTTCTGAATATATACATCAGAAATAAATTATTTAAAAATAACAAAAATCTAGAAAGCAATATAAAATAACAAAAACTAAATGTTTTCTTCTTTTTATTTAAAGTGCTAAATATCATTAAGTCACTGAAGTCTTTGTGGACAGAGTTATAGATAAATTAATACAAAAATAATGGAATACCACATTTAGAAACATGAGATCAGAGAACTGATTTTTATAGTTGGCTCTTTATCTTTTTCCCATAGAAGAGGTTACAAGGAAAGGCATTTATGTACCAAGAAGTAGAGTTTTAAGTGTACAATCTCTTTCTTTTCGAAAAAAGGTGGAACCAAGAACTGAAAGTAGTAAAAATGTCCATAATTTTTGAGGGGGAAATAGGAAACTAATTTCATATTAAGAACTACATGCTTAAATTGCTCCAAATTTATGTCATTAGTTTTAATGTTTTAATTTACAGACAGACTTGTCTTAAGAAAAGTTTGGCTTCTTCTTTGTGTCAAATTGTCTATTTCTCCAAAGATAGCAACAAATCTGGGAGCAGTCAGTTCAAACATTGGAAATCGACAGTATCTATATTTATTTGGATTGACTCTTTGCTATCTGCATGAGACATACATGCAATGTAACACCTTTCTCAATAAACATGTATCAGTGTCATATTTGTGTAAAGAAAGATGCAATAAGGAGATTAGTCATTAATAGCTTTTAGGAAAATAGTAAGCAGATTGAAATCCAGAAATCCGGAAGTACTTCCGTAATAAGTGTTTAAAATAAGGCAAAATGAACCCAGGCATTAACATGCAGACAGTTCAACGTGTGTACTGGGCCATTGTTTGCTCTTTTTTCCTTACCCAGTATAACAGCTGCCAAACTCAGGGCCACAGCAGACAAGGTGCTTCACCTGGCATCACAGCTCACTTTTCAAGCTCTGCTTAAAATAAGCCATTTTCCAACACCAACCTTCTACTAAATGGTAATGCTTTGACAGTCCTTTCAATGTGTGAAACAACCTAATTGACAGCAAATTAACCATACTCAAACTCACTGAACTGTCTGTGCTGCTTTGGCAAGAATACCAATACGGAGTTACATCCTGGTGTGTGATGGGAGTTCAGACAAGACATCCTGCTCAATACCCTGCGTGGCAGGATGCTGCCAGAGTCCTACCTGTCTCTTCTCTATAAAACAGAGGACTTGACAGCAGGAAATGAGTTGTCCTGTCAAAATGAGGTAAACCATGCCTTAAATAGAATATGCATTCAATCCACCTGTTCCTGGATGAAATTGTTCTCTTTTTTTGGTTTTGTTTGGGTTTGTTTTTTTTTTCATTTGATATCTGTCTTCCAACAATTTGTGAAGCCTTTCAGATGTGTTACCAGAGCAAGAGAGATTGGCCTACATGTCTGAGCTCCACTTGCATGAAGCCTTATCTGAGTATTGGAAACAATAGTATGATTTAAACCAAGAGGGATTCCCAGTTTCTTGGACAAATAGAAGTGCACTGCCCATCAGGTTATGATTTGCTACTTTCTACCCAATTCCACACTTGGCTTTCCTTACAATAAATTTCCCACTGACCTCAGTTTCTTTTCTTTCTAACAAAAGGAGACAATACCAAAT
Organism: Acrocephalus scirpaceus scirpaceus; assembly: GCA_910950805.1. NCBI lineage: Eukaryota > Metazoa > Chordata > Aves > Passeriformes > Sylviidae > Acrocephalus > Acrocephalus scirpaceus. Next base: position 64,488,887 of record OU383774.1, on the reverse strand, counting down.
TCCCTTCAGTCACTTACACAGAAATAAAATGTAAACATAAAAAACTGTCCTGGTATATCTGGTGTCACTTTATTACAAGAAAGTGTTATTTTTGCTTCTCTTTATGGTAATAGTTTTGATCATATTCTATGGAGTACTCACAGTATTGGTCCATTAGAATGTGTGCTTTGTATAGAAAGACAGTAACATTTCTGTCTTTTAGACATGGGAAAAGTGAGGCACAGAGAGGAATTGCTTGACCAGTGTTATTCAGCTTATTCACTTTCTTGACAGGACAGGTGGAAACCAATATAGTGTTATACTTTTTATCATAATTGAAGCACTTGCTTAAGAAAAGATTTTAACTTCCTGGAATCCCATAGCAAAATTGTTAATAAGAAAAAATATAAAATATCAAATTTTGGAGTCCTCTTAAACATAACATATTTGAAAGGACTCTATTGACAACACATAACTATGAATCAAAGTTCTCATAGAAAACCAGCTTTTTTTTTTCAGTTACTATCACAAAATTACAATTAAAAAATAATTTGCTGTCAAATCAACAGACTTAAAGAAACTATAATAGCCATTAAATTACTTGTTCCTTAAATTATAATAACTTTTATGCAGTCTTATCTTCAGCTCTGCAAACCTTTTTGTTGGGTATTTTTTGAAGATTAGTGTAAGCATCTTTATAAAGTGTCATTCACAGGAGATGAATGTGGATGGCTAATGAGCAAAGCAGTAGCAATGGAGTACTGTTTTCAAAAGCTAAAGCTCTTGAGTATGTTGAAAGAATGCCTGTAGTATTTTTCCAAATTAAAAACAGAACAAAACAAAATCTAAAGAAAGAGAGCTGAGCTATGTTTGATTTTCCTAGCTGAAAGGGAATTTCAATTTTAATTGAAGTGTTGCATAATAGCTTGCAAGTAATAGTTCTTCCAATTGTTGTACTGTAGAAATAGAAATTGGAGATTAAAACTCCATAGAAGAAAGGCTCTGTAGGATCTTTTGTTAGGTATATTCCCATGGCTGTCACCCTTTCTATAAGATAGTTCAGAGAAGATAAGCCAGTTTGGAATATATAGAAAGCTTTTGATCAAAGAGAGAAGTTAGGTGAGAGGAAGTAATCAGGGCTGGACAGCATTTCCCTGAGATATCTTGCAACCATCAAACACAAAACCGCAGAACTGCTGACCAATGTGTGTGCAACCTATTTTAAAAAGAACTACAGTGAGACATCAGTAATTTCAGTGTCATTATCATCATTCTGACAAAAGGAATGTCAAATGTAATTTCCAGTTCTATGAACAAGTCTAGGCTTTTTCAAATAAACTGGGGCATGAATAAACACAAGTCCTACTCAGGAGCCTGCTTCTGACTGAGGTCTTCCAAGGCTGCAGGTGGATTTTTGTTCCACCTTGGATTTCCATGGGCTAGAGGAGCACAGCTGCTTCATCATGGTCTGCACCACAGGCTGCAGAGAAATCTCTGCTCTGTTGCCTGAAGATCTCTTTGGTGCCTGCAGAGTTGCTGCAGATGTGTTTCATGTATTTTCACTCCTCTTTCCAGCTACATGTGCTGTTGCACAGCAATTTTTTCCCCTTCTTATATAGGTTAATCCAGGGGCACTGCCACCATCACTGATACACTTACCCTCATTTAGCAGTGTGTCCATCCTGGAGCCCAGGTGGCATTGGCTCTGTCAGATGTAGGGGAAACTTCTGGCATCTTCTCACAGAAGTCACTCATGTGGTCCCTCCACTACAAAAACCTTGCTGCATAAGCTCAATATAGGTTTTTTCTCACAGCTATCTTACTGGAAAAGGTGAAGGGATCTGCTTTTCCACTTTGTTAAAAATGGAATTGGAAATGAATCAAATAAGACACAAGGCCAACTTTTACGTAGACCAGTTTAGCTCCAGTTTAGAAGCGGATCAAATCAAAGTTAGAAGCAGAACAATTTAAGGAATTAAAGCACATGATAATGACTTCTAGAAAAAATTATATGAGAGAAGTAGGAAAGAAATTATTATACTGAAAGATTAAATAAAGAGAAAGATTGCATAACAGAGGATTGTATAATATTTAGAATACTGCTTAATTGCCATAAAATTAGAGTCCCAGAGAGCTAACTCACAATAGAACTACTAAAAATCAGCTTTTTCAGCTTCCATTTCACTGTCCCAGAACAGTCAGTCCCAAAGGACAGGATAGAATTTTTATCCCTGGATATGTAGAAAAATATTCCAACCCTTTTTATCTTCCTTGTTCTGAGGTTAATTTCAAGATCTGGCAGCAGCAGTTGAAGTCATGACAGAGGTCAGTCACAAGTAGGGTGGGAGACAAGCAAGAATACCAATCTCTGCAAGAAACTAGTTCCTAGAAGAAACTGGTGCTACATTGAAGCACTTAAACTTGTGGTAGCTGAGGTCTTTCTTATATTCGGGAACCTCAGCAAAAGTACAGAATTATTTTCAGTTATGAGAGGTTGAATAGTATTCATTCCAAATCGTTAGGATGTGATGAAATATTTGTTACTGCACAAATACATATTCAGTGTATTTTACAAGAGCAGTAGATTGTTATCTTGCCCATCATACAATAACAAAATTGAGTTTTGGCATTTAAATCCTTCCCTCCATCTTATTTTCTGTGTTTACATTTTTTTCTCCAACTCTCCTAACTGGTATCAAAACCATGAAACTATATGCCTGTCTATGCTCACCATATTATTTAACATGACATAATTATATAGGGTAAGGTCACACACACTCCATTATTTTTGTGTGCACTTACATTTTTTTCAAGAGGAATGTTTCACACAAAAGCAATAGTTGAAGTATTCTTTTTTTTCTGAAACGTAACTGGGGAGTTTGAATAGCCCGTAGTCTGAATTGGACCTTTTTTTTTTTTTTTTTTTTTTTTTTTTTAGATTGATAACAACTAAAGAAAATGTAGGGGCTTTGAAGGGTTTGCTGTGCTGTAGAACTTTTCCAGTGGCAATACTAGTAGTTGAAATGAAACTAAAAGTTACTTGTTTTAGAGTATTTTTAAGGGGAAATACTGTTATAAATTTGAAATTAAAGCATTTTCTGCTTTTCTTCTACAAATCTATTTTTACATGTTGATTCTAGATATACTATAAATATTTACTAATTTTTTCTAGTAAATATTAGTGTGCTCTCCTAGGTTATTTAGGGATTACGGTTGAAAAGACATTAGAATCTATTTGTGTCATACTCATGAAACACATGCAATGCATTTCCCTTGTATTAGACCACACAAGCATCTACCTTAAGAAACCAAATGTTTTTCAAAATTATTTTGGTATTCTGGATCATAAATCACCTTTTAGGTTTTTAAGTACATAGATTATAAGGCCCTTAGATAATGAGTAGATTATCTCATCTGTAGATTTTCATTAAGAATATAAAGTAAAATGCAGTATAAAATGATAAGCCTGTCCAGAATGGCATGAAGGAACTCTAATTCTTTCTTGCTACTTTTGCTTTACCCATTCTTATGGGGATGCCCTCTGGGATACAGCCTATTAAAAAAAAAACAAATTACTGAATTAGGACTTGATGTTATATGGCTATCTTCTCAAAATATCTTTAACTTAAATTAATTTTTATTTCTAATTCTCCAATAGAGAAAAAAAATGACCCTGTTCATGATAATTTTAAAATAACTAAATCCTATGTTATTTAACATGGCTGAAATGTATATATTTATTATATATAAGTGTATTTATTTGATGGTCTGCACTGAGTGAACTGCAATGTGAGAAGATAGAAAAAGGCATGTCAGTTCATGAAAAGCATGGAGGAAATGTTGATACAGTGTGTATATATATATACACACACACATATATGTATATATACAGTATATAGTTGATTGTAAGGCAGTTAACTTACTACACAAATTTTAAAGTATCTTGGATTTTAAAGCACTGAGTCATTGTAGATGTTGAAAAGTGCTTCTTCCTTCAGCATTAACAGTAGCATAAAAAGAAAATTGTGGACTCTGCTTAAAACTGTGACAATGAAAGTTGGAATTACTGGCGTAAGAAAGGTCAGCTGTTTTTCTTCTAACTCATGAAGCAGAGAATGAGAATAAAGCCTTGTATTAATGTTGATTTTATATTTTACATAAAGGGAAGCCAAAGGAGAGGTGTACTGCTATTGTTAGAGTTGGTTATTGTATTGTCAATTTTCAATTTGTTTTCATAAATTCTGCTAGAAGCAAGAACTTCAATTCAAATTAATAAGATATTTTGTGTAGTTTGATATAATATCAGCTCTACCTTGCCACACCTCTGCAACAAAGCTAAGGAAAATGGAATTAAGTGGCTGCAGAAATTTGTATTTTCTAGTTCTCCCACTGCTGGGACTGCTCAGCAAGAAAAAAAATAAGTGAGGATGTCCGACCCATTTTCTCATTAGCCTACTGAGAAACAGATGTGAAAGGGTTCATTTTGCTAATTTTTCAGCCAGCAGGCATTGTTACAATTCTACTAACAGGCATGGAAGATAACAATGAAAAAAAATTAGTAACTATTTATCAGTTCTATTGGCTAGCAGGTTATTGTAGGCTGGGGTGATCAGCAATACACTTTTACAGGAAACTGATGGAGTAAGAAATTTGGGGTTTATATTATTGCGGTAAATTCAGCTCAAAATAAGAAGAATGAAGAAGAATGAAGAAGAATGAAGAAGAATACCTTGTTTCCTTTAGATAGTCTTAAAAAAAAAAACCAAAAACAAAAAAACAACTCAGAGATATTAAGTACTGTCCTGTGCTAATTAATGGTGCTACTCAAATATCTCACTGTCCTGAAAGAACAAAATAAAAATGTAGTCACAAAAATAAGTCCTTTCAATAGAGACTTTTGTATCTTTGGACTGACTTATTTGTGAAGACCATGAAAAAGATTTAGAAAATGGTTTCCAGTTTTGTTTCTACAATTATGTTTCTACACTAATTTCTATTAGAGTCACATTTAAACATCTAAACCCAGAAAAAGGGTCTGTATTGAAGTGTATAATGATATTTTAAATTTCAAGGTCTGGCAAATGTTTTCAGGAGATATCTACATGTTTGGAAATATTTTTAAAAGGAAGTGAACACAGACAGTTTTAAGAAACTGCAGGATATGATTGGTCTCTCCAGATAAAGAGATAAGCTGGATATAAATATATAAGATATATACAGTATATCTTGTTGGGTTCATAATCTCCAGGTTTTGTTGTGCTCAATTAAAGACTTAAGGGGAAAGAAGAAAGAAAGAATCTTGATTCATGTCTGTGTCTCACCTCCATAAGGTCAGAACAAGGCCAATAGCTTCAGATCAGAGACTCTAAAGCTATTCCAAGAGAGTAGTGGGGAAGTATCCTGTGTTTTATAATCTCCAAAGATCAAGATGATTTTTTGTTAATTTTCAAATTATTAGATCTATTTGCTAAAATTTTGGAGTCACAAATAAATCTGAAAACAGATTGTTCTTCTATGAAATTAAGTACAGCAATGAGACTTTTCATATATTGAAAATACAGAATGGTGAGAATAATAATGTGCAGCAATTATTTAGGGTAGTAGTTCAAATCATTTTGTTAACATTTAATCCACTTCTAGAACTGCTCTTACATACACTACTAGCATTAAAAACATAATGACAAAACCTGTACCTGTTAAATTACATGTTCACAATTTGCTTATCCAGTAAATGAAATGAAAATATGTAATAAAAAGGAAAAAACAAAACAAAACAAAACAACAAAAACAAAACCAAAAAAAACCAAAAGGAAATAAAACAAACCCCAAAACCAAAAAAAACTCACGCTCAACCTGGCTACACTGAAGACCTGATGAAGCATCTTGCAAGTCAACAAACTCAGATTCTAGTAGGCCAGCCAAGTAAATGCACAGTAAAATTAAGGATCTGTGTTTTAGGAATGGTGAACTGTATCATATTCAATGCACTAAAGAACATTGTAATACACTTTGGATAATTGTTTCAGAGCATTTAATTTTGGTTAACCAACTATACAACCATAAAACAACCAGGCCTGAACTAAGAACCAATTTGGAGAAGCTATTTAATGAAAAAATAATTTGCTTCTTAATATTACTTGTGGAATTTAAAAATCATTCAAAAGAAAAAAAGAGGAGCCCAAGGTATGCAGTTAACTTAAAGATAAGTATTTATTTTTCTTCTAGATTAAAAAAAAAAAGTCAGTACTATAGAGATTAGACCAGTGATTTCTTATCAGTTCTCAGTTTTCTAATTTGTACCTAAGATAAAATATTTAAACCTAATATTTGAAAATAAATTCCTCTCTAAATATATTTAAGGACACATCCACAAGTGATGTGAAACAAAGCTACTGTAAAAATCAGTGGGGGAATACAAGCCTGGTTCTCAGCATCCCACACAAAACTCTGAGTTCACTGTTGTGTGAATTAAAAACAGGGTTTTGATTTAACTGTCTTTTCATGGATTTCATGACAATTTTTTCAAAATTTTTATAGGTTTCTTTTTGTTTCTAATCTTAATTGATTTTCTGATTGCTTTTTGTAGCTGTAGTTGTTCTAATTAAATCCTTAGTCAAGTAATAATGATGATCTAGTTAAGATGTTCCAGTTAATCTCTATTTGTAGTAGTTGTTTTCTTTACAGAGTTGATATATATAAGGTAGACTTAATAATTTGTTTGGTATTGTGGATACTGATCTCTATTTCCTCCAATTTAATCTTTCTCCCATACAGTTTCTCCCTTTGATTTAGGATTTCAAAATACTCAAATAAGTTAGAGGTTCTGTTCCCTGCTCTTCAAAGACCTATTATGCTCTTACAGAAAAATGCCCCCTCTCTTGTGACAGCAGTTTTCCTGGGGTTTTGTGACTGGAGCTTCAGAGAAAAATTATCAAAGGTTCAGTGTTTAGTTGTATTTCAAGTGCATGTACAGAAAGCTGCAAAATTTCTTAGGTCTGACCTCCTAGGCTGAGTTCACTTGGTCCATTCAGCCTGGAGAAGATGAGAGTGAAGAGAGACCTCATAGCTGTCTACATCTTTCTCATGGGGAGAAGAAGAGGGGCAGGCAATGATCTCTTTTCTGTTGTTCCCAGTGACAGGACTTGAGGCAATGGCATGAAGCTGAGTCAGGAGAGGTTTATGTTGGATATTAGTAAAAGATTCTTTCTCCAGAAGGTTGTTGTGCACTGGAAAAGGCTTCCCAGGGTAGTAGTCACAGCACCAAACCTGACAGAGTTCAAGAAGTGTTTGCAAAATATTCTCAGACATATGGTATGATTTTTGGATTCATATTGTGAAGAGATAGGAGTTGGATGTGATGATCCTTGTGTGTTCCAGGATATTCTGTGATTCTACAGTTAATTCATAAAGCAGAGCGCTACCTCCGGCAAACAGTGTCATGCTTCTGCAGTGTGATACAGTGGGTGGCCAGGACTGGGACAAGCACAGTGTTGTGTAAACATGAGTTAGCACTTTTGTTGTGTTTGATCTGAACGAGTTGGTCCAACAAGACTGTAAGCATCACTTTCAGAAGGACACATTAGTGAAACTACCCTTGACTTTGGTTTCTCTACCTTGCAAAAATCTTTAAAATTGTCCTCTAGCTTCTCCCAAAGTCATGTGTCATGTATAAGGAGATGAAGGCATGACTTAAAACTCCTGTTACTGAGGTTTTCAAACAAAATATATCTGAGTTCAAAAACTCTTATAGACACAAACTAAGTCCACTTGAACTGTTTTGTAATAAGTGTATTAGGGCTTGGGAGTCCCAGCTGTAAATATTATGTATTACCAATATAATCAATCTACTTTAAGATGAATTCCAGGTACTCTGTACCTTTCAGCCTGAAGACTGTGAATCTTTTCTTGGACAAAGTAGTTTAGCAGCGTGGATCTAGACTAATTTATGCACTTCCCCACAGGAACTGCTTTTATACCATTTCTTGACACAGAAAAAACGCTCACATTTTAAAGGTAGAGACTTTCTGTCAGAGAAATGCTGGAAGCCGCAGTGAATTAGAAAGGATATGTGTTACCTGCAGCAAGCTGGATTCACATATTATTATCAGATGTATTGCCACATTATTCTGTAATTTCTTCTGACAGCATAAGTATCTATCCACACAAAAAAACCACCACCAAACCTGCCTCCCCTTTAAAGACCCTTACTAGATCAGATACTTCAGTGTGTCACATGTATCATTATGCATCTGTAATGATGGTTTCCCTGTGGCAAAGGAGAGAAGAAATATAACTTACTTCTGAAATCAATCATTCATTACCCTACTTGTCTTTTTTTCCCCCACTGATTATGAAAATTGAAGGTTAGTACATGATTATATTCCCCTTCCTAATTTACTTATACAAGAGCTCTCTTACTAGCATAATTTGGTCTTGAACTCAAAACAATAAGGAAAATGAACATTTATGTCATCAAATCTATTGGCTAGCTTTCTCAGTTTATTAACTTTACACAACACCTGAATCCTCCTATTTCCTGAGAAATGTCTTATAAAGAAATTATAAGAATTTCTTTCTTACAAAGAAATAAGATAAAATTCTGTTCATTCCATGTTCAGAAAAGCCATTTTTAACAAATGTAGAGGGAACAAATGTGTCTACTCAGGTGCCCTAGAATATCACCTTAATCCCCCCAAAATGTTCTATATATGGACTAGTCTTTCAGAAGTGCTTAGCCATAAATGTAATTTCTATCAGGATGTCTCAGACACCAAGAGGCAAATAGAGCATATAGTGAAGAAGTCATGACTCAGGTGCTGAACCTGAGATTCCTGAGAAGCTTGAAAATACACGATTCATGCTCCATGAGGCTGGAAGAGGACCTGTGGGAGCAATGAACTTCTTAAAGAACCAGTTGGAGATAGGTGGATTAGTGTAGTACTTTTAAAACATTACTAGGTTTCTAAGTTCAGGCAGCTGAACAACACTTTAAAATATTTCAAACAGTGCTAAAAAACAGTCTAAATGTAGGCAACTGAATTAAACCTAGGAGCTTAATTGAAAACATCCTCTGCTCACTAAATGAAGGGACTTTTTTCAGCTTCCTAACCTTCGACCCACACAAGTTTGAAATGTTTTAGGTTATCTGGACTGTTTTTCAGGTGCCATTTACAAAATAATTTAGAATCATTAGATATCCCTCTTTTTACCTAATAATACTGCAGTGCATTGTGCTGTATAATATAAAGACTTTATATAAAGCCTAAAGAAAGCTGATATGGCTGAGAGAATTTTAATGTATTAACAGTAGCAGTACATTTGTTTTAAACTCACACTATATCATGCATATATGTAAGACATGAATTTATAATCTCATGTCTATTGAAAACCCAGTGAAAAACAATGTGGAAGTAATATAAAAATGCAAAAAATAGGAAGCAATATTCCTCAGGTGAAAAAAGTAGAGCATCACATGGTGGGTTTTTACCAGATAGACCAGATTGCCTTCACATTCAGATAATGTGATTCTGATGAGTTTTCTCATCTGAAGCCCTATGCAGTGGGAAAGATCTATTGATTATCTTAATTTCATGTTTTGCAAAAAAATTTCATACACATTTCTTGTATTATTAAAATGCATAATCTGTTTCTGCAGGCTTTCCTTTAAAATTTCTATTTTTAGATATTAACAATTCAAGAGGAGCATGATTTTCGTCTGCATAAAATTATTCATAGTATTAATTTTTGCTTCATCTTAAATAGATGTTATACAGAAATTATCTTAAATGCAGAAAGTATGTCTTAAATTTAATCTTCTAGACTTACAAAAATGAGTTTTAAATATGATTATGAAAAAATGAAACATGGGGAGCATTAATTTAACATATATGCTATCAGATTTAACAGTTGTTTCCATAAATCTCTTCTGTCTGAGAAAAAAAAATGGTAGAACTTTATAATATATGTGACTATCATTTTAATTATGTTAGTGTCAGCCTTCATATGATGTAAATAAACACTTTTATTTATAGAGTGCATTTATAGGAATTCATTTATTCAATAATATTTAGATCTTGATACAATGTCAAATCTCTCTGCTATGCAGAATATACAAGATATGGGACAGGAGAGGAAAAACACCATATTAAATTACTGCAGGGATTTTACATTTGTGTGGAATTATGTCAATATTTATGCAGTAAATTTCCCAAAACTTTCCTGTGATCTATGGCTGGGCTTTAGTTGATTGGTATGTAAGACTGATACAGTGAAAGAAACCAGGTCAAAAGTATCCCAGTCACTGTATGGTACAAAATATCCTTTTGGCCAACCGGAGTCAGCTGTCCCAGCCACATCTCTTCCTAACTTCCTGCTCAACCCCAGTCTTCATGATGGGGCAATAGAGTGGTATGAAGAGAAAGCCTGTTCATCAATAGCCAAAGCACACCACCATACATGTTTCTCTGAAGGAGGTTAACTACATCCCAACCAGACCCAGTACACTCATGATGAATTAAAATGAGAGGAAATAATAAGCATGAATTACATAGGACAGAGTCGAAGACAGTTGGCTATGTGTGCTGGTTTTGGTTCGGAGAGTTAATTTTTTTCACAGTAGCTCTTATTTGGTTATTTTTTGGATTTGTGCTGGCAACTGTGTTGGTTAACAGAGGAATTTTTTTGTTACTGCTGAGTTGTTCTTACACAAAGCCAAGGCATTTTCTGCGCCTCCCCCCACATCACCAGCAAGAAAGCTGGAGATGCACAAGAAGTTGAGAGGGGACACAGCCAGGACAGACAGACACAGCCCAACTGATCACAGTGATATTCAAGACCATATGGCATCATATAAAGGTGAGGGAAGTAGAAGGAGGAAATGGGAGGGAAATGTTGGTATTTTTTTTTCCCAAGCCATCATTCCACACAGTGAAGCTCTGCTTTTCTGCAAATGGCTGAACACCTGCCTGCTCATGAGAAATGGTGAATGAGTTTTGCTATTCTTGCATGCATGGCCTTTGCTTTATCTATTAAACTGTCTTTATCTCAACCCACAAGTTTTGTCAGTTTTGCTCTTCTGATTCTCTCCCACATGTTAAAGGTGTTGAAAAAGTGGTTATGTGGTGCTTAGTTGCCCGCTGGGATTAAACCATGGCAGTCCTCTTTGGCATTCAGCATAGGGCTTGAAGGGCTCAAGATAATGGCAGGTTTTTTTGGAATGAGCTTGGATGTTGTTGCTGTTTAGCTACAGATTGTCAGGCCTGTGTGCTTGCCATAGGACTTGTGTGACTTGCTGTATATTGGTAATTGTATATTAGTAATGAGCTTAGTGCTCATTAGTGACCACTGTGCTGCTGATCACCCTACTTTGCTGTGCCTGGAAACATTTGTTTAACAGCAATGCAGATGCACCTGGGCTGGAAAACGTCCAGGGCCTTGCTGCTGTTTCTGTGCTGCTCTACTGGACACACTGGAAGTCCAGTGTCAGCTCAAGTCAAAGAACTGTGATCTATGGATTATTCCACATGAGAGCAGGAAGGACACCATGAAGTCTGTGGCCATGAAAATGTCCACACCAGAGCAGATGCATCTTGAAGTGACTGTGGTTGTGGTTATATTTGTGCTGCAGCAGATGCATTTAAATAATTTTTGATCATCCTGTCTGCCCTATATGATCAGATGATAGAATCATAAAATTTCTGAATATTTTCATTGGAAAATACCCTTAAGATTATCAAGTCCAAGCACTAACCCAGAATGTGAAGTCTACTACTAGATCGTGCTCCTAAGTACCACATCTATATTTCTTTTAAATACCTCCAGGGGTGGTAACAAAACCATTTACCTAGGCAGCCTATCTCAATGTTTGACAACCCTTTTGGAGAAGAAACTTTTCTTTATATTCCATCGAAACCTTCCCTGATTCAACTTCAGGCCATTTCCTCTTGTCCTATAGTCATGTTCATAGGTGAGGGAAGAATAGGCATTGTCTTTTCTTCAGTTTTAGCAAGGCTTTGGACACTCTGTTCCACAATGTCCTGGTTTTAAAGTGAGTACTTTATAGACTGGGTGGGTGAACAACCAGATGAAGAATAAGGTGTTTGGATGATCTGGCTCAGAAGGCTATGGTAAATAGATTGTTCTCTATACCAGTCAAGCAGAGGAGGAATGACTCTGCACATGTGTCTGTACTGACAGGCTGGGGAAAGGAGCTAATGTTAAACTAATGAAATACTAAAGGACCAGTGCTGCATCTTAGCCTCAGAAGGAAGATCCTGCCTTTCTTACAGGCTATGGGTCTGAGGATAATTGCGGGGTCCTTGGGGCAAAAAGATGAGAAAGAATAGTGCATCTTGTCACCAGAGATGGTCAAAAGCCTCTAAAACCATGATAACCAGATAATAACCAATAAATCAAGGGAAATGATGGTCATCCTCTACTCAGCAATCATTAGATCACATTTCTAATAAATAATTGGCCTGCTGAATGCAAAAATGTAAATAAGCTGGAACAAGTAGAGCAGAGGACTACCAGTGGTTAGAGCTGCAATACTTGTCCAGACATTGATGAAAAGGGACTCATTCAGCCTGGAGAAAAGACAGCTTCAAGGGGACCTAATAGCAGATTCTCAGTAACAACTGGGGATAGGTGAGGTGATAGAGGAGATTGATCAAGGCTCTTCATAGCCACGGATGTGGGAGGATTAGAGGCAACGGCACAAGTTCAAAGAAGAGACATACTAGGTACAAGAAGAAACTTTTTTTCCTAAAAGGACAGTCTGGCAATGGATCACATAGCTCTCAGAGGCTGTGCAGTTTCCAGCTTTGGAGATTTTCTAGACCTGACTGGACTAGTCAGTTGGACCTCAGAGGTAAAAGTACTTTGAGCAGAAGGTTGAGCTAGATTCCTCCCAACACTAATTATCTTATTATCCTATGAAATACTTCTATTTTCTCATTTAGACACAGCTCTTAATAGCATTTCTCTGGAGACTTTTAATAGCATCCAGAGGAAATGTTTATATGTATATAATTACTAGTAATTTTCTACCTCTCCTGAGAAAGACTGTAAAATTATTATTGAGAGACAGAAACTGTTATATCTTTTTATTGAGTAGACATTATTACAACGAACATGATTATTCCTCTTCAATTACTTTCTAAATAGATGACCTTTGGGAATATCTGGGAGGTTTTTTTACAATATTTGATTAAATGTTTGATATTCTTACTTTAGTAGTCCAAAATCATCCCAAACTAACAATGTAGTCATAACAGTGCTAAAGTATGATTTTATATCACTATTTTTTTGTAAATTTCTGTGCTGTTTTCTGAGTCATTCTTTGGGGAAAATTGAAGTGCATTTGAGGATTCAACTTTTTTCAGTGTAAAGTAGATGACACCTATATTTCAAGTAACTCACCTTAAATGTTATCAGCCTAATATGTGTAGCTGTAATCTTGCTACAAAGATTTATATTGCAAGTGTCTAAAATTAGATGAGATTATTGAAATATTAATATGAATATTTTCTGGTTTTGAAATTTTAGTAGCAGTCAAGAGCTTACAACTCAGTGGCAAAATGAAGAAAGGTTTTAGGATGAATTTCAGAGTTCCTGTTTCCATTAAAAAGTGGCACAGCTTTTGTTGTGATCTGATCTTTGGGGAGAAAGGAATTATCCTCTTGTCCTGTCACTGGAGGAGGCTCTCTAGGCTAAACACCCCCAGCTGCCTCAGATGCTCCTCAGAGGATTTGTTTTCCAGAGCCTTCACCAGCCTTGTTGGCCTTCTCTGGACATGCTCCAGCACTTTAATATCCTTCCTAAATTGAAGGGCTCAGAACTGGACACAGCACTAGAGGTGTGGCCTCACCAGTGCCGAGTACAGGGGCATAGTCATTGCTCTTGTCCTGCTGGCCACACTATTCCTGATACAGCCAGGATGCCATTGGCCTTCTTGGCCACCTCGGCACACTGCTGGCTCATGTGCTGCCATGACTCAGCCTGCTGTCAGTTAGTATTCCCAGATGCCTTTCTGACTGGCACTGGATCAGTTTGTCCTTTTGTGGCATGTGACAATTAATAGCATATGCAGTTACTAATAACACCTAAAATAACCATTTATTGTCATTCAATCATAGACATTGTGCAAGCTGTTTCAGCTAAATACACAAATAAAACCAACTTTCTGAATACTAGAAATTCGCAAAGTTAGAATGTTTGAGAAAATTTTTAACTAATGTGTAACTGGTATCTAAGGAACACTGAGGAAGAAGTCAATAGTAGTGCAAATTTGCAAAGCCTATCTGCTTTCTAAGCATTAGTACATTGAGTATGTCCTGCAGTCTTTTACCATCTAATTTTTTTTCTAAACAAAAATCTTGAAAACTTTTCATCTATTTAGTACATTAATTACATGATATACATGTAAAATGAAAATTAAAGAGATGAAAACATGTTTTGTCTCCCATTTCACTACTTATATCCCCATTATAATACTTATGGCATGAAAAGCCAGACATAGGTTCTATTACTTTTGCTAATATGCACTAAAATTTTAGTGTTAGCATACAGAAATGTGTTTTTGCCAGTCCTAATATGCAACCCACCATAGAAATGTAATATCTGTACTTCTTCAGTTTAACATTAATGAAAGTAATAATAAACATTTCATTCACATCTTTTGGTTCTAATGACACAAACCTAACCAATCAGCATTTTGAAAACATCTGCAATAATTATCATGTAATTAGATAAACTTTTTATCTTTCCTTACACCTGTGAACTGCTGTCAGACAGCTAAAATGGATTTGCATGTAAATTTATAGAACTTCAATGATTTCAGTATGTTAACTTGTTTAAAGCTTGTGAAACAAAATGATGACTTAGAAATTAGATATTGTGAAACCTGGTTGATTTGTTTGTTTTAGTAATATCAGTGATTAAAAATAATTTTGTAATATGCTGAGCTATGACCACTTCCTGTTTATATCAGGTCTCATGTAGCTTTAAGAAAAGCTGTAAACTAATTGCTAAGGTACCTTAACAAATGATTTATTACCTTTTTATGCAAAAGGTATTAGTAAAGGATATTTCACCACTCCTTTTACATAAAACATTTTTGAAATAGGAATAGTGCATAGTTTATCTAAAAGATTTTTCAACAATACTGCATGGATATTGTAGATTACTGTTAGGTTTATTCTAATTCTGAGACTAATTTCCCTAAGACATATACAGATAATGAAGTAAGGTTTCTCATTTATGCAGCTGTCCAATATATTATACTGCTATTTAAAAGATAATCACTTTTTAAAATAAATCCGTCATTGTACAACAAAAAAAGAACCATTAGGAGGAAATAGCTGTCAAATGCATCCCACTAAAAATGTTAAAGAAAGATATTATGAAATCACTTGAAATGACAGTTGATGGAATTGACAACTACTGAAAGCTTGAATGAGTTTCAAACATCATAAATCTGAGTAAGAGATAATGAGGAGTGGTTCATAAAAAATGAAAAAAAAAATTTAATTGAAAAGCTTTAAATCTCACTTGGATTTCCTAATTCATTTGGATTTGGACCTTAAATGTACCAATTTAATTGTTTGTCATTCTACTAAATTGGAGGAATTATCAATATATTCATTCCTTCTCTATGTCTAAGATCCTTGTTATTTGGACTCTTTTTCCTAAACAGACAAGTCATCATTATGTATACATAGTAAAAGCTACATATTATCATTATTACTTCTAGTATAAGTATTAGATTTTTTTACCCCTACCTACATAATGAAAATTTGAATAAATAGTTAATGTATGTAGTAAATGTAGAACAAGAAAAACTTGCAGTTGAGAACTGCCCTCTTATAGGGTTTAGATGGATATATATATATTTATATATATGTGTTTATGGTGCTGGAGATATTTGGTTTTGCCTAACCTTTTCTTTTGATGTTTATCATATTTTATCATATTTTCTTTCTTGATAATGCTTCTGTTAGTGCAGTTAGTATCTGTTAAGCAAGGTAACAGATGTGAAGCTGGAGTTTAAACAAAAATTAATGAGGAACAGGGTTTTGTACTTGTTCGTTTGTCTTGGTTTTGTCTCTTTTTTTTTTTTTTTTTTTAATATATTTTTCCAAATAAGTATCACAGCAGGGTCTTTAGACCTTCTTGCAACCAGTACCATACCCTTCCTATTTATGAATTGACATGATGCCTGTAACCATGTTTGCTACAAATTTTACTAATAGTTGAAGTGAGTGTTGATAATTAACTGAATAAGTGATTCTTTTTCCAAGGTGGTTATTTATATGCACAGTGTCCTTGTTGAATAATTTATAGTAACTCATTTTGATAATAATAATAAAAAAAAGACACTTTCACACACTGAAAACAACAAAATTATTTAATAAATGATGGACTGTCAAATCATTTTCTCAGTCCTAGTTATAGATCTAATGCTATATGTAATAATGAAAAAGTTCCCAAGAGAAGGACTTAAATGAAGTTGAGGTTTACAAAATTGTAATGCAAAACTTTCAAACTTTTAGAAGATGCCTGAATCTGTTGGGGCATAATTCACAAAATATTCTTTAGCATCAGAACTAAACAGATATAAAGACATCTAGCCATGCCTAGATCTTCTGTGAGTCTTTGCAAATCATTGCTCTCTTTCTTCCAGATTACAGCACGGATGTAGGAACTAAGCAACCCCCTTACAAGTACCCTCATATGGACTCAGCTATCACTGAACTAAGGAGACAAAGCAAGGAACACTGGTCAGGGTCTTCAAGGAAAAAAAAAGATCATCCAGTGTTCTGGTCTTTGTTTCTAATACTGTTCCCATTTTCTTGTATTTAATTACTGTATAATGAAAAATACAAAACTAAGCTTGGGAATAAGTAGAAGCATGGAATCATAGTAACAAAAGGTTGAAACAAAACCCATACCTGATGCTTTCCAGGTAGATAGCAATGGTACTGGTGTATCATGGTCATTATGCTTGTATCTAATGTAGAGATACAGGGAATACTGGAAAGCCATTCATATTGGACATGGCTGTGTTTTTTTTCATATTAGGGATCTGAAAAGCTGAAACTGACTTACATGTTTTAAACCCAAGACTGTAGGAGAAAGGAATGCAGGTGACTTTGCCCCTGATAAGTAACAGCTGTGTTAATTACCCAATTCAGCCTTGCCCCTGATGAGTCAGAGGTATAGCCAATAAAGATAAATGTGATAAAAGGGAGTGGGTTAGGTGGTAGGAGTCAGATCCTAAGGGGAGAGAATCACTGCTGTGAGGTCAGTCTGGGTCTGCAGTTAAAGCCTGTTGCTGGAACCTGTAGTCATAGTCTAGCTAGGTAAAAGCCTGCACTCAGAGTCTGCATACCAATACATGCAATCACAGTTTAGCAGGAAATAACCAGCAGTCAGAGGCTGCAAGGGTAACCTACAGCAGGAGCTTGCTGCAGCCAGGGTCAGTGAATAGTTGGAGTCAGGATGGCTGAGCTGTAAAGAGGAATAAAATGGGGCCCTTTTCATGCTGTGATAAACAAGAAGTCTGTGTCTCGGCTCGTTGCTACCCTCTAACAAGAGGGCTGCTGTAACATAAGACACACAGATATGTTTAGATAACTGAATTCAAATGCTTCCTTCTTTTAATTTAGGAACTTGGTTCATGAAATGGTATTGAAAGAGGATAAAAAACTAAACAACATATATACAGGTTTATTACTGTCATCTTTCATTATAACACAACATGCACTAAATCAAGCCTGGATTTCCAATGGTAATCAGTATCTAATTTGGTAGGAACATATGAAAAAAATCACACTGACTTTGTATCCCTTATTAGCGCTACCATTCATTTAATTTTAAGAAATGTTGTAGTATTTTCTTGGTAAACAAGAAAAACTGAACTGAGTAAAAAAGTCTGGTATTATATGTTAGTTTTTCCTCATAGACACTTATTACCAAATAATCAGAATAACAGTGTATTTTAAGCACTTTCTGCATCCATAGTACTTCCTTATCCCTGGAACACCAATGGGTATGATATCTGTATGTAATGCCGAGGCAGGTGCAATGATTGTTGTGACCATAAAAATAAATGGATATAACCTCATAACTAGTTTCACAAAATTAATTATGGCGGTGGCCACTGACTGTAAATATTGCTGACACAGCTATCAAATTTTAAAAGATTGAGCTCAAAAAAATTAATGTCCACAAACAGAACCCATGGCATGTGGCTGTTTCTTTACAAATGGTGAAACTCATCCAAGCAAGCTGCATTACTTATGAAGAGTAGTTTTACAAATGACTGTGCCATGTTATCACAAATCTGCTCCCTGGGGTGACAACCAACATGACTTGTAGTTTAAATAGACTCAAGTAAAGACTGAGGCTAAGAGACTCTGATTTAATCATACTTATCTTTGAAAAATAATACAACTGGATTAAATGTGCCCTTTTTTCCCTTGTGTTTGTACACTGGTTCATATGTGGATTTCAGAGGGGAAAGGAGTCATGCAAAGGACAGTACTACATCATTTTTGGCCCATGTATCAAGAAATAAAATAAATGAACTGCTGTCACTTGCCATCAAGACTTGTACTTTTCTCCATTCATGTTCTTTACCAAAGTCAAAGGCCAAAGAGTGAAAATACATTTTTAATTGAATTTTAAAACCATACAGGCTAATAAAGTCAGTGAAGTGCATACAAATCATATTATTCAGTGCTTCTAGAAGCTTTAACTCATTTTGCCTTACAGCTAAAGAAAAATATGTGCTCATCGTAGGAGTAATAAACATGGGTAATTATGCATAATTATAGAGATTAAGTTCCAATTAAGGTTCAATTTCTGTAATAATCCTATCCAAAAGTCTTTTAAGGTTTTTGGTGGCACTAATGAAGATCAAGGTAACGGAATGTAGTAAGGATTCTTATGATTATAGGCAAAAAGTGACTGTAGATCTGGGTGGCTTGAATGCATTGACGTGTTTTAAAAGCATTAAGTTTTAAAGTGCATATTTCTTTTTACTCTAGGACTTCTAAAATTTTCTTATAGCATCATCCTAGATCAGAAGAACATTTTTATATCATACAGAAACACTCTGCTTGCCATATTGAAAGAGGATTTATTTTTTGTTTTGCATTTGATCGCAGAAAATGATGCAGGTTTGTACCTCAGTCATTAGTACACTTGCCAGTTCTGCTGTGCTAAAAACAATATTCCAAATATTTTCCACCTAAATTCCTTTATGTTTTTGCATATTTAATACTTTAGTGAGATTGAAATATTTCACATTTATTAAGAAGGAAAATAATCTCCAATTATAAAAATAGAAATCAGTATCATTAACATATCTATGGGATATTCTGCAGAAACTGTTCCATAGTAAAAACTACTGAGAAAATACATATCACTGAAATTCTCATTGCATAATTTTACATGCAGTCAACTTTTGTTAATTTTATTTGTTAAACAAGAAGCCTATTGTAGCAATATTTTCAATGCTTTAAATTAATATTCTTGTGCAAGAATAAGTAACACTGCCACACCAAGTGAAATATTATCCTAAGTTTTATTTTCTGAATTGCTGAAGAGTATAACTCAACAAGACTCATGCTTTAACTGTAGCTTGGGAGGTAGGCAGGGCCAGATTAAGTGGTATGACTACAAATGAGGCAGGCAACTAAATGTGTACTCAAGGCAGATGGAGGCAGTATTTCTAAAGTTTATTAAAAATAATGAAAAGAAATTAACATGAATTACATAAAATAAAAAACAGAAAAAAATTATTGGTAGGAAGAATTTCTCAAATTAGTGTAAGTATGACTCACTTGGTAGATTCTGCTCCTTAAGGCTGCATATCTATAAATCAAAGGGAAACCTGCAGCCCTATTAAAGGAGAATTCACTCACCACCAACAACAATAAAAAGACAAGAAAACCCTGGACTCAATAAGACCAAACAGTTATTTGCTGATGTCTTTAGAATTGTATTCTATCTCTACTGTAGATTCAGAATCCAAATATCTTGATCTGTCTGCAGCTTTCATAAAGTAGCTTCAAAACAAAGTTCACCAGTAGTTTTAATATTACATTTGACTGAAAGTTTAAACTTTTGCAATCATAGGGCCTTAAATTTTTAGACAAGGGAAGACTATTCTATTGTTACAACTATATATGGTAGAGCATTAGGCATGAGCCTATTCTTCCTACCCCTTAGTCAAACCCTGGAGATCTCAAAATGGAAGTAGGGAAATTTGTCTTATTATCTAGCTGACTGGGAAGCTCAAGTGCTGACATTGTCAGATACTAAAAAAATAAAATTTTCATTTATCTGTCTTTTTTTTTTTTTATTAAATTCATCTACCATCGCTAGTGGTGTTTCCTAAAGTTATTTGACTCAGATAAAGTAAATAGCATACAGAATCATATGAGTAAAATCTTTTATATATACAGTTACATCTATGGGAAGGTATTCTGCGTCTGCATCTCTGGTATTATCTATTTTTAGCACTATGGCATGACATTGCCCTGTTATGCTAAACCCAAAACCACGTCCAGACATGAAGACTTATGCCACTACAGAACATCAGGACCACAACATGCATGATAATGTAAATAAAGCCATTATTTAAACAAATATTCACATGGGGCATAACTTTAAAACGTTGTAGAATCAGTACACTCATATTGGGATTTACTTAATCTACAGGCTGCTACAGATCTGGTCTGAAAACCTTTGGATTTATTTTGTACAAAAAAGAAAGCATCATTACTTTACTAATATGAGCACAAATATAATGAAGACTTAAACCCAAACTATATTGCTTGCTTATTTACTAGAAAAATTTAGGTTGAGAGGAATTTTTTTTTCTCCAACCTCACACCCTTATTGGTTTCTCTTGATGTCACATCTATTTCAAACATCACCAGGAGATTACAACTTCTTCCCAACCACTGAAAAAAGTTAATTCAAAAAGAGTCCCAGGTGTGATGTAAGTGTTCATCTAGAATACAACTCAGCCATTGTATCTTTCAGCAGATGGTTATGTCAGTGTGCAGTGAATCATGAAATTTCCACTGTGTTTTTTTTGCTGCTCCCTCTCCAGAAATAGGTCAAACTTTATCAGATACATCAGTCAACCATTCTAGTTACTTACAGTAAGAAAACGAATGATTATGACTGCTTGAAATGAATTAATTTCATTCAAAGCAGTTATTGTTTCACCTTGACCTTCAGGACATATTTTTCGTCTATTGGCATATCTGTGTTAATATTTTCAGGTGTTTACATGTAAATGCGCAACATAAAATGTCTTGAAAATTATTATAAAGTAAATTAAAATTATTTAACTATATTCTGAATGTTTATTATAATTACCATCAAATGCATAATTTTTCATTTTGGAATTACATATGAAAATTACATATGGAAGAGTCATAATGGTAAGAAGACTATTAGATAAACATTGCTTTGCACTAGCAATAAAAAAAATAATGGTGGGCAGTGAGGTTTATCACTTAACAAAGTTGTGCCTAGGAGCAGTGGTTTTGTACTGTGTGCAAATAAGTCTATGTATTCTCCTTTCTCTTGCTTAATTCAGAGATAACTGGGATTCTTCTTACTATGACTTTTTCCAGTATTAATAATGTCAATGTTTAAAGTCATGGTAAAAATTTAAGGATGAAAAAAATCCTTGGCTGTAGTGAAATTAGAAACTCACACCAGCAGCTGAACACTATATAATTAGGTCTTGGAAAAGTGAAACATGTACAAGGAATTTATCAGACAGACAGATGCAAACTGTTGATATCGAGGTATGATATTGAACTTGTCATGTTTCTTTAGCTACTAATTCATAGTGGACTGTCACAAAGGAAAAAAAGAAATAACTGGTGAAATAGACCACAAATGAAGGAAAGTAAGAAAAAGCATTAAGATTAATTTATTCATAGCCAATATATTACATTAGATAAATCTGTTAGGATTCAGGGTCTTTGTTTCCTTCTTTATAGAAGCAGTTGAAAATTTTTATACTTATGACATAAATTATTGTCACCATTATGAGCCCCTCATGACAGGAAACAATTGTGCCATAGTGACACTCAGTGATGAAGCAAAGGATGTGTGAGAAACCCTGTAAAATCTGAGTTTATTCAGCAATATTTTTATTAAATACTTGTGCAGTCCTATACAGGAAATAACCTTGTCTGGTGCTACTGTTGCCGGTATCAGCTTTCATATTTTTCGGTAAAGGCATTTGATTCTTGCTCAGAGGATCCTAGGACTTCTCACCTTGGCATTCCACTGTTTCCTGTTTGCACCTAAGAGCCCAAGAATTGATTGGTTATTTATACTAAATCATGCATGCCCTTAGGGTGGCCTTGAAGAACTTTCTTAAGTCACCGTGGGTTTTAATACACACCAGTTAAAAAGAACAGGACTTTTTTTTATTTTTTAAAGAATGTGATCTTTGTCCATACAAATAATCATTTCTATTAGTCACAATGATACAGGGTCTTGAGGGATGATGAATATAAAAAATTCTTTCTCTACGACCTGAAATATAACAACTCGGATATTTTAGATAGATGGGAGATTCATGAACCCCATCTGGAGTTCTGTGTGAGATTTCATGAGCCACTGATAGCCAACTATCACAGGTAGAATGTGCACTTTAGAAGAGATTGTGGTAGTACTATATTGGAACTAAATAGCAGAGTGGAAAAGTAAGGAAGTTCTACCTCTTCAGCCTTTAATAGAGAAGACTCCTGGTGAAAATACCCTGCAGTATATAAAGTGAAATGATAATGACAACAGGTTTTTTTTTTTTAATCTTGTTTCTGTTAAATCTATTCTGGCTCAGTGACTCATTGAAATCTTGTGGGTTCTTTCGAGCTCTGGGTATTCTCTGTACATATTACCTATGTTGATTATTTCAGCTTTTTGTCTAGTTGAATTACAACATTTTCCTAAATGCCTCTATGTCTTTCTAGTTTTATTACAAGCTTATAGTAACTGAGTCTAATTATTATATTTAGAACCAACAATGTGGAAAATCTGTAATATCTTATTAAGTCTTCGCAGCAATGGCTGTTAACAGCTTATTGCTTTGAAGAAATACATGGATAAGTTATGCTCCTGCTAGGGGTACAATGACATTTCATTTTGCTCAAAGAAAACTAGCCTCATTGTTCTACTAGATGCTACCAAATAGCTATTTCTCTACATATTGTATGCAATTTTAAAAAGTAGATATAAAATATTGAGAGGAGAGAGAGAGAGACAGTCTGATGAATATTGCATGAACAATCTAGTGTGAATATTGTTTCCTGCAGTATCTGTTGTAGAAAGGTAATCTCTGAGACTGTGTCAGGGGAGGTTTTTGTTAGGTTTTTGAAAAGGTTCTTCACCCAGGGGCTGGTTGGGCACTGAAACGGAATCCCCAGGGAAGTGATCACAGCACCAAGTCTGACAGAGTTCACAGAGTGCTTGGACAACACTCTTGGGCCCATGATGTTACTCTTGGGGTGGTCACGTGCAGAGCCAGGAGCTGGACTTCAGTGATCCTTGTCAGTCCCTTCCAATTCAAGATATTCTATGATTCTATTATCTTCACTTCATCCAATGGCTGTGTGACTTTATCATAGAAGGACATCAAACTAGTTAAACAGAACCTCCCCTTTGTGAGCCCCTCTTGTTGATTATACTGTATGTCATATATAATATTCTTTCTGGAATGCTAACTGGAATGGAACCAGATTACTCCATGGAGCCTAAAATTTTATAAGATCCCTATGTTTAAGAACTGGATCTCCTTGTACTAACTCAGCAACATAGAGTGTGTCACGTTTAGATTCAGAATCTTGAGGTAATATCTGCAAGGAGGTCTAGAGTTATAAACCTCCCTTACACTCAAATAATTTTGAAGAACAGATGTGGTTATATACTAACAAGTTATGTGGTATAATTTCACATGCCATAGTGTAATCAGGATGTGTGAAAGGCCGATGTGCATGACTCTGGGCTTGGAGCTCTGAGAATCAAATACTTTCAGAATAGATGTTAGAGGTTTCACAACGACTAATAAGATCATAAACACTAATAGTTAGGCAATTGAATCTTGCCTTATTAGGCTGAGCTGAATAGCTCTTCTGGCTTTTCTGCTTAGTCTTCTGCCAGTGATCCTTCTGTAAATTATAACTATTACAACTGTATAGTTCAAAACAGTTGTTAGAGAAAGATCACAGCCCAAACTTATCCTTAGCTAGATGGTTGTCTTAGGTATAAAGCAAAATTTCATTAGTGTTATCACCTAATGTAAAATCAGTAACTCCTTGTCTTCCCCTGAGATACCATTTTTCTCCATTTTGCCTCCAGAGGGAAGTAAAGGCTTTCAAAAATCATTTTCAGAAGGCACCTTTGAATGAGTTTTTTTTATTCATTGTGTATAAATAAAGTGAATTATTTGTGAACCTTAAATAGTTGAAAAACTGTTTTGTTTGGCAATTAATCTTTGTGAACATTGAAGTCTGTGGACTACATTTTTATGATTCTGCAAAAGATAGCTAGGAAAATCAAGTAAGACTTAAGTTGTCATAGAGATGGTTTCATTCTGATAACAAGTTGCAAGTTAATTCTCTTTAGATTTAAAAATTCAGTTTTCACTTAAATATACTCAAAATGTTGCTCTTGTATGTTGAACAAAGAGACTTTCTCTGTTAAGTAAATTTCTAATCTTTTTAAAAAGCAATGAGCCCTCAGAACATTCTTCAAATAATCTTCAGGTTCTATAAAAATAAAATTAGAGTAATATTTGTTCTGGGTTTGCTTAATGTATACTGTGTTCAGATTGCTTATTGTATTTTTTTCAGGGAAGAGGCTTGTGGCCGGCAAAAAAAATATTCTGAGTAGATGACACAAGAATTGTTCTGTGACTGCACCTTCTAAAACATATTAAGTAGACTTTCTCCCCACTTCACCTAGGCCTATTTCTCCTCTTGAGTTAACAGAATAGTGTTATTTTACTGGTCTGGGTTTTTTAATTTCTTTTAATGCAAAGGATCTGACATGTTGTACAGGTTTTGTTACAGGTGCAGAAGTGTGTTTTAAAATATGGAAATTTGATTTTTGATTGCAAAGCAAAAGTGTGCAAAAGCTTCTGGAACAGTGTTGAAAAGCTGAAAAGATCAGAATGATGTGAAATTCTTCCAATTCCATCTTTTCTGTCTAGTGTCAATGGCACTTGAAAACTACACTTTCCAGAAATATACCATATACCAGGAAGTATTGGTTTCTAACAACACATTTTTATCAGTCTGGAAATATGAATTTTATAGATATGTCATCACAAGATTGGGAAAAACAGAGCATGAGACAATTCTATGACCTAACAGTTTTATTCCCCAAAGCAGAAAATTAATAAACTTAAAACAACATGTAATTGGAGTTTTTATAACCCCTAGAAAGCATAATGCAGTAAGAGAAACTAAAAACCAAAGAAACATCAAAGAAAAACATGCAAATTTCAAACAATTAGAATGAGGGAGTCTTTTACACAAAAGCAATATTATTCTGTATTAAAATGTTCTACAAAGACATGTCAAAGAAAGGAGAGATTTTTTTTTTAGAGCTAAATCAACAAGTTCTTTTAAAAGTATACAAATCAAAAGGTTATTTTTGGATCAAAAAAAGTCCCATTTATAGCTTTCAAAAAAAATCATCAGAGTGTATGAAATACAGTTGGAATTTTAAATACTTCTGGTAATTAGAATGAAACAGTTTTTATAAAAATTTCTTAATAATCATTATTAATGTTTTACCTACAGCAGTCTATTTTGTTATTAATTGACTACTTCTAATTTGATATGATAGTATTTTATTAGATAAAACCAAAATCAGATCCTCTGATTAATGGGGCACCACTAATTATATATAAGCATCTAGAAGTCTTGAATAAAAATAGTTAAGAATAATTTTTTTATATTCTCTTATGTGCTCTTCCTTTTCCTTTTAATATCTAATGCAAGTCATCAGAGATTAAAAGGCATAAAATACTGGCCAAGTGACCAGGCAGTACACTTCTAAAACTCATGAGGACTTTTAGAGTCAGAGAACCAAATCCCCTCAATTCCTCTGTAGAGTTCTCTGCAATGGGTTACAATTACTTGTTACATTAAAAGTTCCATTGAATGTCCTAGGCTGAAGCACTTAGACAAGATTTTAAAATATTTCATACCTCTCCCAAGAGCAGTATATAAATATACTCAATGAAACAATGTTTAGTTTATTTATGAAAACTGTGCCAAAGATGTTGCAGACTTCAAACCAAACCAAAATGCTGAATTGCACCAAACTCCATTTTTGTGTATACTTGTCCTGAATGAAATTTCGGCAGAGCCAGACAGAATTAAATCTCAATTACAAAAATACTGTGAAATGGACAGCTTCAAATCTTCTCAAAAGCTATTACATCTGAATTTCCTTGCTTATAACTACATCTATGAACTATGAGATATTATCAAGCTCACTGTATTGCAAAAAAATTTAATGATTTCCATCATGAGATACGCATTCATCCATCTAGTTCTAGATCTTTCCATCCTTCAGCGTGAAGCTATCAGTTATCTGCCACTGAATATTTGCTATGAACTTTGGGTACTAAATTATTATTTAATTTCTATTAAAGGAAACATACTGGGACAAATCATTGAAAATACAATTTTAACTTCTAGTATGCTCCACAGACATAGAAAGAAGGCCAAAAAAGACTTTATTAAGTATTCACAATTTCTTATTAAGATTGAATTACAGTAGAACTGTTTGTCTCCTTTACTTGATCTTGTTCTTTTTTGGTTTCACTTACAAAGTCCCAAATACTGATGAATTTGCCTGAGGAAAGGAGATTACTGTTACTATTCTTGCATCATGCAAATTAGTGCACTTGAAAATCTTGATGAAATGAAGATTTAGCCACATTAATTCTGTGTGCGGATGATACCATTATGACTAGGATTATAATGAGCCTGGGAAGAGGCAGTAATAAGTTCTGCTTTCTTTCACATGAAATGCTATTTAAATTAAAAAAAAACCAAACAACACAACAATACAACTATGTAAAATGTACACTCAAATACATATAAAATAAAATTATTTTTGCACTTATTTTCCTTTAAAAAGCATTTCTGAAACTAGTCCAAATAGAAATCACCAATTCTATTATTTGAGTTAGTGTAGCGGCGCGTTTTATACCTTTTTATTTATTGTTAATATTAATAAGTTCTGTAATGGTTTCTCCCAAGTTCTCCCCTGTATTCTTCCCCATTTGGTTTCCCCCTGTCTTTGTTCTCCACAGCCTTTCACTCTCTGGGAAGCCTCTCCTCTTCTTCCAGAATGTTCAGAGACACTCGGTCCCAGATTGGAGCAGGTTGGGGAACCCCCACCCCTCGTTTCCCATTCGCTGTCTGTGTGACATCCCCATTTCCCTGATTGGCTTTCCCTCTTGTGTCCACCCCTTTCTCCCAACCCCATATAAGCTGTAACCACGCCCCAGGCGGGGACACTCGAGAGAGAGGCTCAGAGAGAAGCGTGGCTCCCCTGCGAAAGGCAGGTGACAATAAAAACCATCTAGCCACAAAGCAGCCTCCTCGCTTCCTACCTTCGTCAAGCCTCACCGACATCTTCTGTGCAGCTCTGACCCACCGGGGGGGTGGTGGCCGGTCCGCCTGCTGCCACCAACCGAGTTTGGAAGTATCCCTAGCCAGGGGTAGCTGGGAACAGCTGGAAGACACTTTTCAGCCAGGCTCGAGGGATATTTTCAAGTTAGAAATGTACAGGTATGAATTTCTGAAGACATTAACAGCCCGTATTTGCTCTCTATATTCATGAAAGCACTCCTTATACTAGCAATGCTGTTGTGATATATGTATATTAGGATTTTATATTCTGAGCTTCAATTTCTATTCCAGCTCATAATGATCTGAAATATTTACATAATTTAACTTTAATATGGAATGCATTTTAAGGTATTTACATTATTATCTTGTAAGCAAGGAGAATAGACATTGTCAGCGAACAGTGTGAACAACACAAAGTGTAAAGTTGCTGGTATAAAAATAGAAAATCTAGAGTATACTAATACTAGGGAACTTTTTGGAAGGAGAGAAAAAAAGAGGGAGAAAAAAAAATGAAAAAGGAAAAGGGTAACAGAAAAAAAGAGATATTTGAAGACACCATTCAGTTTATGCATTAACAGTTATGCAGTATGAACCTGCAATGGTTCCCTTCAATTTTCGCACATGCCACTGTGTACTGTTTCATAACTGGTCAAGATAATTTGACCTGTATTTGTTCTGCTTCTCTTCACACAATTTGGGCTCTAGTGGATACTTTATCAACTACTTCAGATGCTGTTTTTACTAATATGAAAACTTAATTAAGTTTCAAGTTTCTTCAAGGAAAACACAAGAGTTTCTAATTTTCCATGTTTATATTTTGTCATCATTTCAACTGCTAAAAAATGAAAGGAGATACGATTCCAGTAAGCAACAGAAGCCCACACTTGTATAAATGTTTAGTTCTTGCTCCAGTAATCCAGGATTTTGTTTAATGTGCTTTAGTAGAATTACGGTTGTTCAGGGATACAAGTGTTCCTGTTAATTTTAGCCAATTAAAATACCAGAGAATTTAGCAGAAATTATTCTTCCTCCCCCCTCAAAACCAAAATTAAAAGAAAAAACCCAACAATTTCAACAGTTACAGTATCTTGCCAACTTTTTTCAGTGAATCAGTGAATTATACTGTAAAATAATTTGTATTATCTTGAACTCTGATGAAAACTTATGCACAAGATCTTTGATCTCAGGCTTTTTTATAATAATCTCTAATTCTCTTCTGATCTTCCTAAGAAGTTTCCTACACTCAACCTTTTACTCCTTTATGATTTTATTTCTGTTGATATTACATTGCTGAGTCTGGAAGCCTTTTCTGGGTTAATTGGTCCAGGTGGACTAATTTGGCATCAAATAGCGCAGCTCATTTTTTGATTCTGCACTAAGTTTTTTGGGGTCACACTGAGTGAACTGCTCTTGGATACTTTTAAAAAATCAGGAATACTTTTTCAACATTTATTTTCTTAATCTGAATCTGGGCTCAGTCCAAATCTCTTTGAAATTAGTGGCTAAATTCTCACTGACTTGACTGGGCACAGAATTGGGCCTGAACCCTCATATAAACTTATTTTAGGTGACTTATCTTACTGCATTAAAAAGTACACATTGCCTTTGGTCCGTTTGAAATACTTGCAGAGCAGTCACATTGCTTAGCGCCATTCCTTTTGCAAACATACATAAGTCACAACACACACACATTTAGTTTCTACAGTTTTAGTTGTGCACTGCTCCTCAAATACATATAAAGTCACTTTTTCTGACCTTTATGACCAATATCTACATTTCTGTAAGTGATATTTCCAGATTTTGTGAACCAATAAAGAACAGATTTGTTCTTAAGCCAGATGCATAAGGATTATTTTTATGAATTGGCTGAATGTGTTTGATCAGTGATGGATCTTAAGTGTTTTATTTGCTAATCTGTCATCCTTAATTTTGTGGCATCATTGCACAAAATACAACACTCAGAAAGGTAGAAAGGAAATGCGTGGTTCTTTCCTAAATCTGCATGTGGTTCTTTGAAACATACTCAAAAATCTAGATCACAACAAGAAATCAGCTCAGAATAACAGGCAATTGATTATCTTATTATCACTTTCCTCTCATGACCATCTTATTTTTTATATTCTTCTGACAGCTAAAAACTACAGGAATAAAGTATGCATTGTAATATCGTATTACAATGTTGGTATTGAAATACATTAATTGTCTAATTAGAGAGATAATAAATGCCCTAAATAAAGCCATGCAAGTCAAAGCAAGATGAACAAATAATGTAACAAGAAAATGACAAAAATCAGGAAAAGAAATTATACTAGTGCTAGAAGAAAAAGATGAAGAAAGAGACATACAAGAAAGCACTAAAAGGCAAAAAAAAAAGGAAATAGTGAAATACTCTTCTGGGCTAGCATTAAGCCAAATAAATATTTTATCTTCTATTATTCTTAAATTACCAATGAAGTCTAGGTGCTAGTGAAATTGGCATATTTATACAAGACTCAGAGAAGATTTAGATCTTCAAATGCCTTTGAGTGAGAAACATTTCTGTGGTTCCATTTTTGTCTGTACATCTACTACATAAACTACAAAAGGGAAAAACCCAAAAAATCCCCCCTTGTAAAAAAATATTAAAAACAGCTTTGTCAACAAATGACAGAATTCTCAGACCAGAGAATATTATGACTGTCTAAAAAAAAAAGCCTGTATGTCTACATTAACTATATTTTAGAGAAATCTGATCCTTGGACATCAGATTGGCACTTTGCATACTAACAGTTCAACTGTAGTATGACGTTTCTCCTCAGTGACTTGGCCATGCCTAACACGTGCTGTCTTCTGTGTGGTTAAATGAGAATTATAAACATTTGTGTTCTCAATAGCTCTTGAGCCAAAGAGTCAATTAAGAACGAATACTCACTGCACCATGAGAGCCCGCTTGTCTGTCTAGTATGCCCAGACCTTAGTTTCTATGTACACAGCTGTGATTAATATACTTCATCTATTAATGTACTTAATCTATTAACTTTATAAAGCCCTTTACTAATATTTTGAATAAATTATTTAATACAGAATCCTTGTCAAGTATCACACCTTCTAAAATGAAAAACCCATCTCCATGTGAAGAAATACTCTTTGTTTTTCACTGCCAGCATAATGAAATTATGCTTTACTTTTAGGAGGACTAGCTATCTTTAAAACACAATAGGAATTAGGCAACCATGTCAAGATGAGCAGGAATCTGTCACTGAAGGAAGTTTGATACATCTGAATGGAATATGTCTCTTAGAATATCTGTGTAACTATGTAAATATAACTGTATAAATATACGTGTAACTATATGTGTATATATATTTGTGTGTGTATACATACATGCATATATATATATAAAATATAAAATCAACTATTTTTCTGTAGCCATGTAACTCCCACAATTATCTAGAATGCAGCTTTGCAGCAGAGGAATTGAGGTTCCAGTGCACAGCATGTTGAACCAGAGCTAGCAATGGGCCCTTGTCACACAGAAATACACTGGCACCCAAAGCTGCAGTAGGAGAAGTGTCCCAGCAGGTCAAAGATGTTGATCCTTCCTCTCTAGTCAGCGCTGGTAAGGCCACATCAGAAGTCCTGTGTCCAGTTCTGGGCTCCCCAGCACAGGAAAGATGTAGACTTACTGCAGCTTGTACATCACAAGGCCACTAAGATCATTAAGGGGATGCACATATGAGGAGAGGCTGAAAGAGCTGGAACTCTTTAGCTTGGAGAAGAGAAGGCTCAAGGGGGATTTCATCATTGTGTATAGATACTTGATGGGAGAGAATGAAGAAATGGCAAGCAGACTCCTCTCAGTAGTACCCACTGACAGGACCAGAGGAAATGGGGACAAATTAAAAAAGATTAAATTCCACTTGAGCACAGGAAAAAATAGGGTTTTTTTACTTTGAAATTGAGCAACTATAATAGGCTGTCCTGAGACACTGTGGAATCTCCATCTGTAAAGATAGTCAGAAGACAACATATGCTCAGGTCATAGTCCTGAGCAACCTGACCCGGTTAAACCTGCTTGAATTTCCAAGGTCAGTCATTCTGTAATCTTCTGCTATTCTCATTTTGTGATTCTTTGACTGCACTGAGAAATTTAAATTATCTGAACAGAAACATTGGAAAAGGGACATCCTTCATGTATCCTGAAGAAATGCTTTGATCACTATGTTTTCAGATCTCTTATTCCTCCTATGGCTAATAGCATATGTTTGCAGATGGTTCCAAAACACCTGACTCTTAGGTCTTGGCTGGATGACTGTGAGTTAAACTCCAACTGTTGCAGCAGAATTAAAATTAGGATATGTTGGACCAT
Source organism: Acrocephalus scirpaceus scirpaceus (assembly GCA_910950805.1). Taxonomy (NCBI): domain Eukaryota; kingdom Metazoa; phylum Chordata; class Aves; order Passeriformes; family Sylviidae; genus Acrocephalus; species Acrocephalus scirpaceus. The sequence goes on along the minus strand of OU383774.1, from coordinate 64,456,868 downwards.
AAATTCAGGTGTCAGGGTAACTGAAAAAGTAAATTTTTATACCATTATAGCTGGAATTCAAAATTTGTCCAGCCAAATAACTATTCAGTTTAATAGAAGCTGCATAAGACTTTTCAGAATACCAGTTTGGATTTAGAATCCTAAATTTCACTTGTGAACCTTGTGGGGTCACAATTAGTTCAGTATATTTATTTTTCATTTTATTCACCAAAATGAAAGAGAAATATTGTTAATAACTACAGTCCCTCTATTCTAAATAATTAAGAGCTATATGAGTATTGTGCAATAGAAGTCTAAAGGTTTATAGGAGTATTTGATCTAGCTCTAGAGACATTACAAGCCATTTTATTTATCAAATTCTTTTTTTGATTCCTTGCAAGGGAATTCCTGTCCCATTTTGAAGACTGATATTCATTGTAAAATTAGGTTACTCCTAAAATAAAAAAATCAGACTAAATGATTGAGTCAGAACAGGCTAGGCCCATATTTTCGTTAGTCTCAAATTTTTTTTTTTTTGATGTAGTATCAGTACTTAGCAGAAAAATACATAAGAAAAAAGATTTCTACTATATGGGTTTTTTTAATTTTGCAAACACATCACCCTAACAGATCACCCATAGCAAAAATATTGCACAATTTTCACTTTCCTTTAAAAATGTAGAGATAAGAGTGTTTAATCTATATCATTTAGGAATTTGAATTCAGACAAGATTCAATGATAGACAAGATGTAAACGGCTATTTTTACCAGTTTTATTTTCAATGAGAAAAAAAATCAAAATGCACGAAAACTAGCCTTAAATTTCAAAAATACATATTACATAGACAGAAAACCTTAAAAAGATTTCAGAATGTGTAAACCATGTTTTCAGAAGATTATGTGTGAGTTGTCCTCTGTTCAGAGAGAAATCTCTTCCTAATCACTCCTTTATTGTCCTATAGGTTTTTGTTTTTGTTGTTTTCTGTTTCCGTCAGACTGTCAACACTGTCAGTCTCTTGTTTTGAAAAAGTATCTCTTTCTGTGGAGATCTAGAGACTCATACAGAGCTTACATCTGGATAATTCAAGTTCTTTAATTAATCCATTTTGCTTTCTTGTAGTTTCACTTTGATTCTAAATTTATTTATTGTTTTAGTTTGGAATGTTTAGTCAAAATATCAGACATATTTCCCTTCTGAATTGCATTTTATGATTATGTATGTTCAAATTTCTTCCATATCACAAGTGCCAAGGTTACTATCCCTCTAGCAAACAGAATACATCAATTTCTCAACTCTATTAAAATCTATAATGTTTCCATGGCAAAATTTTATTACTGAAAAACTATTACAAAACAAGAGCTTCAAAGTCATGCTATGCTCTCCAATAATTGATTTCTGTCTGGTAATTCTACTTGTCTTAATATTAAAATTCCTTTCATACTTCTAAACAGTAATCTTCAAAGAGGTCTTAGAAATTATTCCAAATACTAGTGGTGCTTTTAATTAAGAAAGTGTGACTTGACATTTTTAAGTAAACTCTGTCAAAAGGCTAGGATAAGTGGTTTTTTCATAACTTATATAACAATATACATTGGATACAATCCTTCATCCTACCTATGAATTCAAAATACAGCTGACCTATGTTGGAGAGAGGTGAACATCTCCCTTTCCAGCCCTCGAGTTGACTTCTTCTCTAAAATCAGTCTTTAAATGTTATTCATTTTACCAAAATATTTCTATACTTCTTTTTTTTTCTTCCCACTTGTGATATCCCCACATTATTAAATTGCCGAACTGCAAATCCATGTTTCAGGACTACAGGAGGTAAATCACAAGAATTTTAAACTGTGAACTATTGTTTCTGTCTGGGCATGTACAGTGCTGTGTAACAAAGGTATAATTACTCTTCAGAGAAGGAATATTGTTTGGGAAAATAAGTCCATATAAAGAATACTGTCAAACAATGCCAAAGGATTGGAAGAAAAATATGTAGAATAAATACTTCATTAATTAACCAGGATACTATAGGGATTGAAGGTTCTTCCTCTTTCACCTGGATTACAAATTTCTTAAAATCCCTTTAATTTTTCATGGCTAGGGATATGTGTTTGAGAAATCTTAGCTTTCTTAAAATAGCAAATGTGTTGACAAATATTCTTTATCAGTCTTGCAGATAGTTTTGGTTTTCCAGAAAGCATGGAACAGATCGATCCCCTTTGAAAGGCACTCTATTTAACTCTGCTGGAATCAAACTAAACTAGACTTTGGTTTACTTAAGGGTCTTTTAGCATTCCCAGAAATACTGGTGGTTTCTTGATACAAAGTATGAAGCACAAAATTTTCAGTTTCAGATAGCAAAATCTTGAGTCCTATGAATTTTTCCCAGCATTTCTACATTATGTCTTCCAGGTAAAAGTCTTGTGCTGAGGTGCATATATGTGGGATTTGGTTTGAAACAGAGCCTGAAAGTGAGTTTACAGTGTTTAAAACGTTTCAATACTAATTCAAATGCATATGTCTTGCATGGCTGATCTGCATGTGTGGAAGAAAATCTGGTTTGTTGGATTTACTGCACATACATGAAAGACTCTGCATTGTATGTTATATAAAGTGCAGTGACTAGTCCATGAGCCCATTAAGTTTCCAGTATCATCTTGGATATTAAAACCATCTTGTCCTTTTTTTCTTAACCTGTTGTTTTTCAAGGCTGAAAAAATAACTTGATAAGCTCAGTTATCTAAAATTATGTCTTCTTATAAGCCCATAGAACTAAATGCTAGGGATGAACCATTTTGACCTTTTCCAAGGGAAAGGTTAATTTAATGTTCATAATTAAATAGACCATTTGTATCAATATTTTTTACAAACTGGTTTACTACCTTTTGATTTTTCTCCTTTTTTAAGACTAAGGTAAGGACGTCATGGTGTACCCTTCTATTTCATTTGCTTGAATTTACTCTAAAGTGATCATTGCTTTGCTTCCCACCAGCTGTTCTTTGTAGCATTTTATGCTCCTTTTCCTAGCTGTTTGGTTTTTCTTTTCAAGATCTGTTTGTTCAAGTAGGTTATATGCTATTGTTTGTATTCTCTGAGTGAACAAAAAGAAAATGTATTTCTACCAATATTACTCACATATGAGAGGAATTTAGTTTCTCTGATAATTTGTGTATGTAAAACTCAATTGCTATGAACATCTACGGAAAAGAGCCAAAAAGCATGAAGCTAGCCAAGGAAATGCATTTTTAAAAGAGTTGACAAGTGTTCTGATTTATTTAACATTTTTCTGTCATTCTAGCTTTCCAATAATCCAATATCCTACTAGTCCTTTCTCTGATTCCAACTAACATTGTTCAAAGTAATTTCTAATACTGATATCCAACCCAGCTCAGCCTGTTGAGCCAATAAAAATAATGTGCTAGTATGAATAAGAATTAATCCATTTTCATGTTTAGTGATTGTGACTAAAACATTCAGCATAAAGACACACAAAGACACAAACTTACATCTGTTAGCAAATCCTTTGTTACTTATTTTTGGAACCACTATTCTTATGAGTATTTCTTTTGAAAGTGCCAATTTGGAAGGAAGAAGTAGATTCTTTGTCATTTAAATTTAATGGTCTTAATTAAATTTAATTAAATAGAATTTTGTGAATTTGAGATTCTTTTTGCCTTTTTTGTTTTCTTGTCTTCTGGGTGTGATTAAACAGGTCAGTTGGGCTATTTTTCTTTGGATTTTTCTAACACATACATCATTCAATTAAGTATAGCACTGTGATACTAGGTATTAGAATGATCTCTTATTGCATCAGTGTGTAGGAAGAGCTGATGGTAACATGTTTTACCATTTGTTACTTTTTGGAATATTTATACTAATAGCAAAATGTAACTTCAATGGAGATTTGATCAATTTAGTCTGGAGGCAGATGATTATAACAGAAATGTGTTTCTTAAAAGACAAATTTATATACTGGGGAAAAAAGCAATAAAAAATTACTAACTTTGAGATGAGGGATATAAGATTTACTGTCTGGAGGCATCTTTTTCTGTAGGTAGTGAAGGGATGAATTTTGATAATTATTTAATATCTAACTTCTAATATGTCACTTATGCTAAGTATGTCATCCTTTGTTCTGCAGTTTGTTTTCAACCGAATTTGCCAAAGTGCAGTCACTGGGACACAATAAACTGACCTTAATGGCTAGACTGTATATCAGCAGTTTTCTAGCACTGGCTTTTTAGAAAGAACTTCAAAATCTGATGAGGAAAAAATTTGCATTTGCTAAATTAAGAGCTATTATTCAAAATAGTTACCCCAAAAGCTAGATTAAAGGTAGTCCAGTTTCATCTGTACTCTTGCAAGCACAGTATTGAACTCTACTTTTTACAATATTCTGGAAAAAAAACCCAAAAAAACCAAAACCAAACAAAACTACAAAAAACCCCAAGCAAACCACCACAAAAATATTGTTACTTTCTAAAGACAGTGAAATTTCTATAATATCTCCCAATTACTATTGTAAGTTCCCAATATCCTTAGATTGTTGAACACATCATTTTTCTCATCTTTATTATTACACTGGATCACTGAATTGGGGGACAACTCTAAATAGCTAGAGAACATTCTTAATGTTACGTTATTTCATAATGACAGATTATTTCATGTGAAACATGCTGAAACTGCTGTCAAACTGACTATCTTTTAGGAAATTAAGCTGCATTATCTCACACAATGCAGACTTCTTATAAAAGCAGCAAGGCGAATCTAGTGGGTAGTTGTCAGGAGATAATCACTCCCCTTGGGAATTATAGATATTCTGCAAAATATCGTATCTTTTACAGCCTTAGGGATATGATTATATTATGACAAAAATACCCCTCTTGCATTACTTACATTTTTCAGTGAAGGACTACCAGCAATCATCTAGTTGAAATACCTCAAGAGAGCATTTCTTTATGCTATTAAATTTCAAGTCCTAAATAACCACATCAGAGAATATTCCTCATTCAGCTACAGAATTCTAAAACTTTTTAAAACTTTGTTACTGGAAAGTATCAAAGGAAGAGGCTTCTGCAGTAATATTTACATTAATATTAAAATAAAATGAGATCTATGCATGACACTGATCATAAAATAATATATAAAGTACTGAAAACAATGATATAGTAGAAAAAATACAATAGAAATTGTATTAGAGTCAGAAAAGGTGTTTTTTTTTCACCCCGTTTTTAACGTGTCAAGTATATATTAACTGATTCCAAGATCAATGCTAACCTTGTCTCTGGGCCAGGTAGGACACCATTACTTGAAAGCTGACTTGTGGCATTGTATTTTTTTAACCATAACTATGTAAAGAATATCCTTCCTTCTGGAATGATTTTTTTTAATTTAACTTGAAAAAATAACCATCTATGGTTTTGGTTTAACATTTAATTAATATATTTATGAAAATTGTGGGATAATTTAGTGACACTTCAGCAGCAGAAGACATCTTGGAAGAGTGGAGAAAGACAGATTTTACTCTTTTTGTGGAAATGAAATGCTGGGTTTTTTTCATTTTGCTTATTTGCAGCAGTATTTTAAAGTTAAAGAGACAGTTTCTTATGGATATTTGAGAAACAACACATGAAAGAAGGTCTTCAAAATGAGAGTTACCATTGGAGGAATAAGCATCATCTATTTCACAGTGTATGGGACAGAGCAGCTAACCTCAGGGGCCTGAACCCACTTTCCCTCTTTCCTAGAGTTAGGATTGAACTCCAAACTACTTGTTATTGTGACCTTGTTTCGCAGTGTCTATATGTCTAATTGTAATAATTGAGCACCGGTTAAAAACTTCTAAACTGGCTTTTAACAAACTGTCTTTTTTATCAGAGGTACATGGAAGCGTAATTCTACAGCCAATAAATGTTTTCTGCTTAACGGAGACCTCTAAGACAAACTAGAATATTAAGCCAAAAAAATTAATCTAAACCTTGCTAGTCAAGGGATCTCCTTGAGTACTGAATTCTAAATAGTACAGAGAAGCCTTTAATACCAATGAAGAGCTTACCCATATTTTTACATTATGGAGACAGTACAACTAAAAGAAAATGTATTTTCTCTATAATTTTGAGACAGAGCAAAAGTTGTTGAAAGTTGAATGTCCAGGTTAGGTGAGAGTGAGATAAAAATTATAGATATTATGAGAAATTTGTCTAAAAATAAATTATAGTTTTTTAAACCAGATGTCAAGGATCTCACAGATCCCATTACATTTACAGTGCACATTTAGTGCACATTTACTAGTGCACCTGAGCGCGCTGATGGACTTTGATATCTGAGGGCCTCCCGCAGCCTGCCCATGTCTTAGAACACAATTTTAGTGACCAGGGCCATCAGACCTGCCCAGAAATGCCACAGCAGGACCAGTCTCCAGATCCCTACATTAATATTTTTCCAGTGTACACAAGGTGTGTCATGTCCTGTTAGTGATTGCCAGTGAAAAGGGTCTGATTGGGTATTTTTCAATCATCAATTTTTAGCACACACTGATAAGATCTCCTGGAGCCTTTTCTTCTCCAGTCTGAATAATCACATTTCTTTTTCCTCCAGTATGAGATACTTCTGCTATTTAATAATCTTAATGATACTGAAGTCTGGTCTTAAGGGAAGTGTGAGGTTGTAACAAGTTTCTCAATATATTCTGAAGTTTTACATCCAAATTTCCCATGAAAATTACATGAATTACACCTATTTTGATGAGCAAGTTTAGTTCAGTATTAAGATCCAAAACTGTTTAAAAAACAAGGATATACAAATAATGGAGCATCTCTTCTCATTAAACTTTTGTGCAGTATACCAAACGGTGTCTAATCTTCTTGAGGAATCTAGAAAATCAGTTGTCAGTAAGGCTAATATATTGATCAATATCTTACCACCCTGTTTTTGTGCTTGCTGGCCATATATCTGACAAAGAGCTTGAATTTAGGCTGACAGTGTTACCTGGTGAAAGGTAATCCAGAGTCTTAATATCTGGACATGGGGAGCAGCAATGGCAGTATCAGAAGAATCAATGAAACTAACAACCAGTAATACAAATCAAACAATAGCATGAAAAACAAACAATAATTCTAATAATGAACTGAAAACTGTACCCGAGAGTTTATACAAAGTTAACCTATTCAGAAGTTTTTTATGATAAATTGAAATTTGGCAAGAGATGGAATAAACTATGATGTTGTCAGCACTGAAGATATTTCAGTGATGATTAAGGAAGTGAATCAAATTCCAAACGAGAGACAATTGCTTTTAGTAGTCTGAATGTAGCATCTAAATGAATGCCAGCTGCCTAATAGTCAAAAGAAATACAGTCAAAATTCTAGAAACATGCACAGCTAAGCAAGTATAGACATCTGAATTATGATTTCAGCTTCTCTATTTATGCTTTCTGTGGAAATATTGAACATGTAATAACTCCCTTTAAAGACTCCTAAAGCCTAAATGAAGTCAGTGAAAAATCAGAGTACCAGTGCTGAAGTTTGTATGTGGGAGTTAATGCAATATAGGCATTGTGGGACATTCTACCTGAAATATCAAAACAATAATTAGGGTTTGAAATTGAAAATTTTATGTGCATAAATTGATTGATGGGACTGCAAACTGTTCATGGAAATAAATAAAACCCCCAGTTTTTGGAGGCTGAACAGGTTATGACAGAGAGAGTTTTCTTTGTAGTGCTACATATGGTGCCATTGGTGTCATTTATATTTTTGACCAAAACAAAATTCATAACACAAAATATTCTAGTATTAGCTGAATGGCGTCTGCGTGCTTCAGGGCCTTCTCTGTTTCTCACTTTATCCATCAGTGAATAAATTAGAGGAGCACAATGATTGGGAGGGGACACAACTAGACATGACATGAATTTAGCAAAAAAATATTCCATGTGCATAAGGTCATGTTCAACAAAGCTAGGGAGATGCAGTTTTTGGAGAATTTGCGAACTTTTGTTTTGTCAGAGTATCAGTCTGACTGCCTATTGCCTTTGCATCACATTGTATAATTTTGTTTTCTTCTATATTTTCTTTATATATTTCTTTCTCCTTCACTTAATTAACTTTTTTTTCTTTAATCTTGACCTACAATTTTTCTTGTTTCATTATTTCTTTCCTTCTCCTCTGTTCTTCTCAGGGTGATGGAGGAAGCAGAGTGAGCAGTTGGGAGGTGCCTACCTGCAAATTGGGGTTACTCCATGACAGCTGTCAACCTGGATGAGATTAATCTCTCTCAGACAGCCTGAGTAATTACTTCTTTCTTGAAAATTATGAGATTGGCAAGAAATTAAATTTTACAGTTTGCAGTCAGGATTCTATCATCCTCATTATCCAGAAATACTGTTCCAGTTTGTGGTTTGACCGTTTGTAATAAACAGATACACAGATTACAAACTTTAAGGAGGCACTAGCCTGACTTCAGCATAACACAGGTCACAGATTATTTCTTTGAATTACTTGATTCTGGACTAGATAAACTTCTCCAGTAGAGCACATGCTTTTAATGATGAATTCTCCACCACAGCTTGCAAGTACAGCATATTACTGTCATCACCATCAAAATTAAATTCCGCATTTCTAATGTAAATTAAAGTTTTGTCAGCATCCAGGCACAAGACATTGTACCTCAGCATATTAGTGTGAAATGACAGGATACTTGGGGTAGAATAATTTATTACAGATCAGTATAGCTTAAACAGAGTTTCAGTGACAGTGTGATCAGTTGTCATTGAAACTTCTTTATTTTGACATGCTATTCACTGTTCTGAAAGTTTTGAAGTACTTTAGACCAGTTGCCCTAATACTTATCAGACTGTATTCTCAATACGAAGATATGGCTTCACAGTTGGCCTCAATAATTGGTATTCACTACTGGTTTTACAGTTTGTCACCCCAATATCAGTAAATGGTCTCATTCCTAATTTTTCCCTCTTTCATTGTTCTTTTCCATTTTGATTATGAAAAAGATTATGCTTTTTTGCATATAACAAGAATCAGGACTAGAATAAATCCCTGTTATGCACATGCCATCATTATCTACATACAACCCCAATTTTGAAACCAGTGGTGAGCCAGTTTTCACTTAATTTAATATTTACACTGATAGCATTCTAGTCTCTTTGTTCCAAAACATTAAATCACATTCATGCCTTACAGTCTCTACTTCTACTACATCCTCATTACTGTTTATGTTAAATTCTCATAATATCTCATTTTAAAAGATAGTAGATAAATCTGTTTTCCAGACCAATCAGCTGTCATTTTTTGAAGTCATCCTGATTTCAGCTATTTAATTATTGTTTAAGTCTGCTTTAAAATTTCCCTATAAGAAACTGATTTTGTTCTGATTGTGAACAGGGAGGAATCACAGTTGCTAACACAAAATATTAATAGCAAACTGTTTTTAGCTTCCTCATAATCAGAATTGTAAGCCTCTGAGCAACTTCAGGATGAAAGGGAAGGTACTTTAGCTGTCATCCTTCTATTTTGAGGTACTTCAGTAGGAAAATTTAGGTTTGAAGGCTTACTTTTAAAATAGAGGTTACTCATCTGAGTCCTTCATAAGAACCTTTGCAACACCAGGTCTTACATCAGTTACATCAAAAATACATCATGATATCCCCACCCACAGGTTTAATGGGAGGCATGGCTTTAAAAGAGTTACAGTACTCATAGTACCTTTGAATTTTATCAGTCTACAGGGATTTGCATGGTACACTTAAGCTCTCACAGGACTTGGATCACACTGTAATATGTAGCTTTTTTGTTCCATAGCCACCTTTCAGCCTTGCGTATATACAATAAAATTTTCATTGCAGAAGGAACATGACTAGAAACAAGCTCATGCTTTACTATATTTACACAATTCAGAATGTTATATTTTAAAAGAACAGTACAACCCTTTTGCAGAAAATATCAAGACAATGCTAAAAGTGCTTATGCAGCTTTCTCTTCAGAACTAGTTTGAAAAACAAATGCAGTAACTGTTTCATGGGGTTTAAATTTATGCTGTCTCTGTACAAAACTCTACTACTCCTATTTCCACATTCACTGGGTATTGAGAAAAGCTGTTCTATCTCTAGACAAACCAATTTTGCAATATTATTAATTTATAAAAGTCTGTAAATACTATAATTTAATTTAGTTGCTATAGAAATCTCTACAGGAACACAAAAAATAGAGGCAAAAATAATGTGCCTTATAGTCTAGTTACCTAGAGTGCACCCCTATAGGGAGAGTGCAATAATTAAGTCTTGTTTACTGTGAATTACATTAAACCTTTGTTGTCACTGATTATATCATTGTCTGATTGATTTGTCAGGTGAGGAAAACAATAAAAATTAATTTAATCCTTAATCTGCATGACCAAATTACATGTGCATTATGCAGTGCAACACAGAATTCTGCTTGAGCAACTGGAGCTTTTCTACTTGCTCTTCATTTAATTTCCCATTGTAACAGTGAATTGCTTTTGAGATAGGGGATATTGCTTCTTCCACAGATTTAGGTTTGTATGTGATCAATGTAATAGAGGGAATGAAAGGATTTGTTCTTAAATTAATATAATACTTCCCTGTTATAAAGTAACAGCAGGAAAGAAAATGTTTTTCATCACCAGGAAATGTGTTTAAGGAAACTGGTGGGACAGATTTTACACAGTATTAAATTCCAACTGCTAGTAATAAATTAATCAAACAAGATAACAAATGAATTTCACAATCTAGTTTATTGCTTCATTAAAGGGATTTCACTTACATGTTTTCTGGAAGAAAGGGCATAGATTCTATGCCTCAGATATATTGAAAGGTTTTAATGCTCTACTGTTATTTGCAATATGAATGTATATACCATATAAATATTTGATTCAGACACTAGGGGTGAACATATTGTCAGTTTATTTCAGGACATGGCATACTAATTTTAGGAGATTTGAATAAGGTATGAATATTGAAAGTACCTGAAATGTATATTTAACAAAAATACAATATTATTTTCTGAAATGTAATTATAGTTGGGTTATTTGAAAGTAACACAGGGCAATGTTTTATTTAACCAAGTAAAGTTTGATGTAATGTGCACTATATATTTTGTAGGTAACACATCGAGTTTCCTACTCTTCAGTAAACATAACTAGGCCTTTCTATTACATATTACTCAGGAAAAGCAGTATATGTGTGGCAGTGGGAGATTTTGCTCACCTTGACATGCTTGATCACAAACAAATTTGTATCATATGTTGTTTACTGTTGCTGCAGCTGCACTTTAGGGTCAAGGATATGTTCTAGATTTTCCCAGTAAGATCTTAAAAGGGACAAAAATCCATGCCAGAAGTTATAAAGACAAAATTGCAAATGGTCAGCCACTCAAATGTGACATTCATTCAGTCACAGCAAACAAATCTACAAGCAGTGGCAGCTTAACTTATATGGCACATATGTTAGAATACTTCAAAAACTAGAATTGTGAATTCAGCCTTGAGTAGAGATTATGTTTTTGTTACATAAGATCTTAATGCTGCAAAACCAGTATTCTACACTACTGATCTTACTAAGGAATTTGGTTCATAGGGAGGAAATGTTTGTTTTCTCTGAAGATGATTTTTTTTTTAAATCTTATAATCTTAATAATAGATGTCATGAAGAAGTCATTTTTGTTGATATTTCTTCAGGATCAAAACTAAGTTGATCTCCTGGCTTTTCGGGGCAAATGTGGTGGTTTACATGCCTTTTATTTTCAGGATTTTTGGATTAAGGGTTGGCCAAATGCCATGGCTAGATGTTGTAGTTTAATCCCAGTAGGCAGTCCAGCACCGTGCAGCCACTTTCTCCCCAGGTCCAGTGGTATGAGGGGAATAGTCAAAAGGGCAACCATGAGAAACAATTCTTGGGTTGCAATAAAGACAGTGTGGTACATAGAGAAAAAGTGAGAAACAAAACAAATAATTAATTCACTGCTTCCCATGGAAGGACAGGTGTTCAGCCTTTTCTAGGAGAGCAGGGTTCTGCCACACATAATGGCGATTTGGGAAGACAAGTAGCATAACTCAGAAAGACTCCCCTTCCTTCTTCTTTCCCCAGATTTATATGCTGAATGTGTCACCATAAGGTATGGGATATCTATTTGGTCAGTTGGGGTCAGCTGTCCCAGCCATGCCCCCTCCCAGATTCTTGAGCAACCCCAGCCTCCTCACTGGTGGTGTGGAATGAGAAGCAAAACAGGTCTTGACCCTGTGTAAGCACATCTCAGCAATAACAAAAATATCTCTGTGTTATCAAGGATGTTTTTTCAGAAAAAAAATGGAAATAGAACTACATGTATGTGAATAAAATTAACTCTATCTCAACCAAACCCAGTACCTTAAGGAAACAGGAGAGGTAGATTTTAACATGTAATTACAATTTTGTTGTCTGCTGTTGTATCTCTAAAAAACATCCTCTGCCCCTCTAAATAAAATAAAAGAGCAAGTGCAAGATACACTTTATTTTATTCTGTATAACAATTAGGTTAAATAAAATCCATTTGGCAGTGGATATAAGGCTAGGCTTAAAAGATATAAAAGTGAGATTTCTAACCTGGAGATTCCAAATATTAACTTCACTAATTACTTCAGGCTCTCCTATATTGGGGAATTTTTTTGTGTGTAGCTTACCATAAAACTAAAACACTGACCTAATTTCATCAGTATTAATAATAGAGATTATAGAGAAAACAGACTGAAAGAGTAGATTAAACAAGAGGCAAGAGATGTTAGAGTCCAAAAGACTGGAGGAAGTTTACTTATATTAAAACATGTTTTACATAAACAGTGATAATCTCAGCACAGCATACTGTATTGAATAATAATAATGACGGTAATGATAATAATGTATAAAAGCAAAATGAACAAGACACAATTCAGCATAATTTAATTCTTAACTGTAATTTATTATATTAAAAAATGCAAATTTCTCCTTAGCAAAAATATATGAACATTCTTTTACTTAAAAGCTGCTTTCTTTTGAATTATTTTCTGCTCTGCATATACTAATGGGTTTTAGGTTGGGGTTTTTTGCATAATGTAAGGTCTATCCTTGAAACTTCTATTGCTTCAAAGAAAACTTTAGCTGTGTGATGAGCAATCAGCATGCTTCCACTATTCTTATCAGGACTTAAGCCTTTTGATATACTGCCACTGTTCTGATTTTTCAATGTCCTCGAATTTTTGTGCTAGGTTTGCCAAAATGTATTTTGTAGAAAACTAAAATTTCAAGTAGGCATCCTACAATATAGCTAAAACATTAACATTAGACTTTTGTTATACTTTTCATGTGAGTCAACTTATAGCTCAACAGACTAGAGTATTAATCCTGCTTTTTTCCTCTCTAAAAATATATCCCACAAAATGCACAAGAGTAAATTACACATGATGTTTATACTGTTTGCTCAGACTGATTTTAAAAACATAAGAAAATATGAAAATGCTAATGAAATAAGCTGTTGGGCACTGATAAGTGACTCAGAGCAACTTCAAATGTTTCTATTAAAGTAAATCACTGTACTTCTCACAGTTGACATGTGTTATCTATTCAGCCACTGCAACACTTTGTCCTTTTTGTTCCATGGCATGTAGTACCAGCCCGCAGATTTTTTTTCTGGTAGTGACAATAGAAACCAGCAGCTAAAAGTTGCCTTAGCAAACAACCTTGTTATCTTCTGGTAATGCAAAAGTGTTATACATCCTCATTGTGGCAATGAGTATTTGGTGTTTTAAAGCAATTCAAATTGCTAGTTGCATTATATTATTTTATAATTACTAGTTAGAGATTAATGTCTAAAAATGACTGGCACAAACCTCGAGGGACAAAAACAACAGAAAGAAATGGTAAACTGATATGAACTAATGGTGTAAACTGAAACAGACAACAAATTATGAAAATTTTAACACTCTTCAGTGTATTCAAATAAAATGAAACAAATAAATAAAATTTGCCTCACATTTCCATTACAAAAATCATTGTATTATGCTGAATGTTGGATATCAGCTCTTCCGATGTATAATCCAAATCCACAAATAAGAGAAATGAACATTGCAAATACAGAAGTCTTACTCAATGTTACTTGAAAAACAGCTTATTAAAGGTGTATTTCAGAATAACACAAAGCTTAAATTCATAGGGATTCCTATGTCTGATTTCCTACGTTTGCTGTCATTTCCCCAACAGTTAGAGCGTCCACCACATGATTTTTGGCATGCTGGGTTTGGGGGTTATCAAATAAAGGTAATACATAAACTGTAAATGAGGCATTGGTTCCATGCTTTACTAGTCTTGTGATTACAGAAATGTAAATTTAATACCTACTTATTTGAAAGGTTTCCTGATTTATATGGAAATGTATTAATCAGCTTCCAAGTTCAACTACTCACATTATACACTGAAGATTAGAATGATAATTTGACTATTTAAAGACAGCAAAACTATTACAGGAAACTGCAATGGATTTTTTAGCTAGAATAGGCAAAACATTATAAATACAGAAATCAAAACCAGTAAAGTCTGAACATGAATACTGAACTGGATGGATCTGTATAGACATTAACTAGTGGTGTCTATTCTCTCCCTTGCATAGCAGTTAGTTAGTAGTAGTAGTAGTTAGCGTAGTAGTTAGAAGTCTTCAAATGAATAATCAGAATCAATCCCACTCTTCCAAATAAAAAGCGACTCCTATGTGTAAATACATTTTGTATTGCAACTACAGTTATATTCAGCCAGAGTTACTTTTGCTTGCATTTTTCATAGGTAAAAAGAAAACAATCTTGATATTAAGATATAGGCTTGATTACTTTAGCAGTAAACTGAATTTGAGTGGTATTTGTCACTTTTTTTATATTTTTATGACATAAGCTATCCCTCTCCCACACTATAATTTCTTAGCTAATGCTAGGTTTTCTCTCAAATGGTACACCTTCATTCTCATAAGATTATTGTATGTATTAGTTAATTGCACTTAAACAGTACTGCATCTGGGCTTGCCTTTGTGTTTAAACTCACTTGTCTTTCTCAACTCTTTTGTATCAGTAACACTAACAAGAACTTACTATAACCCCAATAACCAGCATCTCTTTTTAAAAAAAGAAATCTTTTGATATACAATCTTTTTTTTATTTTTGTTCAAGAGTGGAGTCAACCTTCTTGTTGTCATAATCCTCATTAAATGAATCCATCATATTTAAAAAGTAATATCAGGGAGGCAAAGTCCCCATCAACTGGAAAAAGGAAAACATCAAAATAGTTTTTAAAAAGAGCAAAAAGGAGTACCTTTGAAACTACTTAAAGTCAGCTTCACTCTGTGACTAGAAAGATCATGGATCATCAGATTGTTGGAGACGTATGGAAGACAGGGAAGTGATTACAGACAGCAAACATGGGCTGTGTCCAAAAAGTTAGACTTTTTGCATTGCTCAATGGCCAAGGGGAAACCAATAACAAATGATGTCCTTCAGGGGTCTGAACTAGGACAAATACTGTTTAACATTTTAGAATCTTAGAAAGAAGTAATGGTTTGGGTTGGAGGGAACCTTTAAAGGTCAGACACCAGATCATCCTCCCTGCCATAAGCGCAGACATCTTTGACTAGATCAGAGTTCTTAAAGCCCCGTCCAACCTGACCTTGAACACTTCCTCTGACAGGGAATTCTACAGTTCTGTGACTAATTAAACACAAGTTTCTGTTCAATAATATGAAGCGTATTTAGCCAGTGTAAAAAGCGAACAGCAGAAGTGAACATTAAATCATTCTCAACAATATTTGCAGTCTTTCTTATTGTAAGTATTGTACATATACTAATGCAACAAATACAGGCATTTTAAACAATTTCTGAACTTATTTTTGTCTTGATATATGCTTTATTTTCTTATCATATTGTTTCAATTCCGTTGACTGTCATTATATTATTCTGCTCTGAGGAAACCTTTTGGGTCACATTCAGAAAAAATACAAGAGGCAGGATGAGATGTGAAATTGTTGAAAGTCAAGGTCATGTTCAGATTTAGAGCTATATCTTAATCTTTGAAAAATCAAAATAACTATTAAACTGATAATGGCACCCATGAGTTTGAAAAGTTTTTGAAAGTTGGACTACATTAAAACCCAAAGGGGCAGAGAAAAAGATGAAAATACTCCCCTGATAAAGCGTAATCAATCACAATTGCAGAAGAGACAGGAGGGAGAAGAACAGAAATTGTAAGGAAAGGGTTTGAAGGAAGATTAACTATCTAAATAATACATGAGTTTAAGGAAGAGTTAGATTAGTGAATTAAAAATTGTTAGAAATTCCTGTAAGCCATGATCAATCAAGAGAGAAGAAAACAAAAAAACTGTATTAAGATGGTGTTGCAGAAGAGGAAGTAATTTCAGGTAATAAATGGAAGCCACATACAAGTGAATAAAATTACAAGGTATTTCATAAAGACTGATAATATTTATCTGTGAAACACATCTACAGCTTACTGTGGGCTACTTTGCCAACAGTAAGCTGTAGATGCGTTTTACATATCTACAGCTGTAGTAGTAAGCTACTTTGCCAAGTAATAAGTACTCTTAATAGCTTTAGAATGACAAAGCTAAAACAAATGACAGATATGTTTGTACTGCAAATGATTATGGAATAAGTTTATTTCTCAGTAAAGAACACTTTACTGAGAATGCTGTTAAAATTCTATAGTTAATATATTGATTTTAAAACAATTGAATTTTAAACAATAGGTAAAAAAAATAATATTCATACTAAAGCAAATATTTTTATCTAATATAAATAATGATACTTATAGAAAAAGATTAGACAAAATAGAAGAAGTAGATTTTAAACAAAAGCTCCTCTGAAGACAATATGATGTTTTTCTAAGCACAGTTACCCTTTTTCACAATAAAAATACTGCTATTAGAATTTATGTTCAATATAAATTGTTAAATGCATGCATTTGGACATTGGTATTGCTGTTATTAAAGGAAAATTAATATCAGCATGCCCATCAGACTTAGTCAAATTAAATGTCTGTGTTCCTATCCACTTTGGCTGTTCTTCCCTTCACATACTCTAAATATTTCCTGGTGTGAAGGCACAGATTTTTACATCAAATCTCATCTTTCTTGATATACTGGCACTAATATTTCTCTAGACATAACAAAAAAGAATATTTGATGTAATCCTAAACTTACGTTTCCCTCTAGTGGTTTCCCTTATGTTGCTTTGGTGATTTATCATAATCTGTGGTTGCAAGATACACCCAGAAGATAAATCATGACTTCAATAATTGTGTGATTCAACTAACATCATCTGTTCATATTTGAGAGAATAATTCAAGGTTTAAAGTAAGATCTAGTTAATATTGACAGTTGGGTCCAAAGCATGATTCAGCTCATCCTGAGCATGGACATGACTTTGAACCTGAAATGTCTCTTTCCCGACTACACAGTCTAAAGTATAGACTCCTGTAACTGTCTAAATCGCAGATGTCAGAAATAAAATCAACTGAATCTCACCTTTTTATACAGTATTTGTTGCTTAATTAGGTAACCTGGTACTTCTAAATTCTATACCTTTCATTTGGTGGAATCTTGTCTTACAATTATATTGAAAAAAGGAGAAAAATATAAGTTTAGTATTTTTACTGTGTTATTTTTGAAGCACAGCACACCTAGAGCCAGCCAAATTATTTCATTTTTCTTTCAATATCATGTAAACAGAGCAGATCTAAAATTCATTAAAACAAATCAACAGATATGACTTATTCTATATTATTTTGATTTCATCCAATTAAGATCCAGGAATTGTCAAAGCCAAACTTTTTTGATAGTTCTTCAATGACTTTTACAAATTAGCAGTGTATATTCTGTGTGTAAATTCTTAGCCAAGGTCAAATGTGAGTTCTGTGCAAACAGATAACAAAATGTGCAGGATTGGTGTTTTTGAGCAAGACCTTGAATGCCAACAGTGTCTGTTTTGACTATGCATTTTTAATTCAGCTAGAAAATAAAAGAAGCATATGACCAATAGCTCAAGAAAACATTAACAGTATTGGTCCTACTTTCATTTTATAGAAAAATTAATTGTATTTTCCACCATAAACAGTGATATACAGATTTCTGCATAATAGAAGTTTTACAATGTGGATTTCTTAATGACTTTGAGGTACTGTAATGTCATTATTATATGTATTTACACATTTAGCAGATATGATATGCCTTTGAGTGTAAGGTAATGAAAATATTTTATACCCTTGATATAAAAACAGCACAGCAGATTTATGAAATGAGATGATTTGTTTAAGAGATCGAATAATTATTCTGAATGTTTTTTTAGTGTACATTGTTTTATAAAAGTGAATATGATTTTGCTTTTTCCATAAAGAAGGAGTCATCATGGAGAATAAGATCTTATTAGCAGATATGTTCTCCCATATGACTTGTAATATCTGTTCTAGCCATCCTTACAAATCATATTCTGAGAACGGGAGAAAGCTGATTTACCTTAGATCTTTTCTGTATATTTTGCGTATTTCTCTTATTATCCCACCTTCTTTGTGGGAAAAGATCTAGAAATCTTCCATGCTGCAACGGTGTCCAAGTCTTGGTGTATCAATCGCGTCTATTGAGAAATAAGTCCAATTATGTATAATTTCAAAGTACATCCCTATTTATAATGCATAGTATGGTTAATCAGGAAAACACTGGCTACCTTCAGTGAAACCACTGCAGTATGGCCATGTATCATTGATGGTGATAAGTCATTTAAGCAGCTGAGAGTGGCAAAATGAATCTGGTGAATCAGACTGCTAAAATACTCAAATACATATAAAAAGACCATTTTTAAAAAAGCAGTCAATTTACTGCATTAAATTCAATGCTCAGTTTTTCCACTGAAGCAAGTTTCTTAGATGCTCAAAATATTAACAGCAGAGTTTGAGCCTCTGGAAAAGCATAGGAAACAGAAACAGGTGATTTCGATCCTGATGTTATAGTATTGGGACCTCAAATGTAATTGGAACTTCATCACAAGTGCCTTCCCGCTGTGACATGCTTGTAGCAAATAGCAGAAGATCCCTTTCCATTTTTTTCCCACCCTGGTTATAGGAGATTTTTTTTTTCTTTTTTTCTCTTTCCTTTGAAATCTTTAAAACAGTTACAAAGAGGAGTTCAGAAAACTGTTGTTAGTTGTCCATGTTTGTGACAAACATTGAAAGCTCCCTGTACAATTTGGCATTCAACTGTGAAATTTATCTCTAGACAGACGTCTAAAAATTAGTTGGTGTGTCCTTGATAGAGAAATCTCTATCTGCTTCAGATTTATTCTTTAGGCTTTTGTTTGACTTCAACTGAAATCAAGCAGAAGTTCAAGGTCAGATGGTTTAGTCCTTAAACTCTTCTTCACACTCTTTCACTGTCTAAATTGAGCTGAATTCTGGGAGATAAATCATTTTCACAGCTAACAGGGAGAGAAGTTTATTCTCAGTCTGTTTTCCAGACCTAGGATGCCTCTAAAATAAAAAAGCTTATTATTGTGTTCCCAATTGAGATTTGCTTATTTTGCAGTGGTGTCACACTTTTGGCACTTATTTTGTGCATGATACATGGTTACTGCTAGAACTCCCCTCTGCTATACTGGTGCCTACCCAGATATTCCCAATTGGTATTTGTCTCCCTTGAGGAAAAAAAAAAAAAACATTTTAATTTTGTAGTAGTTGAATTTCATCTTCTTGGCTACAGATCCTGCACAAATTTGTCAGAATAATTTTAAAGTCTGAGCCTCTTTATCAAACTGATCATTCTTTTGGCTGGATGGCATCAACAAATTTTAGAAGTAACACTATTTTCTGTCATACTATTAAGGAAAAATTGACTTTAAGAGACACTCTTTTTCAGTTTAAAATGCTTCATAATTGTACTCCAAGCTATTGATAACTTTTTACTGAAGAATCATTTTCCAGCCACCTTGAATGAATGATTACAAAGGAGAGCTGAGTTTATTTTTCAGATGTTTTGTGGGACAGAGTCAATCATTCTGTGGTTTTGTTATGTCACATCTACTCTTACAGTCCATAAGAAAAAGAATAAATCCCCATCCCCTGCCAAACATCATAGACAAATATATTCAATTTCTTAGTCCTCTGTGACCCCCATCTATTCTCTCGAGTTCTTAGAGATACTGGAGTGATTCTAACTGACTTCCCCTAAGTCCCTTGGCATGCTCTGGTGAATTATTTCATTGGGCCCTGAGGAACAGAACTCAGACGCCATACCAAGTCATCATTTAATGTGATTTTTTTAATGTGCATTTTCTTTCTTTCACTCCCCTTGAACTCCAGCTTGAATCCCTATCTCCTTGTGAAGCCTAACTGTGTTATACACCTCATCACAGATTACCTTTTCATGTTCACCTAAGCTACAAATGCAATGCAACACCCTCACACCTTTTCCAATTTGAAGTAGGTCTGTTTCTTTCTATATTAAGCACTTATACACTCTTCTGTTGCTGCTCTTTCTGTCTATTGCTATTTAAAACTGGGGGTTTTCTTCTGTTTTTTCTCTGTTTCCATTATTGGTAGGAAGCTAGGGGAAAATAGAAGTAAATAAAAAATATGTCTTCAACTTAATCTTGCTTTGTGGCCTGAGATAGAAAGTAAAAAGAAAAAAAAAATGTTGCTATGTCATTAAGGATATGTCCCTTGAGGTAAAAAGTTAACTTTGTTTGCTAAGGAGCAGCACACCAGAAAATAAAGTAAATGATGGAAGAAATTTTATGCTTCTCTAGGCTTAAAGAAATCAAAAGAGTTTTAAGTGATTTTCCACAATCAGTTTAATTTTCCTTAATTTTTAGCTAATCAATAATTGCTAGTTAATTAAAACCTATAATATTTTTAAATATTACTACATATGTCAAAGCACAAGTAATCATTTGGTGGATTTCAATTATTTTCTTTTCCTGTATTCTGTTAAATACACACAAAATCCACTCCCACTGAATGTGTCTCTGAATCTTTTTTTTAACCAGACAATTAGCTGGAACACTGGAATAAATGTTAATTTTTAGACTTGGTTAAACTAATGATGTCTGCTAAGTTTGAAATTAATTTTTATATTAATCTCTGTTCTACATTATAAGAAACAAGAGTGTTGTAGATTTTAGTTGGAAATATTGCAATGTTTTTTGGATATTTTGGGGGTTCTTTTTGTGGTAATTTGATGCCTGGTTTGAACATTCAGAACAAAATTTCCTTAGGGCATTCTGTAAGTTTCAGTAGTGCAATTTAAAGAGGGTCATCTGAAACTCAAATACAAATAAGATTTTCACAACATGAGAGATGAAGTTTCCCTCTGAAGCACTTAGAATATGGACGTGGTTCATTTGCAGTAACAATGTGCAATGCTTAATAAGGATGGAATGTCAGTAAGTATCTCTTACTTGGAGATTCTCAACTGAGATTGACTGAGTGAATCTGAGTGTGTAATTAAATTTATTCAGGCAAAGAAACAAGAAATTTCTACATCCATGTACAGTGGTTGAAAGTCAACAGGAAAGCACAATTGGTTAAGGTCATTCTTTAATGCAAAGAACTGCCAACAATTCCAGATCTAAAAAACAAGTTCCCTTTACATTTCCACATGTCCTGTTCAGTGACTTCTTGAACCGTTATAGGGAAGATGACTCCACTACATCCCTTGGCTGCTTGTTCCTATGCTTAACAAACCTTTCAATGAAAAAACTCTTCAAGATGTCCAACCTGAGCAGCCCCTGGTGCAGCTTGAAGTCATTGCCTCTTGTCCTGTAACTTGTTAACTGCCAGAAGAGACCAACCCCCAGAAAGGTTGCTACAACCTCCTTCCAGGGAGTTGTAGAGTGATACAGTGATCCCTGAGGGCCCTAGAACTGAACACAGGATCTGAGGTGTGGCCTCACCAGAGATGAGCACAGGGAGCAATCCCTGCCCTGCTCCTGCTGGCCACACTACTGCTGATACAGGCCAGGATGTCGTTGGCCTTCTTGGCTACCTGAGCACATGCTGGCTCATGTTCAACCAGTTGCCTGCCCAGTTATCCAGATGTTTAACAATTATGTTACTCAAGTCTGGAGCCAGTATTGACCCCTTGGGTTCACTCCCAGTTCCTGGCCTCAAGCTAGACTTTGTCCCAGTGATTGTCACTTTCTCAACCCAGCCTTTCAGACTGGTTTTATACCTTGTCTATCTTTCCATGGAGACAACTTCAGCATCTGTTCCTTTTCTTTCTATTCATGTTCCATTTCAAATTCCTAAAATTTTCTTTCAGGAGGGCTTGTTGATTAATCAAGAGCCCAATGATAAATCTGCCTTCTGCATTTGCAAAATATAAGTGCAGTACAACTTTAAGATTGCAGCAGGTACAATGTGTCTGTGAGCCTTTAATTTCCCTACCATGGTTTCTAAAGTGTCCTGTGACTTTATATGCCTAGATATTCCTATTCATAGAAGTATATAAGAGAAGAGTCCCTGTAAAACACCTTCAGTTTTTGTAGACTCTCAGAAACAAAGTTTTTGGTGTAAAATCTAAACATACTCCTTGCTTGCAATAAATAAGGTATAGTATTGCTCCTAAAAAATTTGGGGTTTTTTTTAAGGTATTTTCTTTGGTCTGGTTTGGTTGTGTAGTTTGTTTATTTTTCCAAAATACAACATGTATATACACATCAAAGAAATTCTCCAAATATATACTTTGTTGGAAGGACATTCACAAAACCCAAAAACTACTTGAGCAGTACTTGAATGTTACAAAAAAGATTAAAAACCATTAATCTGTCAGTGGCAGTTGGAATACTGGTATTGAAGAACAAATTTTCAGAAAAATGGAAATGAAATTGAAAAGTTTAGATCTGCATGCATATGGATGGATGAAACATAAACAAAAGAGTGAAAATAGACATTGTAAAAAGATTTTTGAATTTAAGATTTATGAGGTTAGTTTTAGAATGACAATTTTGAACAAAGAACTAGGACAAAAAAGAGTAATTTTCAGATTTAGACATTGGCATATTGAATTTTTTTTTAATTACTGGAAGAAGACATGGTACTAAACCCTTAATTTTAAAAATATAGATTAAGAAATATTATTAATAATTTTGCTAATCTGCTTATCCTAGCATTAAAGGAATATTCCAAATAAAATATTTCACTTGTTTTTAGTAAAAAAAGAGGATCTTGCAAAATTATTCATAGAAAACAAATTGTTCCTGAGATCTGTGGCTTGATTCATGTGAAAGGGCAGCCATAGCAAATGTAGGAGTGCAGCTGTAGTTTTTTTTTTTAAAAAGGCATATCTTAATAAATTAGGTATTTTAGAAAACAGCATGTGCATAGTAAAGACTGACTTTCACTTTACTTTAGAAAATAACATCTGAATAGTAAGGACTGACCTTTATTTTAAGGGTTTGTAAGGATTTTTTGGTGGGGAGGGGGCTTGTTTTTTTCCTCCTGGCTGAATAAAATTCAGTGGATTTATTCTATTTGAATTTAAGCATATGATATATGCCTGCCCTACAAATTATATACAATAAGAAACTAATGGTTAGAAGAGCAGCTATAAATTTTACTGGAAGGTAAAAGAATACAGGGATAAAGAAATACTAACAGTGAAATTCATCAAGGAGAGGTTTCAAATAAGTATTATCTCTGTTAATTAACCTAGAAAAAAGAAAGCAGGGATATATTAACAAATCTTTTTGATGACACAATATTAAAGCAATTCAAAATACAAAAGAGAATATGTGTATTATGGACAAATAATTGCTTGACTTTGTAGCAACTTACATTATAGAAATGGTAGCTAGGAAAGATCTAAACCAGTCAAGATCATCTGGTAATGGACTAATCAAGACCTTTTTTCTGTTTATTGAGAAGAACAAGGAGATATTTGAAATGCAAGATTATGGATTATCATAATGTTTGTTTGTTTGAATGTGGGTATGAGTAAATTTTACATGCATCTCAGTCACATCCAAATACAGACTTTAATAATTCCTAATACGAGCCACTTGTAATCAGCAGTGTTTTCTCTCTCAGCCCTGAACGCAGCATGGAGTAATGTGTTTCCCCTCACAGAAAGGATTATTAGCTCAGGAAGTATACAGAAATGTGGGGTTTTTTGTTATTTAGAGCTAGCTTGTATTTAGTAGTGCACAATGACACACAGTGGGGGTTTTTACACCTGGTTTCAAAAGATCGTGGAGTTTTCTTGTCATTTATGGAATAGCTATCAATATAATTTGGTCTTAGAAAGATATACATAGTTCACATGCATCACTCAACATTTTCAATAACAATGACAAAACACGTGACATTACAGAAGGCATTAAAATATTGCATATAATTTTCACCAAACACATTAAAGAAACAGAAATTCAAACTATAGCAAGGCTTATATAATTGTCTTAGAAACAAGGAAGCTATACTGAAGCTGATTAGGAGATTTTAGGACTTCTCACTTCTCACTATAGTTTATATTATAAGCCATGGGACTGCAAGATTTCAGATACTTTTGTAAACTTCAGTTAGTATTGATTTTGTACCTCTTCTTTAGAACTGGCTCTCATTAGAGGATGCAAAGACCTTTCATATAAAAAATGCTCAATATTCATATATTAGTAACATGGTAGTTTTTTAGAGCACAATTTAGCATATTCAAATAAATAAAAATGGATGTTAAAAATGGTGGTCCTTTTCCATGAGGAAATTTCAAAGACTGTCATAAAGAAAAAAAAAATATGAGAGATGTTTTTCATTTGCAGTTAACATGTTTTTCTTTCATTACAGAAGTTTCATCACATAAAACTTTTGAGCTTTGAAATGAATAGCAATTTCTCCACCAGAAGCATCTAAAACAAGCAAAAATGCAGCCTGTCCCTTTTCAGACCAAGAAAACCAGGGAACTGGCTTTTCAATGGAAGATAAAGCAGAGCATCAATTGATTCAAAAAGCAGAAAATTCAGCATCTCTTTTGAGGGAAAGAGGTGCAGTAGCAAATGATGCTAAGCCTGGTGTTTGTGCTTGCCTGTAGATACAGACAGCGGGAGAGTTCTCTCTGCTGAAGTAATAAATAATTAAAACATGCTTAGAGCCCAGCACACAGAGTGGCAAGATGCTATCAGACTAGCTGTTGGTGGTGACAAAAATGGCACCCTGTTGGCTGTTAATGTGGCCATATGAGTAATGTTGGCTCTTAGTAAAAAAGAGCTGAGAGCACCTAAGTAGAGGACTTTATTTTCTGACAGTTGCTATAGCAGGCAAAGCTATGCAGTAGAGTGATACTATAGTGCTTAGTAAGTTTCTTTCTTCTGATCTTTACAGCGATTCAGAATAAATAATGGTAGCTTGGGACAGAGATATAAAAGATGATCTATTGTTGGGTTTTTTCCAGCCTCGTTTTTAATTTAATCGTTTGAGATTTTTAACAGTGAGAATTAAAAGCTAAGATGATAACAGATAATTTTTTCTACCTGTATATTCATATTGATGCATGAGGTACATTAAATCTTGGATAAACATATTTATATATTTTTCACTTAGTACACAGGGACTTGTAACTATTAGGCACAATCAATGGGCAAACATCAGCTAAGAGCAGCTGGTTGCCTTACTCCTCTGATAAACCAGTAACTTAATGTCCTTTTGAGCTCTGGAAAATATAACTTATTTCTAGTTAACAATACATGAAATACATATAAGGGAGGCATTGAACTATCATTTAATTTTGTCAGCTAACAAACTAGAGAAATAGAAGATTTTATTAAACAGAATATTGAATCATAAGAGGACTTGTAAGTAGTTTCAGGAACCTTTAAAACTGACCATGGTTTGTATAGATATTTTGGAGAACACCTGTTTTTTCAGTTGTCTGGCTCCAAAACCCAAGAGATTTGACAATCATGAAGAGTGCACTCATTCAATTATGCTTGTAATGCTGGAAGAATGGTAGTTCGCTGGACTTCATATAATTTTCAAGGATTTTCACAATACAAAGGTGTGATTTTTATACCATTTAAAAATAAGCAAATGTATTTAAAAAAAATAGAAATAACAAGTTCCAGGTAGAAGCATAAATCTACACCTTTTATGAATAAAAAGCTAAAAAAAGCCTCAGCAGCACAAAAAAATAGTATCAATAAAAAAAGTGAACTTCGGAAATTGTTCAGAGAGAATTCAGCTGACTCCAACTCATTGAAACTGGTTCATTGACATCCCTCTGGTATTACGCTTTATTTTTAATTCTCTTCTAATATAAATTAAGAGAATATTATGCCTTTCTAATACAATTGAAGATGATGGTTCTGAGCCTTGCCAGGGAAAATTGTAGCAAATGCAAATATCTCCACAATACAGAATGTGGGGTGTTATTTCATTCCTTGCTTCCAGCATCAAGATTTTATAATTTATGTCTCATTTTGGTTTTGTTGTTTCTTATTAAAGAGTGTTTAAAACAGAAGGGTAGAGTGGATTTATGTCACTTAATTTTTGGTATTTATAAATCTAAGCTGATTAACTACAGCTTGATTCAGTTGTACACACATGGGCACCTTATGTCACTGAGGTACTCTGAAGAATCTCACTCTTTCCCCATCTGTCAATCCAGAAGTACCTGTGTTCTGTGTTGTAACTCATAATCTTACGAAGATATCACAGTTAAGCCAAATTTTTGCTCCCCTAGGTTTCTGTTTATACAGCCCATACTTCCTCAGCTTCCACATGGTACTGATGCAGGAAAAAGCCTTCTTGAAGTCAAGATGGGCCACCTACAATCTCCTTCTCCTGGTACACCATCATTGAGTAGAAAGTGCTCCATTTGGTCAAGAAAATTTAGCTTTTTAAACTATGTTACCTTCCTGCCGATCATGCACTTGTGAATGCACTCTCAGTAACATGCTTCATAATCTTACCAAGTACTGAAGTAAAATTAATTGGCTTTTAGGTTCTTGAGTTATCCTTCAAAATAGATACAGCATGATTTTCTGAGTTGTTGGTGAAAAATTCTGAGTAGTATTATTTTTCATAAAGGATTGACAGCATTAGTCCCGTTCCATCAGCCAGTTCTTTCAAAACCCTCATTTGAATTAAATGGTCAAACACTCAAAAAATTAAAATGCTTAGCGATGATTTACATTTTTACCACCTCTGTTGTCTGATAATTTCCTGTAAGCTTCCTTTTTACATTTTCATTCATGAAAAAGTTTCTTGCTTAGTAAAATAAGCTATCTTCCAAAATTGCCAGACTTCTAGAGCACATCCTCTTTGCTACATGAACAAAACTAGATTTCTGACCACAGAATCTTCTGATTTTCATCTAGAGACATTAAAAAAAATGTCTCTGGCTTAATGCTGGAGCCCAATTCAGGCAGGGAGAGTGTTACACAGAACGTGACACTCTCTCCTCTGTCTTTATTCTTCTTTAACCATCTGCACTCATTCCTGGATAGCTCCTGTTGTGCTATTGCGCAAGTTTCTGTGATTCCCACCGTTGCATAAACTTGTCTCTGTACAAGAATTTCTACTTCTTCCTCTTTATTTTGTTAAGTACTTTGTGGTAGTTTACAGATGCTTAAAAAGAGCTGCTGAATGTCCTCTCTTCTGAGAAGGAAATGAGTCTTCCTTATTCTATGAGAATCTCCTCTTATATAATGTTGGATCTTTGTGCCTATCATCCAGTCAGCTCACGTTAAACCTTTTCTTACTATGTAAATAAGTTTGGGTTTACCAGGGGTTTTTTAGGTGTATTTTAATCTATTACCAATATCTTTCTTCATCAAAATATGCTTAATATACCAAGTAGATATGCAGGCAGGAGTTACATTATTGCATATGAATGTTCCTACCATAGTCTTTCCCTTGAATAGAGAAGAAGAAATTATTGTGGCGGGGGGGGAAGAAACAATCAAACAAATTAAAATAAACCATAAAGTAAAAAAAAAGAAGCAAAATCAAACCAAAGAGTTCAGTCATGCAGAATTGAGTGCTCCTCCTTCTCAGTTTCAAGAATCACAAAAGTTTTTTCATCAGTTATTAGTGAAGAGCAGAAAATTCTCTTGCTCTCAAAAGGCCTCCTGAGAGCTTTTCTTACCTTCTTGCTTCTGTCTTCTCTTAACCTTCCTTCCTATCCACTGTTATTGGACTCAGGCTGCTGCCTCTTACAACTCTTTCAGGAGATGTTGTTTATCTTCTGTTCTCATCCTGGGTGTCACAAAGCACATTTGCATTTTCTTGCATCCCTTCTACTTAACACCAGAGCACCTGTATCAGAGCACATATTCCAGATGGGACATCCCCAGTTCTGTTCCTGGCCCTACCCTAGGGAGGACAGCAGGCATACTCTGTATTTGAAGATACGGTATAAGACACTCAGGATTTTATCTTGCTTTTTTCTACTCTATTTCTCAGGTATTAAAATGATGTGCATTGGGACAAGAAAAAATAAAAGCTCTGTTTTGACCTGACAACATCTTGAAAGTTATATAAAAATGACATTAAATTATATTGAAAACTCATACCAGCCACCTTAAAATCTCTCTTCTACATAAAAGTGAAATGAGCTTATTTTATTTGGTTCTTTAAATAATAAAAAAAGGTATTTCAGTTGTATACATGATATTTTATTTTTATTTCCTATAGTGGAAATTTCTATTATTGCACTGCCTGCAAAAAAAAAAGTGAATTTAAAATATGCAAAAATCAGAGCAGAAACTATAGTTTTATACCTTTATGTATATTTTGAATATTATCAAATTATTATTATTTGAATAGTATGCTGGAACTGTGAATGCCAAAGCTTTTTACAATTTTGAGAAGCAGAGAATGTCACTTTTTTTCCTAAATAAAAAGTACATTTTATAACATGTTTGAAAAAAAAATTGGTCATTGAAACATGTAAAATTGCCATAATTTCCCAAGAGTTCTTTATTAAAAGAAAGGAAAAGATTTTGAATCTCTGATAAGACTCTCTTCTATGTGAAAGATCCATGTAATACATACCAAAAAATCCCACTGTGACTATATATACTTCTCCCATATGCACACTGTGTGCCTCACAGTTGCAAACCTACAGGCTCTATATCATTAGCTGAAAGAAATACAACACATTTGGAAATAAGTTGGAACTCATTTGGAATGATGGAATATTCTTTCTTCGGAAAAAGTGAAAGAATAAACTAGATAACACTAAGGAAGGATGATAGCAGAAGGAGGGGAAGAACTGGAAAAATAAAATTATTGTCAGCTTGCATGAATAAACAAGTCTTTTTGCCCCCTTGTCCTATAATTAAGTGTGACTCATAAATCAATATGTAAGCCATAATCATGGAAATAGTTAAATTTCATAATTTAATTAATTTTCAACATAGTTCACAAACATTTTATACAGGTGAAATTACTGATTTGGTATGGGACAAATAATTTACTGTGTATGAGGGAATATATGTAAAAATTCTGATCTCTCATAAACTTTGTGCTCAATGAGAGGAAAACCTCTCAACTACCAGTGCAAAGAGATCATCCTCCTATTTTCTCACAAAGTCCTGGTCTTTGTTCTTTACATTTACCTCTTTTTCTTTTTTTAAACTTAACATTTTTTTCTTTATTTTGCACATTTGAAATGCACAAATTTCTCAAATGTTTAAAGGTTTCAGTCAAAATGTTCTAATAGGAATTTGATCACTGGGCTTAGGCATGCTCTCCTGATGAACCCTGTCTCTTTTCTCTCTTTTGTAAAGAATTTAAATAGCTGTACCATCATCCACCTTTACTTTTCCTAATAATTAACAACATAATTATGCATCTCGATATTTTACATAATTTTGCTTTATATATCTTACTGTATTTTATTGTATTTTACATTTTTTTGTGCTGGTGATATTTTTATGACCTTTCTTGAAAAGTTGAATTACTTGAATTTCAGCTCCTACTTACTTATTCACATTTTCACTAGATTCCCATTAAAATTTGAGATGAAGAAATAAAGTCAATTATCAATACTGAAGACAGGTTTACAAAATTCTCAAAATGACATCGAGAAATGTATTCTAGCTAACTAAATATAATGGCAATGGGAACAACAGTTTTATGGCTTGAAAAATCTCTATTATAAATATGATTTTCAATAGATGAAGTTAAACCATGCATTAGCTTAATTCTTATTTACAACCTCTAGTGCTTTGTTTTTAGTGTTGAGGATAGACCTGATTTTTAACTTTCAGTGTCCTTTTCAGATATACATGTACATTGTTCTAACAGCCAAAACACGAATTTGTTTCCAAGTCTCAGGCTAAGCTTTATCTTTACAAGTTTAATTTAAATATAGTAATTAATATTTTAATCATTAGCAATTTACTCATTTGCATGGGATCATGAACAAAACATATATCTGATTTAAAGTTATAATGCATTACAGAAACTGATCATTCAGACACTAAAGGACTGAAATTCATTCATGATTCTAATTCAGTATTACTGAAATATTGTAACTGTAGTGAGATCGTAGGAAAAGAACTGCTGCAAGCATCATCTCCATTGTACCAGACTTCTCTAATTCTGTGTGTACGTATGTGTGCGTATATATATGTGTGTGTGTGTATTTACATATATATAAATATTTATGTATGTTATTTAGTTGTTCTGCTTTCATTAAATTATTTCATACTGATGTTATATTTTCAAGCAACCAAGATGCAAACATACTGTCTACTCAAAAACAAGGCAAGGGTAAATCAAGAATCGAGAACAAATGTTTATTCTCTTTCCTTCAGTTTAACAGTGGGGCCTGATCAGCACAATCAGAACCTATTTATTTATAAACATTTAGTCAAAAACTGCAACTGATTAACGAAGACAGGCTTTGCTAACCATTCACGGATTTACATAACAATTAGGAACAATAAGGTGTATTTTTAAGGTTCTATGAAAATAATCACTGACTAGTTATACAAAAATTCTTGTACTGTATATATTCTGATTAGCTATAACTGCATATTCTTTTCCAAGTTTTTCTACTGAAAATTTCCAAGCTGTTTATTAGTAAAAAGATACCAGCTTTGTTCTTCAGTCTCCCAAGCTCAAAAAGAAAACTTGTGACGATCTAAAGAAAATTAGAAAAACATGGTACAGAGAAAATAACATTGTGAAGTCATGTGTAAAAAAAAACCCAACCCATGGAAAATCCTTTACTCTCATTCCTTTTCTTAACTCAAATCTGTTTCCTCTGTTAGACCATTTAGACATGAATATTTGCCTTACTTTGCTACACTTCTAATTAGAAGGGATGCATTGAGTAGTTCTGATAAGAGTACCTTTGCTCCATTTCTTACATGAAAGAGGTTGAAGAGAGAGAACGAAGAGTCCAAATAGACACACACTAGGATGCAGAGGAGAAAAGAGGAGGAGAGAAGTTTACCAAAGGCACAATCACTTAATTTTAATCATGACAGCAGGGGCAGATTGTGTGCCTGATAATTGGGGGAATAACAAGTTTGATATAATTCTGAAAGATAGATCAGCATATATTAAAGTTAGAAGGAATCCACACAGAAGGATCACAAATTCTGTGGGATGAGAGCATTCCTCAAGAAAGCAATAGAAAGGAATAAGGAATAATAGTGTGTGTGGTATGTTGACCCCAGCTGGCCACCAGATACTCACCAAGCTGCTCTATCACTCCCCTTGCTCACCATGACAGGGGAGAAAAGATTAAAAACTTGTGGGACAAGATAAAGGCAATTTAATGATGAAAAGC
Source organism: Acrocephalus scirpaceus scirpaceus (assembly GCA_910950805.1). Taxonomy (NCBI): domain Eukaryota; kingdom Metazoa; phylum Chordata; class Aves; order Passeriformes; family Sylviidae; genus Acrocephalus; species Acrocephalus scirpaceus. The sequence goes on along the minus strand of OU383774.1, from coordinate 64,425,077 downwards.
AAAAACTCTGTAGAAGTAAAGCAAAACCGAACAAGAATACTTATTCTTTACTTCCCACCAGTAGTTGATGTCCAGAGACTTCCAGAAGTAGGGCCTCAGTACATGTGACAATTACTTCAGAAGACAAACACCCTAGAAATGAATGCCCCTCTCCCCTCACTCCTCCTTGCCCACTCTTGCCCAATCCCAGCCTACTCGCTTTAACACTGGGTGCTGTAGAGGCTGCTTAGAGAAACAGCCGTGATGTTGTGTAGGCACTGCTGAGTGATAGCCAGAACACTGATGTATTATTGTCTTGGGTTAGGTAACCAAAAAATGTGTATTCTACTTCATTTGTTGAAAGCAGTTGAGATGTTTTTTCTTTATCTCTTGTAACTCCAGGGCAGAGGGGGGCAGATGCCTTCTGATAATGGCCCAGCCATTAAAGCCAAGTGGGACATTGTTTCTTACCACTTTCACCACCAGTCCACCCTCCAAGGGGATATCTTCTGCTAATGGGCCATTAAGGCTCACCAATGACATGACACATTACATCATCCCATTGTGAGATGCTCCACCCAGTGTGGGGGGAGCCAACTGTTCCTACCTGGATAAAAACTGGGGCTCAAGAACACCAAGCACCTGTATCTGGGGACCTGGCTTTCCAGTCTGGACCCCAGAGGAAGACCAGACCACTGGACCCATCTGACCACAGCTGGACCCTTTCTTCAGGAGCATCTCTACTCCACAGAACCACATCTGTTAGTCCAGGAGGATTTATTTGGACAGCTTCCAACACCCTGACCAACAGGCTGTCAGGTCGTATCTCTGACCCTGTCAGGGTTTCACCAGGACTTCTGTTTGCCTGCTTGCTTGTTTTTTTGTACTATTACATTTGTATTCTTTTTTTTATATATTTCCTAGTAAAGAACTGTTACTCTTACTCCCATATCTTTGCCTGAAAACCCTAATTGCAAAATTATAATAATTTGGAGGGAAGGGAGTTTACATTCTCTGTTCCAAGGAAAGCTCTAGCTTTCCCTGCCAGACAACTATCTTTCAAAACCAAGACAATTATCAATACCATTCTAGATATAAATACTCTCTTTAAATAGTTCCCTTTGGATGTGCACAGCTCTTAAAAAATTGTAATTATGAGAACAGACTTAATTTTGAAAAGTAGGTGATTAGTAATTTGTTGTTCTTGCCTCATATTACCATCCAATATGTGATTTAGTATTTTACTTTCATAATAAAAACATCTGTGTCTTTTAAAGCGATCTTGTTAGGTAAGTGTTTTGTTAGTTCATATCCTCAAAATAAGTCAGTGTCAGGAACATCATGTTTTATTCTTTGAGAAGACATGTCTGTTCTGCATCTAACTCTTGATCACATCTATCCTTGTGATCAAGGTTCTATCCTTGCAACTTGTAATTCATTGATTTAGCTTTACAAGTTATGGCTAAAGACTTCTCTAAGAATTTTATCTAGAAGTAAACAGAAATTCTTATGGACAGTTAGAAAATCTCATGTGAATTCTTTCATCTTTATCTTACAAGAAAAAGAATACCAGAAATAAAAGCCAGGTAGATTAAATATGTATAAATGCATGTAGACAAACCTAGAATTGCTATAATATGAAAGAAATCAGCAACTACTGGAACAATCACTTGAACATTAATTTAACAGACTTAATTAATTCCAGAAGGAAGTATAAACAAATGTAACTATAGAAGTCAAGTTTATAACAACTAATATTATAAAAATGAATTATTTTGCTTTTTATAAATAACCATTTTTTCCCACAGATAATGAACTCTCCACCTTGTATGTTTAACCTTTTGTGGTGTTACTATAATCTAGAAAATAAAGACCTTCTGGGTCACATCATTACCATGTCTGGTATATTATTTCAATTGTAAAATTAAAAAGCATTATTTAAATAAAAATCACAAAAATAGTTCTGTAAACGTGCTCTGAAAAAGAAATATTTCCCTTGAAATATCTAAAGCTGAAATACTTTTATAGGCACCTCTACCTCTGCCTTACTCTCTTCTTAAAAGTGCTGCTTTCAAAAATGTTGGGATAATGAAACCCCAGCAGATTTTTAAGCTTGTTATTATAAATGTACTTTTCATATTAACTGGGCTGGGGAAAGGGGAGTCAAAACACTAAAATCCTGAAGAGGACAGACACATAAAGAGACAATTTAATATAAAAACATAAATCTCAGTTCCAACATGAAAATGAAATCTCACAGACTTCCTCTTTCTGTGCTCTTAGCACTAGCTAGCCTTGATATTTAAAACAAATTGTAAGTCTAAATTGTGGGTGTGCTAAACTGAATCCATCTGGAAATACTTTAGATTACAAGAAGCAACTTGACAGTGTCTCATTTATGAGCTTTTCACCAAGAAATAAAGGAAGAATAGGTGTAGAAAACTAGGCAGTTTCTGGATAGTATCATGTTCATAAAATGTTTCTCTGTATTAAATGGATCTACAATGATTCTTGAGAGTATTTCAGGAAAAACTTTTGAACTGTAGCTCAGTTTTTGTGTAGTTAATAAACTTGATTTTTGTAACATAATCTCTGAAATATTGACTCTATTACACATGAATTTCCATTGATAAATCTTGTTATGAATGATTAATATATACATATAAGCATTACAGGCATAATTTCCTTCCAACTACTGAACTAAAACTGGACAGTGATTTCTCTGACATTTGATGTGGTACTGCTGCTAAGGCATAAATTACTTTGAGCAATACTGAAGAGCTGTCCTTTTTGTGTTTACCTTTGGCTCAAAGCACTCAGATATTTATTTTCTTTGCAAGGTCAAATTGCTTCCCCTTTTACAAATATGCAGAAACAGATCAGATTTTACATGGAAACCAAAAGAGCAATAATAATTGTGGACTTCTTTTACTTAAATTAGTTACTGTGCTGCAATCAGAAAATAAAATAAAATAAAAAAAAACCCTAAAAATATTGTAGTGTTAAATGGATGCTTTAAAAAACAATGTTCATCATGTCCTTTCTGCTCTCTATGATCAAAAGATTTCAATCGGTGCAGAATTAAATTTTCATTTCTCTCTAGTTTAGAAACAAAGTGCTTCAAACTCCACACTTTGTTATTTTATTCAATATATTGAAATAAAATAATTGATATTACTTGTCTTCCAGGGAAGAAAAATATGAAAAATAATAGTTTCTATTTTTCTTCCTCTGATAAAACCCAGTGACTTCAAAAAGATGTCTTATAAAGGCAGATAATCTATGTCTGGATAAAGATTCATAAACCACAGAATCAAAGAGTGATAGATTCATGGAATCACAGAATAGTTTAGATTGGAAACAAATTTTAAAGATCATCTAGTCTAACCCCTCACCCTTGGTAAGGGAAATATTGCAATAGATTAGATTGCTCAAAGCTGCATTCAATCTGACCTTGAAGACTTCCAGTGATGAGACATCCACAATTTCTCTGGGCAGATCTGTCCAGTGTCTCATCATTCCTGTTGTTAAAAAAAAAAAAAATCCTTATGCCCAATTTAAATCTAATGTTCATAAGTTTGGAACCATTTCCCATTGCCCTGTCCCTATAAGCCTTGTTAACAAGTCTTCCTCCCTGTTTTTTAAAAGTTTCCTTTAAATACTGAATAGTGTCATTATTTAAGCCAAGCAAGCAACTAAGCATGTGTATCTTCCTAATTCTTTTACTGTCATGTCCAAAAAATACAGCATTCAGTGCTTATCCTCCTGTGGTATCTAAATGTAGAATAGGGAAAAGTAGGAGAAAGTTAACGGGGCAGACAAGGTAATCTCATTTAAAGTCATATCTGTAATAATCATATACTAACAGAATCCTGTCCCCACTGATGTAATTGCTGTTTTGTAGCTTGTTGTAACAATAAAGGGAAAAAATATGAAGAAAGACTATAAGGGAGTCACAGAAAGTTCTGGAAAAGGAGAGTTAAACAAAAATTATTATAAGATCTAGTTGAAAGATAACTCAACTAGTTTTAGCTCTGAGTCAGTTGACACTAAGTGTAACAGCTGGTAACTGCAAATAGTGAAAAAAAAGGTCTCCTGTTCTTTAACTGTCATGATCAGGCTTTTTTGAACAGATGACCACCTTAACTCTATGTCAGAATAAAGCTTACAGTTCAGTGATAATCCATGGCAGGGGATAGGTCTTGTCTGAGACTAATAATCTTTCCTGTACTCAATACTTTTTAATTATGTCCACATTGTTTTCGGTTTTTTTTTTTTTTCTCTTTTTCTCCTTTTGGCAAGCTATGAATCTAATTATCTCTAAGCATAAATCTTAGGACAGTATTTTCTGAGTCATGATGGAAGAAATTTCTCATTTAAAAACATAAAATTTTGATACACTCTGAGTTTTAAAATAACAAACATGTATTTAACATTCAAGTTTTTAATTTATGACAGTGAAAAATGATGAAAGTACAGTAACAGCTCAAAAATGTGTTTTCAACATGATTTTATTCCAAATGTATAAACAAAAGTAGGAAAAGTGACAGTCTTGACAGAAAAAAAAATAGCAAAAAACCCCCCAAAAAACAATGCTTAGGGAAATTAAATTTTGACTGGAAAGGTATCAAATTAATAGAAAATATTTTTTTTTAAAATATTATTATTTGTAGTGATTGAAAAAATGCTAACATGATGTCTATTAAAGCAGTGAGTTGGGCATACAACTCTGCCAGCATTGAGTTGTATAATTCCCAATAGGAATTATTGTAGTTATGCATACAACTGACATATCTCTTCTGATCTTAAGGAAAAAAAAATCTCTAATTTTTGAACCTGTGTATTATTTAACCACTGGATTACAGCAAGTCTTAAGGTGACATAACAGTCCATTGAATAAACTCTTATTTCTATATTTCATAGTGGTGAATTTTAACTAATCAAGTAAAAGCAATCTTAGTTTATAATTTTGATTTCCATTTCTCTTGTGAACCTTTACAATCATTACCAATCTGGTTCAGGTACACGATTACACAGTTGTCAAAAAAAATTCTGAAAGCATTTTATTCTAAAGTAAGGATAAGTTTCTACAGACTTTTGGCAGCATTATTATGTCTCAGTTTACTGAAATTCACCGAAGTAAAAATGTGTTAGGAACAAGAGTAATATCTCTTAATCATTTACAGCTAGAAGAAATCCTTCTTTAACATGAAGTGTACAGTGAAGCATTCATAGTATTTCTTAAAAGTTTTTCCCCTGGTGTCTGCATTTCATAAGAGTAAAAAGAAGAGAAGGATTTTGTGCTAGGAAAATTACATTGCTGGATATGGTTTTTTGTTTTCTTTTTTTTTTCATTATAATAACCAATTTATAGACCAATGACATTTTTATTTCAAGTAACCTCAATCTAGAACTCTAAGAAAGCTTAGAGAAATTAATGTCAAGATTCAGTTGCTCTTCCTCCCTATTTACCCCTATGGGGTGAGAGCAGCAAAGTTTTGGCAGTGTTGGGACTGCAGAGGTGGTTCCTGCTGGGAGCCACTAGAAAGCTTCCCCTGTGTCCAACACAGCCAGTGCTAAATGCCTCAGAGAGACCTGCTGCTGGCCAAGGCTGAAACTACTCACAGTAGTGGTAGTGCCTCTGAAAACCTGCATTGTGACAGCATCCAGAGAGAGGAATGAGAGAGAAACAACTCTGCAGACATCAAGGTTGGTGAAGAAGGAACAGGAGAAGGTGCTACAGGTGGTAGAGCAGAGATATTTCCCTGCAGCCCGTGGTAAAGACCATGCTGGCACAGGTGGATGCCCAAGGAAGGTTCTGACCTCTCAGGCTCTTGACAGGACCTGTAGCCCTGTGGACAGAGGAGCCCACATTTCACACTTTAGCAGGTTTGGTGGCAGGACCGGTGACCCTATGTAGGACCCACTCCTAAGCAGTCTGTTCCCAAAGGACTGCATGCCATGGAGGGGATCCATGCTGAAGCAGTTACTGAAAAACTGCAGCCTGTTGGAAGGAACAGGTTTTAGAAACCTATGGGGGATTGTTTCCTGTGGTGGGGATCCCAATGCGTGATGAACTGACTGCAACCCTCATTCCCCATCCCCTGCAATGCCGGGGCCGGGGTGGGGATGGTTAGAGAAAATCAGGAGTGAAATTGAGCCCAAGATGAAGGGAGGGATGAAAGACAAGGGGTTAACATTTGGATTTATTACTCATTGCCCTACTCTGATTTGATTTTCGCAAATAAAATTTATTTTCCCTAAGTTTTTTGCTTCTGTGATGGTAATTGCTGAGTGATTTCTGGCTGTCATTATCTCAACCCACGAGCTTTTAGTTATGTTTTCCCTCTCCTGTCCAGCCGAGAAGGGAATTAATAGAGCAGCTTTGGTAGACACCTGACCTCCAGCCAGGGTCAACCCACCACACCTTCTCTTCCAGAATAACAGCAATAGTTGCCACTGGCATTATTTGTGTGACTGCATCTATGCAAAACTTCAAATGCACTACCTTTTTAAAACATACCTTTCCTATACAGATGGTTCCTGCTCAAACAAGAATTTCCATTCCTGTATCTTTTTACATCAGCATGTTCTTGATGCATGCTCAAAGACTTGGAAAGCTCTTTCAGGATCATCTTCCAGGAAATTATTGCATGAAAACAACCAGAAGTCAAAACCTTACATGCATGTTTTTGGCTTGGTACAAACTAACATAATCTAAATGCAGGGCAGTTTTTGGGAATATGCTATCTGACAACACATTGATCCCAATTTCTGTATCAATTTCTCTATTACCAAAGCATCATATCTGAAGTGAAGATGATAGAAATCTGAAATACTTTTTTTTTCTGCCATGCATGATATATTTTCTAATCTCTTTTTTTACGAATGGAGAAAGCTTCCAAACAGAGCAGCTGAGGAGCTTCTCATTTAGGATAGTTCTTCCCTAGAAAAATGTTTGACTGTCTGAAAATAGAAGTCCTGTCTGTCATTTCCAGGTGGCCCTGTGGACAGAGGAGCCCACAAGCCCACTTCAAGAACTCATTAGAACTCAATGAAATATATAAGCCATTCAAAGCTCAGAGCCTTAAGGCATAGTTCTCCTGAAACTGAGTTGATCCATCTGAAGATGGGCTGCAATAATTGACATATTAGGGACTATCTTATCACCTCTCTCTTTCCTCACAAGACACAAATATCCATCTTGCACTAAAGGGAATAAGGGGACATTTTTGTGATGGAGAGTGTAGTGATGCCACCACAGTTGCATTCAGAATTAACAACCATTTCTCAAAGGCAGGTAAGCACAACCAATGAAACCTTAGATCAAATGTAGAGAAACAATTCCCTTTAATGACAAAAACTCCAAGATATGTGACCGTAGAGTGTAAAATATCAGAGAGAACAGTACAGCACACTTGAATCTGAAACAGCAGCTACTGTGCTGCACATGCTTTACAGAGGGTTCCACTATGCTGTCAGTAAATGTACCATCATCAGGCTTTTTACACAACCATAACAGCAATCATCTGCTGGTCAATCTAGATCTGTGTTTTCTGGTATTACCTGGCTCGTGTTGTCTTGCACTCCTGGGGACAAATGCTGCAGTCTTGTGACTGTTTGCTCATACATTCTTATTCTAGAGGTGTCAAGTAAAGGTGTCAAGTATTTCAAAACAAAGAAATTGAATGCACATACAGTATTTTTTCACCATATTGATAGCATCTAGTTACAGCAAAGTTATTAGTATAGGTTAGATTTCTTTGTTTCTGTTTTTCCTTTTTTTGTGGTTTTTGTTTGTTTGTTTGCTTTTGGTTTTTTTGGGGGTTTTTTTTCTGTTTTTTTTTTTTTTAATTTAGGCTATAAGACTACATTTTATAAGGTTCTTAAGATTTAGCATAAAGTTCTGTTTCTTAATGATGTAACTGATACTGACTTGCATAATGTTAACAACATAAATTCATTATGAGTTTCAGAGGAATTACTTGCAAGCAACTACAATTAATATGGGAGCATTTACCTGGTAAATCTTTTTTAAATGAGTGTGATGTAATAGCTAAGATGTTAAAACATTTTCATTTATTTATACCCTTGGGAAAGATTCAAGAGCAAAACTGAAAACAGTAAAGATAATTTTGTGGAATTGATATGCCTGACACAAACACTGTTTACATCAAATAAGACAAATCTTCATTGAATTAATTTACTGAGGTTATTAAATAATGACAAGACTTAAAATCATTCACTCTAAAAAAATCTCAGTTCTTTCTTCATAAGGCAGTCTTTACACATGAATAAGTTAAATTTTAACTCAAAATGAAAGCCCTTAAAACCTCCTCCTCCAAAAAACTGCAAATTTGAAAGCCTTAGCCTAGTCTTTCCTGAGAACTTATTCCTTAGCTTTTTTTTCTTTGCTTTGCTTCTTTCTGAACAGCAAGAATAAAGATTCTTGATTTGTCCTTTGTGCCATGATGTTAATCAAAGTAACCAGAGTAACCAAAATGACGATTAATGACTTAACTAATTTCTTCAGAAGACAGCTATGGATGTTAAATTTTCCAAATTGTTCTTTTACATAGTGTAATTTGTTTTGATTCTCTACCATGGTTAATTGTTCCACTTTCTTCTTGTTCTAGACATCACTCTATTTTTTCTAGTTATAGTAATAGAACTATCTAAACATAACTGCACTAAATTCAGGAAATTCATCTTGATCTGAATGGAGGTGGTTCCTGTAGCCATCTGGCTATGACCTTGTATGAGCTTATGTAAGTAATGTCTAATGACATGACATTGTGGTTGAACCTTTCTTTTCTTTTTTCCTTTCATCCCTTCTCATCTCCTGCAATTCAAACAGTTATCTTCCTAATAGCTATGACACACCAACATTAAGTATCACAGAATTCGTGGAATTGCATTATGTTTGGAAAAAAGAGAATGTATCGTGAACTTGTAATCTTGAATCAGCTTCTAGAAGACAGACATTTTTATATGAAGACATCATCACAACTGTCTTGAATTACCCCAGTTATTGGCAGCCTTAGCAGAAGGGCTTACAACTGAAAGAATGCAAGAATCTGGTTATTTGAGAAAATGCTTTTGGAAGAAAACATTGAAGCTTGTTAGAACAATGTTAAAGAAAACCTTGTATCTTCTCTCAGCTGAATTTACTACTTCACTTCAAACCACTTTTAATTAGTAGGGGTTTTAACTAATTTCTGTATTTCTAGTGCCTGACTAAAGATTTATCATACACTATTTAAGAGGATAGAATAGTGTATTTTTTAGTCCCAATTCTAATGCAAAAAAGCATATTCCATCAATAGGAATCAAAAGTAGGTTGTCATGGTGCTATCTTTGTATTTGTTTGACCAAGATGTTTTTCACACAGTTAAATGAATACTAGTGAATCTGGGAATGTTGTGAAAATCTTAATACACTTTTATGTACTTCCAAGGTTCCCATCTGCATTCTGATCCAAGTGATGAACTGCAGATTCTTTTCAAATGTATATTTGCAGCTACAGAACATTACTGTGAAAGCACAGACACTGTGAAGTCTTTCTTAACACACAATATTCACTAAGTCTAAAAGCATTTGAAATGTCTCTGTTAATGGATAAAAACTGGCTCTGAAGATTGAAAATGTGCTTCCTGCAGAAAGTGATATACACACAAATAAGCGCAAGATGTAGCTATGAAAACAATCCAATTTCAAAGCAATCAAGAGGAAAGAGTTTCAATATATATGACCCTCCTCTGAAAAAGAATTAGCTTTATTCAGTGTTTGTCAGCCTTTGCAGAGATGTACCAGTTTCAATCAGTGAATGATACCATCTATAAAAAAACACCTCTAAGTTTATCAAGAACATATCAAGAAAGGCAAATTAAAATTCAGTATTGAAAAATTCCACATTCCAAAGAGCTAGATACAGTTCTGATATGGATAAAGGGCCATCCTAGTTAGTAATAAAACATAAGAAGATTGTAAGCAAGTATAAAAACATGTAGGGCATTCTTTTTATAACAGTTACATTATGATTATAATCACTTGAAACCTATCAGTTAAAAAGGCCAAAAAATTAAAAAGAAATTAAAAAAATTAAAAGTTTCAAAAAATATATTTACCTACCTTTGATGTACATGTTGGCTTCAGATACTTAGTATCCATTTCCACTTTGAAATGGGAAATAGATGCTTACATTGTAACTTCAGCTTGTCCTTCCAACATAAGGTCATTATGTATCTGCTCTCTATTTTTTACACCAATATTTCCTGTATTTCAGAAATTATGTAAATTGAAGTTTGTATGTTAAAGTGACAATCACTGTGGCCACAAACGTCTGTAGAGAGACAAAATCATATCTGGCATATCTCTCACAACAGCAGCATATCTAACATGTCACTAATATATCTACTACTGCAAAAGATATAAGGATTATACACTATCAGCACATCATGTGCCAGGTAGCCTAGTCGAGAGGACTTACCAAAACAGAGAAAGAAAGCTGCTTGATTTAATATGCACATGTCTTGGACAGTTACTTTGACAATCTTAATATAACCTTTCCATCCACCAGTGATCACAGCAGATGGTAGCGTAGGAATAAAAACATATAGTCACAGCAGCATGGCTATATGCAGTGCTTTTATTGGGCCCAGAGAACAGGGGTTTCCTTCGACCCAAATCCGTTCTGCAGAGATACATTCGGATTTACAATTTATACCTTTTAGTTACATGAGACATCAATGATTAATTTTAATATTTTCCATTCTTCTTATTGATCCTACTGAAACATAAGACTTCGAGTTTTGAAAGAATATCACAGTTACAATTGTTCTCTATATTCCTACATTATCCCTTGATTGGTCCTAATTACACTTAATAGCTTATACCTACGCATGGTCATAGTTGGTTAACTTGTACAAAGCAAAGCCAGTTACCTAGCCCATGACTACGTTTCACTAGCTTGCTGGTTTCCATCCACCCCCCCACATAGTTTCTGCTTTCCTTTGAAATCTTGATTCTAAGCAGCTAAGATTTTAACCCTAATATTATCAGTAAGCAGATTAGAAAGACCTGAGAGAAGGAAAACAGTGATGTGTAGCGGCGTGTTTTCTAGTTCTTACTTATTGTTAATAATCATTTTTTCTATAATGGTTCTTCCCAAGTTCCCCCTGTACTTCTCCCCATTTAGTACAATCTCCTGCCTGGGAAATTCCCTTTGTTCCCCTCTGTTGCAATATGTTGTCAATCATCCATTGCTCTCCTCCCAGTGCCTGCCCCCCTCCGGGAAGCCTGCCCCCCTCATTCCAGAGGCTTCGGGGAGGGGCTCGGTCCCGGATCGGAGCAGGCTGGGAATGCCCCACCCCTCGTTTCCTATTTGCTGGCTGTGTGCCCTCCCCGTTTCCCTGATTGGTTTTCCCTCTTGTGTCCACCCCCTTCCCCTAGTCCCTGATAAGCAGTGAGCCTCCCCCAGCTCTCTCTCTGCCTCTCAGCCTCTGCCTCGGGCTGGGGCTTCGCTCAGGGCCCAGGCCCCTGGGCCTGGGCCTGGCTCTGGCCTTGGCCCTCTTAGCTCTCTCTCTCTCCTGGGACTCGAGTGCCTGCACCATGGGGTGCATGTGACAATAAACTCTATCTTGCCACGAGGCCTCCTTCTTCTTACCTTCGTCGAGCCTCACTAACAGCTCTCGTGCAGCTTCTGAACTACCAAGGAGGTAGTGGCCGGTCTGCTAGCCACTGCCCAACCAGACTTGAAACAATTCCCAGCCAGGGCAGCCGGGATTCGCTGGAACACCATCTCCAGCGGGCACAGGGAATTATTTCAGTGATGTATTTACATTTGTGTTATACAAGAAACATACACATTCAGAGCTATTTAACATTCTGTAGGATACTTCTTGACAATGAGGCAACACCCTGAATGCTTTCTATTCCATTTCTTTTTCACTTTTTAACTCTTAACAAAAGGAGAACACACTTCAGGGACTGGTGAAAGTTGAAACTTTTTGAATGTGTCAGCATGTAACACCTCCCTAAAACCTCTCAGAATAGAGTATCTACATATCTGACCCAACTGGTCCACTTCATCCCCTTCCTGGATTTTCATACACTCCACACCTTCATTACTATGGTACTACAAAAAAAACAAAAAACAAAAAACAAAAAACCACCAAATAAACAACAAATTCTGTATTTCCTTGAATAATCTAATTATTCCTGAGTACTCCCCCTTCTATTTCTACATAGAGGAACTGTGCTCATTTCTTTAAGTTAAACACATATTTTAAAAAAATAATTTTAATGCAAAACTAATGAGATGTACTATTTACAGAGGCTGTAGTAGCTATTTTGTCAGGATAAATAGAAACAACTACTGTACATTATCCTTTTCATCGGTAGCTGCATAACTACTGTGATACCAAAAGTATTGTATCTGTGTTTCTAGGCTTGAAAATTGAATAGAAATAGCTTTGGCTATGAGCTTGCTGAGTACTGTGAAGACATTATTTCCATAAGGCTTGCTTGCTTCCTCACTTTGGAATAGAGAACATAATCAAGCTTCACAGGATTTCTTTTCCTGTATAGATAGTTAATATTTACCATTAAGGGAAAGCAACTTTCCTACTCTGACTCCTTCAATTTCAGTCAAATCACAGCATCTAGACAGAGTTATCTGTCTGGCAAACTTCTCCACTTGTCCTTTTCCCTTTTTGGAGATTTTTCATGTGGATATTTGACAGGTTTGGAGCAATACATGGCTTAAGAAGAAGATTGGTTGAAAGCTGAACTTTATGGGACTGGAAATTCTGAAAATATATACAAGATATTTCTGTAAAATGAACTTTTTTTATGTGTCATTTTGTTCAGTTGGACATGAGGAGTAAACCCATTTTTCTATGTTCAGATATTTAAAATATAAACTATGTCTCTATCTCTGTAAAGACACACAGTCCCAAGCAAGATTGGCTGTGATAAATTTATCTTCAAAGCAAGAAGTCTAAAAGATGTTTTATATTTTCTTGCATATTTTCTTTGTAATCAAGATTCATCATCCAAATCTATTAATCTTTGACACCCTGAGAGAATGGGAATGGAACATGGCTTACTTCACAATGCATTCAAAATATTTTTAGCAGAAAAAAAGAGTGACTGTCAAAATACTTGTTAATGTCAAACTATTTTTAGAGTTCTATACATTTGCATCTTGTTTATACAAATCAGAAGAGACATTTTCTCTAACAAAGAATTAATTTCTCCACTGTCTCCAGATTGCTTATATTCGAACCATCCAGAAACACTCATTATAGGATGTTTACTTTAGCTTTTATTACAAGTATGAACCCTATAGAACTCGCTATTAGTGAACTTCACCTGCTTTTTTCACACATTTTACCTACCTGGAGAATCCACACTGCAAAACAGACTTACGGACCCTCAAGCACACATAAGAGTGTCCTTCACTGTTTATACTGTTTGTGAAAACAAGTATGAACGGAGGTAGACCCAGATTACCTCAACACAGGACTATTTGAGGAAGCCAAGGATACTTAGTCTCTTAAATGAGGTGTCATGAACAAATATTTGGAATTATACTGGATATGCCTGAGACATATCTTGCAGTAACAGCTGGACTTGATAAATTTCACTGACACCAGAGATGCTGTATAGCAGCATAGAGTATATATTTCTGCAGGTACAGCCAAAGTCTGTATATACATCCTGAGGCACTCCTATCTCCATGTAGGTGAATGCTTTTAACAGTGCAAAGAACTGGGCAAAATGGTCTGGGAAAGGTGAAGTCAAGGATGCACCAGAGAGTAAAAGTGCTAAGGGGTGGCAGACTGCAATCACAGAACAGAAATTTACTTTAAGAGAGATGTCAGAAAACTAATGTTAAATAACAAAAAACATTGACAAGTTATTTAAAATTATGTAGATTTATCACTAAATTAAGACAATGCATGGTTATCTATAAAATCAGAATTTCAGAGTCTATCTGATATTAAGTTCTGTCCTTGCAGCAATGAAAACCAAGATATTAGTGAAACTATTTAAGGAAAAAGATTTAGATAGTTTTCCAGTAAGCTACATATCTTGACTCACTGTTCATCATTACACAAATTCCAAAACTAGCACAAACAAGGCAGCATTGACCAGAGCTTTTAAACAGTTAAGCAGGAAGAAGCTAAGAAATATTTTAGGGTTCAGTAGTAGTTCTCAACAAAGATATTGTTATTTCAATCTCACTCTTCTAATCTAGCTTAAAGAATTTGTAATATTAGGTTGATGACCTAATAGGTTGTTAATATTTTCTTTCTGTAGAGAAAATTTTAATGAGATAAGCAAATGATGTGTGTTGCATAGTATAACTGAAGCAATAAAAGAATCAGTAATAAATGGTCACATGTACTATATATTTTGAAAAATGAGCTTGAACAAGTCTTTAATAAAGTAATTATTTCTCTTATCATAAATCACTAAAGCTTATTTTCACTCACCAGATATGAGGCAGTCAAGGACAACTGTTTTAAATTTGTCCTTGTTTGTAATTTACTCTTCAAGAAGTTTCTCACAACTTTACTTTGATTAATAGAAAATAGTACTCCTCCATGTGTGATAATAATAATATACAAATAAATAATATACAATTTTAAAACGAATAAAACTTCCACTCTAAAAAGATCTTGCAAAAATACTAGCTAATATATATCAGTGTAATTGCAGGGATGGGTTTGAAGTGCCAGTATGGTGAGGCAGAACCAAACAATTTCTTGTCTTAGAAATATTTTATAAAAATGGTATAATTTATCTATGTACCTAAGCCAATGAGCAAACTTGCACTGTAGTGCAGGAGTTTCATATTGTTAGAGGGGCCAAAGACGTATTTCAAGTGATTTGTACTGAAAAATTTGTGTCAATGGAAGCTATCTGAGCCATTAAACTTTTTCAGCTGGTTTATTTACATTCTTCCATAAACAAGCCCAAAACAAAACCATAGAAAAATTAAATGTTAGGATATCTTCTAGTTTTCTCTAGTTCTTCTCTCAAGATTAATTTAGCATTCTGAAGTCAAGAGTAGTGAATTCGACTTTTAATTTTTATCCCCATTTTTTGCCCTAAATATACGGCATCCATGTACAACAGAGATTTTTGTCATTGTTTTGCTCAAAGCAGAGATACAGCATGTCTTACCATATATTTTGTATATGGATCATGTACAATATTGCAAAAATAAGATTTTGTCACTAAAAGTGGAGTACGCTCAAGTATCACTTCTTAACATTCAGTCATAATTATACCATGAACACAAGTTTTTTGTTAATAACATTTAGTTTTCTAAGTAAAGAGAACTCCCTCCCCCCCGCCCCCTTCAAAATGCAGAATGGTATGACCAACATATAGAGTCCTCATCAGTTTGGACAACCAAGAACAAGAGACACAAACCTGGAATGTTCTCCCATTTAGGTGAGAACAGCGTCTCACATAGGTAACTGTACTTCGGTGCTTATGGATCAGAAATCTACCCCCACTCCTGAATTTCACTTTAAATTTGTCATTTATGCATTATGTTTGGGAAGTTCCTATACCTGAGACCAATAGCCATGGAAGCAGATACTTTTTTTTAAGAAACACAATCAAGATTTCAGAGTCCCAGCTACATCAGATTCACGTCTCTTGCACCTATCACATTTCTCATTTGAAAGAAGCTGTCAAAAATCTATACATTACAAATATAATGTGTATAATTATATAAACACACACACACACTCTGAACCTTTTTATCCTAACTCTAATTCTACAGAAAGCAAGGAGTGTACAGTCTGAATGTAACTCTTAGCAGAAGTGTTTACACAGAGCCAGACTTTCTAGAGATAAGAAGCTTGAAACACACATTCCAAGAGAGCTTCAAAACATAAGAGACTTGTCTGATAAAGGACTATTCCTCATACAGCAGCCACAAACAATGAGACAGTAATCATCCATTGCAAAAGTTTAACTAAATGGCTGTACTACTTCAGATATTGATTAGCACTGAGGGAAGAATAAAATACCCTTTGTTTGCAGCTGCTCTTCCCACAAATTAATATTCAAATTTTAAAAAACTGTACAGTCCAGCAGTTATCATATAATAAACCTATACTGTACATACTTGAAATTAAAATTTAAAAATGCTATTTAAATAATGAATGAATTATCACTTCTGTCTACTGAAAAAAATAATATAAAACAATTGGTGAATAATAATTTAAAAGGCAAAACCCCCTTGAGATTAAAGAAAATACATTAAAACACATTAATTTGTATAAAAAAAAAATCAAAATCCTGTTGTAGTGCCATATCTCCCAATCATTATTGTCTTCCCATCCATCTAACAACCAAGCTGCCAAAACAAAAACCACCCCCCCAAAAAAAACCCCCAACTAAAACCAAAGAAAAAACCGGAAATAGTTGTTACCTGCAAGATGGTAAAATATAAATATCAAACTAACTATATCATTAAACGTTTACATATATGCACTATGCCTACAAATTTCACACACCTCTTTACCAGTTCTCATTTCTGTTCCTACCACTTTAATATTCTTGCCTGGCGTGAGTTTGAGATTTCTACTCAGGCCACTCCTGCTGACTGCACCTGTGATTCCATAAATTCATTACAGCCACAGGGGCTGGGGTGGGAGAAAGCAGTTTAGCAGTAACTAATATTCTCAGTGTGTCTTTCATTCTGTCTTGCACATTGAATTAGGAACAGCTATAATTCTCTTTTCTGGCCTGGAGACAGGAATGTCTACAGTTCTGATCTTAGAAATAAATAAGTAACTAAAACAAAATTTCCTTTCTTTTGAAGCTGTAAGTTTTCTTTCATCTGTAAGTAGACCGCTGATATGTTTTTTAACTTAATTTGTTCAGCAGAGCTGATTCAAAGCTTTGGAACCAAGCAGGCACATCTAACTTTTTCTATCATGAGATGTTGGGCGCTGTCTGCTACTGCAACTAAAGCAGAAGATGGAGTACCTTTGAGCCAAATGAGAGGAATGTGAATTGTGCCTAGACTAATGGATTTTGTTCTTCCTACTGGGATTTTGGGGTTATTACTGCTACTGTTGGAAGATCAGTTTGCTTACCACAGAAAAAACTGCTATTCCTCATCCCTGAGATTTTCCTTCAGCAACACTAATTCACATTGTTAGATTAGTTTCCCAGCTGTACTAAACAAGTATTATGCATGTTCTTTTTGCTGCAAATCAAGTGGACTTTTTTCCTTCTTATTATTCTAGCAGAAAAACTGAATAAATTGTTTATTGTCTTATATAACTTGTTTTGAACTGTAAAACTGTTAGCACATCTTCCCTTAGTACTGAATTTTCTTGGTTTTTAGATGTGGTTTCATGAATTTCTAAATTCGGAAGGTATTACCTTAATGAACCTGGGAACTGTTGGAACAGCTGCCAGTGTTTCTCCTTATATGGAATATTGGATAGATAGGTACATATTCTGCCATAATTCTAGGTCCTTGTTAAAGTAAGCTGTGACAGATAAAAATTAAAAATAAATCTGTTTTCATTTTTACATAATAGTTTGACAGCTAAAGCAGTCATTCAGTGAAGGAGAACACTGGAAATTCTCTTATGTTTCATTTAGTTCAAGATGAAGTGAATTCATAAAGGTTGTACCTCTAGTGCCAAAATCACTAGCTTGTAGAGAAGTCAGAATATGCTCTATGCTTCTCTGTGGACACTGAGCTGCAGTTTGGGTAAGCTCATCAAAGGTTAGTTGTAGGTTCATCAAAGAGTGATGAAGCACCACGCTGCATCTTCCTCAGGAGGTCTCAACTTTGGTGGTTATTTCTTCTTCCTAATTCTGGACCAGCAATATGACATTTAGGTTTTATTTTTATCCATGTCAAAGGGATGTGATAGCGATATTCTAACAAAAAATGCTTTTATGTCTCAGAAGAACAGCTATAAATCCATGCTGATTTGTGATCCTCCTGATCAGATCATTTATTATCAGTAATAAGAAAGCCTTCAGATATGTAGAAGATATGGATTAGGTTTGCCTCTAAGTAGAGTTTAGAATGTGCAGATATTTCTTTTTTTTTTTTTTTCTGGATAGCTCTGAAATAATTTTACTTTATTGTAATGATATCAGCAAAGAGGTAAGGAAAGCAAATTGAAGCACTCACCACGTCCACTGGTTTTCTGTAATCTTAAGGGATGTGTTTTAAATGGCCCTCAACAGTTTTCCATTACTTAAAAATTAGAAAAAAAAAAAAAAAAAAGAAAAAAAAAAGGAGAGACAGTTGAGGAAAAGGAAGTAATATATTTTTTCAGTGTGCTGAATTGTCCTTAAAGGTACATAACTACAATTTTGTCAAGACTGTATACAATTTCAGCAGACTAAATTCCACTCTGTTTAGTGAAGTATCAGTTAAAGTTGCTGGTTTACTATCCAAGTACTTTAGAATGTCATTAAACATCAAATCAGTAAAATGTTTTTTTTCTCCATAGCTACAAAGTCTCCATTGTATGTGTGTATGCGTGCTTGATTTTCACTTCTGATACTGCTGTCACTTCCCTGTCAGAATGGCTGATAAAAGGAATATTTCCCATTTCCATCCTCCAGCTGAGTCCCAAAAGAATATGACAAGGTAGTGTGCACAGTGAAGGTAAGTATTTATTCCAATGCACTCTTCCACTTGTAGGCACAAAAAAATGCATTAGCCAGTCATGTCAAGGATGTTGCCTCTTAGAACATATCAAATTTATTCTACAGATTAAAAGAAGCGAAAATACAGTTAAATAAGATTTGATAAGGTCAAAGTTCTTGTTACTTAGATCTTTGTGCTCTTCTTTGGTATTATCAGGTCAGGACGTTCTTTCTTTCACGCCACTCCTTCCTCTGCTACCCCCATCAGTCACTCTTTATAGGCTTTTAAGTGTTGTGTGCAATGAATTTCTTCAATCCAGTCCCAGTCTTTATTACATTTGCCACAAAGCGCTGACCTTTGCTTTGCATTCCCTTCTACATGTCTTCAAACTGCCTCAATCTACTTTATGAGTTGGGTTAAATGGCAGCAGTATATTTTCCTGTTACAAGGTCATCTTTTCTCATTTTCTTGCTAGTTTTTCTGACAGGGTGACTTGGGGTCTACAATCCTCTCTGAATAGCAGTCCCTAGTATAGCTTATGTAAAGTTCCTTTATAACATATGATATGCATAAAAAATCTGGTTTGTATTAAATTTCTTCTCCATGAGTTCAGATTCATTATATATAGAGTATATATATAATTATACATATATGTATTCATAATTTTTTATATATGTATTCATATGTATCATTATGTATATATGTATTCATAATTTTATATATATATGACTAACTGGGCTTCTACCTTAATTATTGACTCTGAATATGTTTTCACAGATTTTATGGAAGAATCATGAAAAAAATATTCTGAAGCCACATCAAATAAAGTTCATGAACAGTGTCCCCTTTTTTACAATTTGTGTTGACAACTTCATTCTATATTCATTTTGTATGGACTCTTGAATGCTTTATGTACACAAAATCCAGATGACCTAAAGGAATCCATAATCTCATTCCCAGTGGTGATTTGCATCAGATCAAAATGGCTCCCCTTATTTGATATAAGTTACTTAGCATAAAAGTAAAATATGTAAAAGTAGGAATAAAGTTGATTCCTTAATTGGGAAATTGTTACTCAGACTCTTGTACAAGATAAAAAACCCAAACCAAACCAAACCAAACCAAACCAAACCAAACCAAACCAAAAAAAAAAAACAACCAACAAATAGACACCTAACAAAAAAACCAAAACATCCTCAAAAAAAACCCCAAACCCAATTAACCAGCCAAAAAAACCCCAAAATAAACTAAAAAAAAAACCCAAACAAAAACCTCCTCAACAAACAAACAAAAAAAAACCCCACCATAAAAGCAAGGAAACCCTCACCAAAAATCTAAACCTCTCATTATAGGCGTTTCTTTCATAGCTGATTTAATGTTTTAAGGAACATCATCAGAGTTTAAATTACTTGAAAGAAAAAATAATCCTAAAATAGGAATCAAGCTCCCTAATTGCAAATGAAGCCACTGTGATGAAACAAGAAAGGAGGACTTATATGATTGTTGTATATGCTTTTTTTTTCTCACTACAGTTTATTCAGCCACTGTTGAACTAGCTGTTGCTTGATGAGGCACCCTGTTAGCTATGCTATGTCACCACATTATTAGCTCCTTACTAGCTTCCAACTTGCTGAAATAGCAATCAAAAGAAAATTATTCTTTTTTTCTCTTGCCCAGATGACTAATTTTCCTCAGCTTTCAATATTGAGGAAAATAGCCTTTTCCCAATTTCACTGCTGAAAAGAGTGAAAAGAAGATCAGAAGCAAAAAAAAAAAAAGAAAAAAAAAGAAAAAAAGTAATTAGATGTGAATAATAATAATAAAATAATTATAAGTTTATAGTTTGATATAAAGTTTATCACATCAAATCCTGCATTTAGCAATCTTTACGTGAAATTAGGTTTTGTCTAGGGAAACCTATTTGGATGTTAGGAAGGTAAGAAAGTAATCTATCAGAAATGGCATAAGTGTAGTTGAGTCTGCTTCAGATGATATGGAGGATGTTTATGAATATAAAAATACAGGATTTTAGAAGCAGCTTTTGGTGATTTTGTAAAAGTAAAGAGACAGCTTGTACTGAGAACACATAGAGAATTAGATATTAAGCTTGGTTGTTAGGTAGTTACTAAGTAGAAGTCAAGCATTAAGGTAAAATGTATAATGTTGAAACTCAACAAAGCAGGACCTAGGTATTTGTCAAAAATCAAAAATCTATAAAGCAGAACTTTGTGGCTTGAATCCAGCAAAATCAAGCTCCTAATCTTTGGCAAGGGCAAAGTGGCCTGAAAAATAACCAAACCTCCACTGCTCCTGCCCAGAAGCAATGATCAGCCTGAGGAAGGCATTGGTCTTCCTCCCAAGACCCCAGCTCATGACCACAGAGGCATGACAGCTAATTAGAATATGAAGCAAGAGAAGGTGGGGAATGGGTGGATAAGGTGGGTGGTGTGGGTTTGTGGGATCCATGTGTGGACCTTGTCTTGACCAGGTACGCACGGTTTGGAGGAGATAACCCCCCACGTGTCCCAGCTGGAAATAAAACGTACCTGCTTTACAATTTCTAAAAGACTGAGATTTAAACTACTCAGTTCTGTACTTTTCCCTGTATTTCTGAGCAACCAACTGGGGAAAATCTACCTAAGAAAATAACAATCAAAATAATTATTAAATGAACAGCACACTGAAAGTTAAACAGTAAATTAGTTCATTTTTGCATCTGTACATCTCATATATTGAGGAAAGTTCTCTTCCTTAAGATTGCCCATTACGTTATTAAAAAACGCCATTGTTAGTACCGAATGGTTTGACAAAAGGCACAAAAGCAATGACAGGAGTTTTATCAAAATAAAATGTCTTACTCTTGAAATCACTGTCCTGGGGTTCAGCATTTTTGCTGATGGATACATTTGTCTTGCTCTGTTATGGTGAGGTAGCCCTTTCCTGTGAACTTCTAAGTGGATTTTGTTTTGGAAAGCAATTTAATGTTTGCTGATAACATTGATTTGTACTTTGTCAGTATTAACTTTTAAGCTTCTGTTCTGGTCTGCTTAATTTTTTGAAATAAGTTATTTGATTAAGTGATGCTTTACCACCAACAGTTCAGCTGGCTTTCTGCTGATAGTTGGGTTTTCTTTCTTCTGTGCTATTTTGCACTTGCTGAGTCTCTTTATCATTAGAATTTAAAAGGGTAGGTTAGATTCAGACCTCTTCTCCCCCATTCTGCTGTTCTTTTTCTAGATATATCCTAATAAACTGGCTCAGAGTGTACTCTCAGCAAGTTTGCAGATGACACAAATCTGGCAGTAATGGCTGAGTATACCAGAGTGTGATGCTGCCCTCCAGAGGGACTTCCACAGGCTAGAAAAACAGACTGGCAGGAATTTCACAAAGGTCAACAAGAAGTGCAAAGCCCTGCCACATGGGAAGGAACAAGCCCTGGCACCAGTATTCTGAGTTCCACACAGCTGGAAAACAGCTTGGCAGAAAATGACCTGTAGTCCAAGCTGAACCCAAGCCAGTGGAGTGTTCTGGCAGCAAAGTCTGAGGGTAGGGTGGGCTGCATTATGAGAAGCATTGCCAGCAGGTCCAGGGAGGTGAATCCTTCCTTCAACTCAACAGTAGTGGTGCCATACCTGGAAGACTGTCTAGTTCTGGACTCCTGGACATACTTGGGAGAGTACAATGAAGGGCCATGAAGCTGATGGGGGGAGGGAGAAACAGGGGATGGGCAGGGAAGGAACATATTAATTAATCTAAATATCTGAAGAGATGGTGGAAAGTGAGTAGAAAAAAGTTCTTCAGGAGGTTCTATCTGAGCACCAAGAAACACTTTTTTACTTTGAGGGTAATGGAGTACTAGCACAGGTTGCCCAGAGAGGTTGTGGAATCTTCCTCCTGGGAGATATTGAAAAGCAGTGCACACATGGCCCTGGGAAACTGGCTCCAGGTCTCCCTGCAGGAGCAGGGGTTGGACCAGATGCTTCCCATCAGAGCTCTCTTCCAATCTCAACCATGTGAGTCTGTGATTGGGTAGACTCAGTAGCTGCAATAGCAACTTGTCTTTCTAGATGGAGATACATTTGTTTGCCTGGTCGGTTATCTTGTTTTCCCAACACATATTTTATCTTTACTATGAAGTCACCTGGTCTAGTGATCTCCATCTTCTCCCCCTTGCCCCCAACAGAAAAGGAAGTCTCATTTTCAGGAGAAATAATTTACTATTCATCATCACACAAGTAATTCCTTCTATGTCTTTCAAACTGATAGATATTTACCAGAAATACATAAAAATCTCATTTTTTCTAACTTCTCTAGAAAATATGTGCTTTTGCAAGGTCTTTTATAGGAACATACTATGAGCCAAAATCTCTGACCTGTTAGTGCCTCAATGATGCCATGAATAGTAGAACATCACTGTGATAAGGACAATTTAAACATGTCATACAAGATAAAATAAATTATTCTTGAAAATTGCCATATTCTATTTGCTTTGTATTTATCTGATAACTACTAATTTAAATAATCTTATTGAATTTGAAAGAATAAATATGAACAAGAGAAAATTCACCAGATTAAAGATTTCAAAAAATAGCATTATGAGAGCAAAGAGGTTTGGGTTTTTTTTAAGTGAAACACATGTCTTATTCTTAAATATTTCCTAGAGGTGAAGATTGACAATCAGGAAAAACAATTAATATATAAAAGAACCTTATTATCAATTGCTAATAATAATGCCACTGAAGTGTTCAATATAATTCCCTAAAATAGAGAATGTACCTCTACTGTGAAACATGTTCCAGCAAATGTCTTGGAAATTTTACAAGAAAGGTCTACTTCTTTCAGTAAGAGAGTAAAGAGAGCAATTGATCAAATAAAAAGAAAACAAAATTGTGTGCTGATAGGAAAATGTACCCACAGAAAAAATGGTTAAAATTTATTTGGCCATAAAATGCATTTATAAAAAGCTGTTATGATAAAAGGTATGCTCAACATTTCAGAAATGGTAATCACAAGTGAGCACACAGGGCTGCTACAAATATCAGCTTTTCAAACACTGACCCTTTCAAATGCAATGGCTTGAAATTGTAGTCATTAGAACAGCTAACATTTCATATTTATGCACCAAGAAAAAAATGTCAAAAATACTGTTCATAGCTTTGAACTTGCCAAAACACAAATGCAGAAACTTTTCAGACGTCATTTTTCTGAAAAAAGTTCCCAACCCAAACTTGTTCTCTTTATTCCAAAAAGACGGTACTTTCTCTCTGACCATCTCAAGACTAGTAATAAAAAAATAAGTGGAAATTGCATTAGGTTTTTTTCTCTGATCATAACCTGTCTCTGATTAGCTGTGGTTGGATAGTTTGGAATGAATAATTTCAGCTGAGCAGGAGAGTCTAGCACAACAATTTCTGGCTGAACTGCTGTGGAAGGGTTTGTTTTGCACTGTTAAGCTGTTCCCCTGAAATAATTGTGTCAACAGTAAACCATTTTTTAAGATCTACAAGAGATGGCCAGTGTTCTACTCTGGTCAGAATTCATCCCTCTCTTTTAAAGGCTTTGTCTCCTACGGCTCTCAGTGCAATTAGAGAGAGAGAAATGTGTATTGCCAACATGTGATTCAGCCTACAAGCTATGATGTTCCTAAAAGCAGTTATGACCTTGGTAGTTAAACTCAGTTGATGTGAAGCTTATCCCTACCCATACTGCTTTTGAACTGTTGAGCTCTTTGTTATTCATGGCAAGTATGAAATCATAACCTTCTGCACAGACATGGTACTTTTTGTCCTCTCTCTCAAAATAGCTTGTACATTTCCTTTCTTTCCTCTCTTCATCTGTTTCAGAACAGTTTTAGGATCACTTCCAGTGATAATCCTTTGAAAAAATGATGATGAGAGCTTTTTTTCATTAATTGATTAAAAAACAGTTCTTTCCTTACAGGTGTGAGTTTTATTCAGTAATGTGAGTGCACCATATACCAGCAAAAATAACACTACACAGTATACAACTGTATTCTATGAATTGTAATACAGGTTTTGTCAAGTAAAAATGCACATAAAAATGCACATACATTCATACAGACTGTATTCAGATGAAGATATCATTTCTGTGTCAGAAACAGATCTAAGCAATCAGATTTTCTCTCTATATAGTATTCATAGAGTTCCTTTGTATCACCAAAAAAAACTGTAATAGTCTCAGAAAAAATGCAGCTCACTGTAGTAACATACTAAGAAACACCTGCAGTGTCTAAGATGAACAAAGCTTATTAATTTGTCATTAAGCAAAAATGTCCTGTTAACTTCTACTTGGAAATGTGCATGACTTTTTTCTCCCGTTGTGAAGAATTT
Organism: Acrocephalus scirpaceus scirpaceus; assembly: GCA_910950805.1. NCBI lineage: Eukaryota > Metazoa > Chordata > Aves > Passeriformes > Sylviidae > Acrocephalus > Acrocephalus scirpaceus. The sequence continues at coordinate 64,400,093 of OU383774.1, read as the reverse complement.
CCATATCTTTCCTACCAATAAGTTATTTGTAGAAAATAAATGCATCAATAAAAAATGTTATCTTGATCGTTATATCATTAATAATTATAGTAATTGATAATTATACACTTATTGAAACTTTGTATTAGGAGTTATTTAAATTTTTTACTGACTTAATGTTGTTCATGAGTGCACTACACATGAAAAGCAGCTCTAAAAAGAACTTTCCAAAGTATCATGTTTAATTGGAATTATGACATTAATCCGTACTATTTTTCCTCTGAATTATTGCAGACCAGAGATGACTAGTCGAAAACAATATACACTCTGTAGCGTCTTAATTAAGATAAGAATTTTCTATTTTATGAAGATTTTCCTTCTGTTTTTTGTAAAGCCATTGTATCACCTGGAATGTTTTAACTTTAATTTTACTCTTTCTGTTGAGCCAGAGTAGTAATTTAAGCAAGTAACAGATTAATGGTTTCCTTTATTCTCCTCAGAGGACGTTTGCCAAGAGCTTATACTAATACAGGTCAAACTTGGAGCTAAAATAACTTAATAGTATCCTTTTAAGGAAGGATGGTAGTCATTCTTTTGTTTTGCTAATGACATTACATAGTGGCATATTACTGAAAGGTAGGAAAATCTGCAGAGATTAAGAGTGTTATTCATATTCATATTTCACTATAAAATCAGGTCTTCTCTTTAAGAACAAACCTTTGTGCCAATCTGCTCTATTTCAATGCTCAGGGGAAAAACTATATCTGTCAAGTAAGTTTTCCAACACAGCTTAAATCAAATGTCAGGATAAAATTTGTACTCATTCTCTTTATGGACATATCTTTATGAGCATGTTTAATACTCAGAGGAGATTTACAAATAAATAGTTAAAAGAAACTTGTATCTGTTTTGCTCAGCCAGCAGTTTGAAACTCTGAAAGTGCTCCTTAGTGTGAATAAAACGTACTTGAAAATAAAATTTTACTTTATAATTGGGATATCTGAGATTCTTGCTTGCAGCAGCCATCTTGCTGACAAAATACTGATAGAATGATGCCCTATGTAACATTCTATTTAAAAAAAGCTGCTTTGAATACTGCACTGGCATATTGGTAGATGCTAGTTTTGTGTTTTCTTCCCTGCATATCTTACTGGGAGAAAAAGTACAATTTTATGTGCACAGAATAAAGGAACACATTTGAATTGTGACAAATAAATGGTACATAGGAATAATTTGTACTAAGGTAGGAGAACCAGTTAGAAATGATCAATGTTTGTAAACAATGTAACTTTGGCTGTTGTACATAGTAAAACTTAACTCAAACTTTGGTGTAAATTTGTAGTTGTCTGACTGTCTTTCCGTGTTTTATTGCATAAGGTAGGTTTGGATAGCATATTTTAAAAACATCTGCGATGTCTGACCCTCCTAGCATAACACAGATGCCAAATAAATGAATGTTAATTCTCAGCAGGGTTTGTTAACTTGGAACTGGCACCATATTATTGTGGTCATGGAGGTTTGAGCTGGTTGTGAAGCTTAGGCAGAGAAAAATCAATGTGTTCTTAATTACATATTATCGTGCTTTGTCCGGGTAGACTTTGGTCCTTCTTCCAATTTTAAATTCATGCTGATGTATAGTGTTAGAGTATATCTTAGAGTAACTCTGCTGAATTTCTTCTAGGGATGTGTGCCAAGAAGATTATTGCTCTGGCTATCTGGCCTATATGATAATCAATATCTTAAGGCTAATATTAGTGCTAGAAATCAGTTCTTATTTCTTCTGCTTCAGTTTTGGAAAGTGGCAGATTTGGATAGCTACATCCTGCTTAGGACAATTTCATAAAATATTTACTAGAGGAGACAATGTGGGTCCTGCAATAAGAAGTGGAAAGATCTTTTTTAAAAAATTGTGTATCAACTGTCCTTTTTAGAGATATCTAGGACTAAGTAGGTTCAATATGCTTTAACATTACTAAAATTTTTTAAAAATATTTTTTGTCATAGAAATAAATCAGAATGTTTTTTTGCTATTGTTGAGGAATTGTAATGTATTGCCTCCATACCCTACACTTTTTTTCCCAAGAGATTGTATATTTTCATAGTTATCCTTTTTGCCAAGTACCTTATTTCATTTTTCTTTTTCCTTCATGTAAACACTTTCAACTAAGTGTTAGTATCATGAATGAGGTCAGTGCAAGATAAGGATGCATTATCTGAACAGATTGATTCACTTCTGCTTATAAGCAGAAATATTCATTTATTTATCATTATATTGCAATATATGCTGCAATATAATTATTGGAAAAGCTCTGATTAGTATTTATCTGTACTAGCAAAACAAGCATTAAGATTTTTGAGCATGAAGCTAATACAGGACAGTCCCTACACATGCTAGTTAATAAGGCCTCAGAAACATATGGTTTCATGTAGGCTGCCTACTACATAAGTCATGGATCTTCCAGATTCTGAGCATTCCTGTGAATAGTTATAGCAGCCACAAGCCTATGAAGGAGCCTTCTAGCACTTCTGCTGTAGGGTTGATTGAGGTGCTGAGTGATGTTGAATTTATCAGCATAGCCAGGGAGTCCTTGGCATTTCTGTAGTCTGCTACAACTGATAACATGTTTACCTCAGTGCTTACTTTGTGCTTTTTGTTGTCCTGCTGCCCCACTCATCTGTCGAGTGCACTACAGATGAAAAGCAGCTCTAAAAAGAACTTTCCAAAGTATCATGTTTAACTGGAATTATGACATTAATCCGTACTATTTTTCCTCTGAATTATTGCAGACCAGAGATGACTAGTTGAAAACAGTATACACCCTGTAGAGTCTTAATTAAGATAAGAATTTTCTATTTTATGAAGATTTTCCTTCTGTTTTTTGTAAAGCCATTGTATCACCTGGAATGTTTTAACTTTAATTTTACTCTTTCTGTTGAGCCAGAGTAGTAATTTAAGCAAGTAACAGATTAATGGTTTCGTTGTTTTGATTATTGGAAAGGCTTCTATTTGTACCTTCATAAAGACAAATAAACAGAGAATAACCTTATCCCGCTTGGTGACATAAAACTCAACAGATTCCTAGCTCAGATATAAATGTTGAATTGTTTCTTAAACTTAGTATCTTACACATCTGCTGGTAAAAATCAGGCAAATACAAAAGATATTATATTTTTGGTATTATTTTTGTCTTTCTTAACAACTGGCATTTGAAAAAAAACTCAATCCTATTTAACCGTAAAACCACAATTCCTATGAGCTGAATTTCAGAATATGCTTTACAATTTTGAGTTTCAAGCAGTTAGAATGAAATACTTCCGAAGTCTAGATTGTCTTACTGTCTGAAAAGCTGTCTTCCAGCTGTTCTCTGAGCATAGCAAGCTCTATAGACTTCCATCCAATGCTTAGACCTGGTAAAAACCCATTCTTGAAAACATGTGCACACATCAGCCTTTTTGGTGGGTATTACAAATTGTTTTAAATTGCAAACTGTCTGAAAGATAAACATTGCTATGTTTAGCCCTTATAGGGCTAAATTTGATCTTGTACATCTGACTTGTTTTTAACTCAGTGAAAGATTTGTAGGGCCCTCAGGATTTGTCCTGGTTTTGTACCTAAAAGATTCACTGAGAAATACACCATTAATTTCAGTTGGAACAGTTTCAAATCTACAATATATCTTTCAAAATTCCTTCTTTTAGCTTATTTGCAGAGATATTCTAATTAATGGATATTGATAATGATACAGTAGTAGGAAATGATGCAAAAATGCATTCAGTATTACATGCAGTCACATGGACCATCAATAGTATGCTTCCTTTTAAAAAAGAATATTTTCAAATAAAGAAGCTCTGGTAGTCTGGTTTTTATTTCCTTAAAAAGCAAAAACACACACAAAAAAAATAAAGAAGCCAATTTCAAATAAAGGAAATAAAGGATATGATCCTGCAATCAGTGTGCAAAAATATGTACAAATGTACAAATGTACAAAAATAGACCCTGCAGGACCCTATGGACAGCAGTCATCATAACTATCCAGAGGGCAGATGGCCACGTGTGAGTTGCCATCCTACACTTCCTTTGTCATAAAGGAAGAAATTAGCATGTTAAGGTAGTGCCTTTCTCTAGTCAGTTTTAGACTTCTGATTCTGAATTTGTCTCCATTTATTATGAAAGATGTCAAGATTGGTGGGCCAAACTATCTGTCATATAGATATTTACATTTGGTCAAAGGAATTCCACACCAAATTTCCAAAGACTACTTGCACTTGAAGCTTAGGACACTCTAGCACCAATAAAAGACAGATTCTACTGTATATTCAACCTCACCACTGACATTGTTTTGCATCCTTAAATAGTGTTAGAGCTTTTTGACAGTTTTAATTAGTGTGTAGATAATTCCTGTTCTTTAAAATAAGCAGAGTCTAAATAATTAGTGAACTATAAATAATTCATGTAAAAGAGACATTAGGAGCCTTCTAGAGACCATAATCTATCAACAGTTGGGAACATTAATATCAGGCATTCCAGCCATCTTTCTAATAAGAATATTAAATATGCAGCCAGATCCAAGAGATGAAAGTAGAGATCTGACCTCCATTCAGCAACATAAATAATTAATCCACCTGTCTGTCTGTCTATCTATCTATCATAAATCTACTAAACTCAATGCTTCAGTTGTTCTGTAAGTTTTGTAGAAAGAGAGGACTTGGGGAATTAAAGAAGCTTGTGACTAGAACAATGCAGTTTGAATAAACCTTTATTGATTGCACTTGATCTTTTCAGCACAGTCATAAATCATTTTTTTCTAGTACTTGTGCTGATTTCTACTCTTAACTCAAGGCTATCAGGGTTGAAAATGTAGTTTGCTATCCTGAGTGTTTTGTTTGCTGTAGTGTTATATACAAATGCTTTGGGTTTTTTTTGCTTCCACTGTCTCAATGTTAGAAATAGCATTCAGCAAGAACAGCACATGTAAGATCCTGCAATGCTATTCACAGACAGGACTAGTTTTAAAAAACCTAGCTTTTGGCATCTTCAGATAAGGAAAAATTCTTGTGAGGAATCAAATCCACTGAAGCAGGTAGCTGGCTGCTATTTGGATGGTGATGGGGACCTGTTGCAAGGGTTCTTTCAACAGTATCTTCATCTGAATTATCTGAGACTTTCAAAGTACTCTAATGAATTTTTATAATCAAGCTGTTTGATGGCCCTATGGGACCACTTCAGAAAATGCATGATCCTTCTTGTTGTAGTATCTTAATCTGTGTACAAAAAGTCTGTTGTCTGTCTTTGCTATATGCAATGGACTGCTATGGGACCAAATCTGCATAAGCAGAAACAGCTATTTTATATTATTTATACATCTTTTGGTCAATTCTATATCATGTCTCGGATACTGCCAGATTTCCCATCCAGGAGGACCAACACAATTAAGTGCACAAATAGCATCTATCAGCTAGTCTGTGCATATCTGGGAAATGTCTGTGACTGTCTAAAACTCCCACTTTCTTCAGCAGTAAATCAAATGCTTTGCTTGACAGAGGCTAGGAGTTTAGTCAATCATTTTGTTTCAAGTCAGCCTGCTGTTTCAAATCAGTTCATTGTCTCATCTATGCAGAGACTAGCCAGAGAGTTTCTAAGACCACTGTGAGTGTATACAATACCCTTCATACCAAGCCAAACATTTATAGCTTTAGGGCAAACTTGAATTTCATTGTTATATTGCTCTCATAACTTAAATTCCATGCCAACAGAAATACACAAATTACTTGGACAGGTAAATGTGTAAAACCGAAAGGAACTAAAAATACTGTTCAGGGCTACTGTTTGGAAAGGGGAGTCTTCCGGTGCTTTGCAATCCTTATTCTCCTTTCAGTACTAGAAAGAATAGATGAAGATCACAAAGCTCTGAAAATCATAAAGCCAGAAATTTCTATTCAACCACATGCATTTATCACTGTACCAGTCCACTTTAGGAATTTATTTGCATCTGTGTTTTAAAATGTGAAGGATAACTTTTGTGTCTTTTAAAATATCTCTTAGTGCTTATACATAGAGGGCTTCTCAGCTATGGTCCTGTTCAGATTGCAGTAATACTTCTATTCCCATTATTGTGGCTAACCTTTTCTAAATGTGGACAATTGTTTAAAAAAAATAAAAATAAAAAAAAACCCCAGTCAACTTTATCTCATTTGTATTAATTAAATTCTGTATTCCATTTGTTTTGTGTGTCATTAAATACATTTGGGAAAAGATTAATTTTTGTTGTTCCTACACATGTTCTTTTCATTATAATTGTTTCTATTGCAGAACTAATTAAATATCCTAAAGTTCTCTCCTTTAAATGTAATTACCTCTTTAATGAAATGTATACATATTTCTCAATATTATTGGTTAACCTTTAGCTACTTTTCCATTTCTATCTCTTCCACTCACTGCTGCAATTACACTTTGTACTTAAATAATGCTATTAACGTGGAAATTTTGACAGACGCAAAAAAAGTTCACTCTAGCTTATACACATTGGATAATCACAGGGTATTATAACCTAGATTTCAAGAAAGAGTTCTCAAATTTTTTTTATCTTGATATTTTGATGTCTGGCTTTTTTTTATCTTTATTTACTTGAGTATTTACATGTCCCAAACTTCTCTGGAAATACAAATTTAATAATCAGTCCAACAAAATGCCTTCAGACAGGAGGAATCTAGAAGGGTTTTCTAAGGTCAGATGTAGCGGCATGACTTCTAGCTTTTTATTTATTGTCAATATTAATTTGTTCTGTAATGGTTTCTCCCAAGTTCCCCCCCTGTATTTCTCCCCATTTGGCTTCCCCCTGTCTTTGTTCTCCACAGCCTGTCACTCTCTGGGAAGCCTCTCCTCTCCTTCCAGAATGTTCAGAGACACTCGGTCCCAGATTGGAGCAGGCTGGGGAACCCCCACCCCTCGTTTCCCATTCGCTGTCTGTGTGACATCCATATTTCCCTTATTGGCTTTCCCTCTTGTGTCCACCCCCTTCTCCCAACCCTATATAAGCTGTGGCCACGCCTCGGGCGGTGACACGCTTGAGAGAGGCTCAGAGAGAAGCGTGGCTCCCCTGCGAAAGGCAGGTGACAATAAAAACCATCTAGCCACAAAGTAGCCTCCTCGCTTCCTACCTTCGTCAAGCCTCACCGACATCTCTCGTGCAGCTCTGACCCACCGGGGGGGTGGTGGCCGGTCTGCCTGCTGCCACCAACCGAGTTTGGAAGTATCCCGAGCCAGGGCTGGCCGGGAACAGCTGGAAGACACTTTCCAGCCGGGCTCGAGGGATATTTTCAGTCAAATTATCTGACTTTCTTACCAATTTTTTCCTCTTCACTGCAAACCATCTTCTAAACTTACCATAACCAAAGCTGAAAGGTTGAATGCTTCAAGAGACATGATGTGGACACCACCTAAAACTGGTTCAGATTGCAAAATTTAACCAAAGGCCATCTGAAACTGTCTCTAAAATACAGACTTTTGTATTTGACTTTGGGAATAAATATAAGACATTTGTTTCCTGACTGATAGAACTTCTGCTTCATGTGAGCACCATCTCCTGTGGTTATTAACAGATTTTTGGGCCTAAAAAGGGAGATAAATTCTAGCTGTAATTCATTACAAAAAGTTTGATGGTATAATCTTTCTGCAGATAGTTCTCTAAAGCCTTATGACCTTAAACATTAGGGGAGAACCCACAATAGAAAGAAAAAGACAATTCAAGAGGATAGACAATTGTGGAACCAATTGACTTGACAATGATTATGTGAGTTACATGTTCTTAGCTTAGTTTTCTGAGAATTTCTATAATTCCCTCAATCTGTTGGATACATTCCATAGCTGATAGGTAACATTAGGATAGGCAGAACGTGCTCAGGAACCAGCTCACCCAAAGCCTTTTATTCATAAGTTATCAAACCTTCATGTGTGGAAACAAGACATATTTATACATGGCAACATAGCAGGCCACTAAACTATGCTGAAATTGCTCTTTTGCAATTGTTTCTCAAGAAATAACCTGATGATAATTGTTTTTTTGATAATTGATTTTGATAATTGATGATAATTGATAATTGCAGTCATTTGTACCAATTTGGTATTACATCCTTCAACTGTCAAGTGTAAGGCCCCAAACAAACCATTCAATGAGACTTTTAAGGTCTTATGATAGTTCATTTACTCTGAGTTAGACACATAGGAGAAACAAGATATTCTCAAGAGGTCAAACAACAAAAAGAACTTTACTGACAACTTTAGAAAATCAGAAAACATTGGCAAAAGGTTTAGAGCAGCTTCCAGTCAACATAAAATGTTTCCCAAAGCACTAACTTGCCCTATTCAACTTAACAAATTCTAAGCCAGTTTAATTTTAAGATACTCAAAAATTCCAAGAGAAGGGAATAATAAGAAGGAGAAAGACAGAAAACATATAGAAACAGACATAACTATTGCTCCTGGTTCCAGCACTTTCAGCTCACTGAAAGAGATTCCAAGAGGAAGTGGGGTCCAGTGTTTAACTGATAGAAATCCCAATAGGGGTTAGGGTCAAGAGAGGAGGTGCTTGCTTTGTGTTCTGCTTTAAATGACCCTTGGGCTTCCTGGGCTGTTCCCCCAGGTGGGACTTCCCATCTGGTGGCTGCTCAGGAGCTGGGCTAGGAGCTCCAGAGGCAGGTGTGAAGCATTGCCTCTGCTATGCCAGGGATTAGCAGCCACTGCAAAGTGGGATACAGGCTAAGAGTGGGGTAGGCAGAGCAGGTCTTTACCTCACCAGAGCAAGGTCTGACCTGTCCCTTCTACCACACACATAAAATGTACAGAGCCAGCAATCCATCCAGGCTCTTACAGAGAGGCACAATTTCTATGGATAAAGCCTATGAGATGTCTAATGCTTCCATGCAGAGAGAACTGGTAAGGAAGGAGACTGCTGTTGCCACTGTAGACACCCACAAGCAAGGTTTGCAAGGAGAAGCTGCACCAACAGCACACAGTGGTTACCATAAAAAGAAGCAATGAGCTCTCTCAGTGGATGTCTCTCTTGAGATATACTGTAGAACCTACCTGCCATCCTGACAGGGATTCACATCAGTTATGCTGCCATCAGGGTGCTAAGGTCCAAGATGCTGAGAGGGTGCCATGACCAGACAAGGGCAGACACTACTATCCCCTACTACTCTTCCATTTCAGCATGAATGAACTGCAATTCACTGCATATGTGTGAAATATCAATCCAGTGTAATATTATTTTATCTTAATTTTAATCTCCCTTTTTGCACATTCAATTAGAAAAACATAGAAGCAATTTCTGAAGTTCCTCCTAAGAAAGGAAAAGGAGTGTGGTCAAATCTGTTGGCCTCACCCAAAATCAGGTCACTTCCAGATCTGTATAAAAGGTAACTTATTTCTGCACTTGCTTTATAGGGGCATGCTAGCCACTCTTCTGTTTGGATATGTAATTGTTTATTACTAATAGTGCATGGTGTTGAATGTATTGACATAATTTAACATACTGTATGCTCAAATACTATTCCTTATAGAGGAAGTGTGTGCAAATGGGTTGAAGAGTGAGTGACAGCTCGCATGTGCAAAATCTGTGAGGTGAATTTGCAACCTTAAATATGTGTGATTGATTACTGCACATAGGTTCCTTATTAATGTGGAAGATGCACATGAACATAGTCTTTGTCCTCTACACATCACAATTTGTTGTTCTACATTCAATCAAAAAATTCCATAATTTAAACAATAGAGTTTTGTTGCAGTCATCGGCTCCTGCACCTTCTTTTCAAAGACCTTATCTGGAAAGGAGAAGCTTGATGGGTTTTGGTAACCTGCCAGACTTATCTGCCAAATAATGATTTCAAAATAGAGACTTCTGGGTGCAGGTTATGCTATGAGGTTATGTTTCAAAGGGTGTGGGAAGCATGAACTACCTCATTTAATAATAAGAGAATAATGACTTAATCAATATCTAAAGATAATAGATTAATAACTGCTTTGATATTAATGACTGGAAATCATGCTGGTTTTGAAGAGTAGTGTGATGGCAAAAGTGAGCAGCATTTATTCACCTTCAGAGGTACTTGATATCACATACTGCAAAATCTGAGAGTGGGCAGCATCATTCCCTGCTAGAAAAAACCTTTGCATTTCTAATTTGGATGAATACAACAGAGGAAGAAAAATCTCAGATTTTGCAGCAGTGATAGAGAATTATATTAATTCTTTATGTCTAATACTGTTGGACTGTTTAAAATTTAATAGTCAGAAATGTAGATGAGAAGTTGAAGGCTATTATTCCTGGTCATCAATGCTGAACAGCCAATAAAATATATTCTGAAGTTACCAAGAGATTATTTTCTGTCTTCTTATGAAAGAAATACTTGATATTTCCCAGTCTGCACTGAAACCAGTTCCAATCATTAATTAATCTTAATCAGGATAAGGATAATCTTGAGCAAGACATTTTTGCCAGGCTTATGTCAAGGCTGCAAAATTTCTGAATCCTTCTATTTTCAATTGGATGCACAGTGAGGAATAAACATACACAAAATGCAGAAATTATGTTTGAAAGTATAAATTTATTCCAGGCTAGCTTTCTAAATGTTTGAAATATATGAAGCTAAAACTGTGTGATCTCCTTTATGCATGTATAACAGTACAGGTATCAGTAGACTTACTGTTGTCAAGATCTGCAATAATTCTTCAACTATATACTTTCTCTTTTGACACGTGCATTAAATGTGCATAGAGCATTCATAAAAATTTTCTGCAGGGTTCTTCTCAGTGTAATTCTAATGTGGACTGAGGATATAGAATGTTATCTTGACAGAAGGAAAGATGTACCCCCTGCCTGTCTGTTTATACAAGTTGAACACAAACAACAACAACTAAAATAAGGGAGAGAGCTGTAGTTTAAAACTCATCAAGAGCATGTTAAATTAAGGTGGTTTTGTCTGTACATGAAGAGTAAATATGTTTAGCACATCATTCTCCTGCTACTATGCATCAAGTTATATGGCTATTCACTGTTATTTTACTAGGAGCTGCAGTATACACTTAACAAAAGAGAAGGTGTTACCAGTATTTGATAAACAACAATTAGCGCAAAGTTTCCTCCTCTTCAAAAGCTCTTCAGGAGAAAAAGATACTGGTAATTTATTTTTATTGAAGCAGGTCTCACTTGGGAGTAAACATGTGTGAGAATGATGACTGAAGATAGAAAAGTCCTCTGTACCTCGCATTTTTAAATCCAAAGAAAGCATCAGTGATGAAAATTTTCATTCTCTACCTCTAATTTGTACACTTGGATGCATTTAAGGAGCATTTTCACAGAACCACAGAACACAGTGCTTATTTTGTGCTTTTTGTTCTCCTTCTGCCCCACACAGAAATCTTAGACAGATACCTGGGTTTTGTCGTTTTGATTATTGGAAAAGGTTCTATTTGTACCTTCATATGGAAAAATAAACATAAAATAGCCATATCCCACTAAATGACATAAAACTCAACAGATTCCTAGTTCAGATATAGATGTTGACTGGTTTCTGATACTCAGTAGATTATACACCTCCAGGTAAAAATCAAGTAATTACAAAAGATATAGTATTTTCAACATTATTTTTGAGTATTTGAGTAGTTTATTTGGAGTATTTTTGCTTCTCGATGACAAGTTTAGTTTCAATTTTCTCATATTCCTACTGCCACTTGCACATTTTCTCAGGGACAACTATTCTCAGCTTCAACAGTACTCAGCTCCCATTTCACAACCTGTCAAATGGCTACTCAGGCAGAAAAAAATCAACCCGTATGTAGTCTCTGTAGACTGAAAATTAGCTTACTCATAGTTATGTCTCCTCCTGAGAATTATCAATTCACTGATTGCTGAAAAGGCTGCCAGCACTAACTGGAGTCCTCAATGATCACTAAAAAAAAAAAAAAAAAAAAAAAAAAAAAAAAAGGAGAAGAAATGCCAGTAGCCTGTACTTTGTATGAGCTGAGTATATTTTGCCTTTGCTCATACTCACTCGCACTGGCTGCACAATCACTTATCTTTTTAATCTAATTATGAAACCAGTAATCAAGTGCTTGAGTCCTGTATTTTGAAGCCACAAGACAGGATTACTTTCACTTAACTTTCCACATTTACAATGTAGCTTTCCACATATGAGGTAGTTATCCTAAGCTTCCTTTTTACAGCAGACAGTTAATCACTCAGTGATATGATTCATCTGACCTATGTTAGACATCAGTTTTAGGATAAATCTACAGCTGCTCAGATTAATCCTATCTAATGTGACTTTATCATAGAGTAGTAAGAGTATTAGAGAGTTAGAAATAAATGTAAATATCCCTAATTTTTTTCTTCAAGCCTCCTTTGATGAAATACAGAAAATTAGAACTTTTAATGTCTTTTCTGACAGAATATGCTAATAAGAGAAAACCACATAGATCAGACTCTCTAGGTTAATCAGGGTTCTCCATGTGCTGTGGAATCCAGTGACTATTAAAGATTTTTAATTTCTGCTCAACTTACTCCTATTAATAGATACAAAAATATTATTAAGAAGAATTTATTTCCTGGATTATTTTAAACTACAGATTCAATACAGTCGAGTATGACATTCAGTTATATTTAACCTCCCTTCTGAGTGGTTTGACTTGATGATCTGACCTCTTAATCAAGGATTTTATGATTCTGATGAGTTGATGTCTATGTTCTTAAATATTAATGTCAACAATTTATGGAACTGAAGGACTTTTTCCACCAATGCCTTAAAATGGTAATTCCCATGCTCCAGTGAACTAACTGTATTAATATGGCGGCAGTATTTTCTTATGAATCTGCACTAAATCTGAGATTCCTTTTTAGTAAACAAAACCATATCACATATCAACTCAATTTAAAGAAATGGAAGCAAAACATTAAATTGGTATTCAACTAACAGCAATGCAATTTGTGTAGGATTAGGTATCAATTGAAATCTGTTATGATACAGCACATGCACATTGTTCAACTCTTGCTTTCTAACAGTAGTTGCCATAACTACTAAAATATTTTTCCTACAGTTTCCTGATTCAACTGTATACACAGCAGTCAGAAATACTGTTATATATGAGAAATTATAAGCTGCTACAAATGGTGTAAAGAGCTACAGATGCTTAATTTTTTCCAACATGTGGTAAAGGAGGGATGGATATAGGTGAGGGAATATTATCACTTACTTAAGACTCATACATATAAGGAGTTTTAAATAGATGCCTACTCTTGCAATCCATGCTAAAAGTCAGACCATCGAATCTACTGTTTATCCTTGGGACATTAATGTCTAAAGAAAATGGTTTTCCCCAATGCTATTTGTCTAGTGGTGTGTTCCTGTGTCAGTCTGTTTGCAGCTAGCCCTCAAAGACTTTAGGAGGTGACCAATTCAGCTTCTTTCATTGTGCAATAACCTTTGAAATAAATGAACACAAGATCTCGCCAATAAGTCCTAAAATAAAAAGAAGTCTACAGGGATTATTATTACTCACCTGTCTCCAGATGGGACATGGAGAGACAGTTGACCTACATGTAAAACTCCAAAATAAATATCTAGGATATGACTCTCTGGAAATCCATTTCCAGTATAGTGTAACATGACTGGGAGAAGTGGACCTTAAGGTATATTTTTCTCCAACATAATTGCTGTTGGGCTAATTTTTAGTCCTTTTTTTTTACCCAGAATATTAGATTTTGTAGGCCCCCTGTTGAATATTCAGCTATTATATCTGTATAAGGATGCCAGGCATTCTGCTCAGTCCTCCAAATCTTATGAGATAATGTGTATAAATGATATAACACAGATGCTGACCTTTTTTTTCTATCTGTAAGTAGAAATTGTCTTGCTTAACTCTTCAAGATTCTGCCAGCTTTATTCAGCTTTCAGTGGAAAGTATAAGGCAAGATTCTGCAGGGAAAGAAAAACTTGCCACATATTACTGATAATTGTATATATGAGAGAAGAGAGTGGTGTTTGTGAAGGAAGACTTAACAGCAGAATTTTTTAGCTTCCATATTTGAATTCATAAATAAAAGTTTATAAACAGGACAACTTCAAAATAAAGCCTGAAAATAATTTGTCACATGGGGTAAAAATATCAGAAGGGGAAAAAAAAATGCCACATAAAACGGAAAAAGATTTAAAAAGTTTTAAGATGCATTCATCAGGATTACCTACTCCATCCTTTCATCATTGTTTACCACCCAGCATGTTCTTCTGCATCACAAATCCACACAGCTTATCAATTACATAATTTAGTCAGTTATAAACTGCATAACTTCCCAAGGTCTATAAAGTTTGTATAGATATTGCACATTCAGTATTTTGGCAGTATGGCTTCTGTGAGGGCTTTGCTGCTGGTTGTCCAGAAGAGTCAAAGGTGTTTGCATGAAAGCAGTTTACCCTGAATGTATTTTGGCATTGTGAGGTACACAATTTTCTTTATGCAAGGAAGAGAACAACAGACAAAAAACTGGAGACGTCACAAGAAACTTAGATAAATCTAACTTTCAGTTCTCATTTTATGTCAAAGAAGAGAATGCAACTTTACAAAAATAATCTCTCACTGCTTCTTCCCTCACTTCAGCCTGTGGCTGTAAAGTTCTGGGATAAAAGGGTTAAAAGATTTCATTTTTTTCTTAAAATGTCAGCATGTTCTATATTTCTTCCTCCCAAAGAAGAGAAAAGTACTTCTGTAGACTGAGTAAAATTTTATTTGAACATGCAGCAAAGTAAATGATTACTTTGGATAACGTTATATAGTGATAAGATGTCAGCTAATAGACTTGATTAGAACTGAGTCAGGAAATCGTTTTCCTTTTTCCTTTACAGATTCGACTACATAGAAATGGCTATAAAATGCTGAGAATGGACAGCAAAAATGAGTCTATTTTTGTCAGTGTGTAAAATTCCAAGTCAGGAAGAAGTCCATCTTGCCTTACAGGCTGAGTTTTTATAATTGCTTATAACAAGATAAAATATTGTTTCAAAAATAACTTCTGTCTCATAAATAACAAAAAATGTCTAAATTTGTGTGGCTACTCTCAAACTAATTCTGTCTTCTTTCTCCCAAAAGAAAAGGGTAAAATTCTTATGCCTCTGTATGTATTTGAGGTAATTGTATTTGTATTTGTGAAATAATTGAAAGTCTAATATTTTTCTTGCTAATGAGATCCAGTTATTTGAACTTCAGATTTAACCCCAACTTCTTTAGTGTCTTGTTTTCTTATCTAGAAACACATTAGAAATCTTTACAAGTGAAATACAAATTTGAATGCTTAGGAAGCATACCCACTTCAGGAAAGAGGAATCTTCTTTTCTTTATATATCATTATTGTCTAAGACTCTGATCTAGACTAGATCCCCTCAGCCTCAGTACTTGCAATAATGTATTTTGTTCCACTGTATTAATTTCCAAAGATATATTCACTGCAATTCCTAAGGCACAGTTTCATATGTTCTACAGTTTTCATGTATTTTAATGTTACATAGCACTTGTAATGTTCTTTTCTTTCTCCCTACACAGTTAGCTTTGCAAAGAAACAAGAACGGAGAAGAAAAGATGTCTTCTGATCACAAATGTTTTTCTCTCTACTGGACTGAAAGAAAGTAGTATTAAAATTTATTGTGAATAAGGAAAATATTCCATTCTAAATTATGCCATATCCAGAATAAGTAAGATGCATTTAGATTAGCTGGAACGAGAACTTTGTGTGTAGTTTGATAGATTGTTTCACAGCAGGAAACAAAAATTTTGCATGTGGAACATGAAGAAGGGAAGAAAGTAGCAAGGAGTTAGGCTGTAT
Source organism: Acrocephalus scirpaceus scirpaceus (assembly GCA_910950805.1). Taxonomy (NCBI): domain Eukaryota; kingdom Metazoa; phylum Chordata; class Aves; order Passeriformes; family Sylviidae; genus Acrocephalus; species Acrocephalus scirpaceus. The sequence goes on along the minus strand of OU383774.1, from coordinate 64,384,248 downwards.
TTTAGCTGCAGAATCTCTATATCAAATTTTGAATAAAGATACATTTTTAAAGGAACTAGAGGATCTCCACACAGTTATAAAAACTTATGGAACCCCTTGAGTTTGAGTATAGGATTTAGGGTCAAATTCTCCTCCATCAATGATTGCTTTGGTTTCTTCATTTGCATGCAATGGACATTTGACACAGTTATATGACATCACTTCAAATTATTATTTTATTAATAATTATTATTATTGTTAAACTGGAATTATGATATGCAACTGCATATTGTAAAATTATTTTGCAGTTTCTCTCTTTTCATAAAATCAATGGTTAAAATTAGAACTGGAAGATCTCATCTTTCACAGTAGACACTAATTTAGAAGAAAAAGTAATTTTTTCCATTTTCAGTAATTTCAGCAGATGCTAAAAACATTTTAGCAAAGAAGTCAGGTTTACAACATCCAAATACAGAGGCTAAAGCCCTGACCTCCTTATCATAAGTAATTTTTTCACTTAGTTATGTATTATTTTACACATGTTCACAAAGTAAGGTCAAAAAACTTCAAAAGGGAATAAAGGAAGGAATTAATAATTGGTTTGTTTCACTCAAAATATAAATAGGTATAAGACAGAAATACAACACTACTAGTAAAAATTATTTTGTCTAAGCACTCTTAAGATGTAAGTATTGCCAAATCTGCTAGATAGGCCAGATGCTGTGTGGTGCTTATTGTGCTTTTAAGGCATGCTCTTATAAACAAACAACTCAATTAACACAAACTCTTATTTGTTGTTCTAATTCCTGCTCAATAGCTACTGGTGGTTTTAAATGTCAGTTCAAAAAGTACTACCCTGCTGTCACACAAAGAAAAGATGATATCTTCAAACATAAAAGCAACACAAATGTTGCTCCTATATTGTAAAGAGTTTCTTATCTGGATTTTCCATAGTTCTAAAAAGGATTTCTTGCCATATTAGCTATTTTGGACATTTTGACGGAACCCAAATGAGACATGATCTATGCCAACAGAAAGCAAACCAAAAAAACAATGCAAAAGTTAAATCAGCAAGAATGTACTTATATTTTGGGTTTTTTTAACTACAGCTATTTTATTAAACGGGCTTGGGAATGCTCCTGGGCAGAGGTTAATTGGCAGAGAGCAGTCCATATCTAAGGTAATACACTTTGTCTGTTTCCACACAACGATGTCTATATGCAAAGACCCATTGATCCTTACCTTTTAACTATCAGGGTGTTCCTGTGAATTGCTCAGGAGGGTGATAGAGTGATAGTTGGCATAGGATAAATGTTTCTTAGGAAAAGATCAAAACGTGCAATTTATGTGCCTCAAAAAATAATTTCTCCAGCAAAGCAATATTAATTGTGTTTATCAATGAACATGTAAGACTTTTGTTTCTTGGACCCAGCTGGTGTAAGCACACTGACAGAAAATTTTAATGTAGACTGTATGACATCTAATAGCAAAGACAGTACACAGAAAACCTACTCTGTAAAAACAAAGCTAAAACACTTGCATTGGAGAGATCGTAAGTGGTAATGTGCCTTTTCTATGGATTTTTTTTTTCTCTTGTCTACTATCAGAAGTTTTCAGACTAGCAGCATGGGGCGAACCAGTGTGTGGCAGCACCAGTGATTACAAGAAAAATGAAATAAGGCCAGGAAGTAGCAGACAGTGTGAGATATTTCCTGCCAAGCAGAAAATCTTGCAAAGCAAACTTACAGCTGGCTTCCTACTTATCCAACACCAGAGAGGTGACTGTGGCTACAGTGCTGACTGTGCACCAAGTTTACAACAGATGACTCAGAAAGAAGGTAAATCTAATCTGTGTCCTGTAAATTTTCCAGCTTTCCCAGTCCCTCAGCTATCCATCAATTTTCAGAGAAAAGTGAATATCACATCAAGCCTTGAAAGTATGTTCTTATGTATGTAAGGATGATTCAAGTGTTTTAGCTAAAATAATCTGTAAAGGAGATGCATCCATAAACAGAAACGATTTTCCAATTCACATTCTCTGTGAAACGGAAAAGATGAAAAATGCATTCTTATTTTGGATTTTCAAAAAAAAAAAGATAAAATATCAAGCTTCTAGTCTTTACCAACCACAAGTTTTCTTTTAATTCATCTTAATTCAAAAAAGCATAACTATCTAATGCACATCTTCTGTGATTCTCAGGTATAGTCACAAACCTTTATATAAGTGTTCTTTGATTTTAAAGAACTTCCATAAAATCCTAGCAATTTAAATATATTCTTATGATTTTTGAAAATTTCTTATATGTTAAAACCTGACAAACAAGGCAAAATATTGTGGCTACCTAGTGCTCTAAATATCTAAATATTTTCTGTAGCAATCCCCTTATGAGAGTTAGGTATGTGGCCAGGGAAATGAAATTAATTTGTGTGTTTGCAGCTCACAGTTGATGTACATCAGAAAGGTCACTGAAGTTTGCAAAAATTTTAAAAATACTATGTGCAAAGAAGATCAGTGTTAGCCCTGCATCATGACATAGTGCAAAGATGTCTTATATTTTCGTTCTTTTTTGAGATATAGGCCTAGGTCCAGAAAAATATTTTCATTAAAATATTTGTCTCTCCAAAGGTAGATAAACTATTGTATGAAGCTTAAGAAATAATGTTCTGCTAACTTTGTTTTTCTGCAAGCAGAAATTTACCGCTTGAAACCACTCACACTTGTTCTGATTTGATCCTAAAAACAGGCTTACTTTTTTTTTTTCCAGTGCTTACTGCTACAAACATACATTAATGTTAAGGGAGAAAAAAAAAAATTACTATTCTGCTTATTCAGGTAGGAAATAGGGTCATCTTGGACTAGAGCCAGTGACTTGTTCAATTATCCCTGTTGTTAATGTGGATATCAGAGTGGCAATTATCATATAACATCCATTGAAATTATTTCCTGAAAAGAGTTTGATACCAGCTTGAATACAGCCTGGATTCTCCTGATAGGTTGGTTTTTTTTGTTTTGGTTTGGTTGTTTTTTTTTGTTTTTTTTTTTTCTTTTTTTTCTTTTTTAATGATAAGCAAGAAAAAGAATTTTGAATCAAATGAACAACTACTCAAACCCCAAATCCCACAGTATAGTCTGCATTCAGTTAAGGAATACTTGAGAGATCAGTCCTTGAATGATTAAAACGCAAAAGTAAAGCTATACCTTATCCATGATTATGTACCTCTGGTTGTTTTATTCTATATTTTGGTCAGAATACAATAGTAATCTAGGGAAGATGAAGACCTGATATGATATGACTCTCTTAGAGTTTTTATTATTTACACTAAGGAATAAATGATATTTCAATAATACTGTAGTTTTTAGAAGGTTACTCATTAGTCAAAATAAGATTTTTTTTTAACAGGTATGTAGAACACAGGGCAGAAAACAAGAGTCAACAGTAATCAATCATGCTTCCAAACTGAACCTTACTAATCTATCAGGTTACGTGAACAAGCAAACCCTGATAGAAAACCTGCATAGCAAAGCTTTTAAGCAGAGAACATTATCTTTCCACAAACAGTACAGAACTACTATTGCTATAAGAATTTTTGTGGCAAATGATGTCTTTTGTATTCACATGTTGTTAATTCCATAAAGAAGACCCAACCTAAGGGAACATTTTTAGCTTTGGCTGAAGTTAAAAAGTAAAGAAGTTGAAGTCAATGGGTCTGCATGTATACATAAATGTTTCTGAACCTGTTCCTTCATCAGATCATCACATCTGTAGTAAAATAAAGGCTATAAAAGATAACTTAAAAGGAATCAGTGACTGCACAGATCCTTGTTTGACAGCTTGAGCAATTTTTGGTAGCTTTGGTAGTGTTGTGTGTACAAATATAGAGGGCAATTTTCCTTTACGCAAAATAATTCACAGTATATTTTTACACATCTGTTTCGTGATGACATGAGCTCTCCATTGATAATATCACAGTCTAGTTCACATGTAGATCAATATAGTGTGGATGTGAATATTTGGTAACTGTTCCATCCCCTTGTGCTTATTGACTTCTGTAAGGATGCCAAAGTCCAGAAAATATGGCTTAGAATAAAAAAAAAATCATACAAATCATACAAAAATTTATACATCTAATTACAAACATGCAAACTCCTTCTCCCTTATTCCAGATCTAAATGATATATATAAAACAACAACATTAAAAAAAAATCATGTTGCTTTATATACCCCTAACATATGCTATATATGCCTAACATATACTGGTTATCAAAAAGCAGATAGATGAAAAAGAAAAAAGTAGAAAACACAACTAAGGATTATAAAACTCAATTTTATGCACTCAGAAGGACTAGAGCATTAATTTCTGGTTAGCATATTTCAGAAAGATGTGAGACAACACATGGGTTTCAAGGTGGATGAAGAAAAATGATTGGAAATACAAAATTTTATTTGTGATAAGCAAAACCAAAAAGGTTTTGGTAGTTTAAAATAGTTTAAAGGACAGATGAATAACAAAGAATGTGACCATGCACACAAAATAGCTGAGTGAAGACAATTCTGGTATTCCAGTCTATCTTTTTTACATTCTACAAGAAGAAAAGAAAACATAATAGCTAGCTAACAGCAAACTGTCCTTCCTAGCAGGAACAAAAGGCAGCTGCTTTCTTTACAACCTTCAGCTCAGCAAAACCCAGATTCTGCTACCCAAGTCAAGTGTAGTTAAAGTACATACACATGCAACTGTTCTACTTACCTAGAAACAGCCCCTGGGAAATTTCTACCTATACTCCAATTGTGCAAGAGCACAGCAGGAGATTTGGTAAATATGTAAGTGGCTGAGGAGTGTTAATACTGCCCTGGGGCTCTGGTTCACCCTGCTTATCTTAAGGCAAGTATTTGAGGGAGTCAGGACTCCCAGTAAGTAAGTATCCTAAACTCCTCTGTAACCAGTGATGAGACATAGGTATGGAAAATATGCTGCTAATAACTTCTTCTAAGACTTCTGTAAGGTCTAAAGGAGCGAGTATATGAGCACTGGTTAACTGTTTGAAAATGTAGTGTTTGTGAAGGTGCACAGGCCCTTGAGCACAACTTTAATTAAATGATTAAGAAATAGATGTATCTGTATTTTTATTGTTAATGGTGTGAAACAACAGTGTTTGCATGTAAGTGTGTTTAAAGTCATATAAGTGTTTTTATCATTTGAAATTACCAGTAATATATGTGCTTGATAAAAGACTAACACTCAAGCAAGACCTACGTATGATTCTTATGACAAAGTCCACTGTTTTGTACACTATGTTAGGGTATTACAATTGTATTTTGAATTGTCTCTGATATACTGGCTGACCAAAGAAGCAAAGCTGAAAATAATGGTGTATGTCATCCAATTTCAACAGTTATTCTTTGGGTGTTGCAATAATTTTGAGTACATTTGTGAAGACTAGGGGCTTTTTTACTCTTCTCTTTTGGTTATTTGGGGATTTTGGTGTTTGTTTGTTTGGGATTTTTGTGGGTTTTGTTTGATTATTTGGTTGGGTTTGTTTTGGTTTGTTTTTTTTTTTTTTTTTGGTTTTGGTTTTATTTTTACTACTAAGACATAGCCTGGAAATACTTCTTTCTTTCTCAGTAAACCATTTTTTTCATAGGTATTTGCTACTTTGCTTTATCATCTCTGCATGACCTGGTATGCTTAGCAGGTCAAACATTTTTTGAACTTACACTAAACAAAGTCTCCCACTAAATCTTTATTTCAGTTTAGCCAAAGCCCTTGAACTTGCTTTGCCTGGCCATGATCCATTCAGTCGCACTTTCATTCTTACCAGCTATTTCAACAGCTCAGCATTAATTCCTACAACAGTTTACCTCTCACTTCCATTTATTTCCTCATGTATCACCTCTCACTGTTGTTCTCCTAACAGCAAACCCTCAGATATGTAATTTCATTTTGGTTCAAAAATACTCCGAGGTCCTTAATTTTCTGCTATCATTTACTGAGCAAAAAGCTACTTTGAATAAATCCTGATTTTAAATATATTTCGATATAGATATTCCATTTTTAAAATTTACAGTGTTTGATATAAACAAGAGTTGGACTTGTGGGTTTTTTGCCTTTGCCCAATTGCATGAAAATAAGAAACATTTTTTCTTCAGTCCAATCTGGTTTTTTGGTAGATAAGCACCTACCAGTTTAACAAACTGAGTACTTCCCATGGCAATTTTCATTATGGCATTTCACAAAATGAAGTGGTTTCAATACTTAAAGACCGTCAGAATGCTTACAAAGGAGGTTAATAAAACTGCCAATAATTTTGGCATATATTTTTGTGAAGGAGAGATAGGCGGAGGGGATTGAATTCTTGAAGAGACCCCTTTGTTGTGTTTTCAGATAGCATTATATGCCCTATGTGGAATTAATGTTGAGATAACCCATGAAAGTGCCTATTTTGAAAGGTACCAAGTGAACTATCTTGGTTAGTATGAAGAGCAGCTCCTCAATAGTAGAAGAGAAAATCTGAATCCTCTTTGGGGCTGCTACCAATAAAACAATTTGAACAGAAAAGAAAAGCCTGGTGTTAGAATCCTAACAGCATGATCTGCCAGTTGACTAAACAATATAGAACATAAAGAGCACAAAAAAAAAAAAGGTTGTATATACATTATTAGCAGACAAACACATAGGATAAGAATGTGATTTTTACTTTTACACTATTCTTGAGTCTGGAAATTTAATAGAAGTTTTCCTCTATCACTATTTGTCTTTTCTCAATTAGATCTTTGGTATTGTATTCTGTGAGCAATACAGAGAGAAAAGATAAAAAAGAGAGAAAAGAGAGAAGCTATTCTCTTGGGGCCATATTCTATGCTTCACAGAATCATAGAATCATTACGGTTGAAAAGACCTAGAAAATCATCACATCCAACCATGGACATTGCACCACCACCATGTTCATGACTAAAACATGTCCTCAAGTGTCATATCCAAGTTTTTGGAATGCTTCTAGAAATGGTGCCTCTACCACTTCCCTGAACATTCTGTTTGAAGGCTTTATAACCCTCTCCTTGAAGACATTTTTCCTAAAATCTAAAATAAACATCTTCTGGTGTAACTTGAGGCCATTTCCTCTCATAACACCACTTGTAACACTCATCACTTGTGACTTGGGAGAAGAGACTGACACCCACTTCATTACAACATCCTTGCAGGAGCTGTAGAGAGTAATAAGGTCTCCCCTTAGCCTTCTTTTCTCCAGGCTTCTAGCAATATTTTATTTTATTTTTTTTTCCTTAGAGATAAGATGTGAATGGGAAGTTGAAAGATTTTTACTTCAGATTGCTGCCAAATACAGTAGGAGCAGTGATACATCAATTAATGCAGCCAAAAGTCTCTAGAAAATTGTGCCTTTGCATGCAAGTGGCAATTGAAAATGTTTCTGAGTCACTGGACAGTCCTTCACTTAGCCTTTTAACAGCTCGTTTATCAAAATACTACAGAGACATAACCTGAAGTTCTCAAAAACCACAGGTTAAATTTTGTTTCAGGTAGTTTTGATGCTTGATCATTAACACTCAGAACATGGAGTCAAGGAGAATTGTGATGATTATTGGAAATAAGCTGAATATCATAAACATTCTCCCTTGTAAAATGGCAAAAATAAACCAAAAATAAAACCAAATGAACAAACAAACAAAAATACCAGTCACCAAATCTCCTACCCTAAAACAGTTTTCTTACAGAGAATATATGTAAAATCTTCCAAACTTTATCATTCTGCTTCCTGAGCTTTAAAATAATATGAATTGATTTGTATAAGCACTCTGGAGTTTTCAGTCCATTCTGTAAACTGGCTTTGATTTGAGCATACAAAATCAATATTTACAACAGTGGTGAATGCTTCTGAAGGGACTGGTGTTCACACTGGTCTTGGTCATGACCCACTGTACTTCCTGTTTTGTGAAATCCCTATAGGAATGTGCTGACAAAGACCACAAAGAAACCAGCAACCTAGTATGGAAAAATATGATTTCCAAGTATGGAAATCATAGCCCAGAAATCATAGCCCAGAGTCTGAATTTCCGTTGGGCCTGAAAGTTGTCCTTGGTCTTCAGCAGGAAAAGAATTTGTTTTGTCTACCTACTCTGTGAAGAGAGCTTACTGGCACTTAATATGAGGCTCAGAACTACACCCCTAGGCAGCAGAGAATCTGAAAAATGTGAAAGCTAAAACTCAAGGCATCATTTCCCCCCTTTATATATTGCTTTAAGATCATGGCAGTGCTGTCATGGCAATTGCTGAACAACAGTTCAGTAAGAGTCACAGAAAATATTGTAGCCCACCAAAAATTTAAAAATTATTTTTTATAGATTTTGCTGAAAACTCATATTTCTTTTTGAATCTGTGGATGTAAGCATTTATTTTGGAAAAAAAAAATTATTGATAGTCTCCACATTTCTTCAAATACCAGAACACTCAAAGTACCTTAATTTTGAATGTTCTCATTATAGTGATTATGATTCATGGGATAAATTACTGATTTTTCAACCACATCTAGAAGTCACTAGAAATATTTTATATCAGATATTATGTAAATAAGAAAAATGGAAAACACTTTTAATGGAAAAAACTTTCAAAAATTATTAATATGATAATCAACTCAATATAAATAATAATCTTAGAAAAAAAATTTATCAAACTCATCATATCTATAATTTTTGTTTCAATCTTTATGGAAGATCTTATATGAAGAAATAAGTGCTAAGTTCTATATTTTGAATGGCACAATTATGAATATCTGGATCTGCTGAGATAAATCATTTAATCATTTAGGCTGGAGAAGATCCTCAGTCATTCCTTATAAGGCATGTGCTCTAGATTTATGGTGGATTGACCTTATCTGGTTGCCAGGTGCCCACCAAACCACTCTGTCACTCCCTCCTCAGGCAGATGGCTGAAGAAAATAAGATGTAAAAGTAACGCATAGGTTGAGGTAACCAAAATTGAAAGGTCACACATGCCAGCAAAGATGAGAGATGCCAAAGATTCCATTCCTTACTTTCTATCAGCGAGTAATGTCCATCCACTTCCTGGGAAACAGGCCTTCAGCATGTGTAATGGTATGATTTATTAATGTGTATGCTGATGTTATGAAAGATATTTATATATAACAACATTGTATTTATCTAAGTAGTAAGATACCTTATCACATCCAGAAGCATCTGTAGAATTTTATAAATAGCTAACCTTTATGTGACATACTTTTAATTTGAAGGTGTGTGGTCCTGTGTGAGAAGCCACCCTGTCATGATCAGAATCAAAGGGCACAATAGCCTCTTTGCAGCTTCACTAGTTAAGTCAAATCTAAATTGCATTTGGGCTAATTTCAATGTTCATAAAATGAATAATGGTTACAGGATCACAGCCTCAAGTGATATACTGTGCTAATATTGTTTAGAATTAGATATACTGCAAGAAACAATGAGCAACTGCCTCTGCAGTCCTCTGTCAATTCATCTCTGTCTTGACCTGCAAGGCCCCTGGAATTCCATTCCTGGCCTTCCCATAAGCAAAGACTGACAACTGTGCCAAATTGTGACAGATTTTGGTTTTGATACATAATATGGACTTTTTTTTTTCCCCCAAGGGACTGTATAATTATGAGTGTAAAGTAGAAATAAGACAAATTAATGAGAAACCAGACCTTAAAAAAAGGCAGGGATTTTCACAGGCACCTGAGAGAAGGCAACACTTCAATAATATAAATAGTTTTCAAGATTGATATCTTCATCTCAATATAACTGCAGAGATCAGAAGTTTAGGTAATGTTACATAATGTTTATTTGGAATCAAATACAGTTTTGCTGTCTTAAAAATGCTGTGTTAATGATATTTTCTTGTTGTGTGTAATCCAAAGAGAAAACCCCCTTGCAACAGTGTTACAACAGTAAAGTAAACTGCAGACCTTTATTGGAAGCTTCCAGTTGTTCTGGTGCTGATGGGCACACCAAGCACCAGATTTTTACAATTTTATAAGGTTAATTACTTAGTATAAATAACAGATACATCCAATAAGAGATTCAGTTGGCCCAGTAACCCTCTCCTGGGTCAGCCCCTTGGAGTTGCTCCAAGGGGTTCTCTGCCCCACCTCTTATTATAACTTATTGTAGGTCCCCTACTTGGAATAAGATTAAACAATATTTCAGGAATGTGTTTAGAAGGTCAGCTGATAGATCTAAAATTTAGGGGAAAAGGAGTAAGAAATTTACTGGAGCGATGGCCACGCATTATTAATCTACAAAGCTCCAAATATATGAAAAATATATAAAAATCTTAGGCATCATTCTCAGTATTTTAGCTGTTCACCTTGGCACCCAAATTTGTATGTACTTCTGTAGTATTTGCTTTTACAAACATGTTTCACTGACTGTTTTTTGGTGTCCATTAATAAAGATTATCTCCATCTTTTCTCATGTCATTTGCTTGGTCCTTTTAGGTTTTTTCTTTTTTTCTTTCCATAGCTTTCAGCTTCTTTCTCTCTTTCTTATTCTCATAGATAAACCATAAACATCTTTGTCTTTACATTTCTTCACTTTAACTCCTGATGTGCTATCAGCCCATGTCTGTCTCTCCACATATATCTTTTTTCTGTTTCTGTCATCTTCTAATCAGCTCTTCCTAACATCTTTTTCATCTTCACTTCTCTTAACTATTGCTATTACTACAAAGGCCTTCAGAATATGATGTTCTTTTTCATTCTAGATTGAACTTGTTTACTTTTTTCTACATGGAAATTACACAGAAACATCTTGATATTCAAGGAGAAAAAGACATGGTTTGTTAAAATATTTTCTGATCTATTTCAACTTAATCAGGCCAGGAAGTAATATTCTTACTGTAAATACTATTCATCTGATGGGTGAGAAAGGGGATGAACTGCCATAATCTTATTAAGTCATTTATATTTCAGGGGCAGTGATAACTTGAACATTATTGTGATAATGAAATAAAATCCAATAGCTAAGTTATACCTGAGGATTTCTTATTCAAAAGTTCTATTCATCTAATGACTAATCCTTAGTCAGTCAGGCAAAGCAGACATACTTCCCACAAGCTTTCATCAAAGTCTTCTGACTATAAAGAATAAAATGTGTGTATACTGCCTCCTCAAAGTGCACCACAGCATAGCTGAAAGTTCTGATCCCTTGCGTTAGGTGTCTGAAGCATCTTCAGTTACCATAGCTCATCTGAGAGGAAGGCTATCTGGATCTAGAAACTGGAAATCACTTCAGATTCCCATCATATGTACTTCATTTATTCTAACTTTTACTTTCTTCACCACCTCCATAGTGTTATTTGGACAGGGCACAGGAGAAATTGAATATGGTCTATATCTGGCATGTAATTTGTAAAGAATAGGTAGAATATCTCTGCCTAAAAAGGTTTGGAATAAATAAATAAATGAGGCAAACAAATTTGTCACAATGGGGAAAGAAATATTAATTTGCCCTTATACACAGTTTACCTTATGCTTCACACTATGTATTAACCAAAGGAACAGTATTTCAGACTGTCTTAGTATGTTAGGAAGAAAAACTCGAATATCTCTGTAGATGCCGTCAAGGAAAACCAATTCTGACAGTGAGGCAAGGTTTAGAATGATTCAAATTTAAACTGTGTGGATGAAATTCTTGCAGAAAAGGTGAGCAGAATGTATACTTGTGGAAATGCTGGAATGGCTTAGCAGATTTGAATACAGATTTCAACAGTAAGCCCACTCCACTGTGTAGGCAGAAATTTTGAAATGGTTCTTTTAACTAGGGCAAAAGTTGAAAATATATGAAACTAGGAAATGCTGCAAATTGTGCTGAGGGGGAGAAAATGGAAGGGAATAAAAATGCCAATATTAATCATCCTGTTTCCTGGATAAACTCCTTGAGACCATTTCAGTCTGATTTGACTTCTTACCACAGGCAGTGATACTGCCTTTACTTAGGGATGCCTACAGTCAAGTGTAAAAAGCAGAAGAAATGGAAGGACAAAGAGGAACAACAGTAAGCACAAAAGAGGACATGGGTAGAGCAGAAAACCAACACAAACCATTACTATGCCTATCCTTGAATGTAAAGCACATTTTGATGGTCACATAGGCAAGAGCTTATTGTTTCATAGGAATGCAGTTGACAAAAAGCAGCCTTTCTCTCTTCTGTAATATTATTCAAGACGTTTTTCTTGGATTTAAGATACAAGGAAATAATACCTAGGAAAAACTATTGCCCTTATATAACTTAAAAATAAACAAAAAATTCTCAGCGTAATACTTGCATTGAAAGTTCTGACATGCATGTTAATTCATGAAGTTAATTGTTGCTTATCTAGGCTAGTAAATACAAACCTAGATTAAATTAGTCTTCTCAAGTAGGGAGCAAGCCAAACATATTCAAGAAACTGACATGGAATTATTTCATTTCAGCTGAGGCAGAGCTGGCTCCTCAAATGCAGTAGTTATGTATGTTTTTCATCTTTACCCAATTACTTTTAGAATTTCTAAAGAAGATTCTCCACATATTTGCAAAGGCCATTCCACAGAAGAATCTAAGTCTCCTAACTCCAAGTCTTTGTGTAGTCTTCAGCAATTTAACATAAATGTATAAAACATTCATTCAACTTTTTATTGAGGTCTTCTCATGCAGAAAAGTTCCTGTGTTTGCTTGACAAGAAAAAAAAATTAAAAATTCACTGTGCGATATAGAAATATGATCTGTAAATTTCTCAGTGCAAAGTTCTTCTTTTCTCCCTTATGACATTCTCTTACTTAATGATACTGTATTTCTGAAGAAAAGGCGTCTGGTAAAAATCATTCAGTTATAAACAGCACAATGGGTTATATTAGCTTTTTAAAACAAATTCAATGGAAACACAGCTTATTTTATTCTTTTTTCTTTCCCTTCACCTTTTTCCCAGATATACTTTGATGTTGATGTCTAAACATAGCAGAAGTACCAAAAAAGAAAAAATGAATTTCCAGTCAAAAACTTCTGCATCTGCAATCAGAACCTTTAATTAAACTGAAAATGAAACAGTTTCATGCAAACTAGACTCCTTTCCTTTGAGGGTTAAATCAAATCACCACAAGATGGCTCCCCAGCTTCTCCAAAGATTTTTTTTTTTTTTTAAATCACACTACTCTCCAGCGAAGGCATTGATTATCTTATAGAAGTCTGGAGTACAGCTGAACAGACTGTGGATTAGAGCCTTGTCTAATAAAATAATAGCTATTTTTACATTAAAGCCCTGGAGATCTCTTTGAAAGGTAATTCTGTTACTTTAATTTCTGTACCCCATAAAAGGCTGTTATCTAGTTTGTGCCCCTGTTCATATTTTTTTTCAAAGATTGTCTCAGAGAATTCAGACTGATTTGGAGTTTAAGCCTCCTTCTTTTAAAGGCTAAAGCAGCTTATTCTCCTAAGATTTCTAAGTTTCAAAAAGTATTAGGAATTTTAATTCTACATATACATTTTTTTAATTGCTATTTTTTATTGACCATTCATTTTAAGGACTAGGACTAAAATAAGAGGATGTGAACTATGATATTAGTTTTTTGTAGAGATTGTTCCCAAAACAAACTGAAATCACACCAGAATAAATGTTATTCTCAAAGGAAATACAGGATTTGGGCTATTTTTGTAGGTTTTAAATCAAAAGAAAGTAAAAGTACATCATCTGATTCAGTTAGTCAGAACAGCATGCATAGTTTTTAGAATATCACTTCTGGGATAAATAGATTTTGTTTTGATTTTACTTGAATGAATGTATTGATACAGTCTTCCTAACACAAAGCAGACATAGGGAGAAAAAAGGTGCAGAAACATCTTGGTGGATAAGGAGGCAGAAATACAAGATCAGAGAAGTAGTTGACAGCAGCAGCAATCTTCCTAGTTTGCATATAACAGAAAGAAACATTTTTTTTATTTGTGCATGGTAAAAATCTATTCTCTTTGTAAGAACCACACTGTAATCTTGGAGAGTCTAACACAGAAGCAGCATGATAGAGACAGAATTTAGTGCAGTCTGAGTGCTACAAACCTAAAAAAAATCACTTCTGCAAGGTCAGAAGTGCAAGTTATGTCCACTCTGTCTTATAAACCTATTTGTGAATCCTTTCTTAAGGTCAGAGTCACTGATCAATCACACTATTTCTAAATTTGCACTCAGTCATAGAGTGACATTTACTGGGAAAATTTAATCTTTATACTTGATGCAGAGAAAACACAAAATGAGAATGAGTTCCTTGTTCAGCTGTGGAAAGTTCACAAGCAGGATCTTACATTTACTAAAACAAAACTGAAGAAAGCTTTCTTGAAGAAAGCTTTATTAGAAATTAGAAATTTGGGTGCCTCCAAGAAGTCTGATCTTGGATATAACTATTTTATGGATGTATTCAACACTGATTGAATCTATAACTGTCCATGACACTCCTTTTCTTTTTTCTGCTTTCAATCCTTTTTGGTTTCTTTTACACAATGGCAAGTGTCCAAGAACAAAACTCACCTTACTAAGGTAAGAAGTACCTCCAGTCAGCTGCAAATCTTATCCACACATTTTTTGGACTGTATCTACCTATGCTACTAAGTCTAATCCGATCTTTCTTTTCATTGACTATAAGCCATTTCTATGCCAATAAATATACATACGTGTCCATGAAAATAGATGCATACACTAAACATCTTTATGTCAGACAAATTCTACCTGCCTCCATCAGGGAGAATGATAGACAATGTTTCCAGTTATGATTCATGTGTAAGGATGTAAAATTGCCGCTTGTTTTGTGACTGCATAAACCAATTTTCCCAATATACCCAGTATGCCCCAACAGTATGAACAAGCTGGAATGTGACAGTCCGAAGACTTGGCAAAAATGAAAGTTTAAGTGTGGGGAACCAGAAATGTAACAATTCAGACTGAATTCTGCACTATATTTTCAATAAGCTGTTGCTCCATTTAGGGTGTTCAGATTACATACCACCCTATAACTTGTGAATGACATTTTAAAACCTCCATTTCCTCTTGTTGTAGGTCAGAAAGACATTGGAAAAGTAGTCATATGTATTTTAAAAATTATTGATTTTTCTGGATCTCAGCCCTAAATTGCAAATGCAGAAGTAAATTGCAATCAGGGAAGTCATTGACATATGGAGATATTGAAACCAAGCCTGTGCATTATTTCATCCTTATTATGGTCTGACAGTAAGAAATATTTCTTCAGCTGTGTTGAGAGTGCCAGTATTTCCTTACAATGTGACAGAGTAAACTTCTGCCTCAAGAGCAAACAGTTTTAATGTATTCTGGGCTTTATTTATTTATTCGCTTACTTACTTATTTTTGAAAGGGTATGTTTTTAATTTGATGCTAACAGTCATTTCAGCTTCCCATACCATTGATTTAATGGTCCCCATTCATAAAACAGGTGTAATAAGATCAGTTATATAACAACAAATCAGCTAAATAAAGAATTCTTGTGAAAGCTCATGAGGACTACCTTTCACTTGCATGTCATTATGGCAAAATGTCTTCCAGACACTGCAGTAAGATTAATCCCAAAAGGAAAATCTCAGCTCAAATGAGTTGGTACCATCTCTTTTCTTGTAAACACTGTCCTCCTGATGCAGATTGTACACATCTACTCTCTTAGATAGAAAAATAAACACTTAAAATCACTTTTAAAACACACAATATCTCAAGAAGCATTAGTAATTCTCTTGAATTATTCATTAATCTTATTTATATAATATAGAATAAAACATCAATCTTTGGAGTAGGTTTAGTTTCTCGGAAAGGAGGTATGGAGCTGCTGTTTTGTTATAAATAGTAACAGACATTTCTGGAATAAGAACATTTCTTTATATTCCTTGAGTAAAATACTATCCCTAGAGACACCAAGGTAAATTCTTTCAGTGAAATTATTAGCCACAATTTAACCTCTAATTTGTATATAATGTTTCCTTTGCTGTGTTTTTGACAATTTACATAAATGACAGCTATAAATTTAATTTGCTTAGCTTAGATAAATATTAATTCTTTCTGCTGTTAAAATATTAGCCAATTACAAACAAAAACCCAAACAAACAAAAACAAACAAGGAAAAGATTTGCACCCTTGTCTAATCCATTCATACGGATACACAGATGGGCTTTCAGTCACACATATCTACTTTTCATTTTGTCTGCAAATCAGTAAGCCTTGAACAGCTTTATATATAATTACATATATTTGTGTTTGCTCTGTATCACTACAGAGACAAATAGAACAGACTTCTGCATAAAATCAAAGATTGAAAATTTTAGGTTTTTCTAAGACTGAATGACAAGGTGATTGGAAAAAAAAAAGGTTGAATATTTTAGTAATGTGCATTTTAAAGCCAGTCTTTATGCATGATGTTTTTTTTAAAAAGTAATAAACATGTTGATCTTGATGAAACGATTGCCAGTGGGTGAGAGGCTGGACATGGGATGGAAGTGTATATTTGCAGCCCAGAAAGCCAAATTGACCCTGGACTGTGTCCAAAGCAATGTGGACAGCAGGGTCCACAGGGAGGGGATTCTGCCCCTCAGCTCTGCTCTGGTGAGATCCCACTGCAGTGCTGCATCCAGCTCTGGGGTCCCAGCACAGGAAAGACATGGACCTGTTGGAGTGAGTCAAGAGGAGGGCCACCAAGTTGATCAGAGAGATGTAACACCTCTCCTATCAGGAAAGGTTAAAAGAATTGGAATTTTTGAGCCTAGAGAAGAGAAGGCTTTGGAGTAACCTAATTGTGGCCTTCCAGCAACTGAAGAGAAACTATAAAAGAAAGATATAGTGGAATATTTTACAAGGGCAGGTAGTGATAGGACAAGGGGAGATGGCTTTAAACTGATAGACAGTAGGTTTAGGCTAGGTATTAGGGGGAAATTCTTTGCTTTGAGGGTGGTGAAGCACTGGAAGAGGTTGCACAGAGATGTTGTGGGTGCCCTATCCCTGGAAGTGTTCAAGGCTAGGTTGGATGCAGCTCTGAGCAACCTGATCCAATGGGTCTCATCCCTGCCCATAGCAAGGAGCTTGGATCTAGGATTGGATCCTAGATGGATCTTCAACATGCCTTCCAACCCAAACCATTCCGTAAATCCATCATAATATTGCATTAAACCACACTTAAAAATGGACAGCAATGAAACTTGTCAAGTCCTTGTGCGTTGTTCTGGCTCAGCACTGGAGTGAGTTGCTGAAGTTTATTCATGAGAGATTTTCAACTCAGTGAAGGATCAGAAATGGAGTAACTCTTGAACGTAATATTCAACGACAGTAAAACTACAGACAAGTTTTGTTTCAAGCATCTTTAACTCACTCAATATGTTGTACTAAAAATATTAAAAAATTAAAAATCCTCTTCAAACAAATAAATTTTGCTATTAATCTAAAAGGCAAAAGTTAGCCTATTTCTCTTACATTACAAAAGTCAACCTATTTCTCTCTTATCTCTCTTAAATGTATATTGAAGATTTAATTGAAAACATTTTTTTTTTCTCTTGTGAAAGCTGGAAATGAAAATTACTGCCTAATTTTTAGTGTACTATGCTAGATTTCAGTCACTATGTCTTGTGCAACTATTTGATTTCCTGAAGAAAGAAAATTAGAAATTTCTTTACAAAGTCAGGGTAGACACTTTCTATGCCTTTTTGGTTAGAGGATTTTTTTTTAAATTCTAAACAGAAACTTGCCCCAAATTAATGTATTTTATATAGTATTAAGTGAAAATTAATGGATAATAAACTCTCCAAAGGACTACAGTAAAAAAAAGAGTCTTCATTCTTTTCAAATAATTCACAAACAAAAACTTGTTGGCCATTACAGAATAGATTTTGAATTGGTTTTCTCTTCCTGCTCAAAGTGGAATTCTTGTTGGTTTAGTCACTGAGTTGAAAAGGAGTTCCTGGGACTCAGCTATTACTTTTTTCCTGTTTCCATAGAAACTCATGTCAGCAAGATGAATATGGAAAATTGTACTTTGAAATAATCTCCATTTTGAACATAAAAGCAAAACAGGGTGGTGTAAAGTAGCAATTATGTTAAAGCACCTTATCCCATTTTTCCGTCAGTACAACAGCAGTTTCCATGAAAATGGGAATATGAGTAGTATCAAGCAGCAAGACAGCCAGACTTCTGAAATTTTGTGATTCGAATTCATGGGGGAAGACGAATCCCCAGGCTTTCTTGAAGATAAAATCCAAAAATTCCCTAAAGTTTCAGAACTCTTGCTGTTTTGTGTTACAGCACTGTTGCTGTAGTGAGGAAATTTGAGGAACTTTTGAGCATTCATAAATGTACTGCAACACTGTTTCCTCTTTTTGATGCATTCTGTATGTGACTATTGCAGAGAGTAACTGCATGTGAATCTGTCTTCCATGGTGCATTTGAATATTTTGGTTTTAAAAAATATTGGAAATAATAATAATAATAATAGAATAAAAAGACAAACCATTTGATCCCAGCACTGGTTTTTTTTTTGATTAGAAACTATTTTGATCCATATAATTATTACAATTTGTTCATTTTCTCTGAGACGATAATGTGAATAATGACAGTTGATGGCCAAGAAGGCCGTTGTTGTTGTGTGTTACACTTCTGTAACAGTCCTAATTAGAAATTATATCTTTCTACTACAGGAGCAGCCTAAATTTTAGATCTACATCTGAAAGAGGATATGTTCTTTCATATGGTCTACTTATAATTTTCTGCTTATACTTTTTGAGCAATATGATATGTATGCCTTATGGGGATTTTATACATCATATTAATGTGTATTCATTAATACACATAGTATTAATGAATACTATCTAGCATTCATTAATAGCCTCATGAGAAAATGTATTGAGTACTTTAACATAGTCTACATACCTGGTGGTGAATGTAATGAATTTTAGTCAATAGAACGTTGAAATCACATGTATTCATTTATCCATAACAGGATTGGTAAGGACAAGCTTTGTATCTTTCCACTTAACTTTCTCCAGGAACAGAGCTTTTGAAAACAGCCTTTACATGTTTTCCATTCTAAGTTAATATATTACTCTGAGCTTTGTGACAGAAATAAAATCAAAATCAGATCAGGTCCTTGTCTTATTTACAATTATATCAGTTTAAGGCTATCTTTTATAAGCAAAATGGAAAGCTCAATGGACTCCAAATCTACTTTTATGTAGATTAAAGCAATAGATTTCTATTTTTTGTCTCTTTTTTATGTCAGATTGTTATGTCATGTCTTTGAAATAGTATGTGAACTTTTTCTAGAAAAAGTTATAACTCTCAAAAAGCTATAGACTAATATTTAAGTTTGTTTTCTTTTGATTATGAGCTTGGAGGGATTCTATTCCGTCTTTTGGTAAATGGGAGACCATAAAAGACACTTGTTTGCAACTAATGTCTGAGGTATTTGATGACCACAAAAGGATATGTATTGAAGTATACTGGACTTCCAATCCTTTTCCTCCCACAGGAGTCTACAAGTGGTCAAAACCCCACAGCATTTTAAGAAATACATTAGCACAGATTTTTCTTTGATAGTTCAAAATTTCTCTGTTATTTTATCATCAGAGTCTTCATAAAGATCACCATTAAGGTATGGTAGGAGTAGTTTCCTGGCAGACAAAATAATCATTCTTGGGCTGTAAATAATTCAGTGGGTTTAAAAAAGCAGTAATTCCTAGCAAGCACAATTTTCTTAAATGAGAACAAAGT
Organism: Acrocephalus scirpaceus scirpaceus; assembly: GCA_910950805.1. Lineage (NCBI taxonomy): Eukaryota > Metazoa > Chordata > Aves > Passeriformes > Sylviidae > Acrocephalus > Acrocephalus scirpaceus. The sequence goes on along the minus strand of OU383774.1, from coordinate 64,364,508 downwards.
GGACACTTTGTCCTAAGGTCTAATATAGTGACATGGTGAAAGAGATGAAAGATAAGCTAAGTGTAGAAAAATGAACCCCAGGGGCTTTTTTGGTCTAAAGAATTGCTTTTTATCCCAAATAATATCTTGTGTATTCTTAAATAAATGAAACAAATCACATCACAATTATGACCGAAAAGTCATTTGATTTTCATTATTTTAAATAAAAGGAGCCTGTATATAAAAAATATACAATTCTAGTTTACTTTCAGAAAAGGCAGTGAAGCAGATGGCATGAGTAGGTAATATGAATTCATCAGTAACATCAAAGCATGACTGACAAGCACAAATAAAACTAGTCTATCAGACACAGATATACAAAAATATCTCCAAATTTTTTCACTAACCTGTTGGATTTACACAGCTCTATCTAAATAAAAAGAAGACATGATAGTTCATGCTGTTCAGGTTATAAGCTCAGAAATATAACATTGCTTATTAGGGAAGCTCTTAAACTATCAGCACCCTTGCTGAGAAAAAGATTTATGGCTAACCTTTGCTAGGTCACTGAAAATAAGACTGGAAAATGTTTTTTAGAGAAAAAGCAGTCAGGTGGCTCAACATGAAATTAGATATGTTGCCAGACTCAGCAGGTAGCTGATAATATGATTGAAATTCAGGATACTTATAAATAGAAAATAGTGCCTTAAATGCAGTCTGGGTCGTGGGGAAGATGGTTTATCCTGTGATATTTCAGTATCCTGCATTTTTTTAAGTGTCACACACATTATTTTTTATTCCCTAAAGCATGGAGGCAGTTTCAGAGTCCAGTGTTGCTAGTCACAGTTTTTCAAGTGTTCTTTCTTGGAATAATTTGTCTTGTTCCCTGTATCAGTGTTGAACAATGTTAGTACACTTACTGTATTTCTATTAAAACAAAGATCTGTTGATGCTTTGCAGACTGATGTAGTGGCAGGTGTCCCTGCCCATGGCAGAGAAGCAGGAACTAGATGACCTTTCAACCCAAAACATTCTCTAACTGTATGATTCTGCTGAAAGAATTTATGAATCAACACTACAATATCCCCAAAGTAAAGGAAGGCTTGACTGGATTAAAGTCAGGGTTGTGGGAATTTCCTAACTGTCCTTGTGAGTGTGCAAGAGATTTGAATGAAAGCTTTGAGAATGCTGTAATCACTAAAATGACAGGAGAAGGAGAGAGGAAAGATATATCAAATAAAAACTGAGGCTACATTTTATACTTTCTCATTATACAGCCGTTACTGGATGTCAATGGATAGTGATCTAGAGATTTAAATGGAGCTCTGGAATAGAATTTTTACAATGTTAATGGCAACAGAATACATGCCCCAAATTATCAGGCTTGCTAGCACTGATTGTGGCTATGTGGAATGAAAATATTTAGACCGAGATCAATATAGAGAGTAAGATATGATTTTTTCTGTGAATATAGCCTGTTCAGAATTGATGCTTGTAGCAAGTGTGGAAATTGCTGCCACATATACTACATTCTGTAAGTTAAACATGCTCATAACTATTCTCTGACATAGAAATGAGTGCAGAATTTCACACATGCATTGTGTTAAACTCTTTTACTCTCTGGAAATGTTAGTAGTCCTTATTAAATTGCTTGATAGAAATTATCTTTGACTTTTACTTACAAGCCACCTGTACTAAGAAAATGCTGGCCAAGATTCAAAGAAAGACAGGAACTTTAAGAGAGAGTTAACAATTTATCAGGACTGTAGAGAACAGCCTTTGTGAAAGCAGCACCTGGAAAATGAGATCATCAGATCAAACACAGGCATCTGTGGTGCAGATCTCTCCATTTGAGTTAGATGTTTAGATAGTCTTTATAATCAGTGGAGAGTAACAGGCTCATCTAGGGGAATGATTCACTCCATCATAAAGCAGACACTTAACATTTTCAGATTAATTGTTCCATGCAAGTGCCTATTTTTCTCTCTTCACCATAAAAAAAAAAATCCAGGAAGACAAATATACATGTCTCTTTTGTAAATATTTAACGATAAAACAAATGAATTCCAGAATAAATGCATGAAATGTGCTGACTGAATCTGTGTCTTTATGCCTCCACAGGTCTACCCGTGATTTAAATTCAGATGTTGTAAAGCTCAGACTAATAGAGGACAAAGATTGATTTCCATGCATCTGAGGAAAAAGTTATTTTATAGATCCCTCTTGGTTTATTATCCACGATAGGTCTATGAAGTTTGATTCTGCATTGGAAAACCAGAATTTAACTATATGTCTATTTTTAAGAAGCTGTTTGTTGCCATTTTAGAGGTTTATTTTGAGCTGTTGACTTTTATTTTTCCATAAATAATTAAGGAATGGAAAATAGATGCAGTAAGAGTAATTTTCTATTCATGGAGAAAGAAGAAGGAATCAAATACTTTACAGTCCCCGTAATTTTAGAATCAAAGTACAAAGGCAAGAAGATAGTTTTCACGCAGGAGATTGTGTCTTTTCAAACTGTCCAAGGTTATGCTTGTTACACGCATAAAACAGACCAAAATATACACATTAAAGCCAAAGTCACCTATAAATTAAGGTATCTTTAAGTGAATAGTGGTTGCAGGAATGAACTGTGAATGAGTCAGACAGACAACACAATGAGTCCATCATGCTCTAAATCACTCAAAATTAATCAATAAATAATATATTTCTGTTATTTCAAAGGAAAAAAAAAAAAAAAAAAGAAAAGAAAAGAACCACAACAGCCCTTTGACAATAATTTTGTGGTTAAACTACTAAATGAAGCAATTGATTCCTCATTCTTCCAAAAATTTCCACTGTAATGTTGGAGTGGTGGTTGTCAGGGATAGTTGTTGTCACTCTGTCCAACATGAATAACATTTGTTAATAATTTTATTTTTGTTTGTCAACAGAAATGATAATCTGATATTTTGCTATAAGTTTATAGATAAACTTGCACTAGAATATACCTTTTAAAATTACAAAAATAAAAATTTGACAAAATTAAACTATTCTAAATTGTGTACTTAGTTCAACTTTCTACAGGACTTCCTTATGTCTTACTTCTCTCAAAATGGAAGATCAGATGAGGATGAGGAAGAGTTTACACTGACGCCATGGCTGAAATACCTGAAGAGAAATTCTAGATTTAGATATTTAGTTTGGATTTTTGTGATTTTTGTGATCTCCCTAAATACATAGTCATTTATTTAAATATAAGGAGCTATAGAAATTTAGTGTTCTTCCAGTTGAGATAATGTAAATTCTTTTTCCTGATCAGGATGCTTTCCTAAGTCACAGAGATATTGTAGGTTAAAAATTCCATTTTAATTTACTCACTAAGAAGGCAGTGGGTTTGGCTCAATGTGTTCTAAAACACATTTCTTTCAGATCTTTGATACCTTATATCCCATATTTTCAACTTCTTATTTCCTGTTTCATAATACATGCAAGATATACATGTATAAATATATGAAATACTGATACATAGATACATAAAACAGGAAACAATTGCTCACATTTCTTTCAGATTTTCACATTATATATTAAAACTTATTTAGTCTTCTTTCAGATTTTTTTTGGTATAGTGTTAGTTATAAAGATGACAAAGGAAAGGAACTATGTTATCTTAGTGACTCATCTACTGAAAACTCCTTAGACATTACATGTTAGTTCACTGAAGTTTAACAGAATGAGCTGCACTTATAATAAATACATGGCAAATAATCAACTGACATACAAATTGTCCAGGGACTTTCAGTTTTCCTTCAGTTTTCACAACTTTGGATGGACTTCGGTGCTTAATAATTATCACTTCACCCACATTTGCTTGGATAAAGATTTCAGAATAAAATTTCAGGACCCAGGGTTTTTTGCATATTACCAAATATGGATTCACAAAGGTGGGACAGTCTATGTTATTATGGACGTCAACTTCTTTCACTCTGCTCTGAGATATTTAAAATTTTCCAGTCTGAAGAGGAAAATTATATGTCAAAGAACTACAACTTCTTTTCCTTTCACACTTCAGTAATGGTTGTACAGTGTATTACAGTAATTTGAGGGCTTCGCATATACCAAGCATAGAGTCCTCCCAATTGCTTCTCACGTGTTGATTGAAAAAGATGAAGAGAAATAAACAAGAAATTTTCTCTTTTAACAGAAGCTAGTCTGCATTAGATGGCCCTAGCTAAAGCTCATGATCAAGCACTTATTTTATTTACTGTGAGTAAAAATACATTTAGGTTTTTTAGTCACCCATGCAATGAAGGAAGGTGAAATCTGCAATTTTCATTGATATGAAAATAAATTGTAATTTACTTGTTCTGTTTGCGTTAAAGGAGTTATATTTGTGGGAATCTGATTAATTGCACTGGAATTCTTAATGTAAAATATTTCACTTTATCAACATAGAAACAGTACTTTCTAAGTTTATAAGTATATATTAATATTTTATAAGAATGTAAATAAATCTCCTACCACATGACCTGCTATTGAAACAATTGAAATTCAGCCAATCAGAAATTCTGTGAGTAGAGATTGAGTAGAGCTGGATGCTTTCCAGACTTTTTTAAACAAGTAGCTGATCTCGTAGTTTTGCAAAATTTTGCATTATAAGCATCATGCCGAAAAGAATGATGTGGCATCTCAGACCTTAATTGCCCTATTCCACTAGCAAAGCAAAAACTTTGCAAATTACAGTAGGCATACAAGATTCAGGTAAGGATGGAGGAGATATGCAAACATTGGGGAATTTCTAGGTACATCAGATGTATTTTAAAGTTTTTCTCCTTAAGTCACAGAGAATTACCACATACATGTCTTCTAAGTCTTCCTGAACTTTACTTTAGAAAAAGCATTTTAGCATTTTAACTTCTCATTTTGTTTTTCTTCCCAGGAGTATGGTATTAGTTATCTCTCTGTAAAACACTATCTAATTAAGTAAAAGGAAAATGACATATTGAAAAAGGGCTATGTGACACATACGAAATCATGCTTTATTAATATAGTATGAGCAGAGGCATCTATCCCAGTACTCAATTTACTCCCATCTTTCCAGTATCTAAAGTTAGGACTTTTGTCTATGTTTCTTTTTATCATCATCTACTCTAAAGAAGTATAAATTATTCTTATTATTGTTACTACTTTTCCAAAAGAAGCTGTGTTTTTGGAATACATAATTGAATCACCACTCTAAGAAATTTCATAATATTGTCTAATATCACTCTTCTTATCATATTCTAATTTAGATCTAATCTAATCTAATTCTAATTTTAAACAGTTAAAATGCAGTTTTTAGGTCTTTATAGGTAAATTCAGATGCAGATGTTTGCTTTCTTTTTGACTTTTTTTATTGTGATTGTCTTGAAGGTTTTCAAATACAATATTCTTCCAACAGTCTGCTTATGCTCAGTTGTTATCATAAACCACTGGAGGTGTAAGTCAATGTACAGGGAAAGATATGACAACAAAACACAGATCAGGCTATCTAATTATGCTTTGTGTTTGTAAAATATAAATGAATGTGTGCAGTGAAGCTACACCAATTTAAGCTGGTAGTAGAGGAAGTGTGACTAAGCAAATAGCCTGTTAAATGAAAATTCAGTTACATAACTTGAGCACTTGTGTGCTGCTACTACTTGACACCTAGGTGTTAATGTAGCTGATATATAAATTTAAAAGGAGCTTTCAGACATTAGTTCTGTATTTGTTAACTTTGGGAAAAGCCCCACCTTTTTCCTAAAAGAAAACATTATGTATTGCTGCCATTTTTAGTGTAGCCTATATCACAGTAATGAATTTCTGGTGTCATTTTTGTTATCCCTATCAGTCTTCTTTTCATTCCCTGGTTTTATTGGGTAACATTCTATTTTTAATGAATGAGTTTTTATATTTTCCAGTCCTCTGAGAACAAAAATGACAAGATAATTAGCGAGAGGAGACTCAGAGTATGTCTAAGCTGTTAAGCAAAAAGAGGGCAGAAAGTGAAATAACCCAGTCTGCAGCTGAGCCAGATGTTTGTTATAGCAAATCTTTGCTAGAACCTGACTGTGTTGGAAAGAGAGTATCATTTGCCAGACAAAATTACATTCTTAAGAACAGTCAAAGATGTCACAGATGGTCAAAAAGACAGCTGTCAAAAAAAAACAAAGACCAAAAACCAAACCAAAACCAAAACAAACACCAAAAAAAAAAACCCAAAATGAAACAAAACCCACCAAAATTATGTTGATGGGAAAGTTGCTTGATAATTTCTTCCAAAGATTAAGTATTTCAGCATTATTTCTATCAGATCAGAAAAAAAATACTTCAAAATGTAAAGCAGGCACTGAGGTTTTGTGGTAAAAAAAGGGGTTTTTTACTTTCTGTATAATAAATATTAGTTTTTAGACACATTGAAAGTCAAAATTCTATAGCTGTCTGAAATACAGATATGTCCTGAAGAGTCATATGACAGTTAATAAGTCATTTCTGTCTAGTATTGTTTACAAGCATTTCAGTGAGAAATATAAATTAAGTATATTTGTCCTACTTTCTTTCATTTTAACTGATGTACTTTCTGGATATAATTTTTGACATTTTTCTTAGTTGCAATATTTTTATACTTTTTAAGGAAAATTACATAGTTTTCTAACAATATGCTTGCAAAGTCTGAACAGTGTGAAGAATAATATTTCATGTGTGAATGTGGATGTTTTGATTTTACTGTTGTGTTAAGAGAGATATCTCTTTGGTTTATGGTTCCTGCAGCTTAGGTTCATTTTACCATGGTCTTTCTTGAGAGCCTAGAATAGATTAGTGCAAAACTGTAACAGGGGAAGAAGTGTTGAAGTATTTTCCTTTTTTCTCCCCTTCCTCCTTTCTCTGTTTGATTATGCTAATTCAATAATATTTGCGGTTATAATGCTGGAAAGTTTTGGATTTTTTCTTTTTTTTTAAGGTCAAATATTGCTTGATTTTCTTTACTTAATCAAACTTTTGGGCTTGGGGGAGGGGGGGGGAAGAATCTTCTCTTTAGCTATTAAAATGCTTTATAAAGTGTGGAGACAAAAGACTTAATGGAAACTGAAAACTAGTCTGTTCAGTCACATTATGGCTTCCACATCTGAAAGTCTGGCTTATTAGGACACAGCTGTTTTTAAATTTTTCTTCTGAGTGGAAGATTGTGCTAGTTTGAACATCAGACAGAAATTAAACTCCAAATAAGCCACTCCCCTTCCTCCCACCCCTTCTAGTAAGGGATTGACAGCAGCAGAGAGTATGGGTTCCGAAAATAATTTTCTGAAAACACGAAGCAATGGAGTAAGGTAGGCACTTAACGCAAGATCAATAGCAAAGAGAGGGTATATTATTCACAAAAAGGTGAGGTGTTTACCACCAATGAGAAACAAAAAAAAGATGGTGGTTGCTCCCCAGAGGCTGTGTCTGTGTGACTTCCCCAGCCAAAGGCAATATGGTGACTATTCCCACACACCACACCACAGGGCCACTGGGAGCAAAGACAAGATGGTGGGGAGCTCTTCAACCAGTGTTTCCCAGACTCTCACCCCAAGCCCAAAAAAATGACAAAAAATGATGAAGGACTTCCCTGAAAGCTGGGTCACCTGAGTTGGGTTGTGCTGCTGGTCCACTGGGGCTCATTTCTGTGCAGTTGCCTATGCCACCCTTTCCACTACCCTCTTGTGTTGGAGATGGATCCCACAAGTCACTGTCACTTTTCTGACCATTCCCCTGTGCTCCTTTCAGCTTGGCTTAACTGGACCAGGCTCAGCTTTGCTCCTGTCACCTGGGCTCTTGCCACATTTCATGGGTTAGCAGTCACCTCTGCTGGGGTGCTAAGTGCACACTGTGCTAAGCTCGTTCTCCCTCTCTTCCACCAGGACAAAGATATACATGACAATCAAAATTACCTTCCCTTCTCATGGAGAATTCAGATGTTTTATGTGAATGTTGCATTAGAGTGAGACAAAGTGATATATGGTTCACTAGGTTCAGCCAGTACATATAGATACCTCAGTCACAAGTCTCAGATAATGAGATGATGTAATCGAGTGACAATGTTAACACATTGTGTCAACCCTCTGAAACTACTCCGTGGGAGTTAAAAGTTTCCAGAACTTTTGGAAAGTCAGAAATGATGACTGCTCCTGTAGCCATTAGATTCCTAGTAAAATCAATTTTATCACTTAATAAAGAGCATATAACCCATATCAGAACCTCAGGAGTTTTTGGATAATGTGAGTGGTTACTACCTGAAGTGGCCTCTAGATGGATGTTACTGTTGTAGGTAGCTATTCTTATCTTTTACAGAATGAAGGAATATCAAATAAAGCATAGAACATAGCTGGGTGGGTGTTTCTTCTAAAGACAATAAAAGAAAAGGTAATTAGCATTGTCTGGAGGAAAAGTGTCTGTAGGAACCCTTTTCATCCTGACTGGAGCCTCTTTTCACTCTTTTGACTGTGTCCTGATTGCACATTAGCATCTGAGCAGGTGCACACTGCCAACCTCCTTCTACTTCAGGGATGACATTCCATGAAGGGAAGAAGAGAGTTCTCATCTGTTCTCAGGATGGGAGCAGGCAGCAGCCTGTGCCAAAAGATCAGCTGCCCCGAATGGTATCAATGAGCATACCATATATGCCAGAGAATATGTCTATCCTACAGCTTAGATATAACCTTTTCCTACTAAAACAAAGTCTGACTAGGAAACTTGGGTGAAGAAATGAAGCAGGAAAATAATCAGTTCATTTAACTCAATGATTTAACTCAATAATAAAAAATTAGAAAGAAAGTCCTTATTTTCATTCCTCACCTAAAAATCTCAGCTGATGAAGAAAGAAGTGCTTTTGATAAAAATCCATAATGGATTAAATCAAAACAAAAAGAATACAGAATACTATCCAATGTCTTTATAATTAGGAAAGATAAGAGAATAAATTTTATATGTGAGAGTTAGAGAACTAATAACAGAACAGACTAATAAATAAAGTTCAGAAATGGTGTAAAAATTAATTCTTCTGAAACAATAATATTTTAAAAGGGCAAGTTTATAATTCATAAAATCTTGATAAATTAAGCCAAAATATATTTATGAACATGTCTGTATTCTGTGGAGTATTGTCAATGACTGTGGAAATTAAAATAGATTCATATTATTTAGAATAAAATTATAACAAATAAGAAAGAGACAATGGGAGGTAAAATAATTTATCTTAGAGGAGGAAATACAAGTGTTATAGAGGATTAGACAAATTAGTTAATGAGAGAACAAATAGCTTGTCATTAATTCTTTAATGAGGCTCCAGTATCAAATTGTTTCTTTTGTGGCTGTCAGTTTCAACAGATTTTCCAATTCAAATATATTTTGAAATAAACTAATCTTCTTTATAATGGCAAAATGAAAAGTTATTATTTTTCTGTTCCAAGAAATAGTGACCATGCAATTCAGTTCCATGTTTAGGAACTTAGTGTGGGATTTTAATTTTTTTCATTAATTTAAAGGTCTACCCTTGAGCTTCTAATACTTCTTAATAATATTTATAATGGCTCTAGAGAACACCTCTGCCCTTCTGAAACAATTCTGGACAACAGGTGAAATCTAGTAAGAAATCTCAAATGCCACAGATCACCATCTCTACTCAACTTAAACGAGGCCCTGAATTAAATGTACATATATAAAAATAGCTAAATTCATCTAAATTACTATGCTAGTTAGTAATTATTAGTTAGTAATTGGAGATCTAGGAATTAATTTGTCTAAACATAATTAGTAATGGAATTTGACATGTCAGATGCTATTGAAGGTATCTGTGTAGGGTTGTTACTTATGGCACAGAAGCACTAATTATATCCCTCTGTAACAGTAACTGAAACTACTCAAGAAAGTCGAGTACATCTCAGTGCCACTAGACATACTTATGTCAGCAAATGAGCTGTGCCACGAGTCAGTAAAATCAGTGGCAACTGAAGAGATAGACAACTAACCAGATGTAAGTGTCTGCATCAGGAAAAACTGATCCCTATCTCCAGGATATAGACTAGAGTTAGCAATTGAGACAGGCAAGAGAGAGGTGGGTTTTTTTTTCCTCAGGATTAGCAGCTAGAGCTTTGTGAATGCAGCCACTCTCTTTTGCTTGGGAAACTGCCGCATGAGACATTAGGAGAAATTAATTTGGGTTACAGTGAGTAATAGAACATAACACTGATGAACAGTTTTATGAGTTCTTAAGTAGAAATAGTAAGTAATAATACGTGGGACATTAGATGTTAAAGAGGTAGTGTACAATGAAATAAAGGAGGAACTCCAGGAATAAAAATAAGGAAATTTAGCCATCAGCTTGGGTATTTAATTCTTCCTGCACGTGAGCTAGAAGGCTTTATCCTACATGTATCTTACTTATTTATGCCAATTGTTACCTTATAATATTAAATACTGACAGAGCAGGGTATATGCAAGCAGCTGATTTTGAACCATAATATGTAATAATTTTTCATGCAAGATTTTGTCACTGATGGAGTAATTCTCTAGACATTTTAAGTATGTCATGTATTATCCTTAGTTTCTTGAATATACAGAAGATGAAGGGGGTTAAGAATATATTGCAGGACAGAGTTCTTGAGTAATTGAGAAAGATAAGAATAAGGAGAGAAGTATGAGTTATTCCCCATTACACCTGTAAATATTTTTGAAACTTTCATCCAAACTAACCCAAAAACTATTATTTTATAGATTATGAAAGAACAAGTTTATTCATAAATACAATATTCAGAATAGACTGTGGAAAGAATGAAGAATGCAGTAGTGGGAAATCCATTGCTACCAGGTGATCAGGCAGATGGTAAGGACTTGTCACAGAGAGACAGGAAGAAAAGATGCAACATTGCACTCTGATATGGGGGATTTTGACCTCTGCAAACTAGGACTAATTTTACAGACCTACAAACTTGGTAGTTTTCAGATTTGTGGTGTGGTTTTTTGGTTTTGTTTTTATTTGTGTTTTATTTTTCTAAGTAAAAGAAGAGGGAGTTTTTTTGGTTGGTTGGTTGGTTTTCTGGGTTTTTTTAGTGAGGGAAAAAACCAGAATAACATTTTCAAAAGTTAAATCCTACTTCTTGACAAGATGGACAATCACCTTTATGGATTAAATCATATATCTGAACATTCCAGGAAAGTGTTCTCTAAAGAAAAGCAATTTTATATTTTTGAAGAATGTTTAAGAATAAAGATGGAATGAAACAGTCTGACAAAATCTTAATCATATTTTTAAGTTAGAAATTATTTTTAAAATCTCATAATAGAAACAATCACCAAAATATATGCCTGAATTGCAAGAGATAATATCTGATTACAGAAGGTGTAGTGGAAATACTATATTTAGTTACTTCTAGATGTTTATATAGGCTTCACTGCCATAAATACTAAAAGAAGAAACAAGGAGCTATAGACCAGAAGCCCAGATAATCAATATTTGAAGCCCAATGACTTTAGGAGACAAATACATGTCCTCGAGAGTTGAGGGCTTAGAGCAGCAGTGATTAAGCAATTTAATTTGAGTTTTCTGTAATGCCCACGAGAAGCTAAATAGGAAGAACTTATTTGCATTCTCTTCCATGGTGAGCTGCAAGCATTTGTGATAAGTGATATAAATAAGTCTCATCACAATTTCACACTCTGATTTCATTTTTCACCCTGAACTGTCTTCTCATCTGTCAGTTGCATTGGATCAAGAAACACTGACATCACAATTTTAGACAGTTCCTCTGTGTGTTTGCAATAAGGAAATTTTCAGCTCTACCCACCTTTATTTTCTCTCCCTATTCTTGGCACTGTAAGACCAATAACTATTTGTATTTAAAGGTAACTTTGGGAGAACAAAACAAAAATATAATCATCTAAAGAAGTCATAGTTTAGTCTATAACAGATGAAAAAATCTTCACTAATAGCAAAAAGTTTTGAAAATGCAGATTACCTTAATTGCTGTCATTTTATGGAAAAGAAATTATGACAAGAAACAAGAAATCCATTCTAGACTTAGACGCCATTAAATTAACAGAGATTAATCTCTGTGTATATTTCAATAAGACTGACATAAGATTACTTGAACATGGTCATGAGGCAGGTGAAAGTGAAAAGTTCCTGAGTAAAATATGGGCAAAAATAAATTATGGAAATGGAATAATTCTAAGCTTTCTTTTAAAATACAGAGGCATCTTTCCAATCCTTGCTGTATATCTTCTCATATGTTTGTCCAACCCTTCATTTTACTAAATTCTGCCCACATTCCTATTTCTATTTCTTTCCATTTTAATTCCCCTTTTTCTTACGTTTTTCATTCATCTGCCAAGTACTTCTTTCCTCAGAAATAACTACATATGTTACTAAGCAGAAGGGATAGAGTGGGATTCTCCCAATGAGGCTAGGAAGAAGGAGACAGAAATCTTACAATTCTTGCGAGAACAAGAACCTTGTTGACCTGCTTGCACAAGATAAAGATTAGGATGGGGAGGGGTGTATTTATGGAAATAGGCATAATCCAGTGAATCAAGCCTTTCATACAGTTTTCCTTTGAACTGCTTGACAGCTCCATTTTATTTGATTTTTGGAATATTTTATTCTATTCTTTCACGTAAATTTTAGACTTTTTCTATATCATTCAGAGAGAAAGAGAAGCTGAGACTGCATCTTTGTTGCTGGTAAACAGCTTGACCAGCCTGAACTATTGAGAAATAACCGTATAGTGATTATGCAAATCAGATAAGCTCAACCAATGAGTGTGCAGAGAAACGCATAGCTTAGGAAAAACCCATACAGGTACACATCAATAGCTGTTCAGTTCATCTGAGTTCTGATTGGCTGGAGTATGTCTATTTCTGTGGTTATTCTTACATTGGTGAAAAGCTGAGACATACAAGACTGATTCTCAAAATATTTGGAAAATTATCTTGATTGCCTAAAGAGTTTGGCTCTTTAAATGCACAAGAGATAAATTTAGCCACCAAATTTAACCTTTTTCACGAACTAGAGTAATGGCTTTTCATTTATTACTGCTTACAGCTGCAGTTCAGTTGAGGAGGTGCACAATTAATAGCATAAAATGCATTTAGAAAAATTATGCCAATTCAAGAGGAAGTTATTGTCCATGACTATTACTGAAAGGTTTACAAATTTGTTATTTAAATTATTTGAATATTCTGTAAGATTAAATTTTCACCTAAGGACTTCTGTAGGATATGAGTTGTACTTCATTTTAATATCTTACAGTATTCATTTTATATACTAACTGGTTTGAAGCAGAATTGAGAAGAACTCATAAGTTCCAAAGAACTCATATACCAAACACTCTGAAATCCAGTATCTTCAAAAAGAATCTTTGCAATATTCCTGAAATACCAGCAATTCCCAAATCCTTAGCAACACAGTGGAACTAAACCCCTGTTAGAAGCAGCAGTAAACTTGTCTGTTTCTAGACCAGCACTCCCATGCCATGTTACACACAGTCACAGAGTTGCAGGCTTTCAGTTTTGGATTCCAAGTCTTCAGATAACAGTGACATGCAATGAATTTGCCAGTCATGAACTTTGTGCTGATTTGTCAAAATACTAAATATTTCAGATTTTTGATCATTCAATACTTATATACTTTGGCTGGATCAGCTGCTTTGGGGAAAGAGAGGTATCAGTGGCCTTAGGAATATCTTAACATCTCATTTTATCCTATAATTAATCACTATTTTTATACTGTCAATTACTTAGGTGGATTAAGGATCCTTTTCCTGTGGCTGCATGCAAAGGAGTTGTATGAGGGTCTTGCTAAGGAGAGGCAATTTTTGAGGAAAGTTAAAATTATCAGTAAAAGTATAACCCAAAAAACCCAAGGAGCCTTTGAAAAAAATATTAAGTTTCTGAAAAGTTCTAAGTTCACTGACAGATGCTATTAATAAATTTGCACATAATATCGTTAATTAAGTTGAATTTATCTACATTTCTTTTTAGCTGTTTGTTTTTTTTAAACAAATGGGAGTCTGTATTTATCCCTTAATTATATGTTGTAACACAAAGTTTACATCTCTAACAGTGGCAAGTAAGAAAGTGTCTGCTAAAATTAAACTCATAAACTTTCCAGTCCTTTCTGTAATACTCACCAAGCTTTGGAAAAAATAGATTTTAAAAAAAAGAGAAGAAATACTTCTCCAATATTCTAAATACACCGAGAACTGCAGATTGATGTAGCTACCTGAGGATTTATTGGTGTGGATTATATCAACAAAGAATTTTAGAGGATAAAGCCATAATGAATATTACTTCACATGGGATCAACAATTAGTAATGTTTTACAAAAGCCTAGAAGTCCTGTCGTCTTTTTTACTGATTAGCATGTTTCTGATTCATCAAGACAGCTGTGTTGCCATTGTGCATTTTGACTTCTTAAGCATTTAAGAGTGTATATGTTTTGATTTAATAATGTTCAGCATTATAAAATAGCATGATTTAAGAATTTTGTCTGTTAGAGACATGAGAGATATGTACATGGGAGATATGATGAGGTTCCTGGAACCTGGGGCAGATTTCCATCCTGGACCACTGCAGCAGAGTCTGTGCAGATCCTCAGCACCAGATTAGTCCTCTCATCCCAGCTGCATCAAAGGGAGACTGCTGTGGTTCCCTGTTCCAATGTCCAGCCACTCTCTAGGCTGGAGATGTTTTCCCACAGGCACACACATGGTACAAGCAATGCTGGGCACGCATCCCAGCACAGAGAGCAGTGCCTACCTTGGCACCTACAAGAACACAAACAGCACAGTTTAGTTCTTTTCACCCTTACTGAATGACCAGGATGGAAGTTCGTTAGTGGGGTGAATACATCTCCCTGGAAAAACACAGTCTTTTCAGTAGCTGATTTAAAGCCTTCATATTACCCAGTACACCCAGACCCTTATCTCCTCCTTCAGACCTATAGTTTATCCCTCCAGCAGCTGGCACTCAGACATCTCACCTGCAATTTAACTTAAGGTGATTTTTCCTAACACTCACACGTGAAGTCCTACAACCTAGGGTTCAGATAAATAGCTAGAGATTCATATGGATATAGGATAAATTACAATGGTCAAGCAGGACTCAGCCAGACAAGCATATCAATTGGCACTTGCTCAACTGTGACCAATACTTATGTATGCCTTCTATCCTCTTCTGTATTTATTAATCTTTATTCATCTTCAGCCCTCCATTTACCCCACCTTATTCTTTCCCCTAAAAATTCCATAATAGGTCCCACACACTCCCACAGTCCTGCCTACTGTCTTTCAAATTTCGGTTCCTCCTCCACCCCGTGGTTACTTCTGTACCCCTTTAGTTTGTATGATGTTATGGAAAGAATTTCTTGTGTTGAATCATCCTAATAGTTCTCCTGTGATAATCCTGGGAGCATTCAATTTCATATACTGTTTTCACAGATTAGGTTACTAGGATTCCTTCATCTGTCATTTTTTCTCTGACTCTCTTGTAGAATATGTATTTTTTTGTGTTTAATTTGCCTAGCCTTTAGTAAAACAATCTAATATTTTTTAGAGAAAAGGAAGAAAATCCACCACCAAAAAACCAAACAACCAAACCAACCCCAAAACACATCACGAAAAGCACACAAAATCATAAAGAAATAAAATAACGATGTAAATGCCTAAGCTGAACAAAGAAAGTGAAAGAAAACGTGAACTTCTGGAGACAAGGGGATGTGCTTTGTAATAGCTGTGTATGTTCCAAAACTAGCATGCCTTTAATTACCTGCTTAAAGCTGACCCTGGTAAATCTCACAAGCAAATTGAAATAAATTGCTGTAGTTTGCTAACTTCTGTGAGTTGCCAGCAGTAAAACAGAAGTCCCCCACATAGTCTTCTCCCTGTGGCATAGGATTCATTTTGGGGTCTGGTAGAAGAAAAATATTTTCTTAAATAAATAACAGCAAATGGCTTTGAGAAAACTGAAGCTGTTGGACAGACAACCTACAGCTGCAGGAATTTCAACCAGTCTCCTTGAAAACAGCCTGTATAATATCATATTTGATGTAAATAAATAGAGGAAAAGTTGCTTTTTTGAGTGAAAGCAAGAGAGAAGTTGTACCCTATTTTAATGTTGTTATTTCATGGAGAGAAGAAATGTAAAACTGAAAATACAGATGTTGTAAAAGTTTAAGCAGAAACCATATTAGAATGACTGAAGAAATTGTGAGGAAACATGGATATCTAAACTGTGAAAAAAAAAATCATACAAGAAGGTTTTTTTACCTTGCGTGCCTGGAAGCTGCAATTAAGGAACCAAGGTGATTAAGTTCCCTTAAACTAAGATGACTTAAGCTAATTAAGTTCTGGTATATGATTGACTTGTTCTTGGTAGAGATTTCAAGTCAAATTGAATTATGTACATAACAAAGTGCTCCCTGTTCTCATTTGGGACAGTATTTCAACTCATTTATGTGTATTTACAGAAACAGTGGATCTTCCTTTCAGCAGTGGTTCTTCCTTTCTTGACTCTTAGGTATGCTAAACTGCATTTTTGACAAAATTACCTTTCAAAATAGAGCAAATTGTTTTTTCTGAGAAAACTCCCTGCTAATGATTTGAGCTATTCAACCGAAATAAACAGGAAATACTATTTCAGATTATTTAACTAAAGAGGAAGGATGGATGTGGGGGTGTGATTAGGTTTTATCTTTTTCTGAAAGGACAAATGGCCACAGCTGTAGATGATTCAGGATGAGTCAGTGCTGCCTTGCTGCTTGATGGCTTTCTCTAAGAGTTCAAGGTTTACAAAATACAAAGCCAGGAAGGAGTCGTTCCTCAGTAAGGTCAGTGAAGTTTCTGCAAGACAGCATGTCTCGGTGGCATGAGGCTCTGCTTCATATCTTTAATAGTAAATGGATGTTTAGTTTACATAGGTTGCATAGCATATGTCATCTACTCAATTCTTTCAGTGCAGGTCTACAAGGTTTGGTGACACTCCAACTTCTTTTGTTTTCTATTTGTTTAGCATTCTGGAGACCAATCAACTATCTTGAGTATATAATTATTCTGACTAAGAGCTCTTGTAGTCTCTAGCTGTCATTTCAATAAAATCTGTGTCTTTAAAGAAATAACAAAAGCCTGTTATTATCCAATCCACATGAAATATTGTCAGTAGAGAGATAAACAAATATTAGAGCTAATAAAATAGCAATTTATTTTTTCACACCAAAGTTTTTTTCTAAATAAATCTGTTTTAAAATGGCAATATTTGGGACTGCATACAGGAGGTCAGAATTATTAACTAAAAATAGTCATAATATCCCAAAGTCTTCCTCTTAAATACCAGTTTTACCATGAAATTAAAGATGAGGAAAAAAAATATTTTCAGTGAAAACTTAAATTATATTTGACTAAATATTCAGATATTTCTTGCCTTATTTGTGAGGAAGAACACGTGTGCTGCCTTACAGTAAGGTTACTGTAGAAGTTGCTGGGGATTCACAACATAGAATCACTGACATCATTGCCAGGAATTACCCAAATAAGAGCCATGAAATTGCTCCTACTGAGTAGCCAGCATCTGCTTGGTCAGCCTTTGGGAAGGTGGTGACGAATAATCACATCTGACATAGACACATTTACACTCTCACTTCGTTGTGATGGAAAGGATCACTGTATGTGCAGAGTGTGCTATAGAACACATTGGGTTACAAGATGCCTCTTTAGGCTGCTCACAGCCTCCTACAGGATTTTGGGTTATGGGGACCAGCCTGTAGTGGTCAGTTTGAGGATGTTGGGACCAGGACTGCATGAGGGCCAAGATGTGGCTGAAGAAGACCAGAACTAATTATCCAGGAGCATCCAATAAATGCAGAGGTACAAGGAAAGGTCAGGAAGCAGCCAAGGTTGGCCACAGCATGGGGTAGTGCCCTCAGGTGCCAGAGCATTGGCCTGTGATAGATGAACAAGGTAGGAGGCTGGGGCTTCATCGAAAGTCTGGTGATCTTCAAATGCAGACTAGGAATTTGAGCCTGGGGTGAAGCCAGAAGTCCAGTAAGTCCATTGGTGCTCTTTGGGCCTTGAAACCAAGAAGTAATTTCAACAGACTGTTAGCCACTTCTATCTTTTTTGGTCTTGGTCTTGTTCTTCAGAGTGGCATATTGATTAAAGCAAAGTTATCTTTTGAGTGTATGGTGTTTGAACACTACTTCACAGATTTTTATTTTTGTCTCCGAGAAAGAGATGTGTTTTCTTGCTGAGTTGCAGAAATGTAACAGCATGATGCACAAAATATCACAGCAAAGTACAAAACATGAATACCTGGCTTTTGTTGATTTCTTTGAGGTTTTTTTTTTCTGTTGCTCTGGAAGGATATATTATCAGAATGTAGAAAGTTGCAATCACAGCTGCTTTCCCATAGATTAATAAAATAGAATAACAGCCTGAAGGGCTGAAAATCAGTAGACAGACCATTTAATTTCAATTGATTATGAATTGGAAATTATTCCACATTTGCCTTTAGCTCTTCTACTAAGATTGTTCAAAATATCTGGGTTTTGTGTCATCTAGTGTAATCACTCTATTATCTTCCACTGACCCGTAATAAATTTCTGTGGCTAGCTAGTAAAACCAGGCTTTTAACTTCTCATGCTGAAGTAGATTTTTGCAGGTTTACTTCTGTGCTTTAGCTTTGCTTGCTCTGTTGCAGTTACATAGTAGTTGTAAAAAGAAAAAGAAGCATAATCTCAAGAAAATTTAGATTTTTTAATTTACATTTTAAATCATTTGCATTGCAGTGATACAGTCAGTATTTCTCTTGTGCTAGACATTTACTACTAGAAATAATTGCTTGCAATAATTGCATGTAAACAAGATTAATTGCTTAGGTGTCTACAAAAGATTTTACTGATTTCCAATCTTGTTTGAATGCATAATCTTATGCATTCAGACGTGACGTTATGGCTAATTTCTCTCAAAATGATCTGGCTGACCAAAAAGAGAGAAAACGTGAAGTGAAGCTGTTTGGTTATAGTGTAGGTGATCACAATAGTATTTCCTACTAGTACCTGTGCTTCAAACATAGGGAAATGACATGCATGGATCATTTCCAGATAGCAGATGTCTTTCTTCTTAGAAAAATAATACAGAAATTAGAGGATACTGCATGTTAATTGGTTATAAAACTGAAACGAGCGGTGTGAAGTACTAGAATAGCTTCTAGTTTTGCAGGATACATATTTTCTCTACTGTCTTTTGATTTTAAAATCTTCACCACTGCTCTCCAGTGCCTGGAGAAAGTCACCTAAGAAAATATTCCATGGAAATGAGCAAATTGATGAAGTAAACTCAATCTGTAACTTTCTGGATGAGTTAAATGTGTGAATTTCTAAATGTAATGGAAACCTAGCCAATGTAATCATGAGTCTTGCAGGCTATTTCTTATCTCTTGAAGTAAATATGTACTCAGCTGGATAGCAGTCTAGATTTTACTGACAGTTGTTACTTGGAAGCAAGTTACTTCCTAAATATAGTCATCACTGCAATTTGAGAAACTCTAAACAGGACCTCCCTTGGTTTCCCATCCCTAGCTGAGAGTGTTAGCCTGAGAGTCTACTAACAAGGATAGTCAAGGACAGCCCTGTGTTCCAGAGACATTCATTCTCTTACAGTGGCTATAGAAGGAGTGTAAGTATGTCAGCCCAGATAAGGACAACCGTGTTTGGACAGAAATATTCCGTGCATTACATCTCCAGTACCTGTCACATAGAATGGAAAGAGAGGGTCAGATGATGTTCTGGAATATGAAAGATTGATTTGAACTCCTATTTTTTTTTCCCTGAATAACTACAAGCTTTTACATGTCCCAGAAGCTCTCTGGGTTAAAAAGATATTAAGAATTAGGACTTTCTCAATATTTATTATTCAAATTCTTCCAAGTTTTGTACAATATTGAAATGCAGACAAGCAAATGAAGAGAAGGACCCCATAGCCTAGTGGCAACCCACTGGGATAGACTCAGTGTATACCTAAACTAGTAAATTAATCAGACTTGTGGCCTTCTATCAGCAAAACTGTGAACATCTACAGAACAGTCCAAATCCATCTTAAATTCTCTTCTTTTCTGTAACTAGGTAACTGTATCTAAACGATGTATTAGGAAAGATGTTCTGTCACAAATGCCAGGGAGTGTCAGGACATAATTTGGGAGTGCTGACTGGTTTAGGACAAAATAAGACCAGGATTCTTCCAATTTAATAGCTATGGGGGACTAGATATGAGCATCTAGGAAGCTAGTTACATTTCCTCACATCAGTTTAATTTACTAATAATACACAGTCTCATGTTACATTGTGTATTTCAGAGATACATAAACTGTGTTTTATTAAGTATATCTTATACACAGTAGAATATGGCACATTCCACCAGTATTCACATTTTATGCCTATTTTTTATCTACCTAATTTTAATTTAATTCACTTCTATCCTTGTTTCAGAGAAATTATCTACTAAGATCATTATATTGTTGATTGGGCTTTGAACTTTTGAACTTTAGAAAGAAACCCGCTCAAAACAGAAAGTAATACTGCACAGGGAAAGAGGCTTTCTCAGGAAAGAACTTGCTCTGGGATTGTACATAAACAAAACCAGCAAAACCTAAGTGGCACAATGGATGAGCACATTAAGGAAGGTCTTGGTCTATATGCCACATAACATCGTGCTTCTCAAAGAAAAAGGGGGCAATAATGTGACAGTGGTGGTTTAGGGAGTGGGAGCTCCCTGTAGAGCAGCCTTGGGGCATGGAAGCCTGTCAGGGTCACCTACAAGCTCTTGGGAGCTGCAGCTGAAGCTAGGTCTGAACAACTGCTAGACCAGTAGTGCCAGTGCTGTGCTTGTTGGTCCACACTCCTTGCTGTGTTTTCAGCTCAAGTGCTGGTTAGAACCAGCTTGCACCATGAAGCTCTATGTTACCAACATTATCCCTACTCAAACCTTTCTTCTAAGGGAGGTTTTTAGCACAGTATCTTCTCTACTTCACACACTAGTAGTCCTGGTTATTCACAGTAAAAAATGTAGAAAATGTAGTACTATCTTTCCTTATAAAACTTCATTATCTATGCAGTTATGGAACACCAAACAGTTTCGTTAAGTAATAACAGGCAAGAATAAGTCATTGGTGTAGATGTGTAAAGGTGTGTTAACATCTCAAAGTTATTCCACTGAGAACCTGAGAAAGCATCTCATGTGAAGACTCATGCTAAAAATTATTAGATAAGCACTGACTTGAGAATGAAAGAAAAGGACAAGATAAAACATCAAATATGTTGTTTGGCAGACGGAACATATGACACAAGTGAAGAATTATCAGAAATACTTTTTTCTTTGTGCACTTAATTAATTTGAAATTTGGAATGGTGAGCCTACCTTACTGATACTCTGCTTTTTATTCCAGACAACTCATATTCAACAACCAGCAGAATCTTTCTAAATAGCAGAAATTTCTAAAGAGAGTCACTTCTGCATTGCATTATGCTTGATTACACAACTTTTTTGTGTATTTTGTCACATGTTTATAACAATGCTAATTTTTCCTGTTGTCATCATAACATTGGACTTAAATCATGTAACATGGATTCCCATGGTGAATTAAATATAGAGTGAATATACAGACCAGTCACCTGCAACTGGATGAAGCTCAAGGATTTGGATTAGAGATAACACACTGTGCAGACATGGGTAACAAGTTGTGCTGAATTCTTACCCTCTAAAAGGCTGAAACAGAAATTTCTGGATATATTTACTTGCACGCATAATATTATTCCAACCAATAAATATTTTTAAGTTGCAAAACTGTTCAGAAAATGTTTGAATTTTGAAAAAAAATATAGGGGAAAGAACAGCTGAAAGATATAGAAGGAAAATCCTTGTAAAGCCTAACATGATTTGGATAATCATTTGTGAGATGAAAAGTATATGAGTGTATCAAATGTGCATCTAATGTGTTAGTAGTGGAACAACAAGAACAACTTATTCATATTAGAATAAAGGATACAAATAGTATTTTTAAAGTATTTATATCTAATTGTTATAGGGAAATATACCACTGATAACTAGATATATCCCTACTGATGTAGGGACAACTTCACATACTTTGCATTAGTTCCGAATTGTTGAATAATGTCTCCTTGCAGCATTAGCAAACACAGCAGCAAGCCATACAAACTACAGTAAAATTATAGCTTCAACTGCCTGACAGTTCTCATCTTAAATTCCTTGATTTTATCATTACTTTAATTTTAAATGGGCTGATCAGGAGAAAGTACAGTCTAAGCAGACAGTTGTCAGAAATGTGCTTACCACTGTAATGCAATAGAGAGTTCGAGACTGAGTGTTTGCAGCTTGGTACAATATAAAATATTCCCACATTAAAGTGTGAAAGAAATCAAAGATGGAGAATATTTTATAAGTTGTAATTCACTCTTCAGAGTTTGTATTTTAGAAACATTAAAAGCAGAAAAGCAAAAGCTAAGGACTATGCTAAAACCTGGAACTAAAAAAGACAGATGAAATAGACACTAAAGCTTCAGATCACATATGTGAACTTTCCAATTAACTTTCTAAACAACCTCGAACAATGGATTCTGCTGAATCAAAAGTAGTAAGATTAATTACATTAAAAATAACAGAATATTAAGCCATACAACCAGCAAACTGACGTTTTATTTCCAAGTGCTTTCTACCAACTGCAGTCTTTTCTTGTGACATTTCCAGTGTTATTGTTATTCAGGGATTCAATTAGCTAACAAACAAATCTGAATTTATGTGGATAATTAGCATATTTTGAATTCAGATTAAGTATGCATTCACACTTGTAGAACTTCAGGGAGTAGAAGCAAAAACATAAAGATAAGAATAAGTAACTATGATTATTTAAAAACTATGTAAATCCAAGTCTATTCAAAGAACACCAACAAGTATATTCTTAAGACCTCACAGTAAGTCCCCAGTAGATCTGAAGAGACCTGCTTCTATTCTTATATCTTTAAAATTCAAAGTCTTGCTAAAGGAATGATGAATGTATGATGAATAGATGGGTATTTGTGCATGCCATAAGTAAACACAGACCTGTAGTTGAATTGTTAACTCAAAATTCCCTTTCTAAATTTTCCTCATTTGGTAGATATAGCTACAAGTACTGTTCATATATAGAAGACCTTTTTTACCCATTATAATCCTTTCAGAGTGGCTCAGTGCTTCTCAGTATTTGTAACTAGGTTGGATTTGACAGATGGGACAGATGAGTGGGAATGATCATGATGCAAAGGTGAGGATCAGGTTTTGAGTAGGAAAAATGTCTTTGAAAGAATACTGACATTTAAAGATTCTTCTAATATGACAGGGTTCTAACACATGGTTTTGGATATATATGGTAACAAAGGATGTCAGTGATTATGAGAATTTCTTTTTGTTGCCAGCCCTTCTGCAGAGATTTCATTTTCTCTTCATCCTCCTCTCTATTCTCCTTTGCAAGTTTTTTTCAATTCCAGAAACAAACCCCTGTTTATTTTTGTGAGTACCATGAAGGAGAAATTCAGGCTGATTCTAGTTTTACTGCACAAAAAGAAAAACAAGAAAGAAGGTTCAGGGTTTTCTGCTGTGCTTTCCTCAGTGTTGAAGGTGTCATGGCTGAGGACAAATGGAGAATATACATAAAAACAAAATCCTTCCCTCCTCCTTCAGCAGAAAGAGCGATGGCCTGTGCAAATAGAATGTGAGGAAAGAAGAGGGTTCAGTCTAAACAGACCCTATCTTTTCAGCCGAAGGTGAAATAGACAGGTGATTGCATTAAAAAATGCGATACTTTGGTCCTGGTTTTAGTCAGACATCTTTAATTCTCACATATCATAGCTCCCTTCTTGGTATCCTTTGTCTCTCCCTCATGTTCCCATTTATTTCCACAGCAAGTAAGTCAATGTTATTTGTTCATTTCTAAAAGTAGCCTCTACCTAGAAAATAGCTGTTATACAAGCCTCAGCGAACATATTCTTTAACTCTTCTTGTTACCACTTGGTTTTTCCCTCTGGCAACAGGTTCCTTGAATAATATTCAGGTGTTAGCTTTAGAATATGACTACTGCTTTTTTCCAGGCTAAATTTAAATCAGTAGCATAGGCAGAAGGAAGTTTCATGGATATGGTATTGCTGCTCTCTGTGTGGAAAAAAAATAATATATTTAAGGAAGTGCTTGAAAGTATCAAAAATATGAAATGGTTATGGTTTGGGTTTAGAGCTCCATAAAATAATACTGTAGAACGAAAGAATACCTGGTGGCTCATCTAATTCTGTTGAGTATTTGAACTCTGTAATTTCTTCCTTTTGCAGATACTCAAAGGCTCTATGTGTGTGCTCATCATTGAAATTTCCGTGTCAGTGTTTGCAGTCCATTCTGCCCATTAATTATCTCATGATCAGATAATCTGTCCCAAGTACCTCATGCATATTCTTTAATTTTCCAGTGATAAGATCCAACTTTTTAACACTCCAGAGTGCTTCTGTAATGCCTTTCTTATTTTGAAAGTCTCATGGAATAGAATTTTTCTTTCTTACTTTTTGTGAAGATGTCTTAACAAGCTTGTTGGTAATTTTTATGAATGTCATTAACAATAAATAAACAATTTTTTAATATCAAAGGTCAATTTCTTACCAGTTTTGCACTATTTGATAATCATTTATACCTATATAGCATGAGTATAAGCTACTACCATAAATTAGAATCATTTTATAACCACTTAACATGGGTAATTGGCAGTAAATAGTGCAAGGTAATGGAAATTTAGGTGATAGACACCCAATTATATTAAAAGAATCAATAAAAGCTCTTTCAAATTACAACCATGGCATAAACAAGATAGAACAAAATCGATAAACTTAAAAATACCCTTCACTGTCCTTTAAAGTGTTAAGTAAAAAGAAAAAATCCTACATCATAACTTTAATACCAGAAAAATCTGAGCTGCTACACTACTGAGATGACAGTGATTTCCAGAAGCATGTGTACAATATTGCAACTCTTTTTAGCTCTGATGCCAAAATTGAGGTTGAAGGTCCCACTAGATTTCAATTGTTGCTGTTTATTAAAAAAAAAAAAACAAACCCCCAAAAAAAAAACCCAAAACCAACCAAAACCTACGTTTGGACCTATAAGCCTAAGCTAACTAACCACAAAATTGTTGTTACTTATCAAAACTAAAAATAAGATAGATAATTGCAGAAGGAAAAAAAAAGGGGGGGGGGGAGCGAGGAAGAGGGCAGGGAGGGGGAGGTGACAAAAAATCAACCCTTCCTACTAGTTTTCTAATTCTCCATTTAACCATATTCAGTAATTAGGTAAATATATGTTAAGTAATTAAGTTGGATAGAAAACTGTGAATATAACACTAAACATAACAAGAATTAATATATAAATATATAGAAAAGTGATATGCAGACTGTACTACTAATTCCTGTTCATTCAGTGAGAAAACATTGAGATATTGTTGAAACTACCAGAGCATATTCACTGAGCGCAGTGAAGTGCTGCAGAATCTCAAACATCTGACTTAGAATTTAGCTCCAGCCTGTCACATACTACACGCAAGCAGACTGTGGAGAAGTTTAACATTTATTTACAGCAGGTTGGACAGATGTTCTGATGTCATCTGTGTCCTCGTGCTCACTGATGAAATTACTCTTTTGTGCCATAAGCAAGTGAGTGAATCAACGTACATAAAATGACATTTCTGAGATGTGATTATGTGAGATATGAAATGTGAGGACAAGATACTGGGATGCCAACAGGACACAGCAGTGGATCTCAAGGCATTATGCATTTTTGCAGAATAAAATACCTAAAATGACAAACCTATTCTGAGAAAATGCCTAGAATGTCCTACCATCTTTGAAAGAAAACTCAATGTTCTGTTTTTAAGTAAAAGAAAACTTCTGCCTGTCTTGTCATGTGTTGTGTTTTGAACCCAACAGGAAATTAAGCATCACACAACCACTTTCTCAACTCACCTTTCTTCTGCTGCCCAACCTGGTGAAATGGGGAGGAGAATCAAAGTAAAACTTGTAAGTTGAGATAAGAACAATTGAAAATCAATTGAAATTCAATAAAAATGGTAAATTAGTAAATAATATAGTAGTTATAGGAAAGAGGGAAAAACCCCAAGTGTTTCAGAATGCAGTTGCTCACTGCCTGCTGACTGATGCCAGGTCCCCCATACCAAACCGTGATGAGCCACCCTTGGAATAACTCCCACCTGTTCATACCCTGAGCATGACGTTCTGTGATGTGGAATATCCCTTTGGTCAGTTCAGGTCTCCTGTCCCAGCTGTGCTCCCTCCAAGTTTCTTTTGTGTTCCTTCTCACAGCAGAGCATGAGACAAGAAACAAATCCTTGACTTAGGATAAACACCACTTAGCAAAAACCAAAACATCAGTGTGTTATTGACACCATTCTCACTCTGAATCCAAAACAGAGCACTGTGACAGCCACTGTGAAGAAATTAACTCTAGGTGAAACCGGGACAGCATATTAGAAAAAGAAAAAAACCTCAACAAAACAAACAAAAAAGCCCCAAAACCACAACTTTGTCCCTACTGAGGAAATCTGTACCTGTGTGATACCTGTTCAAGGTATGTCTGTGTTCAAGCCTTAGAACGAGGGGAGTTTAGTGTTCATGAACTACAGAATGAGAAGTCTGAATGGTCATATTAGTTTATGCAAACACTGAGAAAAAGGAATAAGATATTTCAGGAAGCTGTGAACATTATGTGGAAGAACCAATAGAAAAGTGAAAGAATAACTAAGAGGGAGTGTTGAGATCAAGGAAGAACATCATGTAACATCAGATTATTGAAGAAAAAAATTGTTGGATGCCAAAATGCTAAATGCAAATGAAATGTTACTAAACAGAAAGAGTGAGACAAACTTAAAAGAAGATGGTGGAAAAATAGTGCTCTTCAAAGACAACTTACAAGGATTTAACAGAAGAACCTATTATCAGACAAGCAGACAAGAGAAAAGAGAAAAAAATAAAAAAATAAACTTTATAGAAAACACACCAGTTTTAATTGGTTGGGGGAAAAAAATCAAAAATATAATCAAAATATAAAATTAAATGAGACGGCTAAAAATGTGGAATGCTGAAGATTGCCGAAAGCAGTAGGGTACATAGAGCCAACCTTGACTACAAAGTTTCAAAATCATTTCGATCTGCAAATTATTTAAGTACAGTAACTTTGCAGCACTTGTTATTTCCAATTTCTGTGACAGCAGAATCCTTTGCCAGTTTATCAGGAAATACATTTTTTTTTCAGCAGATTTGCAGAAAAAACATTTTTAGAACCTAAGTTTTTCTTCAGTGTACACAATTTCTGACTAAAAAAACTTACACAATGTCACTTCCTACTTGCAGTATTTATAAGGTCTTTCAGAATACTTAGGACATTTGATCTCTGTATTTCATTAATGTGAGTGACAGATTTTGTTTCAAAATGATCTGATTACAGAAAATGAAAGAAGTGGAGGCTTGAACTGTTCCTTTTTTCATGCAAAACAAACAACAAAAAAAGTGGATACTTTGCCTTGAAATATAATATTATATACATATATACACTCTATACATTCGACTATATATCTCAAGGTTTATTTATATTTAGCTAATGACCAATCTAAATTGTAGAACGGCAATATTTGAGTTAGTCTCATCCCATTGCAGAGAAATAGACTGCTCTTGGACACCATTCCTGTAATTATAAAGTAGCTACCTAAAAGAGATCAGTTGCATTGTATTTATTTTACACCATTGCTAAATTTATTTTTTTCTAGGGACCTGAGATGAAGAGTTCAGCTGTTAGTTTGAAGTAAATCCCACACAGCTTGTATGGAATAGGACATCCCTACTAGATGCCTGATAAAGTAGTAGTGAAGAACAAATGCCTCTTTCCTTCTCACGTAAAGGACAAATACTGATAAGAATTTTTTTTCACTTACTGACTCTTGACAAGAGGTATTTGCAAGACATAGCTGCTCACTCTAAGCCAAAACATCTTTTTCCCGTGAGGGAAAATGATGAGACTAGGTGAAAACAAAAACTTGCCAAAACTGGCCACTTCCTTTAGATTTTCCCCTTCTTCCTGGCACATCTTTGAGTTCTATTAATTGATTAGTTGTTTTATCAGCCCCCATGATATTGTATGCGTGGTTCATGTACTTGCCTTGTACTTCGGAAAGCTATATTTAGATTTCCAGAGAACCTGTCCTCATGATGTCTTAACAACTCCTCAGAATCTATTTCAGCCCCTTGAGTTTATCTTTTGCTCTGCTCTAACCACTTAACACCATGTGTATAAGCACAGAGTCAGCTAGTACTATTTCCATCACAATTTCACAATAACAGAATGGGTCAGGCTGGAAGGGACCACTGGAGGTCATCTGGTCCCACCTCCCTTCTCCAGCAGGGTCATCCTAGAGCACCTGGTATAGAACTGTGTCCACATGGTTCTTGAGTATCTCCAGTGAGAGAGACTCCACCACAACTCTGGGAAATCTATTTCAGTACTCAGTCACTTGTAAAGTGAAGAAGTTCTTTCTTATAGTCAGGTAGAACTTCCTGTGCATCACTTCCTGCCTCTTACCTCTTGTCCTATTGCTTTGCACCATTGGGAAGGGCCTGGCGCTATCCTCTGGACACCCTTTCCTTCAGATGCTTTTAGACTTAGATGAGGTCTGCTCTCAGTCATCTCTGCTCGAGACTAAACTGGCCCAGCCCCCTCAGCATTTCCTTGTAAGAGAGATGCTCCAGTCACCTAATCATCCCTGTTGCCCTCTGCTGGACCTGCTCCAGGAGCTCCATGTCTCTCTTGTCCAGAGGAGCCCACAACTCCTGGACACAGAATTCCAGGTGAGGCCTCACCAAGGCTGAATAGAGGGTCAGGATCACCTCCCATGACCTACTGGCAATGCTCTTCCTAATGCACCCCAGGATACCTTTGGCCTCCTTGGCCCCCAGGTCACTCTGCTGATTCATGGACAGCTTGTTATCCGCCAGGACGGCAGCTCCTTCTCTGCAGAGCTGCTTTCCAGCAGGTCAGCCCCCAGCCTGTGCTACTGCATGGGCTTATTCTTCTCCAGGTACAGGACCCTGCATTTGCCTTTGTTGAATTTCGGACAGTTCCTCTCTGCCATCTCTCCAGCCTGTCAAGATCCCTCTGAAGGGCTGCACAGCTCTCTGGGCCATTCCTCCCAGCTTTGTGTCACCAGTGAACTTGCTGAGGGGGCATCTGTCCCTTCATGCAAGCCACTGATGGGTAAATTAAACAATAGTGGGCCAAGTATTGAACCTTGGGGGACACCACTAGTGACAAACCTCCAATTAGTCTCTGTGTCACTGATAAAAACCCTTTGGGATCTGCTGTTCAGCCAGCTCTCAATTTGCCTCACTGTCCACTCATCCGGTGCACATTTCTTGACTTTGTCTATGAGGATATTGTAAGAAACAGAGATACAAGCCTTGCTGAAGTCAAGGTAGACAATATCCACTACTCTCCTCTCATGCATCCAGACAGTTGTTTCATCCTAGAGGGCAGTCAAGTTGGTCACAGTTGATATAGATAAGCAGGTAGTTCATATACCACTTTAAGGTATAGTCTTGCTTTCTATGGCTTTGTTTTATATTTCCTCTATATTACACCTGAAATCTGTGTCTTCAATAAAATAAAAGGTCTGAAAAATTGAAGTACAATGTAATAATTTTTTTCAGTGTTGTAGGGAAACTTAAAATCAAGTAAATCCTCAAGAAGAACCATGGAACTATGAATATTTTCCATGACTCTTAGAGAGTGTGAAGTTTGCTGGTATTTCCATAAATACCTTATGTGAGAAAGAGCAGCCAGTGAAGGCCTTACATTACTTTTGTTTCTCTGAATGTAGATTATTACCTAATTCAAGTTCTGCTAGAGTATTTCAAGAAGGCTGAAGAGATCAATAATGCTACCACAACATTTCTCCAAGGAAAGCCTCTTATTTTCCACATTGTCACCCTAGGGGACTGGTTTAGTTGTACTGCTTGTTTATTTGTATTGGTTTTCTGGGCTGACAGAAAGACATACTTCTTATGTATGAATCTTCATTAAGCCAATATTTTAGTGTTTCTTTTTTTTTTTTTTTCTCATGGAATCTTTCATTATTACCTGACATATTTCTTCATGCTCCTTGGAGCAAACTGTGTTACACAGTTGTGTTGGAACAGATTACAACACCTGTGCCCAAATTCGTGTCACACACTGTATGCCAGAATATTTCCTGCACACGTGTGTGCTTTGGCTGATCCTTACTAACTCCACCTATTGCATTTATAACTCAGCAGACAATGTTGTTCCACTTCCTGTCACATATCCCACCATATTTTTCTCTTCTACTTGAAGATCCTTTCTCCTGGTGACAAAGAGAGTCCAATAACTAATTTCTGTCAAAATTATTAGCAAAATTTTCAAATAGTCTCTCAGGAACTAAAAATATCCCATAAGTTTAAGGAGATTTTTTTTCCTTGTGATAAATTAATTTGGGAGATAAAGATGATCCCTTTTGTTTTCTGAGTAGGACAATAAACCATGAACTATCTACATGTTCCGTTGACCTGAATGGCAAGAAAAATTGTTGTACTAATTTGTGGTAGAAGAGACTAAAATAGGTAGTCAAAACTCAGGCTTTTCTAGTTTCTTCCACCATTTTTGGGAATTATTTTGTATTTCACATGTTAAGCACAGGGATAAAATCAGATGAGATACTGATACTTAGAATTTACCTTTGAATTCATTATAGTGATGATTTTTTCTAGAGTGACAAACCATACTCTATATGTGTATCTAATTCTTCAAGGAAAAAGGTACCATAATATCCATATAATAATATACCATCCATGGTATTTTAGGACCCTATTTGATTTATATGGTCTACATAATAGGAAGTTTTCAGGCTATTCTATTGTTGTGGCTTTGTTCTGAATTTTTGTGTAGTGCTGTTTCATATTCATTATTCTACACATTATTTGCTACCTCATTTATTTCAAAAAGTGCTCTCATACTGAACTACACTGTTGCAATTCACAGATGTCTTATATTCATATATATACTTGTCAGTTCATCTATGACTTAGTACAGCAGGACAAATAATTAATGAACCTTTATCAATTTGATGTTGTTATAATATCCTTTCAAATTTTTATACCACTGCACTCATACTCTTGGTGGAGCTTGTGTTTTATTTATCAGATTTTGCTAAGTATATGCACCAGTTTTATTATCTGTATTTTAAACATATATAAAGCATTGTCAGCAAAGGAAAATGATATAATAAATCTTACTGTTTTTCAAAGAGCAGAAAAGTATCATACACGATGCCATAAATATAAACCCATTTGTTTGCACAGCAAAAAAATGCATTTTTACATTTATGTCACTTTTGGATTATGACTATCACTTCCACTTCTAATAACTAAGGAGCAAAAGTTATTTAGAAAAATAAAACCTAGACTTGTAAAATATTTCTGAAAGTGCAGCAATTATTAGATATGCAAAAAAGAAATTCTGGGTTTTATTGTCTATCTACTGAAATTCCTGGCATCAAAAGAAAATACTGAAAGTGCATGAGGAAAACTAGATATCCAAACATTTGAGCTACTCAACATTAATCATATGCATAAAATGCTACCCAATATTGTTAATGTGCAACAAGGAGCATGGATATATTTATTCTTCATTCTTACAAGTTTTCTTCCTTTGTTTGTGCTGGAAGAATCTACCTTCTTCCCATTTGGAAAGGAGATTCCTAGCTAGGGTATAAGTAATCAATGAATCATAAAACCACCCAACTTTTTTGTATTTGAAAATATGTCCTGGCAATGTTATTCAGTATGGTGAGGAAAGGGAACTCAGAATTTTCTACTCAGAAATGGTTCAATTTTTGTTTCATTGAATAATAAAGTTCTTACAGAGCCACTAGGAATATGACTGGATGTCCAAAGTATTTAGCTGCTCAACTACAATTTGGCAAACCTGGCATTTACTGCATTGAGTGTTCTTGGTATTTTGCATTCAAAGCACTTGCAGAAGCATGCAACCTGTCTGAGAAATTAGGATCCATTTCTTTCTCACTCGCACTGTAGCCCAGTGAATGTTCAATGTGAAAAGTGCAATCGTGTCAACACGAGGGAATGACATCACCTAACAGCCACCACCAGTGCATTATACTTGTCTTCTCAGCAGCCACCTGGTAAAGAAAGGAACTAACTTCAAATCTCTTGAGGCAATGAAAACAGACCTATGTTAAGGATGGGTCAATTATATGTTTCTTTGCACAGCAATAAGCAGGTGTGCTAGACAACCCCAAGGTACAGAATAATTGAGTTGGTCTTAGAATTAGACAGTCCATATTTTAAAAGTCAGGAAGTCTCAGAACAGAATCATACTTACTCATTTTACTCTTAAATTTTCTATTGAAATTGCTGAATAATTTTTACCTTTTTTTTTTTTTTTTTAATGAAAAGAAACAAGTGATAAGTTTTATGTGTATTTAAAAGCTGTTTATATGAGGTTATGTAGACTCTCTTTGGGACCAGTTTTGAATTTCATAAACTGCCTGAGAACAATGGAAACTGATACAAATTATTGAAATGAGAGTGTACTGAAGTGTGAGAAAAAAGAACCTATATAAATATTCATTTTACTCTTCATGAGTTACTACAGAAAGAAGTTAAATCTAAATAGGTTAAAGGGGAGATTTATATGCTGACTTTTAAAAATGCTACACTGTTTTATGACAGAAATATTTAGGGGAAGGTTCTTCACCCACAGAGTGGTTGGACACCGAAACAGGCTCCCCAGGAAAGTGGTCACAGCACCAAGCACCACAGCACCAAGCCTGACAGAGCTCAAGAAACATCTGGACGATGCTCTCAGACACATGGAGTGACTCTTGGGGGTGGTGCTGTGCAGGGCAAGGAGTAGGACTTCAATGATCCTTGTGGATCCCTTCAAACTCAGGATATTCTGTGATTCTATGATTTTAAGATGGAAATGTAAGAGTGTCCCTGTTGTTTTTGCTCATGTGCCAGCTAGTGTCAATCTTTAGAGTAAATGCAATTCTTTATACTCACCCTGCATTTAGATGATTGCTAAATATTGCTTTATTTCCCTTTCCAAGACACAAAACAGTTCTTTTTGCAACCAAAGTAAACAGCAGGTTAGAAACTGAAATTGAACATGATATAATGTTTGATCATCAGCTTAAAAAGCAGAAGGAAAACAAAAAGTTCTGGAGAAGTATCATAAGGAATCTAATAACTGACTGTCCTAGGGTGATTTTATGATGCTTGTATCCCCAGTCATCTGTTCTGTATATTGTGTTCTGTACCTCTAAGGCTGACTCTGAGAGCAGAACAGGGAAAGAAGAAGCGCGCAGTTTGTTTTGAGAAACTGCCTGATCCCTACGCATTCCTCTCTTCCCTGATTGTGTGTGTTCGACCGAGTCTCGGATAGACTGCAGACAGAGATCTCCTGTGCTTTTTAGTTAGTTTTAGCTAGCTGGGGCAGAGAAGTTCCCTGGACAGTTTTCTTTTTTCTCTTGGGACTGTTTAAACCTGCTCTGGACTGCAGAACCCAGAGGAGCACTGAGAGCTCTGGCACCTGTGGCCCAGCGGGACCTGGACCTCGGGAGGCCTGACAGGAGACTGAGAGAGCTGAACTGCCCCGGCAGGGACTTTCTGAGTTTACCATCTCACTTCAGAGCAAAGAGAAGTTTTATTGTTTCGTATTATTCATTTTTTGTGCTTGTAAGCACTTTGTTTGCTAAATAAATAGTTTTTTCCACTTTTCTCTGAGGAAGTTCTTTTTCCCAGACCAATTGTGGGAGAGAGGCCGTTTAGATTTGCTTTCCAGAGGAACCCCATTCGGAGGTTTCCTCCCAAATTTGCCCTAAACGAGGACACTGACTTAGAAATGTGAATATGAAGACAGTTTTGATAGACCTAAACCGTTACGGCTCTTTTGGATGTACTTCTGCATTCCCTATTTTCTTCTTTAAAGTCTGGGTAAACTAAGGTTCATTCTAGATGAGTTTGCATCAATTAATTTATTTGAATGTCAGTTTCTCTTCTTGAGCCATATGTATTTATCTGAATCACAGAGACATTGAAGTTGGAAGATACATATGAAATTCATCTGGTCCACACCACCCTGCTGAAACAGGGACACTTGCAGACACCCAGGATCCTATCTAAACAGTTTTTTTAATATCTGAGGAGAGGGAGACTCCACAAGCTCTGGGCAACCTATACCATGCTCACTTGCCCTGAGAGTAAGTGTTTTCAGATGTTCAAATGGAACATTCTGTGTTTCAGTTTATGCCCATTATTATCTATTCTGTCACTGAGCAGTAAACATTGAGCATTTCACTCTGAGAAGAGCCTGTTCTCCACCCTCTTTATGCACTCTCTTCATGCACAAGGA
The DNA here is from genome assembly GCA_910950805.1 of Acrocephalus scirpaceus scirpaceus. NCBI lineage: Eukaryota > Metazoa > Chordata > Aves > Passeriformes > Sylviidae > Acrocephalus > Acrocephalus scirpaceus. The sequence goes on along the minus strand of OU383774.1, from coordinate 64,329,964 downwards.
TGAGATATCCCCTGAGCCTCATCTTCTCTAGATTGAACAGTCCTAACTCTCCCAACCTTTCCTAATCCATAGGTGCTCCTTCCCCTTCATCATCTTGAGGCCCTGTGCTGGGCTTTAGACAGAGAAAGACTCTTGTGAGAGTCTGAAAAACACAAGGGAATATTTTCAGATGTACTAAATGAGTCTGATGATTCAAACATCACATTTTCTGGAACACTTTACCACCAAAGAGAGTTTGTATTGCACATATAAATAACCTCAAAGATGATAGTCCTTCTGCATCTAAACATTTCTATTTTCTTTTTCTTGTTCTCTCTGTCCACCCAACAGCCTTTACCCTTTTTTTACACCGTTGTTTAACAGGTGACATTTCAGATTTATCCTTCACAGTTGGTTCATTGACTTATCTTTCAATTTTGCCTCACCTTTCAATTTTGCCTTCAATAAATAAATACTATTACAGTGTCTTCCTAAGCTTTCTGAATCATTATCTCTTTGTGCTCAATTCTGGCGTTGTACTTTTAAAAAATGCAGGTCCACAAAACATTATGATGTTGATGCAGAGTATAAAACATCCTAATTATACCTTTCAAGTTTTTACCGGCTTTCCCTGAAAGGCCATATTTTCTATGTCTAAGTTCTTTCATATACATGCATAAGATTGAGAGTGTGAAATAACAGTCATTATGTCACTTACGGTAGAAGTGAGGAGCATTGAGCTGTTACAACATCTACTTTCTCACTGTCTTTGAACTTTAGCGGTATAAGAGCAGAATTGATGTATTTGGTCTGTCTGGAATGGAGTTAATTTTCTTTGTAGCAGTGGGTACATGGCTGTGCTTTGGATTTACAGCTAAAATTGGGTTGATAACACAGCAGTGCTTCGGCTCTTGTTAAGTAGTGCTTGCACAGCACTGAGGTTTTCTTCCTACCAAACTGTCCTTGCAGCAAGAAGACGAAGGGTGCACAGCTGCTGGGAGGAGCTGGGGTAGATTACAAATTGGCCAAAGGGGTAATCTATATCAGAGGGTACTAGGTTAAGCAATAAAAGCTCAGTAAGAGGAAGAAGAAGCAAATATATCCTTGGTTATGAATATCTGTCTTTCCAAGTAACTGTTACACGTGCTTTTAGGGCTAAATTGGCTAAACATCTACCTACTATTGGGAAGTTGAGCATAAATTCCTTATTTTGCCTTTCTTGTTATTTTGTCTCTTTTTTTCGCTTATTAAACTGTTTCAACTGACCATTTTTTGGCTTTTGCTCTTCCAATTCCGCACCCATACCATAGAGTGAGCAAGAAACAATGCTCAGCTCCTGGCCTGAAAGAGCCTACCACAGGTTGAAATGCTAAGTTCCCTCATGTATACCTTCAATGCTTGTCTAGAGGCCTACCACATTCCAAAAATATCTCACAAAATACTTTCTGAATATATGTCTGAGGAAAACTAAAGGGTGAAGACAAACATATCAAAATCATATTAAGAAAAAGGAAAACTTGAATTGTGGCATATGCAGTGTCCTCACGCAAACCAAAATACAAATTTTTCAATCTAAAGTAAAAATATATTTATTTAAAGTTCCAGACATATTATTGAATAACTTATTTCATTTAATAAATTAATTAAATTTTACCACCCTAAATGCATGGTTACAAAAGTTTTCCTGGTAAAAACTGTAGTAAAGCCCTAATTTATAATTGCAAAATTGTTTTAAAATAATCACGTGCAAAATAGAAATTTGACGAAATTTCTAGAAATAAAATTTCATATAGCAGCATTTTATTGACCCTGTTGCAATAATACAACAACAACAAAGATGCACCACAAAAGGAACTCAACCCGAAAAAAAAACCCCAAAGCCAAAAAGCAAATTGCAAAAAACCCCCAGATCTAGAAAAGAAAACAAAAAGAAAATTAAACACTTATTAGTACGCAAACCTTCATTTGTTATATCATTTTATATATTCCAGCAGCAAACATTTCAAGATCTTTTGGCTGTATTGCAAGAAAAAAGCTACAGACTTCTCTCATGAATCTCTTTATCACTATTGTTCAATGCCTTAGGAATACTTAAGTTTAAAACTTTATACTTTGCTGGGGGTTTTTTTTGGTGGGTTTTGTTTTGTTTTGTTTTTACAAACAGAGCAGAGTTTAGAATATCAAAAAAGTCATCTTGAGATTGTTTTTAATTACCAAGAATTTTATTTTTATTGAAGCTCTTTCTTTTTCTTTTTTTTTTCAAAATTATTATTATTAATTAGTTATTCTTAAAATTATAATTAGTTATTCTTAAAAGAGATATTATAACTATCAAGTGTTTGCATCTCAAGAGCTAGGCATCAACAAACAGGGTTTAGAATTGTGATAAGAACCAGTGGAGGTGTCATGGAAACTTTACCTTAGTCTCTGCCTTGATAACTGCCATGGATTTTTCTAATCCTACGATTTTTAAAAATCAATTTAGATATTGTTGGTTGCTCAGCAGCCATGGAATGGCAGTGGTGTGGATTTAATTTGGAGGTGAAACAATAACCTAACATACCAAATTAACTGAAGTAGACTCTTAATGCATTGAGGCTATGGACCACAGATTAAAAAAAAAAAAAAAAAAAAAAAGACTCACAAGCTGTACACATTGTATTGAAAAGCAATTCTTGGTTACAAGTTTTAAAATAGTTTCTGCCCTACTAGGAAGCCTTCTTCAGCATGTTTCACTGATAAATGCCCTTAGGACTGTGCAGTGTATTAAGTGATATCCTGCCAAAAATAGAGTGCAATCTTCTATGCAATATGGGATTCAGCTGGCCTATACTTAGGTATCTGTATGTGACCTGGATACCAACACAACCCCTTTTGTCACTGGAGGACTGGTCAATATATTCACTGGAGTCTGGAGAAATGTTTGGTGCAGCCTAAAGCAGCCTCCCCCCCGTGATGTCTAGACTCTATAGATCTAGACTTCATCAGCTGTATTGACTAGACCTCTGCTAGACATAGTAGGTGCTTATAGATTTAGCTTTCATAAAGACCCTTCCACTGTAAAACCGCTGAAGTTTGGGATACCCGAATACCTCCTCACTAACAACAGTTAGTAATTCTTTATTCTCTTTCGTTCTTGACTTGAGAACACAGCACATTATGTGTTTTAAGCAGGAAATTTTGAATGCAAAGAGTTGAGCAAGGAAGAAGACAGGTAGAACTAAATTGCTTATGGAAATCTGATTACTGGAAAAAAATGCTCGCTCTACTCCTGTGGCGCAGACATCTACCACTGGAACACAAACCAAACATTTTGTCTATATTTAGACTTAATAAGTTAAATCTAGGAATACTTGCTCTTTTCTGAGTCTGAATGCACTTTCTGCTACCTAAAGTGTTCTGCATGGAAGTTTGATACCTATTTACTGAGTATCTAAGATTAAACTAGGACTCTTGGCACAACACTAGAAAGAATTTTTCCCTCATCAGTCTGTTCTATTCTTTTTAGCTTCTATGGCAGTGGTAGCTTACCTAGGCATGCTATCATTTGTATTTTTTCTGCTCCTACCTATTCCTTCTTCCTCTCTAATTTGGTCCAGCATTTGCATCATCCTTTTTGTATTCTGCTTCTTTATAGTATGTCACACTGAGACACGAAATGAGCACGCACCACACGCTCAGTCGCCCAAGGTAAAAAAGAGAGCTTTATTTACAGTTTTCTAGAATTTATAGGTTCTCTAAAGTGAGAGTGGGTTGGAGGATGGCATCCCTCCTCTGAATCACACTGGCCAGGTGAACAGTCTTTCAATTTTCTCCTCCTCCAAGAAGGAATGTGAAAACACATAGTGTTTTGGTAAAAAGTGTGAGAACTCTTGACTCCAAGAATGTAAACATCAGAAGGCTTTGAAACCCAGGGTGACAAAAGTACTTTCTTCTTTTCCTGAATATATTTTGTTCACTTTCTTCCATTTTTAACTCATTCTAGTTAAGCAATTAGTCTTTCTGTTTATCCACTATATTGTTGCAGTAAAATAGGGTGCTATGGTTAAATATTTTGTAACGTATATTTTCCTTTCACAAAGTAGTTTGCAGAAAGGAAAGTATACAGGATTAAAGAAAAAAAAAAAAAACACAAACAAACATGAATCATGTGCTAATCTGGATGTCATTCATTATTCCCACAAGCATAACACTTAAGGTCTGCATATTAACAATGAAAAATTAAGAGCTCAGAAGATGCATTTGAATTTTCAGTGTTCAGTTTCCAGCATCTGCTAATTGAAAGACAAGACTAGAGTCACTTTCCAACAGAACCTTCAGAATATTTCAGAAAAAGCATTAAAGGATCTGCTGAGCATGTATTCATGTTAAGTAATTGTTCAAATTGGGTAAGCAATCCATAGAATTGGGGTAAAATATGTATCTTCATACTAATGAAAACCAATTAACTTTCACTGACTATCAAGCAATTAAATGATATAATGAGAGACTAGAGTCAAGCTCCTCTACCATGCTGAGTACACATATTCCCTGTTTTCAGCAACTCAGATGCTTAGTCCATACTTCTCATGAAGCTTCATCTCACTGATTACCTGGATCTACTGCACTCAGCCATGGAGGATCAAGCACATCAAAATGAACTGCAGTCAAGAGCTGTGGGGTGTAGCAGAATCCCAAGTCCAAACAAACTCTGCCAGAAGTCACATTTTGTATTTGCCGATAAACTCTGTTATACTCTTTTTCTATCTGGGACTTTTTTGAGCGCTTTTCTCTGTCACAGATGAGGAAAAAATGCCTCATCATGGTCTTGTGATGTTTATTCTGTTGATTGAAACTTCAACAAAAGAAGTCATGCTATGTTGCAAAATTCACAATTTTCATTTTCAGCAAAAGGTAAAATTCTGGTATTTGATTTCAACAGATATTTGACAGTGAAATCCAAGTGCATCTTTGTCTTCCTAAACGGTGGGTTAAAAGAAAAAAAAAAAAACAGCTCAAATTCTCAAATTTTCAGTGGTCTTGAAAATATTATATAAAAAGGTGTTCTTTATGTATGACTTCAAAAATCTTCAATTTGTATATTGTGTATCAAAAAGTATGACGATAAAATATTTTTAAATAAAGTACAAGTATTTCAGCTGTAACTCATAAAGTTGTCAAACTTGATAACAACTTTTGAGCACAAAAATTTTTTACCAAATTATGAATACCTGGAATAATTTTTTTTTTTTTTTTCACTGTGGAGTCTTAAATCTGAGTGTCTTGGTTTTGAAAGACAGTTGTCTGCCTGGGAAAGCTAGAGCTTCTCTTGGAGAATGTAAACCCCCTCCCCACCAAATTATTATAATTTTGGCAATTAGTGGATTTCAGGCAAAGATATGGGAATAGGAGTAACAGTTCTTTACTAAGAATATTAAAAAAAAAATTACAAATGTAGCAGTATAAAAAACAAGCAACCAAGGAAACAAAAGTACTGGAAAAACCCTGACAGGGTCAGGGATATGACCTGACACTCTGTTGGTCAGGGTATTGGAAGCAGTCCAAATAAATCCTCCTGGAGTAACAGATGTGGTTCTGTGAAGTAGAGATGAACCTATAGAAGAGGATTCTGTAGAAAATCCAGCAGTGGGAGATGGGTCTGGTCTTCCTCCGGGGTTCCAGTGGAAAAAAACGGATGCTTGGTGTTCCTGAGTCTCAGTTTTTATCTAGGTGGAAACAGTTGGCTTCCCCCCGCACTGGGTGGAGCATCTCACAATGGGATGATGTAATATGTCATGTCATTGGTGAGCCTTAATGGCCCATTAGCAGAAGATATCCCCCGGAGGATGGAGGTGGTGAAAGAGATAAGAAACACTGCCCCACCTGGTTTTAATGGCTGGCCCATTATCAGAAGGCATTCAACCCCCTTCCTCCCTGGAGTTACAAGAGATTAAGAAAAACATCAGATGAAATAGAATACACATTTTTTGGTTACATAACCCAAGACACTGAGAAATTTGTTTCTATGATTAGCACTTGAGATGGAAAGAGGGATATAGAAGAAACACAATGGACCCCTCAAAGATAAGAGATTCTGCCATAAGGCCTTGCTCCTCACAGATGGAATCAGCATTGCAAGTATGCCATTGGAGTGGACAACTCTCTGGTTGTATCTGCATTCACCATTTGAGTCAGAACATGAGGACAGGCCTTAGATTCAAGGATGTATTCCTGCACATTCACCTGTTTATACCAACAGTTGTCATATAACCTTGCTGATACCAAAGTTGAGAATAAAATTTTGACCATATAATTTATGTGGATAGAATGCTGGCATGCAAAGAAAAGCATGAAATCCTATCTTTATCACTGATATGAACAAAGCCTTTTTATGGACAATGGGACCAAATCTTGGAGAAGAGGACAGAGCTCTGTCTCTTACAGACATTGCCACAGAAGCCAGAAATGTAAGAGATGTTGATGAAGTGCTGGTAATGTCAAAGATGGGGAGAGAGAGTTTGCTGTGTCAAATGGTTGCTATGGAACACACTATTAGAGTGTCCTATTAGAGGAGAGGCCAGAGCTGTGGCTGTATCAGAAATGAGGACAGCACTCTGACTACACCAGTGTTTGCCTCTGACACTTGCTATATTAAATATAGCCAGGAATGGACACCTGTCTTTTTCAAACCTGGGCTTACAGACCTGGCTAAGTTTATATTTGCCGTAGAGTTATTATTTTAGCAGGTTGAATTCATGTAGCAGGATTAAATTTCTGATATATCTGTTATTTACTATGTATGCCAGATTAAAATACAGGGGTGTTTTATTTAATACTTTTTAGATACAGATTGATCTCTGACCCTATTGGAGAATGACATCTATCTCTGTCTGTGATTAATACTGGTATGTGCTATCTCAAGTCAGAAACATACAAGAACACTTGCTAGGAGCCACTCTCCTGTTACTCTGTATCTCTAATATAAGACACAAGAAGGATTAAAGTACCTGTTTTCTTTTGTGTGTGGTTAAAATGGTGTGCTAATCACATCAAATATAACAAATATATATAAATATAATTATATACCCTGGATACTTGTCTAAGTCATATATATGTACCAAATTATATTAAGTAACACAAATATCTGACTATAATAAAAACCAAGCATTTAGTGCCTGTTTTTGTAAAAGATAATAATTGCTATATATTAGAAAATGGGAATGTAATCTTATATTTTCAGATGTACATTTGAAACCATTTTCATTGCTGGATTACTTGTTCCCAGAGAGTAGTAGGATGTTTTAAAGTGTATTGATTTTGTCATGGCATTGATCTAAAAATGCATTTATTGAGAAGTCTTAATTGTGTTTCAAACTTTGTTCTGAAAGTCTCTCTCTCCACATATGTATGTAATCTAAGTCTGTGTATTCCAAAAAATCAGAATGATGTTATTAAAATTATCCAAAATTCTGATCTGGTCAAGGTGAAAAAGTAGTTCTAGGTATTTTGCATGTAAAAAAAAAAAAAAAACTGTTCATAAATTTGTGAAAGCTTATGCCACAGAAAAGATAAAATAAAATAGAATTCTTTGTAAGTCTATGACAATTTGTAAATAAGTGAAGAAGGACAGCAAAATAAAAATAAAGGACAGTAAAATTTCTTTTAAAAAATCAAATTATTTTTTTATATGGAAGGTGAATGGTTCTTTCTATATAAAAAAATGGAGTAGGTGAGTTGTAGTATTTTTTGTTTTAATTCTTGTCCTAGAATATGATCAAACTACTATAAATATTCCAGCTATACCCAAGTGGTTTTTCCTAAAGTTACAGAGCTTGTTTTGTCAGTAGCATATGTTCATGGTCATAGTTAAGAGTTACAGAAAAAGATGCAGTGTCTTCATCAGTTGAGTCTAGTCAGTAATTTTTCCTGAGAATCTGTGTGACAGATAATTATGAGTCCCATCTCTGTAAGATCTTGTTCTGCTCTATCCTCACTACATGTATCAGTCAACGCTGGACTGGCCAGAGCCCAGAGGCAGATATTACTGGGAAAAAAATAATCTGTTTAGAGGAAACTGGAGAAAAGACAATTTTCCCTGATGGAGGGAAGGAAGATCAAATTAAAAAATTCATGTTGTTGAGCACTATCTACTCTTCTTTTTAATTGTTGTTAAAAAAATGACATCATGTGTGTAATTAACTGAAGCTTGAGAAGTTGTGGTCAGATCTGTGTCAGATGACATTGCATCGCATTACATATACTCAAACAGACAACATTTTAAATTATAAAGAAAGATGGATCTACTGCACACGACGTGCCCTTTTAATGGGCTTGTTTTGTACTTTATTAATTAATTCTCTGAGGCTGTTTATATTTAGCCATCAGCTCCATCTGGGCCAGCAGCAAGATACCTCATGAAGGCACAGATAATGAGCTGTTACACTTTCATACAAATGCCATGAGTTTTGTTATCGAAGTCTGTTTCTAAGTCTGTTCAAACTTTCAGATGCAGATAAAATGTAATACAGAAGAATAAATATGGAAACAAATGAAATTTTTCCTTCCTTTGATAATAAAGCAATGGTGTGAAGTTGGAGGGCAACAAGGAATTCTCCAATTCATTGCTACTTGAAAGTCTCTGCAGAATTTCTTCCTCAGCAGTTCTGCATCCTTTATGGATAGATTTAGCATTGTGTAGCACATCTTAAAGACTTATTAAAGGACTTTCTTAGTTACAACCTTTTCCATCTGTTCTTAGTCCTGAGGTCTGCACTGTTTTCTTCTGTCTGCTATGGAAAATATGCACAGGGTCTTTTCAAACTTCTGGAAAAAGAAATAAAAAATAAAATCTTCTGTGTGATCCCTAAAAACCTGACCATAGCTTTCCTTTAACGTGGTTTCTCAATTAAGCATCATGACTGGGGATAGTTTTCCATGATGCATAGATTATGTTCCTTACCACAATTATCTAAAATAAAATCATATATTATGTTCACCTGTATATTCTAGTAAGAAGACTTTCAAGTGTTTAGAATGACAATTCCCATTTATCAAGCAGCTTGTGTTTTGTTTACATAGCTGCAATGGAAATTTGGAAGGGACTAGACCAGCTGGAGAAGAAGTTATGGTTTTAAAACTAGTTGATAGAAGTTTATTTTATAAACGTTTGAAGATAAATAATGCACACACACATATAAGAAAATATATCTTTTCTGTTGAGCAGATAGTTCAGCTGGCAAAAGAAGAGACCAATTGTTGGATAAAATTCTTTTACCAATTAAAATTAATTATTTGCTGCTATGACCTCTCTAAATACAACCTGGTCAAAGGAAGGCAAAAATAATTCCTAGCAGGAGATAATCAGAACAGATAATAATTTAATATAATAAGGCAGATTGATTTATTCACTAGGCAGGTTAGGCCTCTGAGTTCACATTGTAATTTAAAAATATCTCTGTCCTTATGTGCCTGTAAAGAATTATGTTTTGAAGGGTACTTTGTATCCAAGGTGATTTCTTTTCCCCCCTCTCTCTCCTTGTGCCTGTACAAAGAGATGCATGTATGTACAGACATAAAAACAGACATAAAATCATTTATCTATTAAAAACAGGTTTTCAAATATCATTTTACCATTGGAAAAATTAAACATATTTATTTTATAGTGTGCATTTCAGTAAAGTGAGAATATCACAAAGGAAGAGAAAATTCTGATGATAATTTTACTTTATTCCATACTGGGGAGATGGTATTTGTGTGTATTACACTCACTAAGAAAAAAAGGATTTAATTTTATAAGACTTTACTTAAAGTCTGCCTTTCTGAATAGTTTATTAGAAATTAAACATTGTCTGTAAATTTAAGAATGTATTGCAGTCTATCTTCTGACTTGTCAGCTCTCCCCCCACCTTTATGTACTGAACATGATGCCATACCATATGGAATATCCCTTTGGCCACTTGGGGTCAGCTGTCCTGGCTGGGTCCCTTCCCACCTCCTGCCACTCCAGCCTTCTCACTGGCAGGGCATGACAAGCTAAGAAGTCCTCGACTTAATTTAAACACTTCTTAGCAACAACTAAAACATCAGTGTGTTATCAACACACTTTTCTTACGAAATCCAAAACTCACTGTACAAGTTAATAGGAAGAAAAATAGCTCTACCCTAATAACGTTAGTTATTTTTTTTAATACCTCTGAAATTCCCAGCTTCTACTTTAAAGGAACATTTGAGATTGGGACATCTTGAGAAGGTAATGACATCATATGGGACAGGTACTTGAAATACAATTGTGGAGCTTTGTCTGAGACATCACTTTATACAAAATTTTAATAGTTCCATTTTATTCTTTTGCATTCTGTTAATTATAAAAGCCAGTTCAATTAATGCAATAATTATTCTGGCAGTAAGGTTTAGGAGGAAAAAAGAAATCTTTAGAAAGTGTATCCCAAAAAACCTAGGAGAAACATAACACCTTTGCCTCAACAAGAATTTAAACATTATTAGATCCTAGTAGGAATGTGAAAATTTTCTATATTCACTTCAGCCTTTTAGAGCCATTCAACATGTTTTGAGAGAAAATATAATTTCATTTCTGCATCCTCTTTTCAAAGTTTTATTTCACAGAAACATGGAATTGTAGAATCGTTTGGGTTGGAAGGGACCATAAAGATCATCTGTTTCCAAACCCTCTGCCATGGGAAGGGACATCTTCCAGTAGAACAGGTTGCTCAAAGCCCTATCCATCCTAGCCATGAGCAGTTCCAGGGATGAGACAATCACAAATGTTCTGGGCAACCCATTCCATTGTCTCACCACTGTCATAGTGAAAAATTTCATAGTGTTTTACATGAAAAGGAAAAAGGGTAACTGTTTTTTTTTTTTCTTTATTTTAGGATAAATAAGTGTTTTAGATCTTGAAAAGTGTTAGAAAAATTAACAAAGGTTTTTTATATATATATTTTTGCATCTATAATGAGTTGAAGCATCTTTTGGCACAAAGTTCACAGATAGGATCAGAAGAAGGAAAAGGTAAAAAGAGGGTCCGTTTTGTTAGTTGCATTTTGTAAAATCATTACAGCTATGGAGTCTAAGCACACGGAGCAACCTTTATTCAGCCTCTCTTTTATGAAGGCAACTGAAACATTGCCTTCACATTAAATACATGAATGGCTCATCTGAAGTGTAAGGACTTTGAAGTGTAATTAAGTCAGTCTCATCCTGAAGTGTTTATGCTTTGTTCACATAGGGAGAAAGTCTTCATGTTTTTATTTTTGAAGTCATTATTAAGAGAAAGCAAAGTCAATTAAACTTTCAAAAATTAGCTAATTCTGTGAGGGTTTTTTTATCTTTACAAAGACAAAAGAGTTGTATTTCTTTTCTGAACTCTTTCTTTCACTGTGCATTTGCCAGTGTTCATGTGTGCAGGGGTGTGAGGAATCTACAGTAACAAATGTGGCAGTTTATTTAGGTCCTTTTTTTTGCATCAACAGTAGGAAAAAAATGCCTAAGGGTGAAAAAGAAAACTGTGAATTAGGTCTTTGTCAAGTGGAGTTAGCTATGGAATTCATAAGGAATGCAGGATTTGACAGAAATGTAGAATGATGAAAACTTTCAGTTTATGGTATCAAAACTTATTGACAGCACTTGGGAAGCACTGGTCCAGAACACGAATTTCTAATTGCTGCTACTGAAAAATGGTTTCTACTGATGGCCCTGGTTGAGTTTACTATATTTCTCTGTGAACAATTATTGATCAGGGAAATACAGTGTTTTCAAGTTGGCCATTTTCCTCCATCCATATATTTTCTTCTGGAAGGCTGAGTATAAAATTTTTCATCCTCCATTGGAGATCCTTTCAAAAAGGCTGTTTGTGTACTTCCTTTTTTACAAGGAAATTTCAATTCTAGAAGAAAATCCTGGCATAATTACTGCTAATCTTGGAGCATACAAATCTCTTATACTGTGGTTAGAGTGTGTAAGAGAAGAGTTCCTCCATTGCGAAAGGCAAAATTGCCTGGAATTTTTAAGGAAAATAGTCCTTGTAAACAGAATCTGTCAGCATGGGTGTTGTGCAATGTGTATCAGCCTTGTGCATAGTGATCATGTGAATGATCATCATGGCAGGAATGACTGAATTATATATTTAATTAGTTATTAAGTCTGTGAAGAATGAACAGCAGATGGATTTACTACTATATAAGTATAGTTTCTATTTCTGGTTTTCCCTTAGCTGTTTGCTCTGTTTGAAAATAGGTCCTGTCCGACATTCAGTGCTATGCCATAATGTCTTTTAGATGTTTATCAGTGTGATTCAAGCATTCACATTTCAGAATGCTCTGGCTTTATACTTACCATTAACATGTAGGATACTTTGCAAAGAGAAAAGCAATGTAAGCTAAAAATACATTAACTATGTTATATACAGTTAAGGACTTTAGCACAGTATAGGTGCAACCTTGCCTCTTTATACATCAGCGCAGCAAACCACACTTCACTGTTATTATCATATCCCATTGGTTTAGTAAGGTTGCTATCTCATAAACTGTGAAATTTGGCCCTCAGACTGCAAAAGCAGGAATTCTATCTTTATGTCTGTTAGAAGAAGGAAGCCATTGCTTCCAATACAACTAAAAATGATCAGTTCTCTAGAATGTCAACACAGTTTTTAAAAGATAAACTCTTTTTGTTATCCCAGTGCATACATATCTCTGTGTATGTGTGTGTATATGATTCTGTTTACGTGTGTACATCTGTATGAGTATGTCCTTCAGTTATGAAGAAGCAATGGATTTTTGCCATTATTTCCAAAACCAAGATTCTGTCTTAGAAAGGGCAAAAAATAAATGCAATTTTAGTGTAACAAGTTTCCTGGTTCTGCTGCTAAGAACTTTAAGATCCTACTAGAGCAGTCTGAATTAAAAGTTTACCTTTAGGTGTGTGATCAATATGAACTAGCTGACAGTCTTCTAGTTGTATTCTGAATGGTAACTTCAGTATTTACTGGAAAGACTTGTTTTGGTAGTGTTAAAATTTCCTTAAACTAAGATTTTTCCTGTTTTCACTTTGACATATTCACACTCTGTTTAACAGGACATAAAAATGTCCTGTGGATAACAGAAGTCATGCTGATAAAATAATAATACTGCCTTATGGTGGCACTACATTTCTTACGTAAGTCTATATAAGCAATTGCTGTTTATGGAAGAGAACTCTAGTATAGTATAGTATAGTATAGTATAGTATAGTATAGTATAGTATAGTATAGTATAGCATAGTATAGTATTGTATAGCATAGCCTCTGGGAAAATTCTCATTAATTTTTGTGGACCTGTGGTAATCTTTATGTTAAATTTTTCCACAAGGGCTGACCAAACCCATGATTTTCATTTCACAGGTACTAAGAGTTTTTGTCTTTGACTATAAATAAGTAAGCTATCATCTAGGATTTTTATTCTTCCATATAAAGCATTTGAAAATTTAGTACAGGTTGAACAAGAATGAATATTGATTTCTATTTATAAAAACACATTTGAGTGTGAGAAATCATCACAGTACTATATTTACTTTTAAGAACATGTTACACAGGATGGAGGAATACTAGTTCATTTCCTAAAGTTTTCCTAGAACAGGTAAATTAGACTTGCAATATTTATCTTCTGTTCATTCATTTATTTAGTTAGTTAGTTTCTTGCAGCTACCCTGTTGTTTTTCTCTATGATTTCCTCATAAATTGGTTGAATGATTTTATGCCTCTATGCACCCTTTAGGGACCTTACTCTGTAATTCTAAACAATGAGACACTTAAACAAATTTTTTTTGTTAAAATGCGTCTCAATAGTAGCTGTAATATAAAGTAATTTTCTGAAAGGTTGTGAAACATCAGTCTTGGTGATAGTGTTAAAATCAAGGGCAAGAGGAGTTCACTACAATATTAAACCTGATCCAAAGTGACCTGTGTGGAGATTTTGATGGATATACCTTTAAACTGTTGTAAACCATGACTTGAGTTGCATGTTCCAGGAATTGCTGTATCCACAAAAAACAGTGGAGAAAAACTCTTACACAGCAGAGACACTGCCTGAGCTGTCTTTGGTGCCCAGTAACTTCACACAAACCACCGCCTCTCCTATCTTGCATTCACTGTAACAGATGGAGCCTAGAGTCATGGACTAAATGAAATCAGTGGATGGTTTTTAGGTATTTGGGAAATTTTATGGGCATTTTATGGATATTTTACACAGGTAAAATACTTTCATAGACTAAGGGAGTGATATGCGTGTTGAAATAGTTTTGGATAGTGTGGTATTTGAGCATGATTTATACAGTATAGTCAAAGGATGGGAAATTGTCCTGGTTTTGACTGGGATAAAGTTAATTTTTTTCATAGTAGCTGGTATAATGCTGTGTTTGAGATTTAAGATGAGACCAATGCTGCCAAGCACTGCTTATGCAGAGGTAAGGCCTTTTCTGCTTCTAGTAACACCTCAATAGTACAGAGGCTGGGGTACATGAGGAGTGGCAAGGGGATGCAGCTGGGACTGCTGACCCCAGCTGGCCAAAAAGGTATCTCATATCACATGGTGTTATGCTTAGCAATAAAACCTGAATGAAGAAGAAAGACAGGAACATTTTGAGCGCTGCCATTTCACTTCCTAAGTCACCACTACATGTGATGGAGTACTTCTTTCTTGGAGATAGCTAAACACCTGCCTGTGCATAGAAAGAGGTGAGTAAATTCTTTGCTTTGTGTTGCTTGCATATGTGGGTTTTGCTTCTCCTATTAAACTGTCTATATCACAATCCATGAGTTTTGTCACATCTACTCTCCCTATTCTTTTCCCCTTCCCACTGTGATTGGAGTGAGCAAGTGACTATGAGGTATTTAGTTGCTGCATATGGTTAAACCATTGCATCATTTGAACTCAACCACATGCTTTGAGTTTTACTCCACTTTTTCATATTCTTGTACATTCATCTTTCATTTGCAGTTATTCATGAAAATGGCCAGGTATTTTGTTTAGGGGCTCTGGTTCTAAGTCTGATCTTGCTCCTTGTCTTCAAAGTTGTCTGTCTGTGTATCAGAAAGATTTTCATGTGAACCTGAGGCCAGATGTGGATCTCTATCTGCATTTTGATAAAATCCTCAAGAGGATATTGATTTCTGTGCAGAAAAAACACACTTGGACTAATGAAGAATGACAGTGCAGGCTTTTTTTGAAAAAGGAACTAGGAAACATCAAGATAATGAATCACACCTACTGTATAGCTTCGTACACATGCTTTTTATTGAACTCTACAGAATGCCTAAATAGTCTTTGAAATATAATGAATTAGGAGTGCATTTCAGACTTGTAAAAGCATGAATATGATGTATGAATCATTTTACTCCTAAGAGAAAAACATGTGCCAATATCTTTGTCTCTGGGTATATTTATAGTTTTAAAACAATCCCTAATTGGAGATACAGAGCAGGTGCCAAAGACATTCTGAGTTAAATTGCTCAAAAGTAGGAGTGACCAAGCCATTGCATGGAGCAAACTATTGGAGAGCTAACAAAGCAGGTGCAAGCAAGAAACAGCAATGGTCGAATTTCTGGGATGAGAAACTTGAAAATGCTCATGACAAAGCACTTGAAAAAGAGCATGATAGCAACTATTTTAAAGGATAAAGGGTGTGTGGAGTATGAGTGTTGGCTGAGTTCTTCTGTGAAGGAAAGCTTGAAAAATATTTTCTTCACTTTTATCTCCACAGATATTAATGAACTAGGCAATAGCCTGGAAAACCTACTAATCATATGGATTATATGGATAATTTATGGATTTTTTGATTAAATGAGATAAAGCTTTCTTAAAAATTCTTAAAATCACTATTCCAGAATAATTACTGAATAGGAGTATAACAATAGTTGAGTCTATACATGTTATTTTGATACCAGCAGTCACTAAGAAATAATAAAGATAGACCCATGTAACAATATTCCTTCAAATTAATACTTAGCTAAAATATCAGACTCAGATCCTGTCTTTCATGAAGGGGACTGTACCTCATCAAAACAACTCTACCAACCATCCATCTGCAGTCCTTTAATCAACTTTGTAGCCCTTTGTTGGACTTTCTCAAATAAACATAAAAAAGCAAACCCCAACCAAACAAAGAACAAAAAAAAATGGGAAATAGTTTCAGTGCTGGATAATAGCAGCAGCCACCAGCCCTGTCCTCTGCCCCTAGCAGAGGTCCAAGCTTGAAATAGTATTCAAGTAGTAATAATTAATAATGACTTCCGATCTAAAACTGATTGCTTATTGACAGGTTTGGAGAATGATGAAGTAGTTCTGCAGATATTTAAAGTCACTCAGATTAATGAGAATCTTCAAAAAAATGCTCTTTATAAAGCTGGAAATATTACAAAGTCTGTATTATTCCCTAATTACAGCTGTAATATTTAACCCACCTGTGCTGCATTATAGAGGGGAAAATCAGATCAGGAAAAGTGGTATCTGAAAATAGAAAAAAGTATTTGTTTGTTTGTTCTCTTCTTGACTTGCTTCAGCTATTCCTAAATTTTTGGGGAGATGGTCAGCTAGAAAACTATAGAATTTTACATTGTGTTGAAACATTTTTCAATGTTTTTCAAGAATTTTTTATGCATTCCCATTTAAAGAACTATATTATTGGGCAGACTTATTTCAGATAAGCTAAGAACAACTATAGAAACTCATGAAATAATTTTTAAATGATAAATTACCAAGTTTCTTATGAAAAACATCAAAAGTATTTTGTAAGCTGTCCTCTTGTAATGAATTTTTCTTATACAATTAATGGATATTTTTTGTAGCTTGTAAGCTTTAATAATTGAACATATTTACTGCCTTTAATTATTTACTACAGAAATTTTAAACCAGAGCCACTTTTAATTTTAATAAACTCAGAAAATAATCATCCTTTCTTGCTAAGAATCTCTGTTGGAGTTATTTATAAATATATATGCACATATACATGTGTTAAAAGAGTCTGCTCACAATACATATAATATACAAACAAAAAGGTTGTTTATTTGGAGATTACGAAAACCTCTGAATATATTGTTCCAGTATCTTGTTATATAGAGAAATGATATAGGTGTCTCGTATTAAAATTCTGAGAAGTGGTCAATTCCCACTTCCACAAATACGGAACTAGAAGCTGGTATGAAGGAGTACAAATATTTATTTTGCCTGCTTTTTTAAAAAATATATTTATAATTCATTTTATTATCCAACATTACTGCATTCTTCAAAGAACAGAATTAATAACATTATTATTTACAATATATATTCCTCTATACTTATCACAAATACTGGCAATGTTGTTTGTTTGGTTACAGTTACATTCAGTAGAGTTATTACTGATTTTTTTTTTTTTCCCTAAATTAGTATGTCAGTCTATCTAAAGTCTTAACAACATGCTTTTTAGTAGTTAATTTTTAATGTGAATACTGATGGGAAATGTTTCTATTTTATTAATGCAACTAGTGACACAATTACTGGTGACTAAGCAATAGCAGTTCATCATTTTTATTTTTTAAAGGATTCTATCTGTGAAGCAGTAATGTGTCCAGCTACAGCCCATCAGTCTGAAAGTAACAAATTTCATCAGATAAACAACTTACAGCAACTTCTCCCTGTGATTCAACTTCATTTGATAACCCAACTGGACCAGTTTCACTTGAGTTTCCTGTATAGCCAGTGGATAGAGGATGAAGGAGATCTTGGGAGTCTCCAGCTAGAAATGATATTCCCATACACTCAAAATATACTTCTGCTTCCTAAGTAATTAATGTTTCTACTCAGGAGAAAAATGGCTCATTGCAATTTTTCAGACTTGCTTCATATTTCTAAAATAGTCTCAAATTTCACAACTTTAAGTTCCATACAACAAGACCACAAGTAAATTTTTTCACTTGTATAAGAGATGCGTGAAGGAATCTGTAGCAAAATCAGAACTTCATGCTCTTGAAAAAATCTGGATAAAAATTTACTAGTAATCATTGACTCATGATAAAGACAAGAAGCAGAAATCTCTTTTAATACAGACTGACAATTATTTCTGTCCAGGAAATAATTCTATTTATCATAAAAGGCAGCATCATAGATGAAAGTTTCTCTATCATCTTCTGTACAGCACCAACTGAGAATTTTTGTCTTTGTACTTGCCTGAAACTTTTGCTGTAGCAGGACAAACTGAGAGTTTCTTTTTACCATTTTTTGCAGCTTCTCACAATGTGTAAAAAACATGCTGTGAAGAAGAATGTAAGTCATTGCTAGATGTATCCTATGGAGCAATCTATTTCTGGGTGCAAAGGTACTTGAATCTGCAGATGTTTTCTCAGAGGAGTGTTTCATCCTACTGACTAGTCCTGTTCAGAGAACCTGCTGGTGTGACCTCAGTGATCCACTCTTTTGGCCTGAGCTTACTTTGACAATTGATCACCACCTAATATTTTTCCATGGTGAGGACAGAAGATCAGTAAACATAACTTACAGAATCCAGGAACAGGAATGTTGAGCACATGGTGTATGAAAGAGGAAAACATCTGCAGTGTGTGTAAAGACAAAGCTAAATGTTCTCCACTCCAGTGAAACTGTTGTTAATTGAAGTCTGTATATCAGAACTTCAGGAGTCCATTCTTCAAAACAAATTGCCTGTGTGCAGGCCTAGATTTGTAAGTACAAGTGAACAAGCATATAAAAAAGACAATCCACCCCTTTTTAGTATAGAGCTAGCTATTGGACTTCTGCACTTATTGGACTTCAATAGGAAGGCATAGAACATAGATGAGGTGTTTGCATGCCTAACAGTAAAGGAGTGAATTTTACAGGAAGGACCTGGACAGATTTCTCTAATTATATTTCTAATCTAATTGAAGAACCACAGAACAATTGAATTTGGAAGGCATCTCTGGAGATCATCTAGTCCAGTACCTAAGTTCTCATCTAGTCCAGCGCCTAAGTTCAGAGCAAGGGCAATTGGAGCAGGTTGCCCAGGAACATGCCCATTCAAGGTTTGAACATCCCCAAGGGCTTATGCAATTACTTTGGCTATTTGCTCCAGTGTTTGACCATTGTCACACTAAAAAAAAAAAAGTTTTCTTGTGTTCACATGGAATTACATGAGCCTTTTCTTCTCCAGCCTGAACAGTCCCAGCTCTCTCAGCCTTTCCTCACATGACAGGTGCTTCAGTCCCTTAATCAATGTCATGGCCCTTTGCTGGACATCCTCAAGTACCTCCACATATATCTTGTACCCATAAACAAATAACTGACTTATATAGTAAGTAATTGGTCTTGGACAAAGTGCAGGCAGAATGGAAGGGAGAATGTGCCTAGAAGGACCTTGGCAGAAGTATATCTGTATTTATATATTCAATCTAATCATGCAGGGGAAAAGACAGACTAATGAAATAGGAGGCACTAGAGTTACTGAGGTTCTGAAGAAAGAGTCCAGAGGAGCAGGAGGTTATGAAAGACAGGCATATAATCTAAGGAGTAAAAACTTCAAGATAAAAAGTGAGAAAAAAAAAAAAAACAAACTTGAAAAATATGTCAAATCATTGATTGGGTTATGAGCAAAAATCCACTTAGTGGATTAGCACTGTAGTACTAATTACTACTCTACAACCCTAAGAGGTTGTAGATACTCCGGAAATAAATATATAATATATGAACTCTGAGCATCATTGAATATATGTGTTTTCAAGATATGCAGTGGACAAGCAAATAACTCACAACCTCTCAGCTAGAATAATTTCTTCCTTCCATATTTTAATTCTGATGTTAAAATGCCTTGAGATTCATATTGTGAATATGATGGTCCAAGTTTATTCATGAATTGTTTTAGAACATCTTCACACCGTACAGAGATTTACCATTGTGCCTTTGGTTACTGAGACTCACTTATCAAAGAAAGAACCAGATGTTCTGTGCAGATAAATTATGTCTTTCAGCAGTGAAAACTTATAGGTTTTCCAAGTAATATAGTATTCTAAGTGGAATACATCTTAGCTAACTGCAGGTATTTGGAAGTTGGATGTCTGCACTGGTGAGCCAAGTTTATAGTTGTGGTAGAAGAAATAATACTGCCAAGCGCTTCTTGTTTTTTACCAAATCAGACAACTGATATGTCTTGGGTGCCTGTTTTGGGGTGAGATGAATAGTTCTCATATTATGCCTGACTTTCTGTTGACTATGAAAAAGTCAGTCACCAGGCTGAAAAAGTTAGATGTCTAACTTTTAAATAACTCAGTATAGATGTGTTAAATTTATTTAGCTGCAGAGGACAAGAAGGAGACCTGTATAAATTCCCTGTATTGAAGAAGAGTTTTATTAGATCAGAAAATGTGAGATTTGTTCAAAATTTTATATTCACAATTTGAAAATATGCCAGGTTAAAATTACTTCTCTTTAGTCCATTCCCTAAAGAAACTTAAAAGAATCTGAAAAAACAGGGAGAAAAGAGGTTTCCTAGCAATTACCAGTTTTATGTCTATATTGGCTAAATGACCAGGACAACTCTAAAAAACACTGCTTTTTCTAGACAGCAGCAGCCTTTGACAGACTTTCTCCAGAATTTATATTAGCTTCAGGAGAAGTAAGGGGCCTAAAATGCTGACAATTATATTTCTTAAAGTTAACAATCTGATGGCATTGTGTAACTCTTGCTTTCACTGTCTCTGAATGTATTGGGAATATAGAATAAAGATCTGTAAAATTGGAATTGTGTCTTTTGGTGTGGATAATCTTCAAAAGGCTTCAATCATTCTCTATGTAGCATATGAATACATTTATATGCAGCAATAAAGATATCTAAGTCTTTTCCTCTTCTATTCTTTTGACATTACATTCACACCAGTTAATATCCAGTCCTTTAAAAATGTGTCTTAGTCTCTCTCTCTCTCTTTATTAAAGCAAATATCTGCCCAAATGTGGTCTTTTTTGAGCCTTCTACTTTTTGTTTGCAAAGAAAATAGGATAAATAGTGTCATTTTTCTAGTTTAATTGTGAAAGGCATGAGAGGAAACACATACATTTCATAGTAGGAGGTCAAACAGCCTACCACACCTTCTAAAACTTTGTAGAGCATAATTTTTTTAAGTTCTTTGGAATTTCAGATATTAAACTATAACAAACACATTTACTAATTTAGTGAAGAGTTTACCTTCATTCATTTTTCATCTTGCTTATATATAAATTTTTATACAAGGTATAAGTAGGAGAATCATGGTCAATGAGGCTTGAAAACTCGTTAGTGTACAACATTATTGTAAATTTCCTGCATATTTCATCCACTTATACCCCAAAAACTACTATTTCTTTATACCTCACCCTTAACAAGGAAAAAACACCCAAAGCCTCAAACAAAGTAACCAAGCAAACAAAAAAGAAAAAAAAAATCCTAACACATTATTTCATAAGTTAATTTGAAAAATCCAGCAGCGGCTGATTCATGAAGCATTGGAACAATGATTGTCATATAGAAGTTAGTAATATCACAAAGAAAGGTACAGTGTCATTGGAATATTTGAGAAATTATTAATTTGTGTGCCCAGAAAAACAAAGTGAGATTTCAAGCCTTTGAAAGAAAAAGCAGAGAACATCAGACAAATTCCTATGAAAAATATGTAAGGCAAGAGAAAACCAGATAATAATCTGTGATATAAGAAGTTATACAAAAAATAAAATCCTGAAAAAGATTGTGATGGATAATGAAGAAACTGGACAATCATCTGAGAACAGAAATATCTGTAAGTGAGGGCAAAAATTAATAGCTATAACCAGCAGCTAAATCAGTTTTGAATAGCTGTGGGAGCAGGCATAGATGCATCCATATTACAAGGAGAACATTATCTGTGCAGATACTAAAGTGCACATGCAAAAGTACAATTTTGTTAAGCCTCTTCATTTAATCCTCGGTTAAGGTAAGTATGAAGACCTGGACAACAGTCCAAGAAATTTTTAAAACAGGAGAAAAAATTTATCACAGAGGAAGAAGTTGATAAATAATGTGGAGTCTTAAAGGTAGTAACACTGTCATATATACAACCTGCCCTTGTGACCTGAAAGACTCCTGACAAACATAATCAATATAGACACCAAGAGAACGGATTCCTTCCAATACCAACCCACTGCCAGAATGACACCTACATAAGTTCCCTAGTATCTTAACAAAACAAAGTGTTAAGGGTTCCCATTTGAAAGAGTTTCAGGTCACAAATTTGATTTATTTTTGCAGAAGAACCAGCTGACTTTATGCAAAGCTGCAGCATAGTCAAAGATGAAGAAACAATTGCAACATGGAAAGCTTT
Organism: Acrocephalus scirpaceus scirpaceus; assembly: GCA_910950805.1. Taxonomy (NCBI): domain Eukaryota; kingdom Metazoa; phylum Chordata; class Aves; order Passeriformes; family Sylviidae; genus Acrocephalus; species Acrocephalus scirpaceus. The sequence goes on along the minus strand of OU383774.1, from coordinate 64,307,667 downwards.
TAATTGTCTGTTTTGGTGATGAAGAAGCAAGTTTCTCAGCATAGGAGAAAATTTCATCCTAAATGGAATTCCTTGTTGAAGAGGATTGTAGAGATTTGTCAGCAAATTAAACAAGTGGTGTATTTATTATTTCAAACCAACACCTTTGTTATGTCTATAGAAATTAAGAGCCCTAACTATGGTAGTTTTGTACTGTATTGTAGAGCTTCTGTTACATATATATAAACTAGTTTGTATTATTGGTGGTACCTCAATTTCAATCAATGTTCAAGTAATTCAGACTTTCCTTAAAATTTAATATTTCTTGATCAGTACTTAACACTGAACCTATATATGTCTAACTAAACCTAAACATATATTTCATTATATTTAATTAATTTAATTCTGCAATTCTTGATAAATTTAAATTTGAATAGAAGATGGAAAGCATTTTCTTAACTGGACATTAGAAAATAAAATTATGCTCTGTGCATTGTAGTGGCGCGTTTTATACCTTTTTATTTATTGTTAATATTAATTTGTTCTGTAATGGTTTCTCCCAAGTTCCCCCCTGTATTTCTCCCCATTTGGTTTCCCCTTGTCTTTGTTCTCCACAGCCTTTCACTCTCTGGGAAGCCTCTCCTCTCCTTCCAGAATGTTCAGGGACACTCGGTCCCAGATTGGAGCAGGTTGGGGAACCCCCACCCCTCATTTCCCATTCACTGTCTGTGTGACATCCATATTTCCCTTATTGGCTTTCCCTCTTGAGTCCACCCCCTTCTCCCAACCCCATTTAAGCTGTGGCCACGCCTCGGGCGGGGACACTCTCGAGAGAGGCTCAGAGAGAAGCGTGGCTCCCCTGCGAAAGGCAGGTGACAATAAAAACCATCTAGCCACAAAGCAGCCTCCTCGCTTCCTACCTTCGTCAAGCCTCACCGACATCTCTCGTGCAGCTCTGACCCACCGGGGGGCTGGTGGCCGGTCTGCCTGCTGCCACCAACCGAGTTTGGAAGTATCCTGAGCCAGGGCTAGCCGGGAACAGCTGGAAGCCACTTTCCAGCCGGGCTTGAGGGATATTTTCAGTGCATTATCTATAAAAATTGCCTTACTTTAATTGTAACAGCAAAAAAGAGAAAATTTTCTGACAGGTTAAATACCTAACACTAGCCTTTAATACAGAATGAATTACTCTTGAGTGAGTCATAAAACATGGTGTTATAAACATTAGAGCATTCCTGCTTATGTATTCTCCTGCATGTCCTATAACTTGTACTCATCATAATAACTGCTCAGCCAGACTTGTGTTTCTGAACGAATCATTACAGGTCTTATAGTGTAATATTTTAGTCCTTCACAAATCCTGTAGGACAATGTTACATGTGATTTAGTCTTATAGGATTACCTCACAGTCATCTAGAAATCCCTTTAATCCATCGGAAAATCCTTAGGATTGTTTTGTAAAGGCACAAAGGGACATAGATTTGACCAAGTCTGCTTCTTTCACAAAGAAGTTCTCTCAAGATGTAAGAATCATCTCCACAATTTCATGCAATGTTGGTGGCATTTTCCGTTTGATTTTAATAAACTCTTTTGGTCTTATAGTTTGATTTCAAGCATGGAACATATGTAAAGGTTTACATTAGCTCAATTTATTGGACAATTTAAGGTGATCTGCTGTGTTTAAGAGTCTAAAAAAATAATTCATTTGCCAAGTAGTTGTGACTGCAGTAAGACTCAAGGTTAAATAAAGTGATCCCTCCAATATCTAGAGTCATCACCAGATTAAACCCTAACCTAGATTTCTGAGTAAATACCTTTCATGAATATACTTTATATATTCAGCTACCATCAGTGTCTAACAGACAAAAATTATCTACAGAATGAATCTTGGAAACATGGAAACCTGGTTACAATATACATGTTATATATATATATATATATATATATGCACACAGTTAGAGAGTGGCAATTTGTTAAGAGGAGGACTTATTCTTGTAATTAGTTGCATTTTTAAATTTACCACCAGAAAAGTTTGTAAGCATTTGAGACTTTCTCTGTATATAATGTATATGTACATGTATTTTCATTTTTGGTAAGTGTCCAGGTGTGAAGCGATGTGGTTTGTAAAACCTATCTGGAGTTTTGACTGTTGAAGGATTTGAAGAACAAGAAAAGGAGTTTCTATAGGTACAACAGCAGCAAAAGGAAGACAGAGAAAAATGCTATCTGCTGAACTGGACAGACAACCTGGTGACAAAGGCACTAAAAAAACCTGAATTGCTCAATGTCTTCTTCAAGTCATCTTTATTGATAGACCTGCATCCCACAGCCCTAGGTCCTTGAGTCTCAAGGACAAGTCTGGAGCCAGATAGACATATTTCTCCTCGAAGGAAACTAAGGAAGACTCAAAGGCAGAGGAAGATCAAGTCACGGAACATTTACCCAAATTGTAGGGAAGTTCACAGATCTTTGGAATGGCCACCAACAAGTGCAGAAGGAACTGACCAATCTCTTTGTGGGGCCACTCCCGATTATATTTGAAAGAATTTGGAGGTCAGGATTGATTCCTGAAAACTGGAAGATGGCAAATAGCGTGTTCCTCTTCAAGAAACACAAAGAGGAACCACTAAGGAACTGTAGGACTGACAGCTTCAGCTCAACTATGTGATAGTGATGGCACAAGCAATTCTGTAAACCATTTCCAGAAACATGAAAGACAAGAGGTGATTTGGAGCAGTCAGCATGGATTCAGCAAAGGGAAATCGTGTGACCAACCTGATAGTCTTTTTATGGTGAGAAGACTGCCTAGGTAGGTGAGGGGAGAGTTGTAAGTTTATTCAGACTTCATGGAAACATTTTACACTGTCCTCCCTGCTATCTTCATTGATGAAGTGATGAAATACAGGTGAGTTCTGCTTGCAGAATCACAAAGATATAATTGTTAAAACCTGTGGCTTTTGGCTCCTTGTTGAACTATAACAGTTGAAAATTACTTGGATAGGGAAAATTTGTTAAATTTCGACTCCTTTAGATCTACTTTTTAAATCCTTTTACTGATGACTTTATCCCAAGTTTTGCCCTAACCTTGACCATGGCTGAAATTATTATTTTAAAATATAGATTTTTTTTTTTTTAATCTTTTATATGGCTTTCTACACTATATAGCTCTAGAACAGAAATCATTTTTAGGTCATCAGAAAGCATGACCAGACGAACATTATCAATTTCAATGAGTCCAATGAACAATAAAGCCAGACTGGAGGGAATAAAACCAACAGTCTGTTATTTCTTCTGGATGACTCAGACAATTTTTTTCCACTTCAGGCAACAGTTATGCAAAACATCCTGAACCATGACCTCCAGGAAGAGTAAACTCTCACTTTTTCTCAGAATTGGTACCCTTCCAACATGGGTTGATGCCCAGATCATCGACTTTCCCTCAGAGTTGTATCGAGAAGGACATTGCTAACCTCAGGATTTACCCATCTCTCAGACTGTCTTGGATTTTTTGGGTTTTTTTTGGTTTTTACCTCAAGCTTTTTTAATTAAAAAATATATTACTTCCTTAAGAGAAAATGTTTTTTAAATGAGAGCTGTCCAAGGTTCCTACACATTTACAGCAAAATTTCTTCCTCTCCATATCAAATTTCTCAAAGAACAGCTTTATGATCTAGTGTGCTGATCTCTCTCAACAGTTATGACTTTGACTGCTTTACTTCACATCTCAAACCTCACCAGCTTTTTCTCTGCTCTCCCAACACCTTTAAACATATCAGGACCAATCCTAGTTTTCTAAATTTCAATTTTTGCTGACTGGACAGAATTAATGTCTTTCTTTTCAAGTGCCCTAGGACATATTTCAAGATAAATCTTCTGTATAGAAAGCTGTCTGCATGAATGCCAGCCCAGAAGTTTTCAAGTCTCCTCTATGTGGAGTCATTGTGTTTTAGTCAGAAACTGAAAAGTTACTGTTAATGGCTTGAACATCTTTAAGGACTTTTGCCCCCTATGGCAAGTAAACAAGGTTGAGGGAGAAGAATGTATCAAAAAGGAAAGCCAAACCCAGCAGCTGTCCTGAAAAATCAGCACTGGAGGGGCTTGGGGTGGGGGAGACTATAATTCAAAGACTTATCTACTGAGGCCAAGATTGCAACACTCACCCCACAACAAGAGGGGAGGAGGAGAGGTTTTGGGGGTGTGGTATAACCTCTGGTCAAAAGGAGTAAACACACACCCTCCCTCACACAAACTGTCTCAATTACAAACCCCTCATCCTGGGAAAGCCACATCCACAGGACATGCACATGAGGGGCAGCTGAGGAGGGGTCATCATCCATCAACAACCCCTGAAATGCTGCCCAGACTCATTGCTGAGGCCTTGTACCAGAGCACTGCAAGTGATTCAAAAAGATGCAACAGATCCAGTTTGCTCCAAGAGGCTGTGTGAAAATTGCCCTCCCCTGGGGAGGTACCCCACCTGGCCCAAATCTAATCCATTGAACTCTGTGTTTTGAGGAACCCTCACCACCAGGAAAACCAGAAGAAGAGGATCAACCGACAGCTATTGACATCCACGGAGTGGTGGCATTTTCTGTTTAATGTCTGTCACTCTCTTTCTCTCCACCCCACCACTTCTTCTTCTATTTATTTCTAATTCTCACTCCCCCTCAAATTTACTGTTAAATAAAATCAATACTGTTGACTTTGGCTTTTGGTCTCATTTGCTCATTAAATCAGGCAAGAGACATCTTTCTAATAATTTTAATAACTGGATCTTAAAATTTAGGTAAATACTGTCTTCCCAGAACTTAAAATGCAAAGTGAGGATCTTCTGTTTCTGGTTTTGTGAGGTTTTTAATTTTTTTTTTGTCAAAATTATTATTTTGGACAAGTGAGACATGAGTTACTTAAACATAGATATAAAATGCTAATATTTAAAAGTTTTGGTCTGGCATCCAGATACTATTGCTAGGAGAGCAAGGTCTTTCTCAGCTCTTTGCCATACTGTCAACTCCATAAAGATAATTTATTTATGCTAGGGAATTGGGTAGATAAATCTGATAAAGAGGATTTGACACGTTGTCATGAATGAAAACAATATTCAGAATTTAATTACCTTAAAACTCAGATACATCCTATGTACATGTCATTAAAGCATGTACAGTTTGAATTTCTTGCTTAATATTTGAAAACATTTGAAAAGATTTGGGTTTGGATTAAAAATGAATTAAACTTTTAATAAAGGCTTTTTCTGAAAGCTTAAAAAAAGCTTTTTCAAAGTCTATGGCAAGACTCCAAAATTACTTCAACTTTGAATCAGGTCATAAATTGTATTGCCCATATATCTTCAACCATTTTTTCTACTGTCTGTCAACCTTTCAGTCTGTAAGAAAGTAATTTTTCACTGTTCTAGTGATGTTAATTCCAATCAATATTATGTTACACACAATACATGCAAGCTTTTCCTGAAGAGATGCAAAGAAATAACAGGCATTCGAGACAGTTGACACTATCTCTGAAAGTCATATTGGTTACTAAGAGAGTCAAATAAGGATTTATTAAATACAGAAAAAAAATTAAAAAAACACTTATTGAAGTGAAATGCAATGTTTCATACAGACACTTAATATAAGCAGAAATTACTTTTCCTTCATGGAAAATGAAAGGGGTTTTTCTTCTCCCTATTAGCATTTCAATTAAAAGCATTTCTACTCCTTTTCTTTTTAATTAAAGTATATAAATAGCAATAACCTTTAAGTACTGGAGTCTTTTTAAAGCAAAAAAAAACAAAAGAAAAAAAGTGCATTAAGAAACTTAATAAAATTTCTACATAGCAGTAGTGTAAACAGTAAGCCAAAAAAAATTGCTTGTTTCAGTTCAGTAAATATACATTGATTTTCATACTGATTCATATTTATGCCCAGAATGGTCCTCAGCACTTTTCACTGATGCTCACTTTGAGTAGAAAATCATACATAAAAGGTAACGGTTCCAGAAAAACTTTTTCAGGCTGTGTCATTGTCTCAGTTTTGAATGACAGTTGTCTTCCTGGGAAAGCTAGAGCTTCTCTTGGAGAATGTAAACCCCCTCCCCACCAAATCATTATAATTTTTGAAATTAGGGGCTTTCAGGCAAAGATATGGGAATAGGAGTAACAGTTTTTACCAAGAATATTTAAAAAAAAAAATTACAAATGTAGCAGTATAAAAAACAAGCAACCAAACAAAGAAACAAAAGTCCTGGAAAAACCCTGACAGGGTCAGGGATATGACCTGACAGCCTGTTGGTCAGGGTGTTGGAAGCAGTCCAAATGAATCTTCCTGGAGTAACAGATGTGGTTCCGTGGAGTAGAGATGATCTTGTAGAAAGTCCAGTGGTGGCAAGATGGGTCTGGTCTTCCTCCTGGATATCAGTGGAAAACTGGTTACCTGGTGTTCCTGAGTCTCAGTTTTTATCTAGGTGGGAATGATTGGCTCCCCCGGCACTGGGTGGAGCATCTCACAATGGGATGATGTAATGTGTCATGTCATTGGTGAGCCTTAATGGCCCATTAGCAGAAGATATTTCCCTGGAGGATGGACGGGTGGTGAAAGAGATAAGAAACACTGCCCCACCTGGTTTTTAACGACTGGCCCATTATCAAAAGGCACCCACCCCCCTCCCCCCCAGAGTTACAAGAGATAAGGAAAAAAAACCAAAAGCATCTCCCCAACCACTTTCAACAGATGAAATAGAATACACATTTTTTGGTTACATAACCCAAGACAGTCATATCTTCTGAAACTGTGTGGTTCTGCCAAAACCAGGGAAATTAATGTAGATATATAGAATGATAATATTTTAAAAGAATAGAGAGAGATATTTGGCAGAGATATTGGAGAAATTAGGATATCTTGAATTTATGAACGGAATTATTTTGTGCAGAAGAAATCATCTAAATATTTATTTGTTCATTCTTCCCCTGCCCTTTTTGTATTTTGTCTTTTTTTTAAATCTAAAGCAAAGGTGTCTAGAGTTTAGAATAGTTTGGAGGGACATTCTGTGTTTTTATTCATGTTATAATCAATATAAAAAAGCAAATAAGCTTTGTCCTTTAATCAACAAAACCAAGTAAAGAATTAGTAGTATTGCAAATGTAAGCATATGATTCTTTAAACAAAGTTCAAATAAGTATCTTTCCACTCAGTAATAGACAATATTAATACTAGGCAAAAAGCCAAGACAGGAGTATGCTGAAAATGCTCTCACTATTAAAAGAGCACCTAAAAGAGTCTTGATTGTGACTATTGCTTAGTTGGAAGTACTGCTTCACCAGTCTTCAAAATAAGACAATATCAGTGCTTCTTGTAGGCATCAGAAAAATAGAGGGGGATATCTACTCATTCTGGCTTAATCCTAGTCTAGATGACTTAGGGGATCAACACTACACTTATACAGAATTACTAATCAAAATCTCATGTTAAGATACCTTTTCAAAATTAATAAAACACATTTTTATGAGAAAAAACTTTATCAGTGTGCAGGTGACTGTGCACTGGCACAGACTGTCCAGAGGAGTTCTGGAGTCTCTCTCACTGGAGATATTCAAGAACCATCTGGACACAATCCTATGCCATGTGGTCTACAATGACCCTGCTTGAGCAGGGAGGTGGGACCAGATTGCACCTAGTGGTCCCTTCCAACCTCACCCAATCTATGGTTCTGTGATTTTTTCTTAGGAAGTAGTTATTACACTTTAACAAAACTAAATGGACCAGTCTGAGCAGCTTCAGTATAGGCAAATTTGAAAATATGTAAATGGAAGAATAATTCCAGTTTGATAACTTTTAGTTACAATTTCTGGAAGCATTGTGTAAGAGTAATTCCAGTCTGATTACTTTTAGTGACAGTTTCTATAAGCCCTTGTGATATGTGAAGGATATGTAGACTCTTAGAATGTAAAGGCATCCTATTTGTTAGCCAAAGGTATTTTGGTTAATTAGTACAGAAGAGAAACCAAACAAATATAAGGTGGGGAAATTAAAAAAAAAACAAAACAAAATAAAACAAAACAAACAAACAAACAACCCAAAAACAAACACAAAAACAAAAACAACAACAACAACAAAAAAAACCCACAACCCCCCCTCAAAAAACCAAAAAAACACCCCAAAAAACCCCACCCCCCAAAAAAAACAAACAAAAAACCCAAAAAAACCCCACCCACCTCTATTTTTTTTAGATATATAGAAAGGTATATGTCTTAAAATACAGATATAACTATAACTTCTTTTATACTTATATGTAACTATATAACTATATAACTATATCTATAATATAGATATATATCTATATTTATCTAAGCAACCAAAGAAACAAACACCCCCTCCCTAAAAAACCAAAACCAAACTTCAAAGATTAGCTGTATCTAATCCTAAAGTCCAGGAAGCAATAGAGACAAGGAAAAGGACCATACATCTGCTTGTTTACTGTTGGGCTGTTAAAGGAGCTCCTCAATCATAAACCTTAGAGATTTACACTGGACTTTGCAAAGGTAAAAATATGGGGGAAAGAGTGCTGTGGATCTCATGGAAAACAAGCAAATATGACTACACACTCAGCTGATCTTGCTTCATGACAAACAAGTTCCTGTGCCATGACATGCCAATGGCTTACGATCACATGTACCATCATATTTTTATTCTAAAAAAAATACAAGCTGAAAACCAAGTGAGTCTTTGCAGGTGAACAAATGTAGCAATTTAGTCAGGACTTCTGTCTTTAGTCTGGAAAGTATGTCTGTTTGCTACCATGTTTAATTTCTGCATAAAACTAAATATATTTAGCATCATTGTCCTGGAATTATCTAGTCTAAATTACCCTGTCTTTTTGATGTTTTTCAAAACCTGTATTCTTGGCTTCATATATTCAACCACAAATTTAGAAAATTTTTATTTCTTCATGGGGGAAGAAAGAGAGAGAGAGAGGGAAGAGCTGGTGTCCCTCTCACATTTTTGTCAAAAATAGATGTAAACCCCAAAGGGTTAGCTTTGAAGTAAATAATTCCTTCTCAAATTATAGAATCATGGAACAAATTATTTTATAAAATCTTTAGGTATTTAAAAATTGCAATGCATTTACACTCTAGATTCACCAAAACACGCAGACACACAGACACACAAACACAGACACAGACATGTTCACAAAAAAAAGAAACACAACCCCCTCCCCCAAAAAACCCAGCCCCATGCAGACACGTTAGGACACTGCCAATAATGTTCATCATTTCTGCAGTAATAGGGAAAGGAAAAGCACGATGAGAGTTTGGCTTCAGCTTCTGCTTCCTTTCAACTCCCCAGCTGGAAGAGCTCCTCATTGTCCTTGAGAAACTTCTGGACTAACTCCAGGTTTCTACATAAATAAAAGGAGACCAAGAACTGTAATTAGTGCTGCAATTACTGAATGAAATCAGGGTTTTTTCTGAATAGCTTACTAGTAGGTGACAAGAAGGAACAGATATGATCCTTTAACAATAGAATGAAAATCACAAAACCAGATATTTTCTTCTTTCTTCTGTGCACACCCTCTATCCTCAAGAAGAATGAAAATGGTAAAAGAGAGCAACTTCAGAGGCACACTGCTTCAAGTGCAAGGAACCAATCCTCAGCCAAAAGATCGAGTAGCAATGTTCACTGTAATTCATTCAGAAAGATTTCATCTCCTTCTTGAGAAGAATGATTTCATCTGTATGGCACAGCACCCAGCTCTGGATCTCCACTAGATTTTGTGCAGGGTCTCTGTAGTTGTGTGATATGATATTGTTTTGCACAATTTCCCCACTTCATTGTTAGGCCTAATGGTGCAATGGTGTGACAACACACCAAGGGTGTTTTAATTTTATTTTTTAATCTTGAACCTGAAAGTATGCACTGCTTGCATCTGGCTGTGGCATGGGAGCATATAAGAGATAGAAAAATATACATTTGGGAAAGCAAGAAGTAGTGCTGCCTTATCACAACTGTCTTTGGAGGTTAAGCAAAGTATCTGTGGAATAAAGCCTACACATTTTTTAAGGGAAAGGTGAAAATTGAAGGGAAATTGTTGAACTGGTGTAGGGAGCAAGTTAACAAGTAATGTGAAGGCTGAGAGTGCAACAGGAATGTTGGGAGTGCAGTGTACATTTTACTTTCACCCTCTTTTGTTTAGTAGCATAGATATATTTTGAGAAACTCATGATGTTCTATACTTGTCTGCAACTCTGTACTTGTCTGCACCTCCATACTAGTACTGAAAATACATTTTTAGGACATTAAAATTCTTGGGTTTAATGTGATACTTTTTGAGGTATTATGATTGCAATATCATTATTACTGCTGGCTGGGCAAAATACAGTCACCAATATAAATAGTTCAGTCCTAATGCTGGTAAATTTGTACAGATGAAAAGACTGGAAAAAACTTTACTGCCAAACAGAGCAGATGATTTTGTTCTCATTCTGCCTTTCTGTCAGTGGGAACATATGCAGTTTTTCCCAGTCCAGCTGGAAATTTCACTAAATGAAATTCAGAGGAATACTGAGATTTCTGCTTTTCTCTTAAAGTCATTGGAGTTGACCAATGCATTGAAAAGATTTTAGATAGAAAGACAATGAGATCTCCTTAGGTATCATGATTTGGCCAAAGACTCAGAATATTCGACTGTTCACAATGAAGGGAACCAAAGTTATTTAGTCTAGCTTGCTTAATATGAGACTAGTTTTAACTACCTGTTACAAAGGTATATAATGTGTCTGTCTGTCTATCTATCTATCTATCTATCTATCTATCTATCTATCTTCATAGGTGATGAGATGTATATATACATCTTCAGCTCAGCCTTCTCTTTAAATTTTCATACCTGAACCACGTCTAAGTCCTGCTGATTCCTTCTGCCCAACAAACTCCCTCTAGAGACATCTATAATTTGATGGATTGCATCATATTGGCATATTTGGTTTTGAAATATTCTCAAAGGAACTTTTCCATTAATTGTACTTGGACTGATTTAATGTTAGCTGGATTTCTAAAGATATTTTCAGGTCCTTTCTGGCTGTAAGAATTTACTTACATAGGAAGAAATAGTTTTAATTCTTTCAACTATAAATTTAAGTCTAAATTTGAAAAAGTAGTTTCTTGGAGGAAAAAGTTAATGATAAAGGAAATTATATATTATGAAAAATTACTGTTGCACCACTCATCTTTTCTTTCCCTCATATATTCTGACTCGTTATTACTATGCTGTAACTCTTTTTTCTATAATCTTTGTCTTTTTTGAACTCAAACTCCTTGTGATAGAAAATCACAAGAAATACATTCTTGCATATGAATTTATGTGTGTGTTCACTGAACATTATTCATTTATGGAACCATATTGATTTATGTTCTAAAGAAGCATTTCTTTATAAAGTTTTACTCTTTAATACAAGAAAAGAAGGAAGGAAAAGATGGAGTGGAGGAAAGAATAGAGGAAGGAGGAAGGGAAAAAGGGGTTAAGAGGAAGAGAAGAGAGAGAAAGAGAGGGAAAGAGAGAGAAAGGGAAGGAAGGAAGGAAGGAAGGAAGGAAGGAAGGAAGGAAGGAAGGAAGGAAGGAAGGAAGGAAGGAAGGAAGGAAGGAAGGAAGGAAGGAAGGAAGGAAGGAAGGAAGGAAGGAAGGAAGGAAGGAAGGAAGGAAGGAAGGAAGGAAGGAAGGAAGGAAGGAAGGAAGGAAGGAAGGAAGGAAGGAAGGAGCCTTTTGTTTTCACTTCTAGGACTTTATTTTATGGTGTTCAAATACATTAGTGACTATATTTTCATGTGCTGAAATGTTTTATTGTTTAAAAAATCCTCTAAAAGTGATCTTGGGATTCTACACTTTTTTGTCTAATAATGTTCACAAAGTACTTTCCAAATATTGTAGAAGGGTTGAGAAATTGGTGCTGAATAAGCAGTAATTTCATTCCATAAACTATCATCCAGAACCTCTCTTCTGCTTCAGCCCACAGGAGTAAAAGAAACCCTTCACAGTTTTGTTTTATTTTGAGGTTTGTTTGTTTGTTTCAGAAAATTCAAGTGGAAAAAGCCAAACAAACAAAAATTTTAAAATGCACTAATGCTATTGAAAACAGAAATCAGACAGGTAAAACAGACACGGCTTTCTGAAATCACCTCTGCAACATCTTTTCGCTATTCACTGAAGAGATTATCATCTTTAGTCTCTAAAGAGGAGTTGTCCTTAACTTCCAATACCCTGAACTCTTTGTGGTAATTTATGTAGTTTGTCTGTCTTTTGAAGTCAAGTTATTCACATTAGACTGGAGTTTACAACTCCAGTGTGAGAACATGGAACAGGTAAAGAAAAGAAATAGGATTTCAGCGGGGATTGTGTGTTCTTCAGCTTCTTTTCTTTCCACTGTTCCTCGCCTTGATTTGTGTAGTTAAGGAGCAGGAAAGAGGCTGTGGCTTTTGCAGTGGATTTGCTAGTCCTGTGAGCAGGAGATGGAAGATGTGTGGTTCTAGACACTCCTGGTTACCCTGCTAAATCCATGTATGTCTATTTATATTGTTTTCTTATTCCTAGCTATTTATATCTTTTATGTATGTGTATAACATGAGCACCAGCCATGTTACACCCTGTGATTTGTTGTAGGGTACTTAAACTGATCAATATGAGCTAGGGGGAGTGTCAAAAACAGCCTAAAGAAAAGGGCATGGAGTTCTGCATGGGTAGATCTCATCTTCTCATCTGGGATTTGTAATTATACTGAAGACTATTAAAGTTGCAGAACCATGGATCATCAGACATGGGTCATATTTCATATACAGTATTTTCTTCTAATACCAAGATGTGAAATCTCTAATACTAACATCACACATCACTGGTTTCCACTCACAAGTCAATCCACAGACCTAAAGAATAGAAAGCTGCAAGGATGTGGCTAATTTGTGGAGAGGTAAAAGGTGTCCAAAAAATCAATACAATTGTTCTGTGGTAGCCAGTAAATATGGTAGTGGTCATTTCACATAAAAATCCTTCAATTGCCCTACTCCACAATAACTATTGCTCGACAGAATGAGTTTTTATGTTTCAATTTATAGCCTTTATCCTGACACTGTAGTACAGAATGTGGCATCTACACCTGGTGTAGAGTGGTAAACACAATTTAAATAAGTGAGATAGTATTTTCCTTTTTTAGACATTGATCTATAGATAACATATAATATTAATTTAAATATGATCCCTATGGTTTTAGTTTTGTTTTTTCTTCTATTTTATGTCTGTTAAATCCTCTTGTTTTGTAGTTCTTGGAATTTATTTCTGTATTTTTTCCCTGTAGTTCCCATTCAAGTCTAAGTTCTTTTCTCTTGGCTGATTCCATTTTTTTCCTTTCTTTTTCTTTTAATTGTCTTTCTTTCTTCCTCTCTTTTATTTTAATTAGGTTATAGTATGGGAAGTTACAGATATGAAGTTAGAACATATCTTGTATGTATCTTGTACATTTACTTATCACTGATGTGATTCCCCATAGGATGACAGTATTCTATAACAGAAGGAGAATTTAAAAGTAAAAGTAGGTAGTACCAGAGAGGACTCAAAGAGAGATGGAAAGAATACTCCAGTAAACACAGGATTTTCTGACTTTGTGTGGTTCATTGTCCCATTTTTACATATAATGCTTATAACTTTGCTCTATCAGATGTTTTATTTGATAACCACTGGCTAACTAGCAAATTCCAGAACTTTGGAGATTCTCCATATTTGATTCAATGTTTGCTGCCACTCAGTTTTTTGGCATGTCTGTAACTGCAGACAATTTTGATTTTATGAATTGATAATCATATGGACCTACAATTCTCACTCATAATCAGAAAAAGAAAAATTATAACAGTTTAGGCTGTTAGATTTAAGGTATGACTTTAATTTATTGTTCAATTCTTATGAAATATTTTATTTAATCTCACTTTTTCAAAAACATTTAAATTTAGTTAGGCAGTATCAGTCATTCTGTGATTTACTGTTGCGGTGCGTTTTATGTTCTTTATATATTATTGTTGATTTTATGTTGTATTTGCATTAAAAAAAAACTTCTTTTTTCTCTGTACATTTTTAAGGGTAGGATTTGCATCCAAAACAAAATTTATTTTATGACTTTATAATGGAACAGGACTGATCTGAGATATAATCCACTTCATGATTCTTCAAGACCATATCTTGATTCCAAGAGAAATGAAGATTTCCACTGACACCATTTCTACCTTTCCAAAGGAAACCATAGTTTGTGAGAGGCTTTGTAGCCCTTCTCCGGACTTGCTACAGTTTTGATACTCTGAGGAAGATGGCCAAAGAACAAGAAGTGAGGGGAGCTGCAGATTCCTTTGAGGGCAGGACACACTCAGAGCACTCTTGGAACCCAGCACTTATGGCAGCCGAGGCAGGGATTCCACCCGCAGTGTAAATGCAGTATTTGTGGAACAGAATGACAGAAATTTTTGAGGTTTGGAGGTTTTGAACATTTTGTACTCTAAAAATCTTCTGTACACCATATATTTTGTTCACAAAGATTCACAAAGAAAAAAACCATACAGTGGATCAGTAAGGGAATACTTTATGGAGTTATATCTTTTGGTTGATTGATTTTGCAGTGAATTAAACTAAGGGGGTTTATGGGGTTCTTCTGTTTGTCTGTTTGGGTTTCCTTGTTTCTGCATATATTTATGCACACATCTTCAAATATTTACAAGGTGGATGTCTTAATCAAAGTTAGTGAAGAGTCAGGAGAACAATTCAGTTACCTAAATGACATGGAGTCAAAAGCTTTTTTTAGGCACCCTAAGGGGCTTGAATTGCATGTAAGGAAACAGAAACCTTCTTTTGTTTGTAGAAGAGAAGGATAAATAATTATAAATTTAAAAAAACCCAGATTCTCATTCGCATTGACATCTAGTGTCTCTCCACTATCAGCCGAATTAAATTGAAAGAGAAGTGAACCAAATACAACATTCAAGGTAAAAATATCACTAGAAAAATGAGTTTTCATGGAAAGTCAGAGTGAAGGCTAAAGTACTCATTGGGGAGATAGTCTACAAATTAATTCAAATGTAGTCAAATTGAAAAAAGCAGCATACACATTTTGAAATGTTATATTACTATCAAAGTACACTTTCTTATTCCTCCTGGACAGACCAAGATATCTCTGCTACTGCCTTCAAAATACAATAGTAGGTGAAGAGAAGGAATAAAGTAGTTATTTCCATTCATATTTACAGGTTGCGTCTTTATATATTCCTCCATACCTGCTGATTTATTGATAATACATCTGATTGGAATAAAAATTAAAATAAATATTAAAAAAATCTTAGTAAAAGATCATTAAATAATTTATATTTATGACAGCATAAACATTTAAATAATGCAAACATTTTTTGTGTCCAAAGTAGAAATATGAAAGTGTCATTTGATATTGCTGCTTCTTTTATGTAGGTTTTATTTAATCTATGAAATAGCAAATATATCAAGAGTATGTAAAAATAATATAGTGTGTAAATGAAACCTTCAATTACAAAATATAGAATTTAAAGTCAAAATGTTCTATGATTTTAGACTCTATATTAAATTATTGCAGATGATAAAGGACATTTACGCAATTTCAAGAATAAGGAACCTTCAAAATGATAATGCAATGTATCAAAAAAACTTTCTCTTTAACCAAGTACTTTTATTCTTCCAGAACATGTTGAAGATTATTTGTAAAAGAATACAAGCAGCAGGTAGTTTACAAGTAATATTTCTCTTTATATTACATCCTAGCCTCCAGCAGTCTATGTATTTGGGATTTCCCCAACTTTTGACTAGAGTCAACTTTCATTGTTTCAAAATACTGAAATGAACTTGGCCTTGCAGTAATGATTAATGCACTAAAGTTTCAAGAACTACAAATGAATGATTGAATAAAAAAATAAATTAATTAATTAAATAAATAAAATCCTTTGAATTTGGGTGGTGAGAATTAGGAGTAACTGAAACAGAAAACCCCCATACTCATGCATTATATCTGTCCTCACAACAGTTTTATTTTTGTTCTTTGTCACAGTATTATTTTCAAGTAGGTTACTTTTATTGGAGAGTTTTTAAAATATTTTGGACACCTGAAATCAGTACCCCACTCCATGATCTTGCAAATCCAATTTACAATATGATTGCCACTCCTGCTGCAATTACCAGAACTCACCTGAGTGAGCTAAAACATTGTTACTTACTATGAATTCAGTAATCTCACTTTGGAATTCTTTTTTTCTGATTCCTCATCTTGTTTAGTTCACTACCTTTTTGTTGTCTTGCTGACAGAATAAAATATTAGGAGTGGTTAGGCCTCATTAACTTCCTGCCTATAACAGGGCCTTCTGTCACAGCAGCTATTACAGTATTAGTATTATGTTGTGGATAGTAATTTTTCCTCTGTTAAAAAAAACCTGCACAGAAGCACAAGGTTTTACAGTATCACTTACAGAAAAATGGAGGCAATTCTTTTTGTTGAGTAGTAAAATCATCTTTCCTGACATCAACCCAACACATAAGATTGGCAAAACGGACAAAATTCTTTTGCACAACAATAAGAAAGGAGGTAGTAGAGTAAATGAAGTGTAAAACATATATATATGTATAGTCAGTGGTTTAGTGGTGGTTTGACAGGATATGAAAGTGATAAGTCATAGGTAGAGCATATTAAAGGTGTTTAAAAAATGTGCCAGAGTAACATGTCCTGAGTACAACTTAGAATTGATCTGTTTTAAAGAACCTTCAAAAGGTAACTGACAGCTTTGGACAACTGAACTAGCACTTTGGGGAACTCTGGAAAATAACAGTGCATTATATCGAGGAGACCTTAATAAATGTGTTATACTGTTCTGCTTCTGGGTGGGACAGGGTAAATTTCTGCAGTAGCCAGGAGGGCATATGGCTAGGATTTGAAAGTTATTTTATGCCACTTCTCATCGGATGCGAGGAACAGAGACTCTCTTCCAAGAAAAAAGGATTCCTTCCAGTCAGGAAGCATGGTGCCAGTCCCAAGCCAGAGGGAGGTGGTTTCGTCCAGTTAGGATTGGTAAGCATTTTGCAAGTGAATTACTCTCTGTTTGTACTGTTCATTTTCTTATCTCGTTGTTTTTTCCAGTAAATTGTTCTTATCACAGCCTGTGATCTTTGTCTTTTGTGCTACATGGAGCAGGAAGTCAGAGAGGGGGAGGGTGAGCGAGCAGCAGAATTGTTTGGAGCCTGTCAGTGGGACAAATAAAGTTGGGGGTGTCTTTCCTAAACCACAAAATATCCCTATTGAAGGGTTAGACAGGGCTGACTGTCAGAAATCAGACAGAAATAATTTTAGTATTACAAATTAGATATTTGAAATTTCATGCAAAAATGCATTAGATCTTATAGAAAAAAAAAAGAAAAAGCTGATGCTAGCAGAAAAGACATTATCTGTTCTATGAAATTTATGTGTATTGCAATTCAGAGAAGGTTTTATGACAGGATTCAGCTGACCTAAATATATAGATATATAGACATATACTATATCTATGATAAAAATAAGAAATCTATGGATTCGCATGAAAATTTAACAGAAATACAGTTAAAGGTCATCAAACTAAATAGTTTTCAGATGAAAATGTCACAGGTTAATAAGCCAGAACATTCAAGCAAAAAAAAAGTGAATTTTTCAATCAGCTCAATTTAGTAGAAATTATAGATCGTCTCTGACAGAAAGTAAATACTTCATGTTAAACCATGTAGTACCAAAGCTTGCTAAAACAAATAACATTTGTATGACTCTAAATGAGTATTAAATCAGGATGCACTAGAATGATAATGTCGAAGCAGAGGTGAGTGTGAAAAGAGGGTTGAATGCATGAATTTGTAAGATGAGGTCAAGAGACATGAAGTCTGAAGTTGGGCATACTGAATTAATCAAACTGAAGAATAAAAATATGGGCTACATCTGTCCTAATGTAGGAATCTATGATTTAGTCATCTGCATCTGACTGAATGACTGTGAACACCATTTATAATCCTGATGTTATAGGCACTTCTCAGATATCAGTATTTATTAACTAAGGTCAAGTGAATTCCCACCAAAAAACAAACAAACAAACAAAAAAAATCAAAACAACAACAATGACCAAAACCAAACAAAAAAACCCCTACAACAAAAAAAATCCACACAACCCCCCAGACAAATAAACAAGCAAAACACAAAAACACCTCTAGAAAAGTATATGCTTATAGTGATTTATTTAGGATTTGATCTACAGATTATGTTTCTTATGTTGTGCAGATATGTTGATGTTCATTTTGATGCTATTTATGCTAGACATCTCTGTTCACATTGCAAAAGCTTAATTATTGTTATTACCACCCAGTAGACAGTGCCATAAGTTATAGGCCAAAGACTGTCTAACATGACCTATAGTTTGTCAGAAAAAGGTAGAGGAAGAAGGAATACAACAACAAGAATGTGCCAAAAGCCAAAAATAAACTGGAAGGTGACTTACAAGCTTTTTAGTCTATTTTAAAACAAGTTAAGCCCAAAGTCACACATAGAAGCCTACAAGTAACTAAGGTTGAATTCATGGGCATACAAGTTTCTGCTTTTATACATGCATATAAATACACATAATTTCAAATTACCCATATGGACATTTTGAATACATAAATTTTTCACTAAAAAATTCCCTTCAGTTGAGATTCATATGACATCAGACCTAAAATCTTTACTGCATTAATATTTTACTTAAATAATACATTAATGTGTCTTTAAAATGACATTTTTAATATAGCTTTGCTTCTCAATTTTTTTCAAAACCCTTTTCAGTAAGACCATACATGTTCACAGTAGTGCTAAAAATAATAATAATAAAAAGAACTTTATTATCTTTTCTTGATGTAAAATTCATCTATTTGTCAGCAATATTGGGGCTGACATTTTTAAGGATTGCATGAAACAAGCAATAAATTACTTTGAAACTAATGAATACAGCAGAACTGGCAAAAAAAAATGAAGACAATTGTATTTTATGTTTATAAATTTTGTATCAAGTACTCTGTTTATTGGTTGCAAAGATTATTCCACAACTAGCTAAATGATTGTCTGATAATTTCTTTACTTCTCAAATTATTAGTCAAAATATTGCTTACCCATTATCTTCTGCAGTACTTATGTTTTCTTATTGAGACATAAGGTGAATGCTTTTCACCACTGAGAAGAGGTAGTTTAAAAAAATACTTTTGGTGATGTAAGGATATTAAATATAATAAAGGGCAATTGAGAAATAAAGATCACTATTGGAGACTTGGTCTCCAACCAACTTACTTGTCATTTCACAGTAATGAAACTGTCACATTACTGTTATTTCACAGTAATGAATTATCATTCCTAATATGAAAATGCACCTCTCTCTTATATCATCCCTGTTTATCCAGGTAATTTTTTTTCTTTTTTCTTTTTTCTTTTTTCTTTTTTTAATTTTTTTTTTATTTTATGTCACTTTAAAAATTTCTGTTGCTTTTCTTCACTGTGATCAGGGTGTTTTTATGATCATCTCTGCATTTTTTTAAATTCTTCTTATAAAAACAGAAAACAAAAGAAAACTTTTCATCAAGCATGAGCTATCCTTCTGTTCATATCTTTCTTTATTTCTGTTAAGGATGCAATGTTTTATATTTCTCAGTTGTATGAAGTAGGAGAGAAAAGGTTAAATTCTGATATAATTGAAATACATCTAGAATATAATAATACAGAAGAAAGCAAGTTAAGTGAATACAAATTATTATTTTCAAGTATATAAAAGTGGTGAGTGCAAACTTACCATTTAGGATGTTTGCATTGTTGAATATCCTTCTTAGTAACTTGGCAAAGGCGAGGAATGAGGTGGTTTAATTAGCAACAAAACCAGCTAAGCATATTTGGGTTAATCAGGTCTCAAGGATATTGTGAAGAACTTCAAAAGGACTTTGGTGAACAGGTAGCCTAATTCTGGATGAAATAACTTCACTGGAGGCAAAGTGGTGAATGTTGGAGGGAATAATATGACCTACTTGTGTATGTCGAAGTTCTAAATAAACTGCAATACAAATGAAAAAAAAACAAAAACAAACCAGACACGAATATTGATAGATCAATAAAAAGTGCTTCAGTGGAGGTCAAAAAGCAAATGAAGTGCTTACCTGAAAGAGGATGCATACAAGACTGTGGTGAAAACATATACATTTCTTCTTGTAATGTTGCTATTTAAATCAGAAGTGTATTACCAGCTAAAATACCATTTTTGTTTCTGGTCACACCAGTGAACAGATGAGAGGAAAGAAGAAAGGAATTTCTAATTAGGTCTTGATATAAAATAGAAAGATTTAGTTTCTTCTTGTTATTCTTAAACCAGATTTACTACTATCAGTAATGTCTGCTCTGATTCAGATGCATATTCAGTGATCAATGGGGCTCTAAAAAGAGGAAAATGTGTTTCACTAAGAAGCTGACATGAGTTATTGTCAAAGCTGCAAATGAAGATACACAAAACATAGGAGTATTTCCTACATATTTCAAAATTGGGTCCATGGCTAGCTTGCCCAGGAGGAACTCAAGCAAAATGCGCTGCGTTCTGTATGTGCAGCATCAGGATTTCAGCTATTACCCAATTATCTATTTCAAATGGATGCAAATTCTATCATATAATTCTGTTCAATATGGATATGCCTACTTCTTCTCACAAAGACACTATGGTCTCTTTATTAATGTTATGCCCATCTTCAATGACATAAGAATACTAACTTCCAAAAAGTTCTGTCTCAGCGAAATTGTCAAATAACACTTCATTGCCTCCCAATACAAGTGGTGTGAAAATTATTGTGTATCCCCAAAAGATTGTTCAAGGAATACTGATTTTTTTTGCAGTTTCATGTGTTATTTTAAAATATGACCATTAGCATTGCTTGTTGTTTGGCAGAAATGGTTTGTATTAACTGTCGGTAGTTATTTTATTTTAATTTATTATTGACAGAGTTTTATGGTATTATAATGTTCTCTTTCATAATATGAAGAATACTTTTTTCAAAAAAAACCCCACCAAAAATTCAGGCATTATTAGTAATTACTGTGAACAATGTATTTTACAGCCTCTTAGTATCTCTTATATAGAAATGCTCTTAATTTTGATCATTGAAGTAATATTTAAAAATGTATATATAACATTTATTGTATAAATGTATATTAAAAATATTTAATAATGTTGCTGTTAGTAATATTCTCTGCTCAAAATTAATTTCCTAAACATTAACAACATGAAGGGCTGTCGGAACCCAGGACATCCCTTTAGATGTCCCGGGCAGTCCGAGACCCCAGGAAGGGGTCCCGAGACCCTGGTACAGTGATAAAAACACCAGTGCCTTTGATTTTAGCCCTTGGGAGCAATTACCAACATTATATGAAGAATTACAAGTCAAGGGTGTGTGATTAGGATATTAGGTAACTTATTTTTGTGTATTAATGTGGATTTTAGGGGTTCACAAAGGAGGCTTAAGGAGACAAGATGGAGGGATTTGGGTGTGTCTCATCTTTCTTCTTCTTCTTCTTGTCCTCCATCTTCGGGTGAGGTGGTGGCATTTTCTAATTGGTTTAGTGTAAAGGTGCACAGTTTAATAAAAGTAGTAGATATTGGTACAATAGTAAAAACAATGAAGAAGTAACAATTAGTATAAAAGATTACGACCGCCCATGAGCGGGGCAGATAGCCTTCGGCTGCGGTGTAGGTGACACCTACGCCGGCTGAAGAGAAAATATTTAGGAACACGATTGAATAAACAACTTTGAAAAAGGAATTGACGCATCCTGACTCTTTCTTCTGGCACAGGGCTTGGAGAAAAGGACTTTACTCGCAATTCTCGGTAGGCTACCAGCCCAGGATCCGAGAAAGGGCTAAAAAGGTGGTGAAAGGTCTGGAAGACAAGTCTTATGAAGAGCAGCTGAGGGAAATGGGATTGTTTAGCTTAAAAGAAAGCTCAGGGGAGAGAGCTTATTGTTATTCATAACCAACTTGGAGTATGTAACAAAGTGGGGTCAGTCTCTTCTCCCAAGTGACAAGTAATAGGACAAAAAGAAATTGTCTCAAGTTTTGCCAGGGTAGGTTTAGATTGTATATTAAGATAAATTTCTTAACAGAAAAGTCTGTCAAGCATTGGAATAGTTGTTTTGTTGTTGTTTTTTTTTTTTTTTTTTCCAGGGAAGTGGCTGAGTCTCCACCCCTGGAAGCATTTCAAAGACATGTAGATGTGGCACATGGAGACACTGTTTAGTGACAGAATTGTCAGTGTTAGGTGGGATTCAATGGTCTCAAAGGTCTTTTCCAACCTAAATTATTCTATGATTCCATCAAGTAAGTTATTTAGTTTGACCAGTGAAGAGTGGTCCTCCTAAAATCCCTACCCTTCTTTCAGTACCAAGGTGGAAACAGGTTGAAAAGGTAGAAGGACTGCTGTGCCAGGTCAAGTCAGCAAAATTTAAAAACTGTACCCTACCTTTCCCATTAAAGAGTGTAAACCCAGAATTTCCAAGGTACTAGGCTTTCCAGCAAACCCAGATATTAATTTTTTATAAACTTAGGAAGGTTGACAAGATTTTTTAAATTTGTCACTAAAAATGGTATTTTAAGAAAATTAAAAGATTTTGCAGTATATTGTTGATTTTACTTATATATAGTACTAGAGAAATATCTTAGTTGCTCATTGCTTTATTGTAATCTATTTCCACTTACATCTTCTATTCTTATGTAACATTAATATTAATGCAAATGTTTCATAGTAAGTGTGCAACTTTCTTGTATTGTTCATATAAAAATAGACGAATTTGTCCTGATTAAAACATGTTTTTTCATTGTTGTAAAGGCAATTTTCCATTTTAACTTGTAGTTTTTTATACATGTATTTGTTATTTATCTTTTTGACAGGAAGCACGAACAGTTTATCAAAAACACAGTTTATTTTAACTTATATTGGATTAGTTGAAAATTCAGAGTAAAAATGGTTAGCAAGCTTCCAGTGAAGCTATTATAATATATTGGTTTATTAAAAACAAGGAGATTTGTGTATTTTTTTAATGAAGTAGTTCTGCTTTTACAATTTTTTAGTGATTTGATTTTTTTTCAGTGCAATAATGCAGCCCCACAAGACCAAGACTGCTGACTTCTAGCCCATGCAATATGGAGGTAAGATCGTGAAAGCACTGAAAAACTCAGGAATTCTCAGTTATTTGCTGCAAAGACATATATCCTATCAGGAAAACATTAGGATAAGCTCACAATTTTGGAGCAGATCAAAGAGTCAACCATACCAGGGTGGGTGGTGCAGAAGGTCCAACAGTCACAGCTTTGGAATAGTTAGCTGTGCCAGGACTTCCACGCACTCCAGCTTTAAATCCTTTGGAAAGTTTATTTCAGCCAGGACCCTTAGTTCTGTGAGGGGTAGCTCTCAAATTTATTGTTCAAATTTCAAGTGTACCCAAGCTCTGTACTGAAGAGTGACCATTTCAGACTTTGTGAGCTCAGAAAACCCTTAAACATATCTGGCATCTTGTCAGTTTTATAGTTCTTCACCAACCAATTGTTCTCCAAGAATAGTATAAATGGTATATCAATATAGAGAGATAGAAATATATGTATTTATACACATAATATATATATACATGAATAAAAATCCTAAATATATATTAAAGGCAGTCTGAACTCTATTATACAATGATAGAATATGTCTAAAACCATTTCCCAATATATATCTGCAGTAGTTCCAAACAGCTAATGTCTGAATAGAAAGTGACTCCTTTATTTAAGGTCAATATGTTGCATTACTGTGTAGCCCTAATGGGAATACCCTGCCAAATGAGTCTTTAGTCAGGAAGGATAAATTAATCATAGTCACAAGCTAATTTGTCACATATGCAGTTAAATGTTCCCTTTTATATTTGTAAATATTGAAGATTAGTTCTGTAAGTAGAGCTGCATTTGTTTTCTGTATTATCAATTAATGTATCAAAAAAATTATTTTTCTTCTTTTAGTATGTTTAGCAAAGCTTTTCTGATCCAAGAAATGTTGGGTTTATTTATTTTTTTTTTTAAGAGTGTTTTATTCCTATCTTAAAGATTATACAGTTGGCACAATTTTAAGGGCTCAAAAGAAGAAACATATTTTGCTAGGCATAACATAGACCATTACTTTGGATCTAATCAGAGGTGGTGATGTGGTAATTTAGGGGTTTGTGGGGAAAAGTGCTGATCAGAACAGACTATAAAGGGATTTTTTTTTTTTAAATAAGAGAGAAGTGGTAATAGATTTTGTGTTGTTTTAGGGTTATGTGTCATGAGTAAATACATATATAAGCCTTATTAATGTTCTCATTTCACACACCTATTTAGTCTCATATAATGAAAAACTACAGGCTTTAGAGATACAAGAGAAAATATTAAAATCTTATTACCCAAAATATTTTATTTTGAAAATCTAAAATAAACAAATAAAATACCCCTACAATTTAACTGAGCAGGTGACTTTAATTGGGGAAGGTGAAAACTCTCACATGGAAGGGAAAAGTTGTTGTAAAAGTCAAAGAATTTCAATACATAGAATTGTCTCAGTGTTTACCACATTTAAGACAAAAAATTATGTATTTTCCATTTAATCCTGCAAAATTGGGAAGAGTAGGCCCTTGGGCTTTGAGAAATCTAAAACAATAAATAAATAAATTTATTATTAATAATCTCAGAGCTAGCAAATTATTCCACCAGTTTGTTTTTACGTTTCAAATATGAGTCTGAACTGGCTCAAATATTTTGTACTCTATGTTTACAGGGCATTCTGTTTGTCCCTTAGTATGACATAGATCCTGGTTTTTTCACAGTAATGTCTGTTAAATGTATCAGTGTCATTTTTCATCTTTGTGAGATGAGGAAGCAGAGAAACAGAAAAGGAAGTGGGAAGGCCATCTAAAATTAGTATTGATGTGAACCTTTGAAAAGACTTGCTGTAAGGTTCTAAATAGGAAGTAATATACACTGCTTCTGTTCTCTTCCCATCAGCAATTAATTTCTTTGTTGTGGACATTGTTTGAGATAGCCCTAGCAAAGCCCAATCAGTTTGAGATTGCTGTGGTAGATTAGTTTATTTGGTCTAAACAATAATCAGACAAGCCAGAACAACTGGTTTTCCTGCTGAACATGAGACTTAGAAGAACTTTTCATCTACTAGTCTTTTTCACTTAGTACATTAAATCTTACTTTTGCTAATATTTAGAATCTTTCTATTTCTGCAGACAGTCCAGATGGCAAACTTATTTTCTCTAGAACTTGAAAAAAGAAAATTCAAATAAATGGAATGAAAAAGGTCTGAATAAATTAATTTAAAAATTATAATGGGCAATTTGCAAATAATTTTTCTCTGATAGTTGCTCCTATGTCTTGTGCAAAAGATGATAAAATAGGATAAGATTTTAAAATTTGCATTTTAAATGTACTAATAAGTGATAACTAACAGACCTCAGAGGTCAAGCCTTTATGCAGAAGTGGCATATGGCATATTCCTGCTTAACATCAATTACTTTTTCTAGTTTAACAAGTACATCAAAAGTACTGTTGAAGTAACATTGTGCTGGCTACATCATGCCTGCCTCTTTTGGGGGACTGACACTGATGCTCTTACCTTGCTTTTCTTCAGTGGTAACTTTGTTTTTCCTTGTATTACAAGATGCTTGAACATCTATCAGGAAACAGAGCTCTCTAACACTTTCCTAATGGTGTAATTTCCTTTAATGAAATTTTAGATAAATGACTGATTTAATTTTTACTTTATGGTGCATGAGAATAGCTACTGGTAGGTTGGTAGCCAGCCATAGTCCATGTTTCTATTATTAGCATTTAATACCATTTCATGTCACCACATGCAAGTAGTGTACCTTTCCATTGCAATACTGATAGCAATAAGACGTCTTAAAATGCAGTATTTTGAGTATTTCATGTACTAAACTCTACTATGGTAGCACTTATTTTCTGAATAAATACGCTTTTCAGCATGGCAGTGTTTACCTCTCACCATTCATCATGATCTTTTCCATAGTATCTCCTGTTGACCTGATCATCTGGACTGCCTACTGCAAACTTTCTACCATTTTGCAGCCCATTAATTTTGCAAATTTTGATTGTGTTTAGCTTTGACAGCTTTAATTTTCCTGATATCCTGGAGAAGTCTTACCAAAAGGAGGCAAATTATTTAAATTAGTGCTGCAACTGGTGCACTATGTAGGACTGCAGAAATGGGAAGAGAGGAAGATCGAAAAAAAAAAGGTTAAAAAGTTTTTGTCGGAATCTAAGTGCAACTTTAAGGTTAAACAGTGACATTAGGCTCAGCTTTCAGAGAGGAGGTAGCCAGTAATTAGTATTAGTGTCCATGACACTATGTTGCAAACATTTCTTTTCAGATCCACTTCCACAGGCAATTTCTGATGTGCTGTGGATGAAGCAAATTAGAACACCAACAACACCGGGTTAGCTCAACTAAGCTAGAGAAAATTAACAAAGCTCCTTCCTCAGTTTTCTTTTGTTCTCAGTCACTGTACTTCATTAACAACATTCCTGAGGTTAATCAGAGCTTTTCACTTTGAACCCTTGCAGTCTGAGTCACCATCCCTTCTGGGGGCAATTGAACAAATTGAAAATGAGGCAATGCACTAATATTTTTTGTAACAACTTTCAAACCAAGAGGAACAATATATTAACCTTCCTAAAAAAGAAGTGAGTACTGTTAAAATCGGGTTAAGTTTATGTGTTTTGGGCATTAATCTCTTAAAAGCCAGTCTGGCTTATAGCCAGCTGTTTCTGTACCATTTTGTACAGGTGACATACTTAGTTCTCACGCATCACAGAGGAAAATCAAAGCCAAAACAATGCTTACTGAAGACCTTTGATTTTGCCTTGTCATGTTCTTTTAATTCTTTGTCATTGGAAAGCTTTGTCCTAATCTTTCTTGAGAGTCTATAACCTCCAAGTTCCTTTTTTGACATCACAGCTATTTTTCTGCCAGTGCAATTTAATATGCATAGCTACTGAAGCTTCAAAGTCATCAGTTGACAAGCTGGTGTTTGAGATATATATGTTAACTGCAAGGAAGAAGAAAAACTCCTAGTTCAAAGGAAACAGAAAATAAATGCTCTGTTAATCAAGAATGATTTAAAAAGCAACCTCTGAGTATTTAAATAATAGAATCATCCTGTTACAGTGGCAACCATGTCAATCCAAAGCGCTTTGATTTGTTTTCTTTAAACAAACGCACTTTGTCTCCTTGATTAAGCACTATAAAAATAAGAAAAAAACCCAGCCAGTTTCATGTATTTTATTTGAAATTAAGGATTCTTTTTAATAGACTATTTAGAAACTTATTAAAGATACAGTTGAGCAATTCCACTTGTACTGATGCATACTGACATTTTAAGGCATGAAAAGGTATTAAAATGGTAGAATTAACTTTTAAAAGATGCACAAGCATTCTCTTAAAATGGTGGTGGTTGCTTCCTTGCATAAAACATAATTAACATGTTCCACTGAGCAAGCAGGAAATACCTTCTGGCATATAATTAAAGACCAAAAGTTCACTGGAGAATTACACCTCCCATTTCACATGCACTGCTTGTGTTCCCACTGGCACACTTCTTCCTGCTGCACTGCTGGTCTTAACCACATGGCACCAGCCCTCTGCTAAGGGATATCAAGTAAGGAAAAAGTCACATTCTCTTTCTATAAGCAGTTCTCTTTCTAGAAGCAGTTTTTCTTTAGGGATATAAAATACCTTAAACCAGAATATGCAGTTCCTTAGACTTCCTGATACTAATGTGGAACATAGGTTGATCTTTTCTTCTTCTTCTTCTTCTTCTTCTTCAAAAAAAAAAAAAAAAAAGAGAGAAGTACTAAGTGACTATAAAATGGTCAGTTATTTGATTAATAGTATTTGAATAAAAGATCCTTTGGAGGATCTATCCAAACCTCAAGTCTCTTCTGCTAAACTCCAGAAAATCCTTTAGCATTATGACCCAAACTTTTTTTTAACCTTTAATTGTTTTTGCCTTTATTGTCTTTACATTTTTTTTTTTAGTTTGGGGTTTGGTTTTGCTTTTGGTTTTTTGTTTGTTTGTTTGTTTGTTTGTTTCTTTTTTGCGTTTTTTTAAGCAGGATTGAGTAGGTTGGAATTTTTATGTCTCCTATGAAATGAACATGCATCCTAATTTTGGAAGACGAAATCCAGACCATTATTCCTTCTCTGGAAAATTAGTAACCAATCTGAACACTAGAAGCTCTTTTGCCATAATCACTTTAGCCAATTTTTTTGTCTCCAGTCCTTTTCTTTTCTGCTTTGTCTCCCGCAATATCTGCTATATACTTCAGAGACATGTCTGTCAAACCCTATAATAAATTCAAAATGTAGCTTCAAAGGATATCTGTTAATTCTTTTCATCTCACTTTTATGTGAGATGAGTTTCTTCCTCTTCATTGATTTCTTCAAACCTCCAATAATGTTCAAACTTATACCTGTCTCATCTTTCCAAGCTCTTATCTTGTACCACACCACCACTGTGCTAAGGATGATAAATTTTATCAATCTCATTATATCTGTCCCACAAAAGTTGCTGTGCTTCTTGCTATATTGCATTTAATTTACCCCAGTTAATTCAGGCACTATGACTTCAAGAATTTTCTTTCAGAATCTTTTTGCTGCTGTGACACTTTAAAGAAATCAGTTGATGAAGATTATCAGCTTGTAACATAGATAAACATAAATATGAACTGAACCAGACGAATAATTAACATAATCTTTTACTAGCATTGGTGTTCTGTACATGATCTTGGGAATGGAGAGCTGCACTGGAAATCAGAAAATGTAATTTCTGGCTGTGGTAGGATATGTCCCATAAGTTGCAATTTCAGTTTAAGTAGGTATATAATATTGAATGGGATCAGCTTTCATAGTACATGTAGCTTTCAGCATTTACAGGTAATTACTTGTGAAGATTTTAAATGACTGTTTACCTTTCTTTTAGTGCACACCAAGAACCACATAGAGTTTTCACATGGGAATCAAACTCAAATATGTGTTAAGATTAATCAAAATCTACCAGGGGAAGAAAGCAAGGGCACCTTCAGCACAAGCAGGCTTTTAAAAATAGTGGGCATGAAAAATAAACTTTATAGGTGATCCTAGAAATTGAGTCACTTCTCACATTGGAATAAACTAAAAATCTGATGTGAATGTGAAATGGAGAAAATATAAATACAACAGTCAAGAAAAAAAAGAAGTTCCAACACCCTAGATTTAAGGAAAGAAAAAATGAATTTAAAAAAAAGAATAAAAAAGAATAAAGAGAGGTAGAAAACTAGCTACAACATCCAAGCCTGGCAAAATATATTTTTTAATTATTGAAAGTTATAGTGTTTAAAATTGTTCATAATACAAAAAATATATCTTTGAACAGTTAGAAACTCTGTTAGCCATTTCTACCAATGGAATATATTAGAAAAAAACTAAAGAAGTGAAAAAACTAGGGAAAAAAAATTAGAAGATATTCAGCACCATGGCCTTCAATTTACTTGAGTAGACTATGCAGTTCAAGGAGAAACAAAAAAGCTTTTCTGTTTTCAATGGGTGAAATCTCTAACCTAGCCCTGGGTCAATATTTGTCATTGTAAAGGGTTGCTGATGGAAAACAGATAAGTTTGATTTTATATAAATCAAAGGAAATTAATTTTTGTAAACAAGAAAATAAAATTTTCAAAATAAGTGTGGAAACAGAATTCATCATTACACTATTTCTGCAAACAAGAGCTTAATAGAGTAGAGAGAAGTAAGAGAGTTTTAAAAACACTGGGATTCTCAGATGTCACTAAGACAGCTAAACCTAATACTTTTGCTGAGAAGTTGATGCCCTTGCTGTTGAAAAATCATTCATAGCAAATTGAAAGTGGTAATTGCATCTTGCATTTAAGCTTTTATGTAGCACAATTTTCCACTGCTCATATTCTGGCTAAACAGAGGTGGCATCACTGTGGTTTGATACTTTACCCACCTGAAGACTTTATACTATGATCCACTCAATGGTTATTGTTTCTAGAATACTGAAAAGTTACTCTAGGTGACAGTGTACCCTGAAGGATGGGAAAAACTATATCAAGAAAAAATGGAAAACTGGCATAAGGAAGGTATCAGCAGCTTTCTGCTTACAGAATATATATATACAGAAAAGATTAGAAGCTTTTTTTTGTCTTAACCAGTTTTGTCTTAACCAGTAATTTAAGAAGTTGTCTTGCCATAGTTTCTTTAATTTAAATATTTATTGCTTACTTTAAATAAAAATATTTTGTTTGAATTGACTATATCTGTGCTGTTTAGAATATGAAGTCAAGTGGTACAGAATGTGCAAATATTAAACTATTAACTTCATTGCTCTTTAAAATTGCATAGCTAGAAATATTGGGGGATTTTTATTTTTAATGACAAATGTAATTATATAAAAATCATGAAAACAATAATGAATTCTAATATGTGTATTGTTGCTCTTCTTTGACAGATGGAAGCAAAAGTTTTATTCAAAAATAGTTTAATTTGGCTTAAATTTAGCAATAACCAGGAAGGTGATTAGGCTGAGTCTAAAAATGTTATTAATCTGTTATGGCATGAGTCAACTGTTAAATTTCATTAGATTGCATCATCTGTAATCAGATGTGTTAGATGTTTTTTCTCTCTCACTACCTGCTCACATAAAATATTCAACTCAAAACCAGCTGCACTCATTGTTTCAAGCTATAATGCAATAATACTGACTGTACATTTAAAGATATAACTTTTCTTCTGAAACATTGCTACTAATTAATCACTGATCAAAATGTGCCCCTTAGAATTATTTCTATAACTATAGCACTGTGGGGCAGGGGGACCGTTTTTCTGATTTCAATTGAAATGGTCAGTAGAATTAAAATATTAAAGCCCATGAAAATAAACTACAGGGAAGGTTGAACTGTAGGGATCTATAACTCTTGCTCCTAAAGGTGGATTACTCCTAAAAAACTAAAAGTTTGGGGGTTTTTTAAATTTATTTTTAATTTTTTTTAGTTTTGATTTTAATTTTACTCTAGTGACTATTTTTTCAGTTTTATGTTAGCAATTGTTTAATTTTGGTAATTAGTCCACACCGAATTATGGACTTAGATCCCACTGTATATAAACCTGAATGAAGGCAGAAAAAAATTTGTATATATATCTCAGACAACTTAAAATTCAAGAATATGATTAAGCTCAGTTATCTTTAGCTGTCTAAAGCTAGACTTCTAGGTTAATCTTTGCTGTGTATGCCATGCTAAGCTCCCTCTGTGAATTCTGGAATGTGATGCTACCCCACTTATGTAGGTATCTCTCTAGTTCAACTAGAGGGGGACCAAAGATGACTTGTTTGGAATAGATGTTCACCTAACTTTTAGGCAGGTAGTGTTAGATAGCTCTTTCCCCAAATATGATATAAAGTAGAGCAACTAGACACAAACAGAAACATGAGATTACAAGGAAACAATGACACAACATCAGACAAAAAAAAATCAACAGTGATCTCAAAACGTCATCAGCTTAATTGCTAGTTTTTCCTAGGCATCATAGCAAAAGAGAGGTGTCAATACAAACATTGTTAAAGTGTTTTGTGCATGATTCTGTGACACAGCAATGATGAAGAGGAATCACAAGGGAGCAATCATTAAGGATCACTTATCTTCTTGTTGAATTTCTAATTAACAGAATCAGGAGTCAGCCCCTCAGTGCTGAATGAAGGAGCAAAGCAGGAGTCTGTGAAAGGTCTTGAAAGCTAAAATACATCAATTCCGTTTGATTCAGTATAGATACCAGTGAAGAAACATGGAAGAGTGCTATAGAATGAAGTCAATGAAAGAAAATTTTATTTGCAATAACATTTATAAAGAATAAAAGTAAAACATTATGCACTTGTCAAGCCAATAAAAAAAAAAAAGAAAAGAGGACTGAATAATCAATGATGCTGGACTAGGTTTTAGGCACGTGGCTTCTCCTTGGGCATGTTGGACATCAGGAATCTGTAAGACTAAAATGTAGTTTGGGTATGACAGCCTAAAGAGCTAGCATTAATTTGAAAAGTTTAGATTTCAATGACATTTAGTGTGGAATTCAGTTTACCTAGTTATAAACTTTATAAACACTTGCATATGGATGGATTTCTTTTTTTGGTAACAGACAATAACAGACACTTTTAGAACATAATTCAACTCACCTGTAAAGAAGAAAATAAGTGAAATAGCTTAAAAAGATGACTAGGAGCTCTGAATCTCAGTTGACAGCTAAATATTTGTATGAAATGTCAAGAGACAGGCAAAAAATTTTGAAGGCCAACACCTCAGACTAGAAAAATAAGCCGGTGTAAACAAATCAGAGGCACCTTTTAGAATACCTCCTTCCAGCTTACTAAGGGGCAAAGCAAACTTTCTCCTATGTGCCTGTTTTGTTTCACCAGGCTAACCATGGGCTGTGCAGCTACTGTCACTGTCTCCAAACATTACACTTAGGAGAGTTCCAGATAGATTTTATTTCAAACAGCAAAGCAAGGGATGACCACCATTCCTGCTTGCCTACATATGCTATGCAGAGACTGTAGGTGACCTTCGAGGTTTTTTGAAAAGAACTAGGAAGAAACCAGGACATAGTGTGTAATAGAATATGATAATAGAAAAAATTAGTCTAAGCTACCAGCAATTTCAAAATTGTGGTCTTCTGAAACTAATTTTCTACCTCTGAAGTCACAAAAACTTTTGATAATAGAGAATAATTAATGTTTTAAAAACATACAACTGATTACCAGGAATATTTATTGGAAGTCTATATTCCCATTTTTTGAATATACTAGCAACATCTTTTGGATTTATAAAGTCAAATACACAGTGCCAGAAAAATATAAAATATTTCTTCATTTTAAAACATCATATTTGCTCCTTATTGCTCTCTGAATTTGCCTTTTTTTCAACAATCTGCATTAGTTTTTATTTTTTATTTCATAGTATAAAGATACTTATGCATATATTAGGAGTTAATATAAACAGGTTTTGAAACAAAGATCAATAGCTAAATACGCAAGAAACTAATTTTCAAAAGAAACAAGAAATAAAACAAGACTGCGTGGCAGTCAACGCAGAATGTCAATTTAGTGTCTTGACAGCAAGGGTAATAGAAGTCTAATCCAAAAAGGAAGAAAGGTAAGAAGCTTAACCTTGCTAGAGTGTTGCTGTGATAAATACAGTCTCCTCTTCAGTTATTCCAGCTGGGCTCAGGATACCAAAAAGGAATGTTGCATTACTCTATACTTTAAAATATTTTTATTTTCTTTCTAGAGTTTTTTCACAATTTAAAAAAAAAAAAAAAAAAGCTCAATTTTAATTTAGATTTGCTTTCTGGTAGCCTGGTTGAGTATTTAACTACATTTTGTCTCAGATTTGTCCAAATAAAGACCTGTTATCAGAAAGTCAATTCAATACAGTGAATTTAATAAATTACTAATTTCTATTTTTCCCTCTCTTTTGGAAAATAAATAAAGTAGTATATACATTTAAAACTCTAGAGTCTTTCTAAAATCATCTTAATTCACCCCTAAATTTGTAACTGTTAAATTGGAATCCAGCATTTTCCAAATTGTAACACTTGACCTGGAATCTGAACATGCCACAACTTCCTTGTGACTGGGAGTGAGCAAAATACAAGAAACAATGTGATAAAAAGCTTAGAGGAGATAACTGTCTGAACAGGGACAATGAAGGAGAACAGAACAGTGGGTGGAGTGTAACAGAACAAAGAGAAAGAGGGCACTGCTCTTGTCTGCAATGAGAGATATATAGATCATTATTCTTAAAAGAAGGTGAAAAAGAGGGCAAAAGAAAGACCTAGAGAAGAGCCAAAGTGAAAGACAAGAATAAGTATGTACAAAATATGTGTGGGACTGGAAAAAAGAAAAGTCATTAAAGTCCAAATTTACCCTTCATATTAAATAAATTTTAAAAGATTACTGAATTTATCAGTACAATTTAAAACACACATGTATGTATATCTGCATTAGTAATCCTGGGATTGTTCACTAACACTGAGACTGTGTAACATGGACTGGTTTGGATCCATTCTTTGATGTGCCCTTACCTTCCAAAAGAGTGGCAATGTCCAAATATGCCTATTAGAAATGCTTCCTTACTCATGTTTCCTCTTCAATGGTGCCTGAAAAGAACCAGAACCAGTTTTTATGAGCTGAAATGATTCTGCAGAACTTCATAAAAAATTAGCTATAAACATGATAGCTAATGTCCACTAATGTTCTTTGTTATCATCTAATTGACCAGCAGAACTTCAGCTACAAAATCCCTGAGATTCTGTGATGAATCTGCCTTGACAAAGAGATTTTTCAGTTATGATACACTGACCATTTACATATCTGAAAGTAAAGTAGTAGACCCAGTGGTATTGTAAATCTTGGTAATGTTATGAATAGGTCTATAAATCTTAGTTTATAGAATTGAAAAGTTCACACAATTAACAATTTTGTGAATGAGAATTTTTTTTCCATATTTTGAACTAAATTCATTTTAGCATCAAAAGTACTCTGACCTCAAACTCTATTGTGAGGAAATATAGAGTTTTTCATATTCTGTCACGATAGTGAAAAGTAAAACTCCCAAGCATGACAAAGAAGCCAAATTGTGGAAAATTTTAATAAAATATGTGACAAAATAAAACCAGTTTCCATCTTTCTGTGATATTAAATGACGTTCACTTTGTCTATTTCCCCTCAAAATATACATCATAAGTGAAGTTAGATAGGAATCCATTAACTCCCTGCATTACACAAGTGTACAAGAAGTCCTAAGCAATTTCCAGTGTCTGGGCAGATGCTGCACTGATTTCCTTGGAACTCTGTATTAGTGTGCCTTGAAAATTGTTTCCCTATACAACTGCCTGTATCAAAGTTACCTGACTATAGGTTCTAAAGATACGGGTTTTAAAGATAGTCACTATTATAGTCACTATTTTTTAACTTGTTTCCCCAAGTCTTGAGCAGCATAAAACTGCAGCCATACTGCATTGTAGATAATTTAAGGGTGCAAATAAGTAAGTATATCTGAAGAAGAAACAGATGAATTTTCTTTTTCAAGGGACTGTGTTAAAACAAAACAAAACAAAAAAAAACCACCTGAGTTATTTGACTAGGTAGTAATTCATCAAATTAACTAGTAGTATTTTTTTCTAATTTAAGAACTGGAACAGGAAACAACCAACAAGATCATGCAAAATTTAAAGCAAGCAGAAGACGTGCTTTAAGAATGTTGTCTATAAAAGAAAAAAAAGAAACATTCCAAATGACAGAAACCAAGCAAATTAGGCAAAGTCTCTACTTTTATCATTTCCACTTCAGACACCTTTTCACGTTAAATATTTTTCAGTTGTTCACATTCTGGAATTTACTCTTGTGTGTATAGAAACTGGATGCATATTTTTACTTGAGTCTGATTTTTGTTCTTCTGGGCCACTGCACATCAGGATTTTTCATGCCTTTCTACAGCTATCATAAGATAGATGAGATATGATTAAGTAAAGTCAATGTGAAGACTTGGATTAAAATCCACTAAAGGGTTAAAAACTGTGTTCTCATCACCCAGGTTTAGACAGATAGTTGTGACAGCACTAAATTCTGCATAAGGGAACTCTTCAGTGCAAACTCAACTGTCACTACCTGTTCAGCCACTTCCATGCTGTTGTAAACTTTCACTTTCCATTCAATATCTAAACTGGCAGATGAAAAGAAAAACCCAAACCTGATTCAGATTTTGCAATAAGACAATGAAAGTTCAAAGGCACAGCACAACCAGTTTAGTTTCAGATGACAGCCTCTATCGTGGGACCTACGTGCAAGAAGTTGAACACAGAATGAAAAGTAAGATAAATCTCTTTAAATTCTAATTTGTTCACTCTCCCAGACTTCTGGCCCCAAGTTTGCCTTCTGCTAAGCACAGCCTAAGGACATTGCCACACGTTACAGCCTGAGGGGATAGAGAGGATGTGACCATTTCCACAGAAGTAGCTCATATCAAAACCAAATAACAGCCAAAAGTTTTTGACATGTGTAGGCCATCAAGAAAAAATTATAAATTTAGCCATTCTGCAATTGGTACAAGTTGACAAAATTTCATTAACAGGTTGAAGAGAGAGGCCTAGTTTCAACAAGTCTCTCTACTGATGTGGGAAATAAATATAGAGACGTTAAGGATACAGGCACTTGAGCTGCTGCAATAGCCATAATGCATTCCAGTATGGTGCTGGTGCTAAAAAAAGTTAATATGGATATGCATGCCAGCTCACCATCACAGTACACAATTTCTCTGTCTGCTTTTACAAGGTCTGAAGACTTCTATTAAATAGGTAGAAAAGAGAGGGCCATGCACACTTTTTTTGTCTATATCACTTAATAATTTAAGAGGTTTATATTTTCACACCTCTCCAGCCATGAATTTTAACAGAGGAAAGATCAGATCATCAAAATTGTAGGTATGTGAGTACCAGAAATGAGGACATAAACAGATATCTCCTGGAGAAAACGTCTATAAGCCATAATTGGTTGCACCTGCTTTGTCCTCCTTTGGTGAGGACAGTGATGAAGTTGCAGACCTATTGCAACTATTTTTAGCTCTCAAGGTTTGCAAACTCACCCAGAAAGCTGAATATTTACCTATGAATGCTAATGTAGTTCTTAGCAAATCATTATAACAAGCTAACAAATATTTCGTCATATAAGAAACCTGATAAAACCAATTTTAATTTTGGTGTGGTTTAGGAAGGTTATTCCTTAATTTATTCTCCCGCTAGAACCACATGCTACTTTCTTGTTTTCATCTCTCCCTTCTCCCTCCCTCCGTCTATGGGCTGGAGAGGAGAATCTGAGGCACAAAAGGCAAAGATCACAGGTAGAGATAGGAGCAATTTACTGGAAAAAGCAATTAGTTAAGAAAAAGCAACATTAACAGCAAATATATTAATAACAAAAGTGTACAACAGTGAGAATGATTCACATGTCAAAACATTCACCACAGAGCCTGCAACCCAACCGAAGCCCTGCCAGCCCAACCAGAGGAAAGCCCTTCCTTGTGGAAGGAGACTCTCTTTCCCCTGGCAATGAGGTGAGGTGGCATACAATAACATCTAGGTCCTGGCCATGTCCCCTCATGACTGCTGTAGAAATTTAAACCTGTCTTGCCTGGAACCAGGACAGCTTTATTTAAAAACAAAACAAAACAAACAACCAAAAAAAACCACACCCAAAAAAAACCCCAAACAAACAAACAAACAAACAAACACAACAACAAAAAATTGGGTCATTGGACCACAAGACTATTATCAAAACAGAAAAGAAACTGGTACCTGAAAAATGGCAGAAAATATGGCATAGCAATATTGTGGAATGGATTTGATACACTTTGATTTTTGTGCCTTTCCTGCATAAAAACAGGAGAATTAAATGGGCATTGATAAACTAAATTTAATCAGTAATAAAAATTATAAGACATCCTACCAAACAACAGTAGAATACAAAAACCTTATAAGTGTTACCCTATACTACTATTTTAGAATATTGAAGATCCTTTACAAGGGTAAAGGAAACAAATATCTTTCATATTAAGATCCAACACAGTAAAACAGTTTAAATTACTTCAACAGGGACATAACTTCACTATTCACAATTAGGCCATTTTTATTTGTTTGTGTGGACTTAAATTCAAGTTCTGCATATGGCTGATAAATTTCACAGCAGCCTTCCTTTCCCAGTAATGATGCCTTGGGCAAGGCCTGTGTGGACAAAAAGAAAAGTTTTAAATATATGCCATTTCCTCCATTTTTTTCTCTCTGCTCTTAATAAGCCACCATGCCTTGAGATTTCCAAAGCCCACATGGTTTTCAATCCTCCTTGTGAAAGTGTAGGTTATACTTCACCAAACAATACTGAAAGGTGTATCTAAGCAACAAACAAAGTTTAGATTTGTAAAACTAAAAAACTTCTAGTTTTAGTACTGTATCTACCAGAGCATACAATAAACAAATCCTCTTGCCATTACCAAAATATTTATGTGGTATACTTGAATAATAATATTTAATTTCTGAAGACATTACAGTGTTATCAGTCCTGAATCTAGTTTTTGAAGAAAAAAAAAAACAAAACAAAAAACCAACCCAATATGATTTGCATATATTTTTTTATAGTTTGGATTCTAAATTGGATTGTACAACATGATCTACCAGTTCTTAGGATCAATACAATGCATTTGTCACTTTTTTTAAAAAAATATGCTTATAATCCCATAGTACATATATGGAAAGGAGCAGGAAGAAAAATAAGGATCTAAACCAATGTAATTACTCAGTAGTTCCAGTTTTATATATTCAGAAAACTCATCTTTCCTTCACCATGCCTTTTTCTGTCTCTCACTGAGGCAGAAATCTCTGTTCTATAATGTTCCTTTAAAATAATATATATTGCAATATTTGAGTATGCTTCAGTTTTTCTTAGTTAATAGTTCAATTCATAGCCAAACATCCATCAGCACAGCAATTTAGTATAAATTCCCACATCAACAACACATTTAAGGCACGTTCAGTTCACAGTTCCATGGATACCTCTTGAATTCTTTTATACATTATTTAAAGGGAAGTAGGAGTTGAACTGACATTTGGTCGGCAGATGATGTATGCAGCAGCATATGTGTTTAACAAGTACAAAGTCTCTTGGAATAAACACTGCAACTTTTATTTTTAAACACTCATATTTTATGATTGGAAACAGAATTCCATAAGAGGCGGTACAAGACAGCAATATTACAAGTGGAAATATAGGCCTTAAGTGAAAGATTATTTCATTGTGAGAACATTTCAGGAGGTAGCAGAGGTGAAAAGATATTACAAAATATCTGTGGGCCTATCAATGATTTCTTCCACATGTTCGGTTCCTCTTCCTCTAAAAAGGAGTTAATATACAGACTGGAGCCACAAGTAGTGCTTTTTCATGACTGCAAACCTCTGTGCTCCCAGGGGTAAAAAGCTCTTCATTGGTGACCACAAAAAAAAAAAAAAAAAAAAAAAAAAAAAACAAGCTTTCAGGAATATCCTAACATCAGGAGTACATTTTTTGTGAAGACATCTTAAGGCATCAGATTTCAACAAGAATGTTGTTATTTTATGGAGGCTTTACAGTTGTGTAGAGAGATGCTTGTATTTGGGGGAGAATAAAGAGAATAGTGTCTAGTGGCTGTTCGGGGGTTGAATACGGTACAAACTGTCATCATTAAAATAAAAAACCCAAACAAACCAAAATGTCTTGCATGCAGAAAGATTCAGGTGTAGGAGATAATAAAGATGATAAAATAGAATTTATCACAGGACTTTGTGTCTTATGCCTTGAGGCTTACTAGGAAAATTTCCCAGTAACTGGCATCAGAAAAGTCTAGGTAAAGAATATACCAAAGCCTATGACATCTTGAAAGCATTTAGATGCCTATTTTTTAAAAATGCAGCAAAATATATTCTACTGCAGAAAACTAATTTTAATCAGTTTAGCAGGTCCTCTGCCTTGCTAAATTAGCCAGTCATCGTCTTACCAAAAGATGAAACAAACACTGTTTTCCAATACTTTGAATTAAATGGTACTTTAAACATAAACTAGCTGAGATTCATGTTATATAAGGTTCTCCTCAGCTTACAACAAAACTGAAAAAATTTAAATGAGAGGCAGTGATGCATAAGCTCAATATATTCGTACAAACTAGGGGTATGTTAGCTTTGCCTTGTTAAATATTTCTTAAGCAATTTTTAATTGACAACATATGTTGAACATCACATAGCAATGTGTGCAAAGCGCTTTACATCTGTCATACCCTCCTGAAGCTAATCCCTCTTTCATGTGCTAGCTTTCTTTGTATTGCTGCAGGCTTTGTTTCTGTTTACTATCTTTCAAAATGAAGAGAGAAAAAGCCAAGCTAGCTGTCAGCTAGAACAGGCTTATTTTACAATGATTCTAATTCTATTAATCTTTTGACTGGCTATCTCCTAAGAAATCATTATAACCAGGCAATGATTTCCACAGAAAGAAAAAGTCAAATTCCATTTCTTTCAAGGTGAAAGAAATTCCATTTCGTTTCAAGGCTTAATGATGGCAAATGGTGTCTGACAAACTTGGTGGCCTTCAATGATGGGGTTACAGCATTTTTTTGTAACAGAATCTGCTGTTTTCTATCCAGATTTGTGTGAAATATTTGACACTGAGTCACACAGCACCCTTATGTCTTAACTGGAAGGACACTGATTTTTTTGGATGGACCATTCAATAAATAAGGAATTGATTGGATGATTGTGATGAATGGCTCAGTGTCCAAGTGAAGAGCAGTCATAAGTGAGGCTCTTCAGGAGTCAGTATCAGGATTGATGTTAACATATTTTTCAGCAACATGGACACTGAGATTGAGTGTACCCTCAGCAAGTTTGGGGATGACAGCAACTTTAATGGTCAGACACACTGGAGGGAAAGAATGTCAAGGGATCTTGACAGTCTTGAGAAGTAGGCATGTTCACAGTTCATGAAGTTTCCCAAGGCCAAGTGCAAAGTGCTGCATCTGGGTTGGGGCAATCCCAAGTACAAACACAGGCCAGGCAGAGAATGGATTCAGAGCAGCTCTGAAGAGAAGCGCTCCTCTGTGCCTGTACTACAAACTCTAATCACTGCTGACTGGATACCAGATTTTCAATATGGTATGGATCTCACTCGAGAGAGATGCAGAGATCAGGTCAGAGAAAATATAAAAAGGGCTGCATGTAGGGAACCTGAAAATCTTACTCTGGGTGCCAAGAGTGTGCAAAAAAGCTTGGGTTATATTTGTTACCATTGCAATGGTGAGACACAGGCTCTTCAAGAAAGGCAGGAAGAGGAGATGATAGAGTTGACTTCTATGTGAAAGAACACTTAGAGTGAATGGAGCTCTGCCTGAGGGTTGATGAGAAACCATCAGGGAACATACAAGTCAGGATAAAAGACAGGAAAGGTAAAAGTGACATTATAATGGGTGTCTGCTGTAAGACACCTAACCAGAAATAATGAGTGGGTCATGTCCTCTACAGACAAACAGGAGCAGCCTCAGGTTTTCAAGCCCTGATCCTCATGGGCGTCTTCATCTACATCTATGGAAGATGCTTAGGACAACGTAGCAGGATGCAAGCAATCCAGGAGGTTCCTAGAATGTTTTGATGATTATTTTCTCCTATTAAAGATGTAAAAGCCAATGAAGAGTGGTGCTCTCTTGCATCTCTTACTCATCAGTGAAGTGGGAAAGCAAAAGCTGGATACACAAGCAAAGCAAAACAAGGAATTAATTTATAGCTTCCCATGGGCAGTCAGGGGTTCAGCCATCTCCAGGATAGCAGGACCCCATCATATGTAACAGTGACTTGGGAAGACAAGAAGCATCACTCCAAACATACCCTCCTTCCTCCTTCTCCCCCCCCACTTTACATACAGAGCATGATGCCATGTGGTCTGGAATATTTGCTTTGGCCAGTTTGGATCACCTGTTCCAGCTGTGTCTCCTCCCAACCTCCTGTGCACCCCCAACTTCCTTGGCAGTATGAAAAGCAGAAAGGGTCTTGGCTCTGTGTAAGCCCTGCTCAGCAATAACAAAAACACCTCTATATCATCAATCCTGTGTTCAGCACAGATCCAGAACACAGCCCTGTACCAGCCATTTTGAAGAAAATTAGCTCTACTCCTGTCAAAACCAGCATACTCTGTCGGAGATATTCAAAAGTCATCTGGACATGGTCCTGTGCAATGGGCTTTAAGTGGGCGGTTGGACAGAGTATATAAGATAACTTGCCTAGTTTTACATTACTTAGTAAGTGAAACAGTTGTCTTATTCTGCACAGAAAATATCTGAAAATAACCCCCCAAAAAACAAGTCAGATTTTTCTACTGAAGCTGTAGTCTTTACTCAGGACTTTTTGTATGCAGTGTTTGCCCAGACTGTAAGGGTTTTTTCATACTTGCAATAGTTGACATTCTTCTTTAAAATTTTGTGAAACAGGCAGGTATTATGTCACAAAAATGTAAGATCTAGGATGAAATTGGAGAGATTATGGGTAGCACTTGTAATTTATTGTCTTAATTTACTGTTCCAGTCTATCTACAGCTTTTCAGCATCTGTTTCAATTGAAGTAAAAGAGGAATTTGTTAATCACTATAGAAGTAGGACTGAGCAGTGTGTGAATACATTTGTCATCATTACACCTGACTTCCTTTTATTATCTCTCTATAGCTGAAATAAAGAAAATATTTGAAATATCTGAAATATATCTGAAATAAAGAATATATCTGAAATAAAGAAAAAAAATCCAAAATAAAGAAAATCTGAAATAATTTTTTAAAAAGTGTTAAAATTCTTGCCTTGTGATGAGAATTGTAGATATTTATGGTAGTGTATGCAGTGTTATTGGAAATTCAGTGGGGCCCTCCTAACCTGAGAAATTACATTTTGCTGAAGAGAATAGAATTTTCAACTACCAGACATTTGCTTTAAGTAGCAAATACCCCCTGAAGGGAAGAACAAAAAAATAATGTGAATAGAAGTTGTATATAAAGAAGAGAGCAGGTGGAGGACTAAGAGCATAGTTCTACATATATTTTCCTTGGAAGTGAAGCTAATTTAAGAGGTCTTCACTCCCTACACAAATACACACACCTTGACCCCCTACTGCTTGTTCTCATTCACAATCCTCTCTTTTGTGCTGTTGCAAACATTTGTAAGACCATAATGTAGAATAGATCCCTGAAGTGAACTCTATTAATGAAAGAGTCTCCAAGGTTTGTTATTCACATCAATGATTCACTTTACTGCACAGCATTACAAATAGTTGCATTGGTACATTTGAAGAAGTGACAAATTCTAACACAGGCAGGAATCAGCAAGTGGTGTTAGAAAAGTGATTTTTTTTTAAAACCATCTTTGCCACTGAAGAACACATGAACTTTACAAACCCAGGGGGAAAACAAAAGGTCTGCAGGTGTCTTATGCTTCTTTGCATAATAAAGGCTTTCCTCAGTGCGGGTCTGTTTTGACTTCAGGATTTTTGCTTAAGATTAGTCATATAATAAATGCTGACTTATTATATTATCATTATTTATTACTTACATTATTTTATCATCAGATCATGCTGAATTTTATTTTAGAGTGTTCAGTTCTGGAATGGAACAGTTTTCATCTATTTGGTGGGATACAGAACAAATTGGGAAGATGTAATTTATTCTCTTCATAAAAAATTAACCCATTTGGCCTGGACCACATAAACAACCCTTGTTCATCAACAACTTGAAGTTGCATAGAAGTCTGATGCTTGCAAAATTTAAAGAAAAAGTAATTTTGTTTTGCCCAAAACACAAGGAAAATAAATGTTACCAGCTCCCAAAGGAACTGGAATTTGAATATAAAGCATTATTCTCCAAGTTATCCTTTCCCTCTTTCACTTATTTTATACTGCAGATGTTTGCCACCAATAGCCCAGAGAGTCAGATGTGAGTAATTCAATGTGCCATGATTAATGCTGGTAGGATTACAAAATTTAGTCACTTTATTCTTTCTAGAATACAGAAAAATTACTATTTCTATCCTATTTACAAAAATAATGAACCCTGAAAAAATGCATATTTATTTCAGGCTATCACTGTATGCACATATTAATAAAACAGATGAAACCACAATTCTGGACATAATAATAAGGACCAGTAAAATATTTTTACCAAAGCAAATATATTTCCATAAACTCTCTTTGTACAGGCATGCTATTGTACAAGATACCCAAGAAGAAAAAAAAAATCAATATTTTAAAGTTCTTTTAAAATCACTTTGGACTAAAATAAAGTCTTCATATGTGTACAGAAATTTACTCAAAATTATCAAAAGCTTTGGATGTTCTGCTGTAAAAAGAAATTAATAGTTTCTGTCAATTATCCATATAACTTTGTTTCCAGTCTCCACTGAGTTAACTTTCCTATGTCACTTACAGGAAAAGGAAAACAATATCCATTTAAGTTCATTCAGCTAAGCCCAGAGATTCTTATTTCAATTCCCCTCTCAACAAGGCAGAAGGGAACATTTGTCTTTACATTTCAACAAGTCATATTTCTTAGATAGTTTTTAGTGGCAATTTATAATATGATTTCAGTGTGAAGTGTGATTTGCCTGAATGGAATTTACATTAATCCTTTCTGCATCAGCTGATGACTAAATAACACTAATATGAGAAGATCTAATAAAATATGCATTCAATTAACTTCCTGAAAAACATTTTTGCACTAAATGTTAGCTAAAATGCCATAAAATATTAACTGGATAAGAAGCCAAACATAATTTGGTATGATTCCTATATAAACATATATCAAGATTTTTGATATCAACTAAGAAAAACTTCAGCAAATTTCTGCCTTTACTCATTGCTACTGAAACCCAGCAAATTTCCCTTATTTTCAGTAAATAAGAGATTCAAAAATAACAGGATTTTAAGAGAATAAAGATGGAACATAGGCATGCAACAGAAAAACAACATTACCATGACCCTTTCTTTTTCTATTGTCTTAACTCTTTTGACTGAAATTTTCGAACAGTATGCTGTCTTATTAG
The DNA here is from genome assembly GCA_910950805.1 of Acrocephalus scirpaceus scirpaceus. Classification (NCBI taxonomy): domain Eukaryota; kingdom Metazoa; phylum Chordata; class Aves; order Passeriformes; family Sylviidae; genus Acrocephalus; species Acrocephalus scirpaceus. The sequence continues at coordinate 64,262,875 of OU383774.1, read as the reverse complement.
ACACTATCACCAATTTTCCCAGAAGCAACAACATAATGGCAGAGAAATCTTCACTCATATTGTTCTCCAATGCATCTAATCTTTCTTGTAAAATGAACTCTCTAGGGCTACATAGTATGTTTAAATTTTAATAGTTTGACTGCTGACTTGTACTAACACAACCTTAAAAATCTTGTGTGTTGCTATGAACCTTCTGTTCAGATTGATAGCAAAGTTAGGGGAGGCATTCTGAAAACGAAATTAATTCTTTTGGCCTAGTCCAGGTCTAATAAAGGATAAAAATTCCTCTTTTACTCACTGTATTACAAAAAAAAAAAAAAATAGGAAACAGTCTGGTGAAAACACAGATATGAAAATGGCAAGGAAAAATAAAAGAATAAGACAAATTAATTCAATCATCCAAATATTTAATAACTCTAGTAATTTCAAATTTGGCCTATTAGCAAACATTTAAAATACATAATCCTAAACCCCTACAGAATAAAGATGCTGTAGCATCACATAACACAGTCAAATCTAGTATCTGCATTTCCCAGCTTTGTTTATCTTGAAGTCTCATTAAGCGACAAATTCTTAGAATCTCTTCTAGTTGCAAATGTAGAGGGAGGGAAAACAAACATATCCAGGTATGGAATCAGGTTTACTCAAGGTTCTCCTACCATGTCAAATACATGCAATGAGTTTTTAGTCACTTCTGTTTCTCACACATACCCTATGAGTGCCAGCTGACATTTTGTGCAAATAGATGTACTTTTTTTCAATGGCTTAATTAAGGGATTAGTATTATTTTTTTTGTCCTAAGTAAACTAATTCTTCTTCTCTCTCCAGTCTTCCTTGGGTATCAGGCAAACAAAGTTTCCATGAGACTAGACAAGTGTTTTTGACATTCAAACATTGTCTTGTTGAGAGCAGTGAGAAAAGTTTTTGTCAGATTATTGTTTAAACCTGAGGAAGGACACTTCTCTGAAATGCACAGAAGCACCCAAGAGAAAGATTTTGTCTTCCAGTGGTATTTTTGAGACACTGTGCTACACCAGAAAATGCAAATCATTGTTTTGGTAAATACTCTTGGAGATACAAAAGTCTTAACACATATCAACCGCTTGCACTGGAGAAAAAGTCCAAAAGAGTCAGAAACTACATTTCAGATAAGCATAACATTTCATAGGAAGGAAAACAATGGAAAACTGGAAGGTTTATTCCATTCAAATCTTACCCTTTTTAAATAAGTTTAAAAATAGATTTTAAAAAAAAAAGAAAAAAAGAAAAAAAGGAAGAGTACAAGTTTGAAAAATCATAAGAAAATGTGGCCTTCCAGTTTAGGTTTTTTTTCAGCTTCTCAGTTGTTTGTAAGGTCATTTATGACACCAGTAATTTTTGAGACAGTTGCATCTAGATGAGGGTAGAGTGCTCATCTAAGTCACTATTTGAAAGGAAAAAGAAAAAATCTTGGATACTGAATTGGAGTCCCTTGAGACTAATCAGAAAGGATTTGCTGTCATTTTGGAAAGCTCCTCCTTAAATGAATATGCCTTGAGGCAGTTATCTATGAGTGCTCATGGACAAGAAGACAAAAATGATATATATGTGTTCAAATTATGAAGGAAACAGACAAAACAGGTGATGTCAATAAATGTCCAATTCTTTTAATTTTGTTGGAAAGGTGTTTTAGGTTATTTGTTTCAAGTTCGGGGGGCTTTTGTGTTAGTGGAGTTTGTTCTGTTTTGTTTTGGTTTTTTGAGTTTTGTTTTTGTTTTTTGGGGGGTTTTGTGTGTGTGTGTGTGTGTTGGTTTTTTTGGGTTTTTTTTTCCCCTCTGGGTAGTGTGCAAAATATTGGGAGGAAAGCAAGATTATTCAGAAAGTTTTCTCATGGAACAATTAGGTGTAAAATGTCTTCCCTTGAGATTCAGATTTTATTTCTTAACTCTTTTCAAAATTACCACATCTGTATTTATTTGAATTTGACTAAAACAAAAAAAAAAGGAGGATGACTAATTAACTTGATTTCTGAGCCATGGATATTGGGAGGAGGGGAGCAGGTGGAATTGGGAAGGGAAGTGGGAAAGAGGAAGGGGGAAGGAGGAAGTGGGGAGAGAGAATGAGAGAATGAGAGAATAGTTATGCTCAAGATCAGGAATATTCTCTTTATTCTCTATTTTGTAGGAAAAGGCAATGAATAATTTTAAACATGTGGGTTGTAGTTGTACTGCTTTGATTTTTGTTTTTCTCACAAAGCCATTTTTCAGGAATCAGTTTCAATTGTTTTTTGCCCTTGATAGTAGTTTTGCATTTACAATGTTTACAGTGACTGAGATTGATAGGCTTCATAGGACAACCAGGCAGTAGGGGAATCCTCCTGTCTCATCCTACCTTTCGCTCTCACTTTCAGTACTGCCATGCTGCATCTGGTGCTCATCAGTAGCATAGTATTGCTGATTTCCATTTAGTCCCATAGTATATCAGAGGCCTAAACTTGGAGGAGAGCTGACACAAGACAAGGAGCAGTGTGGGACTGAAGCTAAGAGAAACCTTACACTAAAATTATAGATCCCTTCCTGGACAACTGCAGTAAATAAAGGAGTGTGAAGGTTTCACCATGCTGCAAGATTTGTATACTACTAGTCTCTAGCAAAGCCTTATTTAAAAATACATGATGGCTGGTGACCAATAAAACACACTGATGTGTTTTCATTTTTGTTGAGTGGGAGAAACAGGGACCTGCATATGCTTATAGAAGCAGAAATGGCTTTTAAAAAGACTTATTATCCTGATTAACCTGACAGAAACCTCTATAAAATCAGCCCACTAGAAGTAATGTAATAATGTGCCAATCATGTGCAAAGTCCATAGAATTAAGTATTACATTAATAAACTGTGAAGCATCATATGTATGTGTTCCAGCCAACTCTGCTTCTTGATACAAAAAAAAAAAAAAGTAGACATATGGAATAATAATTGCAGGTTTGTTTGTAATTATCAAATTAAATTACCCTGATGTTTAGAACATAATCTTCTGTTACCAGCTACGTCTAGTTTGTAACAACATATATATTTATATTTTTATTTGTTGTCTAAATTGACTTGCTTAAAAATCTAATCCATGTCTTCAGGACTTATTTAATAATTGTTACAAATTTAATACAATTTGAATGAAGTGACAGTTTCTCAGGCCTATGACTTTCATTTAGCATTACAAAATGTACCACATATGTACATAATATATCCTGGTATGGTTTTGGCCCATACCAAATGACACACCATGCTTTCTGCATATGAATAAGAATATAATATTGGCTTTGTATAATTTCCAATAGATAGCTTTGTTCTATGGAAGAAAAAATCTTAGACTGGTGTAAAAATTACAGTGTGGTACTTAACATCAAGACTTAAAAAATGGTCACTAAATTATTATAATTAGTAATACAGGCATAGCCTGAGTGACACAATTAGTTTTTTTGTATAAACATCTATCACATCAGTCTCAATAGAGTAATTAAACCAAAGACACTAGACTCCAAGTGGAGCTTCTTTTATCATGGACTTGAAACAAGTGACACTCCATACTAAAAAGTAAAAAAAAGTCAAAACAGAACTTTCTTCAAAAAATGTGTTAGGTTGAGATGTATGTTTCAATAATCTAGAATTTAGTTCTATCAATTCAAAGAAGTTTGGATTGTAATTCTCCAGATGAAGCTTATAATGATCCATATTCCACTGTGCATTTCTTTGCCATGCATAACGCATTACACAAAAATATGAAACAAATTTAGAATAATGGATTCTATGCCAAGAGTCTAAACAACTGATGTGTGATGGCCCATTATTTTTAAAAAGTCAAGGAATTCCTTAAAGTTTGCCCTGCTAACATTAGATGACAACAGTAGCTAGCTGAGATGTAAGATCATTATGCCAAATGGAAATTGACTTACTTACAAGACCTTTCTACACAGATTAAACAATTTCTCCCAACCAAGTAAACATCAAACAGTCATGAGTTTAAAGCAGGGAAGATTTAAAATGTTATCATATTTTTCTCTTACACTGAATTATATTATTTAAGGAGGCATATCAGCTTTGTCTGAATATAAATCTCACTATTAGTTAGTCCACACAGGGTTTGTTTGTTGGAATGGTATGAAATTTAAGCTCTTCTCCTGCAAGAATTTACTCATATGCTTAATTGTAGGTACCACTCCATGGTCCAACGCTATCTTAATGAAACATGATACCACTCAGCAGGGCTAATAGGTTCAAACCGATGAAAAAGGAGTGGGAGGAGGTGCTCCAGGTGCTGGAGCAGAGATTCCCCTGCAGCCTGTGAAGAGATCTACACCATAATAAAAATCTACACTTCAGGCTGTAAATGACCCCATATAAGAGCAGATGGATATTTCCAAAAGCTATAGCCACCTCTGGCAAGCATGTACTCAAGTAGGTTTTCCACAATAGTTAAAGATGTCAATAATGAAGAAGAAAAGGTGAATCTAAAAGAAAAGAGAGGGTAGTCCAGGGAAGGTTTTGTTTCAGTTGTCTTTGTTTCTCACTATCCAAGTCTATTTTAATTGGCAGCAAATTAAATTAATTCTCCTCAAGTTGGGTTTGGTTTGCCTGTGACAGTAATTAGTAAGTGACCTCCCTGTATTTATATCAGCACATAAGGCTTTTCATCTTATTCTCTCCCATGCTGCTGGGGAGGAAAAGTAAGGAAGTGGTTTGGAAAGCATCTGGCAGCTAGTCAAGGTCAACCTACAACATAACAATACTATATTTGATAATATAAATTTTAAGGTGATACAGAACACAGATTTTGACTTTGCACCAAAGTAGGCAAGCTAGCATGTACCTCATTTTTAAAAAGGTGAGGGGAAAAAACTTTGGTAGTTTTGAGAAATATACTCCTTTTACTAAACAAAACCTAACAACAATTCTAAAGAGAGATATTTGGAATCACTAAGGCTGCCAACTATTCTTGGGTAATTTAGTTAAAAGGGAAACCTGGATATTTATGTGATCACTCTAAGGACAGAGCAGCAATGCGAAGAAATTTCGGAACAGCATGAAGTACTGATTCGAGCTGCAGTTTTTGATGTGAATTTCCAGAACTGGCACTTCCAGGTTCTGAAGGTTTTTTCAGTATTCAGGGGATGGGGGGGAGGGCTGTGTTAGATGATTAAAACTCAATGTTATGCCTGGATCAAATCCTGGTAGCATTTACAAATCATATTCTTCTTAACTATATTCTGACATGACTTCACAAGAACTTGGTTCTGTTCTCTGTTTTTTCTTATCTACTCTGTTGAGATTTTCCCCAAAAAGAAGTCCAGAGGTACAGGCTACCTGTGAGCTTTGAAATACCCCCACAGATAAGTTAGACAGATGAAGAGAGCAGAATTTTTCACGTCAGTTAAAAGCAATCACAAATAAGTAAAATATTTCCAATTGCCTAAACTTTGTAATAAGTATTTTTACAAAAGAATTACATTATTTTAAATAAGCCCCATATATGTCCCGGGTAATTGGTTATGTTTGATTGTAATATCTAGGCTATTATAGTGATTTCATGCCTGTGGGAACTAATTCTTGATGAGAAGCTCAGTAAATAAAGCCAGGAACATGTTTGCCTAGAGAGTGCTCATCACTTTTCACTCTCAAATGGCAGAATGAAAGTGAAGCAGTGAAAGAGCACCTGACACCAAAAGAATGTAAACATTGACATTTACAAGGAAGGTCTCTCCTAACCAAATTTTAAGTGATATTACTGCAGACAATAACAGAGAACTGATGGTGGTGGTTGTTAATTGCTTATGTTATAGGGGGTCCCAGAACACCTCAAAAAGATAGAAAGCTGTAATTCAGCTTTTTTCCTCAAAACAAAAAATTCTCTTCTATTAAAAATTGCAGTCTTCAATACAAGTTTTATACATATGTATTTATTTATGTATGTATATATATATACATACATACACATATATGTATGTAGAAGGGAGATAGATAAATGCACTTATAAATTATCAGCCAAAGCCTGATATTAAACACAGGAAAAAGTTACATTTTGGTATGTGGGGAAAAAAACATTATCTTGCAGTCTTCTATAGACATATGATATACCTCAACTACTATTTTACAGTTTAAAGATTTATGCTATCATTCCATTAAAGCACTCTTTCTACTAATAAAAATAGCTATAAATTTAGGGCATCATTCAGCAAGACACACTAATCCTAGAGACTTAAATATGAACTGACATATTTTGCTGAACTGGGATAATTAATCCTTGGATTGTCTGAGAAAAAAGGACTGTTTTAGAATAGAACTTGGTATTTTCCTCAAGAAATACCTATTCTGTCCTACAGAACAGAGGACAAACTTTTGCACTTTCTGACATATGCAATCAGGATTTTATGAGGTGTTTTGAGTGTCTGAAATGTCAGCTTCCAGATATATAGGAGGAAGAAACCAGACAGATAATATGTCAGCTTTTGTTTTTATATGAGCAGTGACACTTTCAATATTAAATCACGGAGAGCTCACTTTACTCATCTCCTGGACATTAAAAACATAGTCTGGTGAGACCTAGTTAATTTTTTTTTTTTTTTTTAAAAGAATTCTTGTTCTCTGCAGTCTGAGATAAAATGGTTCATTTTCTAAATGCAGCTTCTAAAAGAAGACATGCCATGTTCCTCCATTATAAGCAGGATTAAAACCTACAAAAGTGAGTTAGTCCTCTAAGTGTGCCACTGATCTCCCAACTGCTAGCTGGGAAATATGTCCATTGTTATCCTCTCATCCTTAGTTCTGGGCGTACAAAAGTATTTAGCATAAGTAATATGTATTAAAATGTCAATAAACTGTCTGTGGTATTTGAGTCCTACTTAGCATTTTTATTGAGCTCTTGTGTTAGCATTTCCAGAAATGGACTTTTATTAATTACCAATTTAAATCCATACTTTGATACCACAGGTCACTATTAAATGGGTCATTTCAAAATTAATAGCTCTTACCAAGCGCAATACTTCAATTTCAGCAGATTTCACTGTTAGTAATTAAAGCGCACATGTACCCCAACCTATTTATCATGGTAACCAGACAGCTTAAGACATTTACAAGATAGTGTTCTTGATAAAAGACAATATTCTCCTCCATTTCTGTTTTCAATAGCACTTTCATTTCCCATAATCTAGTCTAATTAAGATAAACTGGTTATTTATCTGTTCGAGAAAAAAAAAAAAAATTTAGATCTCAAATACAACCTAGGGAGTTATAACAGCTGAAGTCTCAGCTTCCTTCCTTTTGTGGTTTTATGTTGAAATCATTGATACTGTTCAATTATTAGGGTACTGTGTTACATGTCTCCTACAGTTAAAATGTCATGAGTTTTTCTGTTACAAATCTCAAAATTCAGAGGTTATAATTTTGGCTAATTATAACTTGGCTAAAACCCTAGTTTAACCTTACCAAAATTTTTCTAAGCAGCAGTTTTTCACCAAAACAAAAAAAAAGCACAATGTCTGTGCACTAGATCATTGACTAGCAAAACTCAAAACTCTTGAAGATGTTAAAAAGAAGGTGGAAATTAATATTTATGCATTTTCGGATGAAAAAAGTGAAATACCATAAAGTCATGCTGATTTAAGTAAATGGCATTTTTGGTGGCAAATTATTGTTTCAGCTGTCGAGTAGCAAGAATTCACTTCTGAAAATTATTTTGCTTTTGAAGAAAAAATATGAAGCACTTCTGCTTATATTATATAAGTCAAGCTTGTAGAAATACCATTTCCAAGGAATTGGGAAAAAAAAAAAAAGGTGAAAATGTGAAAATTGACTTCTATTGTAAGAGAAAAGTCATTGGTGATAGTTATTCCAAGATGAAAATCACTTCATATATTTATATACCTCATATATATCTAACTTATTATCTTCTTCTTGGTATTCACAGTATATTTTGGCCATAAGATAAAGTCTATTTGATTGTTATGAGAACTCTTAATCTCCTCTGTCAGATAGTTAGTTTTTTGGGTCTTTTTCCTACTTCCCGTGGTTTTTTTTTCTGACATATTTTTCTTCATTTGTCAATCTAAAATCATTTAGCTAAATAAGTGATGGACAGAATCTCTTCATATTTTTAAAGGTTTTTTATTCTTTTTTTTTTGTCTTCTTTCTCTTACTTGACTCCACCAACTAATGTTTCAGGATGCTGCCCCAATACATGGCCCTGTATTTCAGGCTATTTTGTTCTTAGATGAATACTAATGGTTGAGTCTTAGAAACAGGCTGAAGAAAAAAAAACATGTCAGAAATAAAACTGAAAAACTAATAAGCCTCTAAAAATCTTCCTGTCTTTCCTGCATGGGACACCAACTACAACCTACCTTCTTGTGTTTAGAATAAAAGAAGAAAACTCCAGCAACTATCTCTATAATAAAGGTGAAATATGACTCCTTTCCATTTTAGCAGCAGATGTCCTCTCTCTTTTAACTAAGTGTTTAGAAGGTCAAACCCCCAACAGATAAAAAATAGTCACTCCTGAGTAACTGGATCTGAAGTTACTTCTGAGTGAATATTCATTTTAACTCATTTGATTCTCTTTGACTGTGATGATTCCAGAAATTATAAATAACAGAAATATAAAATACCAGAAACATTCCAGAAAATGTCCTTTTAACACACAGACAAAATAATTAAGTGGAAGAAAAGATACTCCTCTTGTTGGAAAATACCATGTTCAGGTTATGACAAAATGGACAGTTTAATAGGTTCGCTGTGCAGCAGAAAGTTTAAGTTTCACTAGAATGGCTGCCCTGAGATAATAATCTGTACTGAACATCATCTCGGTTTCACTAGATGAGGAAGGAGTATTTTTGCCTGTTTCCCTCTCAAACCCTTTCGTTGTCCCAATACAGAAATTCTACAGATTAAAGCAAGGTCAGCCCTTCTACAATAACAAGTACTTAGATTTGTCTCTTCACTAATAACATTATAGAAATAAAAGAAGTAGTAACTGAAATATAATGGTGAAGCATAAAGGCTTGTTTTGCAGAAAGAAGGAATATTTCACAGACTTATTAGGGTTTTGTGGGTTTTTTTTTTTTACACTCTCATTAGAAATAAGATCTTTTGTATCAATAACTAGTTGCCTAATATTATATGAATAACAGTAGAAACGTCTAATATGCCTAATAGACGTGAATGACTGGTGTTCAAGGTAGCATGGGAAGGTGTCATGAAAGGTGTTGATGCAGATCAAACGAACTGCCTAACAAACCTGATACAGAAGGATGAGTAGTGGCGCACTACAAAGGTTTGATGGTTAATGATACTTGAGAATAGTCATAAGTAAACAAATTGAAAGAGTAGAAAAAGAATCTCAGTCAAAAATATTCTGGGGAAAAAAAATAGTATAAAAATTTTTAATGCAAAGAGGGAACTACAATTCTAACTGTACATCCATTTTGATGGGCTTAAATTTTGCTTTTAGTCAGTTAGGTGAGTGATCTGCATCTGAACTTAAGAAAAATCAGCTCAGTATTCACCTGAGGTCAAAAAGCCAAACTGAACATCATGAGCTATTAAGAAGAGAGAACAGATAATACTGCAGTGTCACTAATATCACTGTGGTATTCCAATGTCTCAAATATTGCATAGAGTTCTGGTCAGTTGGTGACAAGAAGGATATAATTGATACCAAGGAGAATTCTCAGAAGTATAAAATGGTTTCTGTAGAAAGAAAAATTAAATAGAGCAAGAGTCATCAGGTTCCGCGAACAGGTGGTACGGTATGATAAAAGTGTATAAAATAATGAATGGCATGGAACAGATGAATAGGAAACAGTTCTTCACTGTTTTTCATTGCACAGAAAGTAGGAACAGCAAAAGAGATTAAAAGGCAACTGGTTTAAAACAAATCAAGAGAAGTAGATTTTCACAGAATGCATTATTAAATTCTGGCACTCATTGCCACAGGATATTTTGGATGTCAAAAGTACAAATGGGATCAAAAGTAGATTAGACAAATTCATAAGAGAAATATCCAGCAAGGTCTATTAAACACTGTGATGCAGAAGTATAGTCTTCACTACAGAAGATCTTAAATACTAATTGCCAAAATCTGGTATTACATTGGTGGAAACATTATACTGGCCTTTAATAAGCATCTAGCCAAGGACAGGGAGATAACACTGTATTAAATAAACCTCTATTTTTTTTTAATTCTTAGAATAAAAAACCCTTTTAAAATTATTCTTAGAAGCATCTATTTGTTTAAAAAGAGGAAAATTTGTTCTATATTTCTTATTTTTGGTTTGTATGAGGTCAGAATGTAGTTGTTACGTATTTTCTAGCCTTTTACAGCTAACTTAGGAAGAGCCGAATTAATGTATCAGACCTATGAATGTCCAACATGTTCAGATAATAAATTTTCATGATTATGCACACCCTAATTCAAGACATAAGTGAAAATTGAACAGCAAAAACAGTGTTCATATTTCTTTCCTAGATAAAAGTAGGAAACAGTAGAAATCTCATAATGCACAATAACAACATATATTTTCCAATTTTTTTTCCAGATCAATGAGCCTTGATTGACTTAGCTACAAGGGTGGGAGTGGATGGAAAAGAAAGGAGGGGGAACTGCATTGTTGACATCAACTGTAGCTATACACAAAAATATCATTTTGGTTAATCTTGCTTCTTTTATGTAATTCTCTATGAAAAGTACATACCTATATGAACCAGCTAGCTGGTGCATGTTAGGTTCCAGCATTTTTGCTCCTTGATCAGGTCTCACAGATGTTTCCTTTAACAGCCTTTTCTAAAAAGGAAATTCCACCTGTGAATTATTTTTAAAGGTAAATAAACTAAGACTCAATACCTAAAATACAGAGATCTCTGTGTTATTCATTTATATGACAAATTATCATCTATCATTTGTTTTTAATGTATAAAAAACTTTCATAACTGCATAATAAATAAAAATATGTTTTAATATTTAAAGTTAATTAATCTGTATACTGAGGATTTTAACATAATATTATTTTTTTTTAAATTAAAACACGTCATATATCTTTATTCCTATTTTTAATCTCCCTATAATTGTTTTTTCACTCTGCCTCTTCTGGTCTAGCATAATCCTTTTTTTCTTTATTTTGTATATATTTATTTTTTAATTTAAATTTTCTCTTCTCTCTTCCCAGTTCTGTATTTATCTTTATGTGGATATCACTAGCATAATGTTTGAGTCAGATTTTTAAGTGGGTCATATTCAAATATGTTCCATATTGAACAGAAAAATATGTCTCATCCAAAGTAGTAAAGCCTTGGCAAAACTGGATGTTTCAAGTATTTTACTTATCCATGGTAGGTTTTATTGTGTTAACTGCTAGCCAACAAATGAAACCATTTTGATCCTTAATTTTATACTTAAGTTCCTCATCCTTTACTAGGTTGTCTTTATGGTGTATAAATTTTCCTTAGTGCCTAATCCTGATCAGATTTTTTTCCCCTCCCAGGAAGTTATCAGCATCTTCTTAGACTGAGCTCAAGCTTCACATGGGTTTCAGTTAGTTTTTTTTGTTGTTTTTTTTACTGACAAGTCCAACATGAGACAAATTTTACTACAGAAATTTAGTATTAGTACAGAAATTTAGTATTCCACTGCAACATACCTATTTTTAAAATCTCTAATTCATACCTGTTATTATAGCTACACACTCCCATGTCTGGATTCTGAAGCACCTCCTCTAAGACACAAACAGAAAATGTCCTAAGGGTAAAGCACTGAGAAACACTTCGAATTATTCTCTGTGTATATAACATCCTTTTTTTTACTTAGAAAATCCTTGTTTCCATTTTCTATTTTATAAAAAGAAAAGCCCATTTCCAATGACACTGAAATTGCAACTGAATGGCTGCAGCATGAAGATTAGTAATTTAGAAACCAGTCTTATTTAACAAAATGTTTGGTCCTTGTTTAGTCTGACAGACTGTTTAGACTGATGTCACTTAAAGCAGGCTGCACTGCATTGTATTTCACTGAGCTGCAGATGAATTTCTTTTGCTAAAACCATAGGCTTTTTCAGAACTAACTATTTCTCTCTCAACTTCAAGGTTTTCAGCTTTTTTTATATATATTTTTTAAATTAGTTCTGCTGCATATTGCAAACGCATTTCTTTTTTTATGTTCAAATCCAAGTGCAGCATTAAACCACTCTACCATAGCAGTATAAATCACTCTTTCATGGTCACCAAGTTTAAGAAACTGAATTTCAAGGAAAAAGAGAGTTCCTTCTCTATAGAGCAAATTGTGACCTTTATCTCAAAGAAGCACTCACTTCAAGCAGATATGATTCATCTTTTTATGCAACAAACTAGGAAAGGGAAAAGTCCTACAAACTCCTTCTCATAAAAATATAGAGAAAGTATATATTAGAAAATGAGAACAACAACAACAAACAACTACTAAATATTGTGAAGCTAAGAACATGAGTACATAATTTCACCATCTAATCATTTTGAGCAAGACAGTTGCCTTGCCAAAACACAAGCCAATATAAACAAATGCATAAAGTTGATGTCCCAATGTACCTTCTTAAAACCTTGTCTGTATGCATAGCAAAATTCAGAACCACGAGATGGGATGGAGAGTGCTTAATCATCTCCTCTGTAGTCTCTATACCAATGGAGAATGAAGAAAGTATGCAGACAAATTTCCTATTCTTTATTTTGCATAATGTTGGTACTATTTAAGCACTGAATACATTAGCAGAGGGAAACAAACAGGTTACACAAGTTCCCATGAATCAAGTAAGTTCTATCTAGACAGACTTTGCGCTATGGAAAAAAATACCCAATCGCTTCCTATTGTAGCATGAAGAAAGATAGAATTTCTTTAATCCTTTGGAAGGCACATATCATAATAAGATATTAAAAAATTTTGAGAGAAAATATATTGGACTGAAATGTGGGGACATGACAAAGGAAAGCAGTTTTACTATTAGAAAAAACATTTTCATGCCTTCCAGAATATCTGTTTACGTCTCAGGAGTACTGCGGTCACGCTCTGTGGGTCACTGATCAGTGAACCCCAGCCTTGCCCGGCCCCTGGCCTGGAGCATGCGCAGCTGTCGGTAGGGCCCGCTGGACAGATCTGCAGAAACCCACCCGGTGGGTTCTTGGCAAGCAAGCACTGGATGTAAATTGCAGCTATGGCGAAGGAGGAAAAGGAGGCTCTCTTCTGAGGTGTAACAGGAGAGGTTTTATTACCTGGACATCACCTCAGGATGGTGAGAGAGAGAGAGTGAGCCGGTTGTCCGGCCGCTTAAAAGGACAGGTGCCAAGGGGCGTGTACAAAAACTTTCCACCAATAGGGGGATACAAAGGGAGGAGTTGGGGGGTAGATTGACACACAAAGGGCCAATCCCTGGAGGGGAGTAGGGGATTTCCAGAACCTGTTCCAATCAGGGGCCAGGTCTCCCCGAGATTTCCAGAAGGGGGAGAGGCTTTCCTGAGTGACTGGCAGGCTCCGGGGGAAGGGGTAAACTTGGATGGACAGGAGGGTTTCCAGGGGAACAGCACCTTCGGGAAGGGGTAAACCAACTGCAAATGCAGCCATAAACAGGGGGGTCTGGAACAAACCATTTTCCCAACTTAAATAACATTAACTATATAAACCTAAAACTTGTGAGCACAGCTCACGCACCACTACAGAGTACAGGCACTTGAAACTGAAAAATAAATTTCAGAATAGTACATAGAAAGTATGTTTATTGACCTACGTTATAGAGAGTAAGGACAAGCATTCTATTTCGTCATTGAAAATGTGTGGATCCCACATTTACGTACACTTAGTTATCACAATCCTGAACCCACACATACACCTCAGCCATGTGCATCAGCAGTAATTCTTCTTTAGCTTCCCTGGCATCATTCTCATGTAGTCTGATACCACCAGAAATGAGAGACAAATTTGCATTATGTTTAAATTTTGACGAGCACTCTCACTTGTATCTTCTTTATATAAGTGAGTCTCTATAGCAGGCCAAATGCAAACAGCTGCAATCAGACTTCATACAGCTTCAGGACTGAATATTAGATTGAGCTCAATGAGTCTGGATTAATTGGGCCCTTCTCTAAAGTATTAGTACAGAGAGAAAGGACTTTTTGAGAACTTCAAGCTGTACTTGCAAGTTGCTAGGTTAGCTGCAACTGGCAGTCAAGCAGATCTGACATAGATATATTTTGGACTCTCACTGTCACATAGCAAGCAATTAATTTGTTTCCAATGCAGAAATTGTTTAAAAATAAAAAGAGGAATATATCTCTTTCTTATCTTCTGTTTCCCTAAATAACAGTCTTCACTAACTTTGCATCAGAAAACCCATGTACATATGCACAAAGAAATTTATCAAATTTGCTTAAAGATAAAACATATATACAATCACCTTGTAGAATGAATGCATGATGTTCCCAGACCTTCCTTAAGAAACAAATATTACACTACATTTCGCAAAGCTAAATTATAAGGATTTATTAGATAATTTCAATTTTGAAAAAAATATTATTAGGGCACAAAAGAGTGCCAGCTGTGGATAATGAAATTTTACTCACATCCATAATTAATCAATATTTCAACCTTGCAATATATTCTGAAGTGTGAAACAATTAAAAAATAATGTATGCAAAGACCCTTATCTCTTATGTGGTCTTTCAGAAATGTATTGACTTTTCCCAAAGCTTGATTAGAAGTAATTTTCATCTAAATAATGACTTCACAAATTAATTCTGAGTCAAATATTTCTTTTAGGTCTAACAAAAAAATTCTTCTGAAATCACCTAGGTCTTATGGAAATCTCTCCCTTTTGTTTTCTTTTATTTGTTCCTGTCCTTGCCATCTTCTGCTTTGCTGAAATCCAGTACAAGTTTTGTATGATTCCTAATCTTGGGTGTAAGTTTCTCCTTGTTCATCCTCTCTGCTCTCCTCCATCATCAGTGCTAGGAATAGGAACTTCTGCAATGGAAAGCGATGGGAATTGCAGAGTACTAATCCATCAGCTGAGCCCTGCAAGTAACTCCTGTCATGCTTTGGGTTTTGCTGCTGTACCTCCTCATGTGCTGATGAGCTTGAAGCAGGATGGGAAGAGGCATGTATTTGAGGGGCAGGAACAGCAGTAGACAGGCACTGGACCAAATCCCAAAAAAGACTGTCAGTAAAAGGCAGCACACTATTCAGTATACTTTTAAGAGTACAGTAAAAGAGAGCATTATGTGTAAAAGAAGGTCTACTGGGGGTTAGAGTTGTAAGACTTAAATTATAAGTATGTAATCAAGTATTTCTGTGGTAAAGTTGGGCCTGTCCTGTTACATACTGGGACTGTGCCTCTCTCCATAGTGGTCACTCCAGAGTCATTAATTCTTGGGTGATCCAGGAAATCTCTTGGTAGCCATCTGTAGAGATGAGATGATGGATTGGATTGAGACAACAGACTGACTTGAAACTAGATCATTAACTGAACCATTAGAATTAAGTGATTGACTGATTACCAGAGGAGTACTCCTGGTCAGAATTTTGGACAGGTCTAAAAATAGCCTGAGGCAATTCCAGCTCTGTCTAGTCCAATTTGTATGCTTTGAAATGTTGATTGACACCCTGGATGTGGATTGCAAATAATCCTAGAGGTGATTTCTGCTATAGAAGTAATTAAATTACGTGTAGACTGTAAGTCTTTAATAAAAACTATTCCTGCAGACATGGTCAGGTGGATCAGTCTTTTGTATGCAATTTATTTAAGAGATATTTTGCAAATTCTGAAGACACATTAAGAGCAAAGAATTACGCTTGTTCAAGGGCAAGCTGATTTGAAAGAACAATGCGAAACATTTTTTGAGGAGCGTTTTCTAGTCCAGCTTCTGATGTTACTGCAAAGACTCTTGTAAAAGGTTTCTCTTCAAATATAGAACCCCCATCATGACCAAAGAGTGACAAACCATGCTGTTCTGGGGACTCAATTCCTGATGTAATTAGTATTTCTGTGAAGATCCAGAAAAAAAATAGTTCTTTCTTTATTATCCCCATAACATAATTACATAATACTTATAATTCATTTATATGCCAGTAAATTAGGTATTCTTAAAAAAATACTGCCATAATTGCCTGAGAAATGAAGAGAATGTGCTATGTATAGTTCTGACTTACACCTAATTATTCCCTAATTGTAAATTTCTGTTATAAACTACTAAGTTACCAATAAATAAACATAACTTTATTGCTTATATTAGCCTGATCTTCAAAGAATGTTTTCAATCAGCTATTTGAATTTCTGAGAGAACAGTGCTTTCTCATCTCTTTTCAGATAAGCTCAGTCATGTTTTCTCTTAGACAAAGTATTACTGTCCACCATTTTTTTTTTAAATTCACATTACAGGAGAAGTGGAAGAAAATCTTCTAACTGTCAAAGAATTGAAATTGAAAATGCATTTCTACTGGAGAAAGTCACATCATCTTCATCAAAACAGGACTAGAAGCACTTAGAAGCCTGTAGCAATCAAACAAATCTTCAAAGAGAATAAGAACAAAAAATCTTTTGTGTTTGGGTCCTACAGTGCTCCCCTGGAAGTTACAGAGAATCCTAGGCTGCTACTTCATACCAGAGCTTCCACAGATCTCAGTGGCATCTGGAAATACCATCCTTCCTCTTAGAAGTTCAGGCTCTCTTAGAAGTCCTTGCTCCTGCCAGATGAAGCATCACTAAGTAGAACATTGTCTTATCTTTGGGAAAGTGCTTTGTTTCATGATCCTCATTAGTCTGTGTTAGGTAGAAATAACCAGAGGGTACTTTGATAATACATAATAAATGGTACAATATCTCACTTTGAAAAAGATTGTTAAGGAATTTAAAAGGTTATTTTTCAATAACATCTGTGGATTAGGATACATGTTACTATTATTGACAAATGAACTAAGAAAATCCATTCTAAAGAGATTTTTAAATAGATTTAGAAAGGAAACTTCCTCATCAATTTAAATCACAGGATGAAAACACATCCCAGTCTGCAGACACATTTTATATCCCCAGAATATTGCTGAGTGTAAATACACAGCAACATATATTCTCCAACATGTGCATGCCCCAAGAACAAAAAGAAGGAAAGTAAAAGATTTTAAACTGGTGATACATATGACATTTTCACTTTATCTAGATTCCTTCTGATTCATTGCTGACATGCTAAAAAGATTATTATATTAGTTTCTGAAAAGTTTCTAGTCCTTGGATGTTTGCCCAGCTCTCATCTCTGATAAAGTATTTTTCTTTTCTGATATTATTATAGAATTCTAGAGTTCTGGAGTTCTAGAGTTTGTTTGTTCATTTGGTTTGGTTTTGTTTTATTTTTTTACTGTTATGGTTAAACTTTTAATGTATTAGGAAAAAAAATGAGAATATAAACATATTTCTTTCTGCTAACTATCACAAAAAATACTACACAAGAGATACCATGTTGCATAGATCTGAGAGGATAAGATTTAATGCAGACTCAGTATATTTTTATTGTTTTTGGAAAAATTCTTTACTTTCACTTCAGTAAGCAGAGAATTATAACCTCTGTGTGCTAGAGGTTGGTTTGACAAAATTTAGGAAGTAGATGCAGTTTCTCAGAGTTTAACTTTATTCTGCTGGTATGAGAGTTTTTTCAAACAAATTTTGATAAAACTCACATGGACTGCAAAACTAAAATCTTTGTATAAAAAGTTGTAGTTTTACAAAGTTGTAGTTTTACTACCATACGCAGAATGTAACTTTGAAAGCTATACAGTGAAAAAGAAATTCTTTTTTGATTTTAGCTTTTGTGATGGTCTGGTCATGGTTTTAAGTCCAGCTGAGATGAAACACCACAGAGCCACTCGCTCAATACCCCCCTCTTTTCTCACCCCACCCCTGTGGAATGGGGAGGACAATCAATGTAAAACTTCTATTTTGAGATATGAAGAGTTTAATAATTGAAAATAAAGCAAAATACATAATAAAAGGGAATTGGTAAATAATAATAATTATAAGAAAAAGGAGAAAAAACAAAGGATGCATAATGCAATTGCTTGCCACCAACCGACCAATTCCCAAGCCCTGACTGGTTCCTCTTCTAGGTAACTCCCCACCAGTTCATGTACTGGGCACGATGTTCTGTGGTGTGGAATATCGCTGTGGTCAGTTCAGGTCACCTGCCCCAGCTGTGACCTCCTCACTGGCAGAGCATGAGACAAGAAAAAAGTCCTTAGGATAAACACCATTTAGCAAAATCCAAAACATCAGTGTGTTATCAGCACCATTCTCATTCTGAATCCAAAACACAGCACTGTAACAGCCACTGAGAAGAAATATTCTCAGGGCAACTTCACATTTACAATTTCATGTCCAATTCGAAAAAGTTAAAACAGCAGACAAATGGAAATATGTGTGGACTTTGGAATGAAGACTTGAAAAACTTGTGACAACATTCCCCTGCATGCCCTTGCAGAATCTAGGGCTAAGTTACCATGCTTGCAAAACAGAACATCTTATTTCATAGGTCAGCAGATTTGCAGGTGGGTGTGAAGTAGTTACTTGAAAAACTTTTAATTATTTGCAATGTAGTAGAACTAGTGACTGCAAATCTTGCTCAAGCATATAGCAAGTGAAGTCATACTCAAGGTAGGGTTGGTCAGAAACTCAAGTATATTATTTCTTCACTATACTGTTTTTTTTTGGTTTTTGGATTATTTTTTTTTTCTGGACATTTAAACAAATAGAATTTTCATAGAAAATTTCTAATACTGCTGGTGAGATTATTCCTTTCTACAGTTTTCTTTTTTTTCCAGATCTTTTGAAACATGAGGATTACAGGTGGTTGAAGTAAACTAGAAATACTTGATAACAGTTCTCTGATTCCAAAACAGAAATAGTTGCATGAAATACATGTGATTTTTATTGAAATAAACTAAACATAAAATCATTAAGATTTGAAGAGATCTCTAAGATCGAGTCCAACTGTTAACCTAACACTGCCAAAAGTAGAACTCAGACAAGACTCAAATATTGCTACAAAATAACAAATAGTTCTCTTGCCCATTTATTTCTCAAAGAAATGTCTGTCTGCCCTTAACACATGTAAGCACACAACCACTGATCTCTTTTCAAATACTCTAAAATACAAGATGCCCAAACAGAAAGTTAGGAAACACCTGCTAAAGCTTCAGTCAGTTTCAATCCAACTGAAAAAAGTTTTACCTTATAATAACACAACATAAACATTTTACTAAGGCACAGAGGAAGTCACAAGAAAATAATATTAAAAATATGACCACCATAAATATTACTACTACTAATAACAACAATAATAGTTAAATTATTTAAAAATACTTTTCTTTCAAGTTAATAAAGACCTAGAGCAAACCCAAATCAGTATGTTTCTGAACTATTGATTGGCAGAAATTACAAGAATATATTAAAGTATATGAAAGAAAAGATGATTCTCAACTTCCTACATGTATTATATTTTTTTTTCCTTAGGTATAAGCTGCTGGTACCTTTAAAGACAGAAAAAAAACCAGTGGAATTTTAAGAACCAAGACACATCAAGAATCTTCACTTATGGAGAAACAAGATGGTCTTTTAAACTTCTCAAAATAATTATAATTTATAATTATAAACTTCTATTGGGTTCATATTTAATGTGCTATCTCAGATTCAGCTCACAATATTACAAGCTCATAGTATCAAATCATATAATCTAAATTCAGAATTTGAGCTCTCACTGTCATTACTGATGGTTGACAGACATCATGCCTACAGGACAATTTCACTTGAGATCATAGATGGAGAGAATTAATCATTCTCTCAAGCTGGTCTCTATTTTCATTTGCAATAAAAGAAAGGGCATGCCCTAATTTAGACTATAATTCCAACTTTTACATCCCAAAATTCAAACTAAAATAATCTTAACTTTTTATGCATGCTTTTTATGCCTACTATATGTGAAAAATATGTGAAACCTTTAACTTGGTGAAACACACAGACCAATTTACTCCTTTTCAGATCTGAAATGCAATATCTGAAATCTAGACTTGAAAAGAGAGAAGGAATTATTACTAAATAAAAAGATTGCCATGGGTATGATGAACATGAAAAAGGTCATATCCCTAAAGGTCTTGAATTAGAAGGAGGTGCACTGGCCTAAGTTCAAATGTCACTTGCAACTTCTGTTATAGCAGGATCCCCCAGCTATGAGACCAGAGAGGCAGAAATCCTGTAGCAACCTGGCATCAACTGCTCTCTATTTCTCCTTTTGTTAATCTGGGCACGTATGAATAAATGTCTCAGTAATGCCAAATCCTGTATAAGCAGGGATGCCACTGCTACCATCCTGGTCAAAAAGTCTAGTCTCCCTCAGCCCAAAACAATGTGTAATTCTGAGGGATTCTAGGTGATTAAACTTGTCCAACTGATCACTTTTCAGGAAAAGTAGGATTAAAATAAAGGGATAGCATTTACCTTAATCAGGGATGAACAGAAGTATCATATTTTCCATCATTCTACCTACTACTGCTCTATGTACTTGTCCTTATATAAGCTGTATTTAGACAAATAAAATTGAAAACTAGTAAAAAGAAATGAAATTTTACAGGATGTGAAACTAGTAGAAATTTGGACTTCATTTGGAAATGAGATATGTTACTTTTCAAAGCATTTAAATTTATCTTGATATTTTTGTTCCCCTTTTAAAGACATTATCTTAACTCTTTCTTCTCACAGCATACAGAATAACTAGCCAGCAGATTAAATTATTTACCTTTCTATGTTGCTTTTCTCTAAAATATACTTTGTCTTCATCTGAAGCACCAGACTCTGATTGCTCCAAGAGAAAAGATAATAATCTCTGAGGCACTGGTGCTCTTGAAAGAGTAGCTCTTTTGTTTAAAATATACTGTATGAGAGGGCTTAAAATGTCAAACAAATCAATTATTGAGACAGATTATTACCTCATGATTCTGCCATTTTCTTTATTCCTATGGAACTGCAGGATATCTCATAATACACATACTAAGAAAAATAAGAAATCATTTTCCCTTGGAAACCTATAATTGTAAATACATATGGGACACAATTAACTTCTGTCCCAGAGAAGAAAAGATGTTAACAACTATGGCTTACTCTCAGTTCTTATCTGTACTAGCTAGTGTATTACTTTACACATGTACTTCTTTATTTTTTGACATCTTGTACTCAATATGTTCTCACAGACTCCTCCACACATACAAACCATAGAATTATACCATAGAGGAGGTGTAAAGAAATTTCTGCATAAATACCTATGTATAAAAATAAGAGAAATTGATTTCACAGTCTTGCAACTGTTCGTTGCAGTCTGTTTTAAGCTGCAGTCTGTTCAAGCTGCATTTTCTTCAGGTTTTAGATGCTTCTGAAGGTGTGCGGTGTTTGTTTAATCCCAGTCTGGGATTTTGTCTCAACACTTACTGCTGCCAGTTACTCAGACTACTGCTCCTTTTCCTGAAGATTCTAAGCCAAGCTGTCCCAAAACCAACCTTCATTTGTTCGAATAATTAGTTTGTCCCTCACAAATTCACTTAATTCTCCTAATTATCTTACTAGTTCACAAAAATGTTTGTTTACCTTCTGCGCCTTCTGGCCATTGGCCGGATGTTCCCGCGCGTCCGAGCCCAAAGAGCATATATCCCACTATTCCCGCAGTTTCTTTGTCTGTTTGCTGCTGCAATTCAGGAATAAACTGAGATGTATAAGCAACAGATCTCCCTTCTTCACCCTGTCCTTGCTTGCACCAGAGAAAGGGTTCTACACAGCTGAACTTTAAGAAGTTCAAAGGCACCCGCACCACTGTGTGGCATGGAGTGTGTGTCCCATTCAATATCGCCCATGTGGGAAACAAAGCTAGCCGTAGGTTCTCAGGATCTGCGAGGCAATAACTGTTATGTCACAGTCCTGCTACTGGAGGTACAAGAACTTTCTGCAGTTGCATCTCTCATTTTCTGTCTCAAAGTACACAGAGGAAGCAGCCAACTGTAATGTAGCATTTTCTTTTATCATTTCCCTTTATATAATTTGTAATTATAAATATTTATAGATGTGATTGCATATTTAATTTTTCTATTTGTTAGGGGGTTTTTTTTAACTAGAAAGAATTGATTTTTTTAAACTTTCAACCATCTTGCATATTGTTTTGATGTCAATAACTTGAAATTCCAGTTCAAAATTCTAATGACAAAATTAACAAATTTTCTTACATTATTTGAGATTTTCATCTCTTATTTTTGCCTTTTGTGTTGTAAATATTAAGAAGTGTTCCTTTAGAGCTACAAAATCAGCTTTTTTCACTATAAACAATGTGAAATGACTGTGAATCTAAGTTGGCAAAACTAATTGATTCAGTGTGATGTTACAAAACTGAAGCTACTAAATATAATAAAAAAATTGATTGTGCATTGCTACTTTTTCTTGCAATCCTGTAACTTTTCATATCAGGTAACCCAAAATATGGTTGTAATATCACATTTACAAAAATCCACGCTTAAATCTTCCAGATGCTGTGAAAATGAATGAAAATAGTTGGTAAGAGATGTGTATTGTGAGGGGGCATTTCCACTTTTTTGTCTGGAGAGCATCTCAGATAGCAGTAGGTGCCTGATGCTGTGCCTGGTGAAAAATCACCCAGCCTTGGCTAGCTCACACTCTGGCACAGCGCACAGCAGGGGACAGCACCCAGGAGCACAGCACCCAGGCAGCACCTCAGTGGAACAGGGCACCACAGTAGTTAGTCGGGAGCATCCAAGCAGAGGCAAAGAATGAGAGGAGGTCCAAAGGCTTGTCTCTCCAGGAGGATTTATTTCCTGAAGGAGGACAAGGCACAGTGAACACTGGACACAGGGGAACATGGGTTTATAAAGGGAGGAGGGTATAGGGGAGGGGACAAAGTCCTGGCCAACGGGGAGGAAAGGGAGGAAGATCAAGGGAATAAATGACAAAACAAAAACCCAGTAGAACAACATAAGGGGAAGGTATAATTCAGGGCTTCCAACGGTACTTCAAATAACTTGGAGCTTTCTAGAACCAGGATTGACAGGTGGAGTCAAGGAGAGAGAGAGTGCTAACAGACTGACAGGGAAAAAGAGCCATGGAATAAACCATTAGCAGAACAAAACATTTTTGTCAAAAAACACACCACAACAGGTGCCTTTGTCTAACGTTGGGACTTTTTCAAAGACATTTGGTTAATCTTTCCCAATAAGCAATAGAAAGAGGTAAGCATATATTTGGAGTAAAATCTCTGTATGCTCACCATCATGACACTGTGGGTGTCTCCAGTCACTCGTAAGGAATATACAAAAAGAGCTCAAACCCATTGCTGTCTTCAAAGTTTATTGTGCTAATTTCTCAGACTTTCTATTCCAAGTTGGGTTGAGGCCATTATATGCTACCTCCATGCTGATCTGCACAGTTTATGAAGACTTTTAAACTTCTTGATTAACTAAGGAAAGGCCATTTTAAAAACCAGTCAAATTACTTAGCCCTTTCTGTAAAACAAAATTCACCCTTGGGTTCATTTTTTAACAAGTTTAACTTTCCTTATAGCAGCTGTTGTTACTCCTCATGTTTGTTCCTAAGTCTTGTGAACACATTGCCTGTGCTCATCTCCACCGAGTCGTTTTCTTTTATAGGGATTTGTTGATTAGTCACACATGGCGAAGTTTGAGATAACATTTCCCTGTAACTAACTATGCAGTGATTGCTGATTTTGTTCAGTTGATGACACTGACGTTAAGTTAGATCCCTGAAAAATTGCACATCTATCCTCTTTTCTCCTTACATCAATTTACTTAGAAAGCAAATTTAATTTACTTTTGTATTGGTAAAAACATATATATGCCTTTCATATAATATTCAGGGCTATAATTTAAATTTGAAGAAATTATCAAATATCTAAACTGCATTTTATTCTCCATTGTGATGTGTAATACTACTTTCTCTATGTTGCAAATGTATTTACTATTGTTACTTCTTTTTCCATTTTACTCAGGTTGGGACTACACTTAATCTACTGAATATTGAAGACAAGGCAGTACTGCAGTGGATGAGTTTATCTGTGCATTATGCATGTAGAAAGGAAGGTAACATAATAAAATTGTTGAAGCATGCAAGCTAAGGCTGAAATCTTCAGAGCTGCAGGTCATCTGAGACTTACTTAGAGCTGATGGATTAGTAGTGAAGTATTAATAAGATAAGTGCTATTCGTCACCGTTGTTTATATAAAATGCTGGAGAGAGTCTGTTAACAAAAGTGCTTTCCAATTATTGTTAGACCATTCCATAGTCTTGTGCTATAATAAAACAGTCTGTTTCTTCAACTTTTAGCAGTTTATAGCAATTTCAAATGCACTTAAACCACAAAATTGCATGAAATGGTCCAAGTACTTCCTCATATAATGAGTAAAACTCTGAGTTGTAGTTTATAACATAAAATGCAGATATAACAAAGAATAAAACAAAAAGCATTTAAATGGTTTGATTATTTGATGTTAAGGCTACTGTTACCATTAAGTAAACTTTAATCTTTTGTTTATATCTAACAGAAGTTCAATGAAAACAAACTGGTTTAACAGATTTCAATTTCACTGCAAATTATCAGTTCCTAAAGAGCTGAGGTATGTGCATTTGCAATATGCCTGTGTGGAACAATAAGTTACCTTGTTAGCATATTCAGCTACTGTCTGTTGAACAGGTTTGTCTTAGTGGTTTTACGTAGCTGTAGAAATGGAGATCAAAAAGTAGCTTGGCCATGCTAGGCCTTGTATGAATCCACAGATCTGCTCAAGCTAAAACATATCCCACTGCTCAGCCAGGCTGCTATGCTAAGAGAGTAATATTTCTTACAGTTCCAAGTCTAGCTTGTTTGGAACCATCTGTGTATACTTTCTTCAGGGTAATGTGTTGTCATGCAGGTGGGTCTTCAAACATTGACATTACGCTGCTGAATATTTTGTATCTTCCTTCAAGTTTGTGATACTTTGTATTTTTCAGGGTAAGCCAAACCTTTTGTCTTCTTCTTCTTTTTACTCTTACCAGCAATATTTCCTGAACTCAAATAAAAAAAAAAAAAAAGGGATGACAAGTTATGGAGAATTGTAATGCCCACAGGTTATATCTGTATTTATGCCTACTTCATAATTTGATTGCTTGGTTCATTGGTTGGGGTTTTTTTGAAACATTACTCTCTCTTGGTGTTTTCATGGCTAACACATTAGAATCTCTGGAATGTGGAAGAATGTCTCTGTGGAAGAAAACATTTTTGGGCAGGGTGAGGGCAAGAAGGAACAAGGAGTCTTCAGACATAATGGCAGACAATCCTTTCCTTGGAGAGTCAGAGGTCACTGGGTGGATTATTTGAGGCCCAAAAAAACCAAAAGCAGATCTTGTACCAAGAACAAATCTGAAGGAAAGGACTTGACCTGAAAGGCCACCACAGGAAAAGTACAGATTTTTCTAAAAATTCTTATATTTTTTTTTCTGTCTCATTCTGATCTTAAAACATTCTTTTCTTCTAGTGCTTACAAATTCTTACTTAGTCTATGAAATCCATGGGTTTGGAAAGTACAGTTGTAAATTTATAAGAAGCCTTTCCGTATTTCTGAAGCTCACCATTTCATATTTGCAAGCAGATTCCCCTCAAAACATTGACCAACTTTGAAATTTGACAGAAGAAATATTCAGCCACACTTAACCTTCCAGGACACTACCGAAGAGGAAACATGTATGTAGATGGAATATAAACAAGATTAATACTATCCAAAAGTGATTTCAGTTTCAGCAGTGTAAGATTTTAGCTAGTTTCAAGGGGAAAAAAAAAATGTAAATATTTCAGACAATAATGTATAGTATTCAATGCTTGAAGTACCTGATGAAATTTGTGGAGGTCCTGTGCCCTAGGATTCAGACATGTATAATCTCTCAGAGCTAAAACACAACTGGACTATATTCCAAAGCCTTCAAAAATTAAACATATGCATAATTCTCACATAAATGAGGACTTAACATTGGAAAAAGAAACATTTATAACACTACAAATATTGGGTGAGTGGACAACAAACACTGGAAAAATTACTGACAGCTTCATTTTATGATTGGGTCCAGCTAAAAGAAGAAAGAACAAAAAAGAGAAATTATTAGAACTGATTAGAAAGAGGATAAAAGAAGGTAATCAAGTGTATTATTTGTAATTAAATTAGGCTAAAAGTAATTGAAATCTCTTTACCTATGATATCCATTAATAAAATCTGAGGATAACACCATAAAATGTGTAGTAAAGAGCAATTAATTACTAATAACAGCACAGACTGGATAACCTTCTCATTTTTTTTTTTCCTTACAGAGTGACATTGACCTTATGATAGAGGGGTTAAAAGGTATAGAACAGTGGTTAGCCACAAGTTTAAGATCAAAACAGAGACCAGGTGTTGACACCTGGTTAAAGCTCTTTGAAGCTTTAACCTTTGTCAATAATTTTATAAAGGCATAATGATATGATGTAATTTAGAATTTATTACAAATATTTACATTAAAGTTCTATTTCATATTCAATAAAATATAATTATTGAATTTAAATATGTAAGAATTGTTATTGATACTAAGAAATAAAAAATTATTACAGTTTGCAATACGTGAAAATACATTGAAATATTTGAAGAAACTTACTTCTGGATAAAAAGTAGGATTTTTGTTTAAATAATAAAAAAATAAATCAAGGATTCTTCAGCTGCATGCCTCAGGTATCAAAAACTTACAGAAAATTCCTTTGACTTCCCACTTTCCAGACAGTATGCTTTCCTCTCCAATGACACAAAGGCATGTTTACATTAATCTAAAATAAAGATAAAGTACCACTCAGAAAAGTGTTGGGAATTAATAGGGAAATTAAATATCTGCTCTATTTTCACACTTCTCTTCAGTATTTCAGTCACTCCGAGAATTTGGGGTAATGTACCTTCAGGAAGGTTTAGGCAGCTCTATCAATTTACAAGGATGACTTTACATAACTTTCCTTTCAAACGGCATCTTTCTGTGAGATTCTGACAAAAAATGTAGAAGAGAAGATGTCTACCAGCTGTTAAGGGGAGACTGGGAGTCGTAGTCACTGGAACAGAACCACACTGTTCACTGACATGTGATCTAAACTTATTTGCTTAACAGGGTGGCATATGTGGGTGAATAACGATTCCTGTCCTCAAAAACAAGTGTCCACACAAGCCATAGCTTCAGCATCACCAGCCCACTTAAGATCAGCATAAGACTCAGAAGAACATGACACTTGCTCCTCTCAGTTGATGTGTCAGGTGCAGAGATGGGAAAACAATTCTTTCGCAGTCTCCAGCTTCCACCTGTTCGATGTCCACCTATGCTGTCTCCCTAAAAGTCTAATGCTCAAAAATTTATGCCATTAGATTGTTGACATTAGTTTGTTGACATTAATTGTGTACTCCTTTAATAAGCACGTGCCAACAAGAAGTGTCCTGTCCTTTTGATCATGCCTCTTCAACATGTGATGAATTATCAGAAAAATCTCTCAGTTAAAACTTTTAATTTTGGTAATTTCATTTTTTAATTTTGATAAGTTAGCTATATAAAAGACAGTTGCCAGATTTTCAGAGTTTTTTCTGGGCTTTTAGTCTCATTACCTTTAATAGGGTCAGAAGTGCTCAGTACTTGTGAAAAAGTCAGGCTGCACAGTAAGATGAGAGACTATGGACTCAATTTCCTAATTTTAGACACTGCAATTTGCCAAACTATGCCATAAGTACTTCTGACAATGTGAAGTTGAAATCCATAGAGTTGTTCTGCAGTTCTAAGGTCACCATGCGATGTACATTTAAGTTTGTTTAGATTATTAACTCTAATAGTGGCTTATGGTATTAATCCTAGTCAGAGTCATACAGACAGAATTGATAACTATTTATGAGATCATAACTACAACATTGTCATTTGAGAAAGGTTAGAAAAATTAGAGCTGATTTTTCCTGTAGGACACAGCATGCTAAAATTTAATTGTAATCTTGCTTCATTACCCATCACATTCCCTATTAAATAGCACAATGATTGTCTTTATTTCTCACATCCTAAATTATTGCCATTTGGGATCATAAAAAAAGCATTCCTACATAGTTGATTGCATTACTTTACACTGAAAACTATTTTCTTTCAAATTACTTAGAAATTTATAGTTAGGGTCCCCATTGAAGGACTGCCAACCTTACTTTGGGGATTTTTTTAGCAATTTGAGGAGATTTAACTGTATATTATATTTCACCCCCCAAAAAGGAACAGCTGGCCTATTATGTACATCAGCAAATGTCAGCTTCTTTAGAAAATGAGGGGCTTAGTGCATCGTTATCATCCTCAAAGTAACCAGTAGCTGGTAGAGACAGAATTTCATGTTTTCTACTGCTCAGAGGAGGTCTTTCCCACTTTATCATCATTGAGAAGTACTGTCATTATTTTTAATAGTAACAATATGTATTAGATTAACAAGAACCTATCTTAGGGTACTGGAATGAGCGTCAAGTTAGACCTCATTGCCAAATCCTAATAGCTTCTGTCAAGGCAAGTGCACTTGTGTCTGAAGAGGAGCATGTTTACTTCCTTAAGGTTTATTTTGTTGCCAGAGGTGTTGATTTAAATTAATTGCTCTGTTTAGACAATTAGCTTTGCAATTTTTTTACAGGGAAAGGGTCCATGGGTGACGACTCCAATCAAAATTCTTTACATCACAAAATTATGCTTAAAACATTGTAAACATTTTTATCACTAAATATATGATCCATAAATGGATCGCTTTAATATTGTTTTACCTGCTTGTTACACAATCCTTCAAAAAATTTCAAAGCGGCTGGACTTTCCCCTGCTTATGACTTATGGCACTACGCAGGTCTGTACAATTTCACTTTAGACCTGAAAGAATTGCTGCTTCTTATTGACTCAGTTCAATGAAAAATGTGAACTGTCGATCAATAACTTAAATTTAGCTTTTATGTTTATTAGCTGGAACTCTGGTTTTATAAATAAATTCAAAAAATACCCCTCAAATTGAAGATTATTTGCATATACAATTTGGTATATACAGAATAGAAATAATAAAATTCCATTTTGTGTCACATTTCTAATTTGTACACACATCAAGAATTTTGCTTTTTAAAATAATGAACAGTCATGAGAATTTGGTATTTAGCTATGAACTTATATTCTACTAAACAACCTGAAGATAAAAATGTTGCCTTACTGTTTAAAGAAGACTGTAACTGAATGAATTCTGATACATACTATTCACATAGTTTTCTAATACGAAGGTATACTCCCATAAAAATCAGGTGGCATATTGATTTTTTTTCTCATGATGCTCTAGTTTGCTCCTACTACATCTCTTTTATTAATATATCATATTTCTTAAAGCATATCAAGATATCTATTGCAATCGTTATTTCATCAGTTATTTCAATAACCATAAGTGAGCCTATTTGATTTTACATAGGCACAAAAATTTTAATATATCTAAGTCAATCTTCTACTTTGACTGTTAAAACGAATGTTTCAAAATAAGAAGCAATGTGAGTCTTTATAATCATGAAATAATCCTTTTGCTACAAGTGTGCTAGTTTTATAAATCATCTTCACTTGTGATTATATCTAGCAGCCATATGTTAAAATAATTTTACAAACACAGAAAATAAGAATTTGAACTCTAGTCAAGACAGTGGAATCAGGATCAGTTTTATTGTCTTAAGTAATGCTGCCCCTCTTCACAGTGCTGGAAAGTCATACCCAACCAACAAGTCCATACATACATTTTACATAAGTCTCTTTCCTTTATGCAGACACAATGCTAAATGTCTGGTTGTTCAATTACTCTTCGTCTTTTTTGCCACTCTTTTACAGGCACAGAAAATAAGAAGGAGTTGGTATCCTTGGGAGCATTATTATAAGCAGTTGGGTAGATTGGGGGACTGAAGGTGATTGGCACTGAGCACTTCAGAAAATCAAGCCTCTAGTTTATGGCACTGTGACTAAACGACACGCAGGATGATAGCTATGTGAGATGCAGTAGAATACTAAAATAATCGTGGTCCCTTTGCAGTATAGCAGGGTAATAAAAGCAACTGCCTCTAACCTGAATGATTTTCACAGCTTTCCATTTAGTGCCTGAGAAAGTTGCTGTTTTATTTACATTGATCCAGCATTCAGAATTTTTGAATGTGAAGGTCACCTCTTCCTGAATAAAACTGACACCCCATTACAAATACCAAACCCAAAACAAATAGTTGGAAGGGATGGTTTGTCACAAGCCTTCAAAACCACTCAAACTATTGAAGCATTTTCCCCAGACACCTCTATTCTATCCTTTCATTTTGCATCTTTCATGAACTGTCAAGTAGGTCTATCTACTCAGACTTCTATATTTGCAAACAAAATAAGGGCAGGGTTCTCTCACCTGAGACAACTGATAATACAGCTTAATTGTTCTGTCTATGGCTTGGCTTTAACCTGCACCATCTAGCATGTTCTCAAATGTTTTGAAACAGCTAAAGGACAGTTTGTCTCAAAAAACACTCCCATTAAGCAGTTTTGCTGTGGACAGCTTACTTTGGAGAATCAAAGAAGGTAGGCATTTGGACACCAGCTATGTCAAATCATTTGTTCTTATAACCAGAGAACAGTTCCTGGACCATTTTACTTTTTAGGAGAGCTCTTGCTTCACAGAAAAGCTTTGAGAGCTTTTATGCGTAAATTTCCCACTCAGCACCTAACTGCTGCTCCACAAAGACACTGAGGGCACCATGCCCATCCATCTTGCCAAGAGAACTGGGATGATATTCAGAGCTGAGAGGAAGAGAGGATGAAGGGAACAAAGTCTGTGTGGAAGGAAGGGTTGACACATAAATGCACCCCCCTCAGTTGAAGCGTAGCCCTGTCCATTTATCTACCAAGCTGCCTGCTGTACCCAAAGAGATGAAGTGGTGCAATGGGACACAGCAGAGGACAAGTACAGTTTCTGTGCCTACTGGAACAACAGATGGACCCAGCTTCATTGTTACTCTGTTTGCCACCACACCGCTATTTACCTTTGTCTCCATCTGTTCTTTCTTGTCATGAGCTTATGTTGTGAGTGCTCTGGATCAGCGACTGCATCTTGCCAAGCTCAGTGGGGTCCTGATTGCTGCCTGGAGACAGGCTGTTAGGCTATACATTCAAGAGGGAAATTTATGCCACAGCTACTTAGTGAAATTTATACTGTGCGGTTCAGACAGTGTTTTGTGTGTTATTTGGGTAAAACTTGGTGTTAAAGAATAGAGTATAAAAGGCAAACACACACAAAAAATACCTGACATTAATTTAAGTAGTAAAAATCACTATAGAGGAAAATGGAAACTAAGGGTATAGTCACCTAACTCCCAGCTCCAGAGAACATTTAAAACTATATGAGATTCATATCTGTTTGTCTCTGCAGAGATTAGGGTCAAGAACATGACCAGAGACCTAATAAATTTCTAAATAAGATTGGAAGAAAGGGACAAGCTAGTGATACCACTCATTTCCTCTGATAATTCAGTAATAGAGCACTTTGCTTGTGATACAGGACTGCTAATTTCAAATTCATTTTTTTGCCTGGGTAGATATGAAGACATATCTCCAGTGACAATCACTAGGCAGCTGGGTGCTCGGAGATGAGATTCAATCACATTCACCAGTCCAATACTAAGTGAAAAGACAGTATTTTCTGGCCCCAAGAAAGACTGAAAGACAGTGAATGCAAGTTTGACTCTATAACTTCATGGCATGGAAGCCAGCTTGAAGTTGGCAGATCTTAGATTCTATCTCCACTGTTCAATTTTATGTTGGATCCCACTGCATATATCCTAGGCAATAACTGCATAAGGAATCGAGACTCCTAAGGCATATTATGGAAAGTACATTAACAAATTAGCTAAAGAGAGATCACAACTGAGTACTATTGACAATGCAACAGTATTCCTTTTCTTTCTACACTATGAATAAAAAACCATAGTGAATAAAGTTCAACTTGAATGTTTGAGCACTCAGAGATATAAAATTATTTAATTAAGTACCAATCAAAATTCATAATCCATTTTTTCTACCCATGGGAAACTTCAACATACAAAGTGAGACAAAGAAAAGAGTTTTGGAGGAGAAAGGATGTGTTTGCGCTGTTCATGGTACACATAGAATTCTAGCCTCCCTTCCTTTGTTTCGGTTTTAGTCTTATCACTTAAACCAACTCCTCCACATGAAAATGATGAACATAGTGACTTTTTTTTTCAGCAAGAAAAAAACCCCTCAAATTTTAAGAAATAGTAATAATGTGTTACTGCAACAAAAGTCATTTGAAGCTGCCTATCATCTGCTATAGTTATTTAGATTATATTTATATAGATTATTTAGATTATAGTTATTTAGATTGATATCCCCAAGATATGAAATGATAGAGTTTCAAAGCAATCAAAACCCCGTAATTTCTTCAAAATTTCTCCTTCATATTCCCATGTCTTATGTATCAACAGTCATTAAAGATGAGAACAATATACACAGAGTCAATTAATTTTTTAGTGAAAGTGAATGAGATCATGAGTTTCCTTTGCATGGCAATCCCAAATATTTCCCTGTAGACCAGCTCTCAATCTCCTAACTACATCCATGTTCTATCCTTCACCTTTACTGTGGCTGCACAGTCCTAAACCTCCTCTCTGCTCTGACTTTCTTATTCTTACAGTGTTTTCTGTCTGTCTTTTTCCACCTGTTCCTATGTTCCTATTCTGTATCCCTCTTTCCTTCCTCAAACTCTTCTTTCCAGTTTGGTGTAGTCCTTGATTTGCTCTACCTCCTTGGCAGTAACAGCTGAAACACTGAAATCTCTAGTGAAACAGAGTATACCTTTTGCAGGAGTAGATTAGAGATCTCTGAACAAGCTCCACTGTGATAACAGTTTAAATTCCAGTAGCAGTTTAGCAGATTGTTTTTATTCATGCTACAACTATTTAACAGCAATTCAAGTGGTCAGGCTCAGTCAAAGCATGAAGCCTGAAAGATTTTTACTATAATGCATGAAGTGTTTAGAGAACAAGTCCTGTGAGAAGCTGAAGGAACTGGGGTTGCTCAGTCCAGAGGAAAGGGGACGCAGAGGAGACCACGTTGCTCTCTACAACTAGCTGAAAAGAGTCTGTAGCAAACGTGGGGGAGAAATCTATTTTCTGAGCTAATTTGTAATAGAACAAGAATGAGGTGCCTCAAGTTGTGCGAGGAGAGTTTTGGACTGACTGCTAGTAAAAAATGTCCTCACTGAAGTGTTACCAGGCATTGGAACCTTCTGTTGGGGGATGATGGTCACCATACCAGGAGTTTTCTTAAAGATGTGGTGTAGATGTGGTGCCTAGGGACATAGTTTAGTGGTGGACTTGGCAGTGTTATATTAGTGGTAGTACTCACTTTTCGTACTGGTTTTACTTGTCTTTTCCAGCCTGAGTCTATGATTCTATGATGCTTCTGGTGAATCAGGTTGACATAACTGGTTACACGAACACAGGAACTCTTTAAGTAACAATTAGGTTTTAAAAGCATACTCTATCTATAGCACAGCCTTAAATTGTGAAAAATTAACCTGCTAAGTGGTTAGATGACAAAACATAAAGCATATTAAAAAGCTGGCTTGAAAAGAAAGGTCAACCCTGGAAAACTTTTTACAAAACAGTAGCTTAAAAATACTCATTGCAGAACGAATAGTAACAAATTATTTCTTACTTATCTTTATTTTATTTGTTACTACCTTCATTGCAGAAGGTAGTAACAAATAAGAACAGGAGAATCAATATGCCTATAATGAGAAGCTGTGCTTCCACAACTTATTTTGTGAGGTGGAATCCTTGGCAACAGATCAAACCTAGCTCAGAGCATACAAGCAAGATAAGGTTTTATCATTCCATGAGAAATAAATGTGAAATGAAGTTTGTGGGCTCTGCACAGGCCCATTTCCAGAATCTTCGTAAGTACTTCAGTGACACAGTCATCTGCCCTCAGACATTAGCTTCTAAGTACTAAAGATACTTTCAGAATATAGTAAAGCCATGTTGAATACCAAATCAGTGAACAACATACACAGGAGCACAAATTCCTCAAAAAGTATTACCAGAACCTTATTACCTGTTGAAAATTCATGCAGCCTATCTTAAAATGAAAACATGCACTATAGCTGTTAGCTGGAAGACTGGGCATGTCTAATATATGCAGGATTGAAGAGCCACTTTAGAACAATTCTGAAGAAGATTTCAAAAGCTGGTCTTGTAAGCCTTACATATTAATAGAAATAGCTAGCAGAACAAAATAAATGCAATTATATCTCTGGTGAACCAATGTTTTGGTACCTGAATGTGATTTGGTGCTGTGAGAATGGAAAGGACACACATTTACAATTTTCACTTAGTGAAGTACAACCGGCCTAATGTTTATAAAACAGCAGCAATTTATGAATATGAAGTCAAATGCTATGCAGCCTGCACTGGTAATTATGGAAGCAAAATCTGAATGAACGCTATGACAGCAAATGTAAACTCATGCAAAGTTGGTTTAGAACAGCAGGCCACAGCTAACCAGAATCCAACAAAACAAATCAAACAGTAAAATATGAATAGTAACTATGGGAGTAACAGCAGTAACAGCAATGGTATTGAATGTGAGCAGTGCATCAGCAAGGCTGAATTTAAAAATCTTCAGCTGAGAATGGGTATCTTAATTCAATGCAAAGGTTCAAAAATATTATTCTACATTTTTGTTTGGAAATTACCCATTTCTTCTAACTCATTCCCAAAAATCATTACTTTATTCTGTAGTACAGACAAAAGATCTTGAAAAGTTTATTTCAACAATTTTGCTTAATGAGACTAAAGCATTTAAAGAGTTGGTTTTCTTTTGTTTTGTGGGTGGTGGGGTTTTTTGGGGGTTTTTTGTTTGGTTGGTTGGTTGGGGGTTTTTTTGGGGGGTTTTTTTGTTTGTTTGGTTTTTTTTGTTTTGTTTGGTTTGGTTTGGTTTGGTTTGGTTTGGTTTGGGTTTTTTGGGGTTTTTTTTAATGAAGGTGACAGTACATTGGCATGGTTTCCTTTGTCCCCATAATATCATCATGTAAGTGCTTGTGGTTTGGTCTGTGTTTCAAGGATAAAAACATTCTTCATGGATAAAGTTCACCTAAATCTTAACAAAATAAAGGCTTAAGAAACTACATAATCCTTGACTTCCAGATGATAATCTTGCTTTTCAGAGTCACCTAACTCTGCAGGCACACAGGTGTCTCTGAGTATCTACAGTTATTTACCCAAACATATGTTGTGGGAAATATGAAGGCAATTCAGAATAATGTAGGCAGCTGCTTCCCTTAAGTCTCTGGAGTAGATAATGATAGCAACTTTAAGCATAGGAAATCAGATCAGGATTTAATGCCTGTTCAGATGACAGTTAACACTCACAGCTTCCTTATCTGAGGAGAGATTCCTAAAAAAACTGGTAAAAGCAGCAATAAGAATAAAAGAAAGTAAAAATTATTTGAACAGTGAGAGATGAGTGAATTCCTTGCAATGCAAATTAATAAAAGGTAAACTCTAGCTGCAGGTAGTCTCAATCATAACACCTCCCTATGGCATATTCTGGCTGAGAACCCTCTTCACTCTTTCAAATGCAGCATGCAGCTCAGGAGTGCATGAATCATCAAAGCATTGAGAGAGTACTATATTGGGGGGCAAGTCATGAAATGCAGCTTGAAAGGAAGCACCTAAGATTTTGGGGTTTGGTAGTTAGTTGGGTTTTTTTTAGCTTGGACTACTTATATTTTTTTAGTTTAAGTTATTTTTATTTATGTGCCTTACTATTCCAAGGATCAATAATCTGCATTATCCTAAGACAGATCCTAAATTTATTTGTACCATCTTTCCTTCCAACGCCTGGAATTTTGTGGTCTCAGCTTTGTAGAATCTCACCTCTTATGCTATTTCTCTCCTTCTTACTGTTATTACAGTCTAGTTTTACAACACTGTCTTGCAATGTGGGACATAAAGGTTGACGTCAGCTCAGACTGAGTCAAGATAAGTCTCTTATGTATCTTATCATCATGACTGGCTTTGGTTTTGATGACTACGCTGAGAGTCAGGAGATGGGGATTATTGTTTTCTTTCTGGAAAAGAAGCTCTCTGTCTTCCATTAGAAAGGTATTTATTGGAGATGGAAAGCCACATCAAATGTGTCAACATGGCCACCAAAGATTTCTTATGTCTTCTAATGCAACAAAGTGCATAACACCACCACAGACACATAACCACCTAGTTTACACTGACTCTGAGGTGGACGGGAAGCCTTCAGATCTATTTATACTTTTCTGAAGTATGCATCATATGCTAAGGTGTGTACTTTGGATTCAAGAATTCAAAATTAAAAGTGAGGACATTTTAAATAAAAATGGTCCACCAGTCACTGATTATAGGGACGAGAGATAGCATCTATATTGGAGAGGGGTAAGATTATCCAGTTACTTCTCTAATATTTTGGGGGAGTAATAGTAGTTCTTATTAGCATCAAAGAGGAGAAGTAACAATTGCTGCAAAAATAGTTAAAGAGTAGGATTAAGTTGAGTGCATAAAACTAACAAAAATGCATGAGGCATTGGTTTTGGAGCCCTTTCTTCTCAACTACAATAGCTAAAGACAAACTCATAACTCTCACTTTTTCTATGCCTTATTGGTTTTGAAGGGAAACAAAAGAGAGCAAACAAATTTTGAGAGAAGTAAGACAGAAGTCACTCATTAACATCAATGAGCCATTCAGAAACATTTTTTCCCTTTGTTTTTTGGTTTTTTGGGGATGTTTTTTAAGATTAAAATAATACTTATTATGCTTTGACTAGGAATGCGCAAAAGCCATATTAGATTACCACTTAAAATCCCTTTCTTCCTTTGCAAAAAACATACCTAATTGTACTGGATCACTGAGGATTGAATAATATGGTCTTACCAAAATCAGTTCCAGAGCAAATGATAGCATGGGATTCTTGCTGGGAAGTCAAAGAAAAATAAAAAGATTTTGTTGGGGTTTTGTTTTTTTGGTCTTTTTTGAGTTTGTTTGGGGTTTGTTTGTTTGTTTGGTTGGTTGGTTGGTTGGTTGGTTGGTTTTTTGGGGGTTTTTTGTTTGGGTTTTTGTTGTTGTTGTTGGTGGTTTGGTTTGGTTTGTTTTTTTTCTTTATGGGGATGCAGGGGAGAGGAAATGTGCTCATGGCTGAGCACACATTTCTAAGTTGAGCCAAGTTGAGACTTGAACAATATCACTACTATGATTAATGGGATTTTCTGGGTAAAAGACACCTTTAAATGTCAAAGCTGCTGAAGCAGTGGAAGTCTATAAAGATTTGGCTGATTAAGAGATGTGCACCAAATTAAAAGGCTCTAACTGATGAGTGTCTAAATGAGACTTTTTCAAAGAGTTGGATTTTTAGAAACTGCTGAGTGCCCACCCTCAGAAAATCTGTTTTTTCAGTGTATTCTTAGGACCTTGATTGACAAGCAGGCTAAGACTGGGGTGGCTGAAAAGGTTACTGTGTCCCTCATCCATGCTGTTCCAGAGTCAGATCCTGAGCTAAGGCAGATGAACACTGTCAGCTCAGCCTCTTCAGTTGACTAACAAGCAATTTATGCGGGTGAACAGGTCAGGCAGAGGAAGTGGTAATGGTTTTCACTTTCCCAGCCCACACTACCTCTTGTCATACATTGGGAATGCCTAAGAAACTAAATGTTCTAAGGGTGAACATTCAGCAAATTCTGATTTCCTTTTGGGAATGTTGTTTGGATAGTGAAATTTGTGGCTACTAAGAAAAAAGTCATAGGTGATACAGTCCCAGATTAGAAACCTAAAAGATTGCTTCCAAAAATCCTGATTTTAGACTGGAAGTTTGCACTAACACCCCTGTAAGGTCGTTTGCCTTACTCTATTACTATTTACACTAAGAAAGTATTTTTCAAGAGCTGCCTTACTAACTTACTTTTCTTAAACACCTTAATTGCTCCTGACCATGGAAGCAGGTCTATGTCTTATGTAAAATATTTTTTACATATCTTTTATTATATATTGTTATTTTAAATATATTTTATATATTTATGTATATATAAATATATATTTACTATATATTTTTGTGGTAACCTTCATCATCTTGTCCTATTATTTCCATATTTTTGTTTACCCTGTCTATTAAAGTTGCATAAAGTTTTCTGAAAGAAAAGAATTGTTTAGTGCGCAGCAAAAGCAGAATTAAGTAAAACTTTTAATTTTATGAATCTGCAAAGAGCAGAGAGAATTGAAGTACCTACTTCTTGGTAAGTAGTCCATACTGTTCAAACTTCTGACATCTATAGATTTTCACATGCAGAGCCAGTAACTAGATTTATGATCCTACCCTATGTTGAATGAACTCTGAGAATATTAAAAAAAACCCACCACCACCAACAACAAAAAAACCCCAAAAACCAAAACCAAAACAAACAAACAAAAAAACCCCAAAAACACCAAACTTGTAAATTCAGTAAGAAAGAGGTGCTTTGTTGCAGAGCAGGCACTAGAAGACACGACTTCATTGAAACGCTGAAACTTCCTGGCTCAGGAAAAAATATGCAATAATCTTTAAAAGTGTTTCTCCTTCTACACCTAACTTACTTGCATATAAAACTATGGAGCTGTGCTCATACTTTCTCCACATATTTTTCTTATTTTGGCTTATTTTTCTCTTGCATTTTTACTGCCCTTCAAAATCAGCCCTGCTCCTCCATTTTAGAAGATATGTGATAGAATAATCTTTGCCAGCACTTTTGTCCTCTAATTTGTTCAGTCATATAAAGGGATATAGACCTTCAGGAACATAGGTATGTGCTAGTACAGTAGAAGTCCAAGCATTTTGGTGTCCCTGGCCTTCATACAGAACTGAGGGGACTAAGAGTACATCTAGAGGGGAATCAAGATTTCTTGTAGGGAAAGACAGCCTGGACTCCAATCCAGATTATTTCTGTCTAATTCCCAGACTTGCTCTTCTGTGACAGAAGTGTTTTGATATAGAGAAATATCTTTCCAAGCATTCAGCTGATAGGTCAATGCTTTTTTATAAAGCTGGCTAATTCAGCAAAGAATGGATTTTGGTTTCAGAGATACATAGGGCTTAAACATGTATTATTCTCTTTTAAATTACACTTTATAGCGTATTATACCCTGAGAGAAATTATTCATAAATGGCACTAATGAGTGTCAAGCTGCATTGCAAGGCATTTTGAAAATTGTCCTATTAATTAATGGAGTAATTAAGCTTTTGTCAGTGACATATCATATTTCTGACAGAAATAGATGGCCTGTGTAAGTCTGTGCTAGGCAGTTATCCAGACAGCCACTGTGTTTAATGAATGGCAGCAATTTAGTCCAGGTTTATGGTGATGGGACCACCTGCATAGGGGGAGCTGGCAACCTGCATACACAAACAGCACTTTGCACTTTTCCTCAGTAAAATCGTCTTAGCTCTAAATTGATGTAGCTCTCCCTAGGATGACACATTAGCTTTTTGCCATTAAACCATAAGTACTGTTTCTCTGAGCTTTTGTGACAAAAATGTCAATTAACTTTCAACTTTCATTTCCATTTAATTTTGTATTCTCCTTCTATTTGCATATTAATGTGAATATGGTGCAGAACTGTTAGATTAAAATACCTTGCTAAGGCTAATAGCGTGTAATGCATACTTACTGACTATAATAGTTATGAAAACAAAATCTTTTAGAAAAATAGATTTTCAAGTTGCCATCTCATTCATGAAAATATTTTTTCAGACACCTCTCCCACCAACCACCACACAAACACACTGGGTCAGTGACGCACAAATATAAACACTAAAAATAGGAAGAAGGGCAGAAGAAATGCCTAAGTGCATATCAACACAAAAAATATATATGTATATATACTTTTATTACTTTAGCAACAGAGCTATGTTGATTCTAATAATAATTTATGGCCTGGTTTCATTTAACAAGATCTTAGCATTATAATCAGAAGAAAAAGGGCATGAAAGGGGAAAACTGCATTGGTGGACTGATTTTACTTCCATGTGGTTACACAGTCCATATGCTCAGATTTATGAGTT
This sequence comes from Acrocephalus scirpaceus scirpaceus, assembly GCA_910950805.1. Classification (NCBI taxonomy): domain Eukaryota; kingdom Metazoa; phylum Chordata; class Aves; order Passeriformes; family Sylviidae; genus Acrocephalus; species Acrocephalus scirpaceus. Next base: position 64,222,622 of record OU383774.1, on the reverse strand, counting down.
GCACATCTTAGAACGTATCTGAGTATTTTCAGATGTAGATGAGCAAAATCATTGAGCCAGCACTGACATAAAATATCCACTGTCTTGCTTGGCATAAAAAGCAACTAGCTAGCTTCAGCACAACAATCAGTGCAGTTAAATGATGATTTGTGGGTGACCAATCCATCAGTGCAAGCAAAACACTCGCAATAGAATGGCAGGGAAGGTTCTTTTGCTGATCAGTTCCAAATTCCCCCCTCTCCCAATTTCAAATTCTTAGAAGTCTGAATTTTGTCAGTTTCATGAAGCTGCTAAACTCAACACAATCTAGACACTCAGGACTGCACAGCATAATTGACGTGTCTAAAGTATGAAACTCTCTTAAATTAAAAATACTGGGACAAATCTACTCCTTATATGCCTAACTGAAAAAATTAGGCTCATAGCAATGATTAAATTGTACAAGACGGAATGCAATAACTAAGTATCAATGTATGTGAATAACTACTGTCTGATCCCATTCAAAATACATGAGTCTGGACTGAAATTTCGTTTGTCTGCTACAAAAAATGGATATATGGAAGCGGATGCAAGAGATGAAACATGACCCTCCTCATGGCACAGAAGACAGCTTGAATATAGGCTCCCAGGATAGCTCCACCATCCTGAAACACTCTGGATTAGGACTGCTAACATTTCAATTGTCAGAGGTTTTAGAATATTCTTTCAAGTATTCCCAACCTCACTTTGGGAGGTTTGGTAAGCGTCCAATACATTTAAATTAAAATGGTGATTCATTACAATGTCTAAGACACAGAGTTACTGTGTCATAAATTATAGGTAATCTGCACTCTTACATTAGCTCAATTACCAGTAATAGAGTTTTAATGCAGTACTTACATGGTGTTAGAGAGAAATCTGCAACACTGCTAGATTTATCTCAAGGAGGAAATGAAAACTAAATTGGAAAGGCTGGTACAGGAGAAATGCTGATAGGGCACCAGGGAATGGAAGTGAGGACAGAAAGTCATGTCAGTGACATGAAATGGAGAAAGATAGAGTAAATATAAGAAAGAAGATTAAAACACACCCTGTGAAGGAAAAATGTAGTGTGAAGGAAATATGTAGTGCACTAACAATTGAAGAAGAAGGAGAAACATACCAGCAGAAACTGGTAGGGCAGAAAGGATATTAAAAGGGGGGAAAATAAGGAGAATGAGAAGAGTTACAAGGTTAGTTACATGTTAGTCGCCTGCTTCTAAATAAACTCTGAATAATAACATTATAAATGTAGCAGAAAACACAGAGAGAAAATGCTGATTTTGGACCTTCTCCTGCAAAACTCAGACCAAGAGAGAGAATGTAGAAGTCAGTTTCTAATGATTCCCAGTTAGTCCCTAACTTTAGGTAGCTCCACAATTGTTGAGCACTTTTAGCCAGGGTTTAATAGGATCTATATTTTGCAGAATCAGAGTTTTCTACCTTAATGAAGTATCTATGAAGTTCAAATCTGGTAATATTTCACTCAAGCTAGAATCATATTTCTGGTTTTTAGACATAGTTCTGTACATTCATGAACTGGTCTTTTGAAATAAAGATGAGAGCGATATGAACTGGGACACCCTAATTGCTAGAAATTTAATTATGTAGTTGTTTTGGTTTTAAATTAATTAGACTGCAGAACCTGAGATGTACCAGTTCTTTATGAAAAGGAGGAAAAGGAAGTATAGTTGAAAATAAAGTCTGTTGTCAAAACTCTCATGCATTCTCCTCTTCCCTTATGAAATAAAATAGAATAAAAATGTGTTTGGAAAATCATCACAGGAAAAAAAACCAAAACCAAAACCAAAACTGTGCCAAAACAAAAACAAACAAACAAACAAATAAACCCCAACCCAACAAACAGGCAAAACATAAAATTTTCAGAATCAGAAATGCAGGCCTGCCTCAGGGGAAATTTTTTTTTTTAAAAAAATCCTAGAATCTGAAAAACTGAGTCAATATTCCTACTGTATCATACTTAACCACATGGTTAATTTAGAATGACATACAAAGGGCTCATTAAACACCCTTTAATGAGATTGTTCATCTGTAATATAAGAGACTGAGATTGAAATCTTTCACCTGTCTCAGACAGCCCAAGGACATGATTCAGGTGTTTTCTCCCCAGCTTACACTGATCACAAGGTTATTTTTAACCCTGGGATCCTGTACCTGCTCTCCATTTGACCAGAAATTTCATGGTCTGAGAACGTTTCTGACTGAAATTTCTGTAAAAAATGTTATACACCCACCACCAACTTCCACAGTCATAGAAAATGACCAAGACCATGACAAGTGTCAGCTCTTTTTTTTAGGTCGGTCTCCTTTATTGCTTCTCTGAATTGCCTATACATTACTCTCTGACTCAGCCAGGCCTTTTTGCTGCTTTAGAATCTTCAATTATTTCCAAAATCTCTTTTTATTTTCCTTTCAAGTAACAAATGACCACATAATGTAAAGGTTTTAGAGCTTTCTGGAGTGAAATAGCCTATTATTTGCAAAATTATTTTTAGAAAATCATTTGTAGAAACAAGAATACTGTCTTGTATACTTTAATACTATGAATCAGTAGTAGAAACAACAATATTGTAATTTTTGTTATTTTTTTAATTTAAAAAATATGTAATAGAAGAAGAAAACAAAAGGAAGACTAAAAATATATCAATCTTAGAAAAAATATTATTTGATAAAAAATTTCACCATGCTTCTAGTATAGTATATATCACAAAACACCTTGTTATAAATAAAAATAATTTTTAAAACAAGCAAACAAATAAACAAACACCCAAACCAAACCAACCAAACCCAACCTGAATCTCTTTGTTTTCCTTCAGGTTATATATTATGTAAACCACATTAACTGGGGAAATCATAGTTTTCTGTAATTTCTGAATTATATGTATAAGAGAGTTTAACATATTAAAAAGTCTTTTGGTGAGTGAAAACAGTGATGAAGAGGACTCAAAGGACAGTCAGCCACTAGCCATGTGATCTTTTAGTTGTTTATTAGAAGCAATTAATATTTCTGGATAAAAATGAGGAGTATATGAGTAGTAAACCAGTGTCATTTTTACAAGACAATGTCTTCTGAAAACACCTGTGCTGGTGTCAGTTCAGCTGGAGCTGGCTTTCTTCAGAAATCAATGTCTTTTTCGGTGTAACCATTCTAAATATGCCACAGTACACTGAAAGCTATGATGCTAGATGGATAGTAGCAAAATGCTTAAGTTCAGACTTTGCCATGCACAGACCCTTCAAATAAAAGTCACTCAGGAAAATGGGTTGGTGACTATGATTATTTTGCTCCCTGGTTCTCCAGTTATTCAAAAAAATATAAACACATTGATTTGGACTAGCACTGAAATGGTGTATAAGCAAAGCTGCAAGCCTAATGGACTTCAAAAACCTCTCCATCTTTTGTTTACAGTGTTGAATCTCTAAGCTGAAAAGTAGAAAATGTGCCTGAAATGATCTAGAAGAAAGTTCTGGGTTGCTGCCTAGTGTTTTGGTGGGTTACAAAGTACTTTCTGTAGTGCCCTTAGTGTTCTTTTCTGGCTCAATTTAGCTCTGTTTTATGCCACAAATGCTTCACTTATTTTCACTATTTCTTAAGTTTTGAGAATGGTACAAATTTTCAGGCACTAAATGCCTAAGATACCTTGAAGTTCTTCAAATATTTTAAAGTTCTCTAAGATGAAGTTGCTAGATGAGATTATCTTCCCAAGATAAATCCTGTAAATAACAGGAAGGACATATAAAATGAACATGAATATTTTAGAACTACTAATTTAGGTAATGCATGCAGATCTGCACACTGCTCACAAACATGCTGCATTTCATTTTAATTCTTCCCATAAATCTCAAGCACAAAGTTGCACTGTGAAGCACAAGTAAGCAAATACATCTTGCTATAGTAGGTGCTTTGATTGCCATCATGAGAGATGTTCTCCCACAGAGGACCAATTTTTCCTGACGACTGAATTGATGGGATAGTTTTATAGGCCTTGTGAAATGGCTGAGAGTATAAAATGTCTTAAAAGTTTTCTTAATTACCTCAGTAATCAAATGCTTAACACTAATATAATGGTGTTAATACAGTATAGAAGTCAACTGACATTGCAGTTATATGAGATAATATACTTGACTCCTGAATTATATTTTTGATTATGCATTACTGTTAGTCAATCTTAAAAAACAACACACAATTAAAGGTCATATTTTGTAAGTACCAAACAGATTAAAAAAATCACTCAACAAAATATATATAGTTGCTGCAATAGTTTGATTGTTGATATTCCAGTTTTACTAATTTCTTCAAACTTTGCTCAACAAAGATCTCTGCTACGTTTATGGTAATCTACTTTCTACTAATTTTCAAACTTACTAGTAATTCTTAATTTTCTAAAGTAAGTAAAAGGACACTGTTCCATTTAAACATTAGATGAGTTGCTGCATTCATATCTGCATTGTTTGCAGACTTTCTGAATGTAGTGTGTTCATTCTCTTTCAACATAATCAAAACTGGGCTTTTTATTTTATTTATTTCTTCTTTATTCTACTCTCTTGATTTTGAAATGTTCTTTATATTTTTGACTTGGGAAGCTTTTTTCCTTCAATTTTTTTCTAGTGGCTTATCATCTCTGTCTATCATTCAGACTCTTCTACAGCTCTCTAGGCTTTTACTGCTTCCAGTAGTAAGTCTGTTTTCCCTAAAAGCACTACCTTGAAGAAGCAAATATGCATACTAAAAATAAACCAGGGGAAGAGCTTACCTCCTTGGGGACTTATTTATCTCCTCGAAAGTGACATCTGCCTCCACAGTGGCTTAAATTCTAGCATGTATCACACAGGATCACTACCAAGTTGGCATTCCTGGCTATAAAATATTGATATTTTTGACTAAATATTGGGATTTTTTTCTGCAAATATATTACTTTACCAAAAAAAAAAAATAAAATAAAACCAAACAAGACAACCCCACACAAACAAAGCCAAACATACACACACACACACCCACACCCACACACTCTTTAGTAGACATGTCTACAGTTATTTTAATTATGACAAAGACCTGGAAAGTGATTGATGAACTGAAGGTGAAAGGGTACAGACTAGTCTGTAATTAGCTGGTGAACAACTTTCTCTATAGTAGACTTAGCTCAGAGCAAACAAGCTGGAGTAGCTGTAAGAGGAATCTGATAGTGTGCTATCAGTTCAGCAGTGTGCTTGTTCTTTGGCCCTCTTTCATTGAGCAGGATGAAAACATAGATAATACATGTCTAGGATATGAAGTTCTCTTATGAATGAAGAACAGGGATTTAAGCCTACTCTCCCATGCTTTAAATGAAACCCCTAAACTTTGTCTACCTCTTGGACAAATCTGTACTCTGTGGAATAATCAATTTTAATTTCTTCATCTTTTTTCTACAGAATGAGGTAAAGATATTTTATCATTGTAAATTAACATTACACATATGCACACATATGAACACCATATATGTAAAAGTATGTACAGAAAAATATAGACTTTCAATTGCTGGTCAAAATTCAAGACTCCAAGCCACTCTAGGGACAATGGGAATGAAGAAGTGCTTTATTTGGGCAAGCATTAGCAGAAGTTATGGATAGTAAGATTTATCTAACTAAATGTGAAACTCCTTATTGGATCTGGCAGTTGGTCTTTTTTCATAACTAGTGGAGAGCATGATGCAGTTCATTCTAAAGAAAACATTTGAAATATATCATTACTATCTTTTCCTATAAGTGACTAATTCTCTCCCTTTCCCATGAGAAGAGGTTGAGGTGATTGGCTCGGATATAATAATGTATTTTTTAGGTGAAATTTAATTTAAATTTACTCTATATGAAATTTACTCTATATGCACTGCAAGAGTAAGGAAAATAAGATGCACTTATTAATAACTTTGTTATGCTTTTCATAGTTGTCACCATTTGAAGATATTGTATTCTTTAATAGAGTTTAAAAACTGGTTTACTTCCATTGCTTACTAAAATGGGGGGTGGGGGGGAGGAGAAATGGGAAAAAGAAGGTGCAGTGTTTCTTGTTATTTAGTGCTAAAAGCTAGAAAGTGGACTGCTTGAAACTTGAAAGGGCACAGAACCATCTGACATGATCTGTCTCATGCGGCAGAAAAAGAATTCAGTTCTTTCAGAAATTAATAAATTAATAGTGCTACAGCTATCAGCATTATTTCTTTGTCTTAATCGGGACTGACCAGAGATAATGTGTCCTGAGAAGGCTTATGGGAGGAGTTTTCTAACTCATATAATTTTCAGTACACAATTGTACCTAATTTTTCAAAATACATGCAAGAAAATGTTTTCTGTCCCTAAAGCTCTTAAATCTACATTTTCAAGTACAATCTAAAAAAATGTACAAGAGGAATCCTTTCATATTTCTACAGTAACTGATTAGGGATCACTTTCTCCTGGCAAATGCAAATCAAAACTCACACTTCTGCTAAAAGCACAAAGAATAATTCCATTAGCTCTGCTAATTCTGAGTCCTTACAAATAATATTACATTTTATTAAAGCATTAAACTCACTTAGACAGTAATGGATAGATTCTGATGCTCTCAAGCTTAGAGCAGGTACTGATACAGGGATATTGGGATGTTAATTTTGTTTGTCTAGGTGTTCTGTTAGGCAGGGGAAATATTCCTTTTTGCTGAACCTGGAAAGATGTTTGACTTCTGTGGTAAGTTCAGCACAACATATTTGGTTTCCAGTCCTGGATAAAGTCTGAAGTCATCAAGAACAAAGCTGCCCACTAGGTATCCTCAAATAGCACTCATTGCATGTTTTGCATATCATAGGATCTTATTATCATAGAAGAGTTTGGATTGGAAGGGACCTTAAAGATGAACTAGTTTTGACTGCTTTGCAATGGACAGGAATACCTTCCACAAGACCAGGTTGATCGAAGTCCCGTCAAGATTGACCTTCCACATTGCCAGGGATGGGACATCCACAACTTCTCTGGGCAACCTGTTCCAATATCTCACCACCCTTACAGTAAAGAATTTCTCTCTCATATCTTATCTAAACCTTCCCTCTTTCAGTTTAAAGTCACTGCCCCTTGTCCTGTTAATATATGCTCTAGTAATAAGTCCCTTTCCAGCTCTCTTGTAGACCCTGTTTAAATACAGGAATGTTGCTATATGGTTTCTCCACACACTTCTCTGCTCCAGGTTGAACAACCCAAGTGTCTCAGCTTATCATCATTGGGGTGGCATACCTCTTCTTGACTTCCATCTATAGCTCCGTGTGGAATGAGATCTGGCTATCTGAATGAATTCTGCAAAGACTGTTTCATTTTCTGTAATAGCGTTCACAAACATGTATTTGCACTTCAAAAGATACTGATAGAATTGGTTGGTCTGTGACTCATCTAATCTCTGGTCTCCACATCTTTCACTTCCACAGTGATCCATCCAGTTTTAAATAAATCCCACTGTCTTTGACATGCTAAGAATCCAGTCATTTAACCTAGAGACAATATGTATGTAGACAAAAAAACCCAAACATGCAAAACAAACAAACATCCATTGTTATAAATAGGTACAGAATCATATTTTAAATCAGATTTGATGTAGCTTTTTATGTAATTTGTAGTCTGAGGTCAATTAAACCAGTTTGATCCTGGTCAGTGACTGGTTGCATTTTTACAAAGTAAGAAGTTTGTTCCTTTACAATCTTCTGTCCGTTTCCTTGGATCCTTCTTCCCTTGACAGTTGTTTTTATCTTAATTTAGTTAAAAGTTTTAAATTCCAAAGCACTGCACGAGAGGTTAGCCAAAATTCATAAGTAACGTTATTGCCTTTCTGTAATTATCACTCTATGTTTTCTGCTCATAAAGTCAGGAGTCTTTTTATTCTTTATTTTTTAAATTTGTTTTTAACACCCAATGTAGCAACATCTGCTTCTCCAAGGTGTTGATAAGGATCTATAGAGATGAATCATACAAGACAGGTAAAGGTGACATGATAGTCTATTTTTTTGCTCCAGATTTATACATTTTCACGGTTCAATAAGATATAACTCTAGAGATTTTTTAGGAGAGAGCAGTTATACTTAAAAAGAAACAGTTTTCCATTCTTAGGGATTTGATCTGCTCTTTTGGTTTTCTACCTTCAGGCTGTAATCTATATATGTCACCATAACCTGATAGATGTGGCATTTCTTCAGACTTTGCTGAGGGTTAACAGCAATCTACTGTTTCTACTGTTTACCTCCACTGTCTTTATAGAAAACATCACAAGGTCTGTCTACCTAAGCCTCATGGAAGGTCAGCCTTCCTTTATCTTTGTTTTGCCCCTGGATGAGCTCTTTAAAAAGCAGAAGTGAATTTTGTATCCCTTGAATCTAATCCTAAAATTAACACTTGAGGTTATAGTCACAGAGTTTATAATGTTGCTTAAGGCTAAGTAGCTCAAAAACTTCTGAAGACATATTCAGTGTCCCCTAGTGTAATATTCTATCCATATTTCAATAACAGTATGATGAATATACTCTTTATTGTGAACCTTAAAAAGTTTTTTTTTTGTATGAGCCCTTTTTCAACAGTTTGTTTTCACTTTTTTATAGCTGTTATATATATATGTTTATGTGTGTGTGTGTGTATAAACAAACGTTTACACAACTTTTGCCCTGTAATGACAGCTAGACTTAAGTTCCCTCAGGCCAACTGCTTTAATTCACTAATTTTCTCAAAAGCCCTTTCAGAACAGAGAAGCAGTGGTTTACAAGCCTCTTCCAAGACTCACTTGTTTTGCTTTCAGTAATTGTACAGAGGTTAGATATAAATTCTTGAAAACTAGTAGCCCTTACTGTGTCCTTACTGCCTGAAGATTCAGAGCTTAACCCTGGCTTGCTTTATAAGCTCTACCAAACTTTCTTTCATACCTAGCTGTTATATTTTTCTGGTTCAGATTAACAAAGCCAGAAGAATTAAACATGATGCATATTCACATCTACTAAATGAGGTGCTGTCTGTCTAGACTTTGAATATCAGTTGCCAAACGTATCTGGCTTTCCTCACGTCTTTCAACAGTTATTCTTCTCCCAAGTCTCTAGCTTCTGTTATATCAATCGCATTTAACCTCACAGTTGTAGCTACTTCCTTCTTAATGGAAATCTTTCTTACTCTAATCTCCACTGCCCTGAATCTTTCAACTTCAATATTCTTTCTGTCATACTGTTTGTGGCAAAAACATCTGTCTCAGACAGAAAAAAAAGTATTGCTGCCAGCTCTCTTTTTAGTGAGTCTACTCAACCTAACCTCAGACAACAAGAGTCCTACAGGGCAACCTATTCCATTTTTTTTCCTAAACAGTAACAGTCAGCCCTTGCTGTGCACACAAACTCGGCAGCTGCTTCTTCCAGAGCCTATCATAACTCATGTCTATCTACCAACTTTACCCAACATAAGCTAACTAATATGCTCATCACTTTCAATGTGAGGAGTCAGTGCGCAGGCAGTAGCAAAAACTCTCTTAAAATGTTTTTGCAGTTCTTGTAATGCAATTTGCAGCCCCTCATTGACTCACAGAGGCCCCTTGAGTATGACCTTTAATGAGCACATTAAATTAGGTCAGACCAGTTATGCCCTAAGAGCGTCACTCTTTTTCTGTTAGCTATAAATGGAATTTAGGATGATGAGCTTAAACATGGCCAGTGTCAACACCCTGGGCTCAGTGCAGTTGCTTACATATGGGCCGTCTCTTCTGTCTGGGATTCAAAATTTCTAGCTGCTGCTTCTAGATGGTGCAAGACTTCTACAATGTATTGTGCCATATCTGCCAGCCTGAGTTGATGTCTTTTTTGTATAAACTACTAAGCACTTTTCTGTTTAAATGAAAAATATAATCTACTAAAAATGTTATTTAAACTGCTCCATTGTATGTCTTCTGGCCAAAGCTCCTCATTTAAAAAGTCTCCTGTAAGTCCCCTGTGTCATTTCTACCAGGCTTATAGGGATGGCTCACATACCCTTGAGCTCCTTGTACAGTACCAAATGCCACATTTCAGTAAGAAAATCAAGACCTGAGTGGGATTCAACATGAAATTAAGGTATCCAAATTTATAAGTGAGGCAAACCACTTAAATTAGGTGTCTAAATGCAGTTATCTGCATTGAGGTTGATGCCTAGATTTCCATTACTCTCCACAGAGATCTTGAACATAATTCATGATATCTATGGCCATTTGAGAGTTTTGGGCAAACAATTACCCATGGGATAGGACGAACTTACACAAGACTTAAGGACTATTTATAAAGTTATGCAGTGGAAGCTGGAGGTTAGCCAATATGCCAGGTTTCAAATAGCACTGAACTGCTAAATGTGTGTTTATGTGGTGAAACTTTACAGTCCTCAAATCAATAAAATCACATAGTCTAAATATAAGTCTGAAAATGTGAAGAAACAAACTGAATCAAAATCTTAAATTAGATGTTATTAGTCTTCTTAAAAGTGATTACTTGAGTGTTTAATTGACTGGCAAAGTTATTAAGAAGTCAAATAAATATGATTCCTGTATTTATTAGCAGTTCTGTAGAATGGGGAATGATCTCTGGAAAACAAAACAGTGAATTAATTTTTTTTGTTGGAATAAAAATTTATAAAAAGTGATTTTTCATATAAATTATTTAAAAGGCACCAAAGCAGGCAAAGGTTCTTGTGAACCTTGGTTTCCTTAGAGATTAATGAACCAATTTCTTTTTGTTTTTATTTTTTTTCACAAGAAGATAATTAGTTGCTGTAAATAAGTACCAGATTTCTAGCAGGTCTGTCAGTTGAGTATGGTTCATAGTATTTCTTCAGTGTATGCTTTACTTTATTTTAATCAAGTTTCCAATGTTTTTGGCATTGTATTACTTTATTCCAGATTTATAGCAACTAAAAACTCCAGAGCTTAAGGATACTCTTTGGGTCTTAAAAACTAGTTTCTTCTACAAAAATTAAAATGTTAACACATCTTGCCTGTGGAGAGACTGAGAAACCTTAAACCTCTTTTGCCTTTTGGTTGTAAAATCTAAGTACATAACATCCTCCATGGTTGACTGTGGGCATTTGAATACATGCTATTCAGCTGAACCAAAGGTACAGCTATGTCAAATTCTCCGCAGCGAAAATAAAAACCACTGAAGCTGATAAACCTTCAACCCTTTTTTGTAATACAGATCAAACAGATCCCTTTTTATGTTTCCAATGTTTATTGGAAATCATTCCAAATGTTCCAATTGTAAGAAGAATCATAACTTTATTTTTAAACACTTCTTTTTAAAATATCTGACCTAATGCAGAAAACAAAGTGTGTTCTCTTCATATTATCATGTCTTCTCATTGATATTTTGAATATTTTTGCTGATAGCTCAGAAAATACTGGAGCTAAATATAACTACAAAGCAAAGACAGAATTTAACTAATGCAACAAAGGAAAGGTTTTGTAACCAAGAGAAGAGGTACTGCCTTACCTCCTCATATTCCGGAAAGGAAGGGGATAAAGATTACAAATGCAATAGGGACATTTCACCTGAAACATCACTAGGGGGGAAAAAAAAAAAAGTCAAACCATACAACAAACCTAAACCACCCCCCCAAAAAAAACCCACCAAAACCCAACAAAACAACAACAACTGCAGCAAAACACAAGACTTCAGCTGTCCCAGCTTATTCCTGATCCCTATGCTTCTCCTAACAAGGACACCTGAGTGGTTTGAGAACTTATTCCTTATATAACAAAGAATGACACTTTTTCTTAGCTTTGAAATTTCATAATCCTTAGGGCTTATCTCAAGAGTAATTAACCTCCATGGCAACTAGCCAGATAAAACTCCATAAATCTCCCAGAATCTTCAACCTAGAAACTAATTTATTTTTTCTTCTTTTGAGGAAATTGGCGAACAATCTTAATTTTGAATTTAAGCTACAGCAGAGTAATATAGGAAAATTTTTTGATTACCACCATATTTTTTACTTTTCAAGTAAATATTCTTGAATCCCTAACTGTAAGATTAAATAACATAGACAGAAAACTTTTGAGTAAGTTCTTAAAATGTCTGAGTAACAATAACATTATTGTTATCAGAACCCAGGACATCCCTCTGGGTGCCCTGGGTGATCCGAAACCCTGGCAAGGGGTCCAGAGACAAGCCATGAGAGTTTGATTAGGATAGTATTAATTTATCACCGGGTGTAGATGTAGAATTTTGGGGTTTAATGGAAGTTCAAGAAGGCAAGATGGAGGGATTTGGGTGTGTCCCTTGTCTCCTTCCTCTTCTTGTCCTCCATCTTCTGGTGAGGTGGTGGCACTTTTGGATTGGTTTAGTGTGAAAGTGCACAGTTTAATAAAGGTGATGGGTATTGGTATAATATTGAAAACAACTAGCACGTAACAATTGGTATAAGAGATAGCGACCGCCCGTGAGCGAGGCAGTTAGCCTTGGGCAGCGGTGCAGGTAGCATCTACGCTAGCTGAGAAGGAATGTTTAGGAACAAGAAAGAATAAACAGCTTTGATAAAGAAACCAACGCATCCTGACTCCTTCTTCTGGCACGGGGCTTGGGAAAAAGGACTTCATCTGCAATCTCGGAAGGCTATCAGCCCGGGATCCGAGAATTATGATAAGGGGAGGGGGAAAAATAGCTTATTTCTTCCTCTGGATATTGTAAAGGAGGAAACTCAAAGAAAAATTACTGATATCCAGATGAAGAGCCACATGGATTCATAGCAACCCTTGAATTTTTATACATTTCATATCAGCAGTGTCTAGAGTCATTTATGTTCTAAACCATTTATTTAAGTATTAGTGGGACTTACCACCTGTCTTAGGTTACAATGTAAAATTGTGCCCAAGGTTTGTATTCTATCCCCATGAGCTGTTGGAGTCAGGGTGGAGCAGTGTTTTCCTTATCTTCTGTTAACGAGCCTAACAATGCCTTGCCCATGACTCATAGATAACTTCCTCCGGGAGTTATCTCTGTTTAATGGGCCATCAAGGACCCACTGCATGACTCATAGAATGAGATCAGCCCATTGGGAGATGCTCTGCCCAGGGGGAGGAGCCAAGCATTCCCATCTTGATAAATCCAGGGTTTGGGACAGCACAGGCAGCTTTTATCCACTGGACTCCCAGAGGAGACAAGAGCTACCAGACCTTTCTACAGGATCACTGCTTCGACAAGATCATCTCATCTGGACTGCCGCTACCACCCTAACAGGGTGTCAGGTATTCTAACTCTGTCAGTGGTTTTTTTTGTACTATTACTTTTATTTTACTTTCTCTTATTTCTTTTCTTTTCCTCCTATTAAATTGTGTTTTCTGACTTGGAGTCTTTCACTGGTTTTGCTTTCAAACCAGCACACCACCTCTATTGGTTTTGCATGGCCTGGTTTTTGCTTTTGGGCCACAGGGATGGCTTCTGTGAGAAGCTGCTGGAAGCTTCCACCATGTCCTGCAGGGCCTGATGGCTCTGAAGATGGACATGCTGCTGGCCAAGGCTGGGCCAATTACAGAGGTTGGTAACACTTCCATAATATCGTATTTAAGAAGAAAATCAAAACAAAGTCAACAACAAGGGTTGTTGTGAAATTGTAATTTTCCAGTCAGAGAACAGAGTGAGAGCATGTGAGAAGAGCAGGTATGCAAGGTCAGTAGAGAAGGAGAGGCAGGAGGTGCTCCAGGCGCCAGAGCTGAGACTCCTCTGCAGACCATGGTACAGACCGTGGTGAAGCAGCTGTGTCCCTGCAGCCCATGGGGATCCACAGGAGATGCAGAGATCCACCTGCAGCCTGTGGAAGAGATGCCCACACTGGAGTGGGTGAATGCCTGGAGGAGGCTGTGATCCTGTGGGAGACACGTGGGGAGAGGGGGGCCCTGCTCCCATGATGGAGCAGCCTGTCCTTGGAGGACTGCACCCTGTGGAATAGTGACCCACACCACAGCAGTTTTTGGAGGACTGTGTGCCTATGGGATGGACTCAGACTGCAGCAGTTCGCAGGTAGCTGTGCCTGTATTCATGTTGCTGCCATTCACATGCCTTGATATATCTCCCAGGATTTTACCAGGCACAGAGGTAAGGTTGAATTAGGAATCCAGTTTACTGCGGTCATACAACAACTAGAGGGGACAATGAGAACACTTCAACAACTGAAAATTGATATAGGATCTGTAAAACTGCAGCTCACTTTGTTTACCTTGCAATTAGCAGTCAGTGAAAATGTACACAAACTCTTCCGTACTTTGCTTATAATTTCTACTGATTAGCTATTGATTTCTATTAAGCAAATGCAGTTGAAGATTTTCCATTTGAACTGAATACAAGGTACAGAAGAGTTGCTGTGCTGGGGACTGTCAGAACCCAGGACATCCCTCTAGATGTCCTGGGTGGTCCGAGACCCCAGGACAGGGTCCGGGGATCCTGGTACAGGGGCAGAAACACCAGTGCCTTTGATTTTACCCCTTGGGAGCGAATTGCCAACGTTATATGAAGAATTACAAGTCGCAGGTGTGTGATTGGGATAATGGATAGCTAATTATTGAGTGAAAATGTGGGATTTGGGGGGTTCACAAAGGAGGCTCAAGGAGACAAGATGGAGGGATTTGGGTGTGTCCCTTGTCTCCTTCCTCTTCTTGTCCTCCATCTTCTGGTGAGGTGGTGGCACTTTTGGATTGGTTTAGTGTGAAAGTGCACAGTTTAATAAAGGTGATGGGTATTGGTATAATATTGAAAACAACTAGCACGTAACAACTGGTTAGAAGAGATAGCGACCGCCCGTGAGCGAGGCAGTTAGCCTTGGGCAGTGGTGTAGGTAGCATCTACGCTAGCTGAGAAGGAATGTTTAGGAACAAGAAAGAATAAACAGCTTTGATAAAGAAACCAACGCATCCTGACTCCTTCTTCTGGCACGGGGCTTGGGAAAAAGGACTTCATCCGCAATCTCGGAAGGCTATCAGCCCGAGATCCGAGAGGGGACAACTGAAGGATGAAATACCATTTGGGGCTTTTGAGTCTACCTTTGAAATGTTTTCTGAATTTTTTTCTGGGTTTTTTTCTGAAATGTTTTCTGTTAACTTCTCCTTGCCTCTGTAAACTCTTAGTATTTCCCTCAAGTCAGCTCTGATTTTCATTTGTATTATCACAGAATTGAGTCAGCTCATTCAAACTTTGGAAAAACTACACAGTCAATAAGAAAAAAAATCAAACTGGTAATATTTTTCTTTTAGTTTACGGAACTGTATATATTCTGGAAAAAATGTGAGGAACTCCAGATTTTTTGACAGAAAGACAGCCTAGCTGTGACACAACCAAATAGAGAAGGGCAGAGGATAAACAAGGTGAGGATGATAACTCCAACAGTCCAGCCATAACATACAAATTCATCCTAAACTTGACTGAATGAGAGGAGAAAGATTAAAAGAAAAAAGAAAAGAAAAAGAAAAATGAAAACGTTTAAAGGTATTTTGCACTAGAAAAAGATAAACTAAGAAGAGCAGCTTGAAGATGCATAAAATAGTTATAACAAAATCTTTATAACTAATTTACATGTAATAAAATTTTCCTAGATGGAAAAGTTGAAGTTTTTAACACGTTCAAGACAAGCTATGGTTTCACTGTGGATAAAAAATTGCACACACCTGAAATAACCCAACTATTTAAGTTTTTGCCAAAAGAAAAATGCATCAAATTCTGGAATAGCTACATTCAATTTATAAAATTATTTGAAGTATTTATTAATTACTGTAAGTGTGTTGGATTCAATTTTTGTTGTGGGGAGGGTTTTCTGTTGTTGTTGGTTGGTTGTGGTTTTTTTCTTGTTTTATTTTGATTTATTTTTAATATTAACACAGACTTATTTTGTGTAGGGGAAAAAAATCAAGATGAATAAAATCATGAGTTCTGGAAATTCAAATTTTTTCCTCCATTCATGCTCTTTACCCCTCTCTGAAACCTGACACTCTTTGCCATGAAAACAAATGTGTTTGGGGCTTTTAATAGGCTTCAAATATAAATATATGAATATCATCTAGCTAAGCTGGGATCTGAAGGTTTTCACAGTTTCTAGGATGTGAAAGGCCATAGACAATTGCTAGTCCAACAACGAACCAAACTCTTAGGGAGAGAAGTTTATGGTCTTCACACTTTTCAAGACCTATAACTTTGTCACAACCTGATGAATCTCATCTTAAAAACTTTGAAAACTCCAGGTAAAGAACTTAAAAGTAGGATCATTGCTTAGTAACTAAATTTAATTATAAAAGAAAAGAATTAAAATTTAAAAAGAACAAAAAACAAACAAAAACCTGAACCCCAAACAACTTGTTTAACAGATGGCTCTACTAATTTGAAAGTTAAGAGCATACGGTATCTCTCAACTGCCCCTCATTAGAAAAGACAGTCCTCTTTGTAGACCCAAATCTCACACCAGCCTACTCAGACCTGCTGTTCTCACATATATTACTGTAAATTATTTACATCAGATAAGAAAAATAATGAAAACAGGACTGTTTAAAAATCTCATTTATTTACTGGAAAGACTGAATTTCCAAAACCTCTCAGAATCCTACAACTTGTCTTCCAGCACCTGAGTGATGGTCAGACCTCCAAAAGAAATTTAGAATTGACCAATCCTTCTAATTCTCATTTTGAACTAGAGGCCACACAGGGATCTTGTACCTCTGAGCCATTCCATAGGAGTCGTACTGATATCACCTAATTTAACTGTTTGTAGCACAGATACCTATGAGCCAATCACACTACGTTTCTTCCATGCACAGTCACAACAGAAGGATCCCTCTAAGTGCACAACTTAGCTGGATTGTTTTAGATTACTTCAGGACGCTAAGAACTGTACCCAGGAAGTACCTATTCTCCACGTTGACCCATCCCACAGACTAGTGTGACAGGCTCAGTTGTAAATATTTACACTGCAGACATGGAAAGTTAGGTGGCTGGGCATCAGTTGGCTGGTGGTAAGCAATCTTTTTCATTTGCATCACTTTTCTTTCTTGAATTTTATTTCTCTTTGGTTTTTTTTCTTCTTTTTCACTACAAATTAGTAGCAACAGTACGAGTAGTAGTATTACTACGGCTACTATTATAATATTTTTAAACTGTTCTTATCTCAACTCATGAGTTTTCTCACTCTAACCCTTCCAATTCTCTTTACTTCATCCTTCTGGAAGCATCTGTGTGGTGCTTAGTTGTTGAGGTTTAAACCACAACAGGTGAATGTTCACATATATACATTTTTTGTCTTCCAGCAAGTATGCTGGAAGGTTTTTCTAGTGATATTTACCTTTCTACTTTTCCTGTTTTGAAGCATGTTTTACCATGAGCTAAAGTACAGGCTGTCTGTCTAAGGGACTTTTATCCTGTCTTGTTCTACACTCAGCTCCTGTACTGACAGAGTGCAGCCAACACATCACTACATCTGACCATAGGAGAAGAAGTGAGCAGGTTGATGTATTTTCAGTGAGGCTTTTTTCTTTCATAATATACATTTTGTCCACACAAAGCTCTTATATGGAAAGACATGTTTCAGTTAATAACATCAAAATACAAATTCTTAGGGTATATCAGAATGTTGGTCATTTCACGTTTAATAGACTGGTTCAGGGTGCAAATAATCTGTCTAAAAAATTAAATCAGGCATTAATCATTTATTTATTTAATGACAGACATTTGAAGTGCTTTCGCTGTCAAAATGGTGTCCTTTAGTAAACAAATATGTTGTATATATAGGCATATAAATCATTAATGCTACTAGTGTATGCTGCTAGGAGTCAAAACAATGGCAGAAGGAAAGAAAATATGAGTTGCAGCAGAGATTAACCTGAGGAAGCTGGAATGATCCAGTTGTGCTTTTAACTGCAGAGGGATGGGGAAACACTGAGTTACTGATCAAGTGATAAGGCTGGAGACAGAATTTATAGGATGAAAATCACCAATGTATAGAAAGCGCAACCATGATAAGGACATAAAAGGCATTACACCAGGAATTTTTAAAAGTTCAGCTAAATCAGTATTATTTTTCCCCCAGAAGCAGCCCAAAACAATTACTATGGAAAATGAGAACAAGCCTAATATTTCCATTGAATATTCCCTTAGTTTTCAACATTTTATACTGATTGAGATTTATACTGCATGAGAATGAAATGGCTTATGCAATCCATAACCTGCAGATGACTTCTTTTATGAAAGTATCCAACCTTCACTTGTATCCATTTTAGCTTTGACAGCCACAGTTTCCCTTAGTTTTTCCCACTAAGTCTGCCACTATCAGAAGAAATGTCATTTTCAGAAAACAAAAACAAAACCCAACCCAACTCAAACAAACAAACAAAATATTCTAACCAAACTTGTAGCAGTCAAATGCTGGCTTCAACTCATAGTTTCTGGTTCTACTACAGAAATAAGGAGTAGACAGCTGATTCCTCCTCACATTTTCATGCCACTGATAATTTTGTGGTTACCCATCATAGTCTGTTCAGTTGCCCATTTTCCAGAATCAAGAGCTGTAACTTTGAAGTTGTGTTTAAGGAAGTCATTCCGTACATCTGATCATCCTTTACACCCTTCTGTGAAATCTTTTCCCATTCTGCTCTGTCTGTGTTGAGAAGAAGGGATCATCACTGCACAGTGTATGAAAGGTACTAATACACAGTGTAATTGCATTATATGTAGAGATAATATACTACCAGGTAATACATACTATTATATAATTTGTATTATTAAAGAGATATTAAGCTTTAAGGTCTACAATGTTTATAGAATAATTCTTGGTCCTTTAGAGATAAAATTTCATTCATGTGTTGCTCCTCATAACAGATTAATAGCAGAGACTATCATAAATTATTGTATGAACATTGGTAGAAATGAATGTATGAAGTAAAATCTTTTTCTATGAGTGTATATTTTACTTTAATAGAAAAGCCAGCACCAAGAATGTTTAAAATATTTTTACAGCTTGATTGTGCTTACTTAGAATGAATGAAGAACTAAAATAAGTTTAAATTTGAGCTACAATGAGTAATCATGAATATAATCATGCAATATTGTATCTTAAGATGATGCTGAGAGAAAAAACAGGACAACAAAAATTAATAGGGGACAATGAAGTAACAGAAAGTTCACTTTACCTAGTAAGAGTGTAACAAAATTCTTACAGTGAATAGAATTCAGCATACACTGTTAATTCTTACTCTATTCTTCATAATCTCTATGCTTTGTGTACTACTCTTATGATGTTATTTTGTTTTATTTATGATTCTATATTTTCTCTTTTTTTCTTTTTGGTTCTCAGCTGGATGTTTTTCATTTGATTCTCTTTCCTGCATCTCTGTTTATATTCATACCACAGATCTCACCTCTTCAAATACTGTGTTTTGAATAACATATTAGATACCTCTGCACCCATTTGTGTATTGATACCTTAGAATCCTTTTACATATTTACACCTCTCCCAAGTGCATTCCATTTTTGTAATGCTTCGACCTTTACTAACTTATGTGCTCTTCCATTCTCATTTTGTCTTTAGCAAGTTTTCTCTCCTCTTTTCTACTCTGGATATGTAATACACTTTTTACTCCCCAATCATTTGTTATTCAACTAATTTTCTAATGAGAAAATTTTCATCAGAACTGATATTAATTTGGTTCGAGCCATTTTAAAATTTCAGTATTTGTTGTACTAATCTTTCTCTCCTAGCACAAGATTCTCTTATTTACAAATGTATGAAAAGTGTAAGCAAGGAACAACCAGAAGAATGTAAACAGTTTTGGGTCTCTGCCACATCAAAATGTGCTGTAAAAAATCATAATCAAAAAAGTGTTGTCAAAAATCCATAAAAATGAAGGAAAGAAGGTTTTTTTTATTATTATTATTTTACTGCATTTTTACTGAATGTGTGAAGAATCCTGACATTCCACAAAGATAAGAGGCTCATGTGACAAGTTTCACTTGATAATGGATGTAGACCAAAGAAGATGAAAACAGATCCAAAAAGAAAAATGTATTTATTAAGAAATTTAAAATAAATGAATGTTTTATGATTTGCTCTGGTAAAAGTGAAGAAACTTTATAACGAATGCAAGTTGGTCCAAAAAATTCAACATTTACTAGTATCTCTTTGCTGTACTGAAATTAACAGCAACAGACAGTAGAGTCAGTGCCTGTAAAAAGCTAAGGAATATTGCTAATTAAAGCAATTCAAACTGCTTTTACACTGGTCACTCTGCATAAGTGGTCTCAACCACACAGTGGATCATGAAAAATTTATACGGATGTCTTGTTTTGAGGCCAAACATATCCTTAACTGTAACTACAGAAAGCAAGAGCAAAAAGTAGTTTAGAGATGAAGTATAAATTAACATACTGAAAAAATTACTAGATTTACATGAAAGAAAAAGTTTTTAGGCTGTTGTTGTTATACTCTACAGGCAAATGATGAAAGTAAAATCTTGCTTAGCATTGTTTTCCAATATATTTATGTTAATTTGCAAGTCTTCTCAGATACTACAAGGGAATAGCCTTTATCTAGGCCGTATTTATTGCACAAAATTATTCATTCAAAGAGATAGTACTTTGAAATGCAGGCCTGAAAAAAAGAATTAAAAAAAAGATGTGTCATAAGATAATACCTTCATAAGTAGGAGTATATGTTCTTTTAAAGCAGTATCCTTTCTCCAGCGTGACCAGTTGCAGATGCTTCAGGAAAGAGTGTAAGGAAAAGAGCCTGTGGTTTTCTTTACTCTTGTACCAGATCCATATCTAAAGGGTGTGCCTGGACCATCTTTGTATGGTCAGGAGTAATACTCAAGGTCATTGTGGTTGATCACGGTTAAGCCATGAATTGTTTGACTCCTGCTGTTTTTAAAGGTCATCTTAACTTTGTTGCTTCACTCATGTATAGACCTAATTTCCTCCACTGTGACTTTCAAAGACACAAAACTTTCTTCTGAAAGTTTTTACCTGTATTCAGCCTTCACTCTACGTCAAGTAGTTTACTTGATTGCTTAATCTGGGAAATTTTCTTGGTTTTGTTCTGTAATATTTAATGGAATGAAAAATAAATTGGCAGATTGCACAGGGAACATGCCACTTTTCTGTATAAACTCTATAACCATCAGAAGGACGTTGTTTATTACATCTCCCCCGAGCTGTCACCATCTTCTTATTGTTTCTTCTAACAGTATCTTCCTCTTGTCCTTACCACAACAGTTTGTTTCCGATGTTGTTCCACTTACGTTTTCAAGATACTAAAACCATCTGGATTTGGGATATTCTAGCAGTCTCAGACATATAAACAATTTATGGAGAGTCCCTCATCTCATTTATGATTTTTAGAAACGCATTTAAACAATATACTGCAAAACTGTGCATAACAGCTGTATAAATTTTATTATACATGGATAAAACTCTGTTAGCATCTGAAAAATTACATAATCAGTTGCCTCACGAAAAGCAAAATGTACCATTCTTTACCAACACTAGTGAGTTAAACATGGAGAGTTTTTCAGCTTATTACTTTAAGAAGAATGACTCCTAAAATTTATGAGGAAAAAAAATATTGGAATCTTGAAGGACAATAGAATTTTGATACATCCACAATTTTTTCTTCAGTTGACCTATTTTCAAAGCATTTTTTTAACTGTTACATTGCTTATTATATTGTTTTGATTTCATGCAATAGATCTAGAATTTCATTTATATATATGGATAAATATATATGTGACTATATAGAGGCATGGAAGTACACGTTGTGTGTGTGTGTGCATAGCATCTCTATCTATAACACTGTGTATGTCCATGTCTGTGTCTATGTTTATGTAAAACTTCCTTTTGACCTTTGTTTCATCCACTGAATCCCCTGCAATTACACATGGAAAACAAAGACTCCCTGATGACCATCACAGAAGATGGGAGTAATGGTGTCAGACACAGAGATGAGAACAGTTTGGCTTTGTTGCTGGATGGGGTCAGACCTACCATGCTGCCAACATTAGAGTGGGCAAAGAAAGTTCTGAAGCAAGGAGTAATCTGCAACCAGCCTCCTGGCAGGAAAAGTCAGCAGCTCTTTCCCTTTCCCCAAAGAAGAACTTTGAAGCACTCATATCTAAAACTAATTCACTAAGTCTTTTTAAAACAGCTCTTATGTAAAATGAGAGAATTAATGTCACAAAAACATTTCCGATTACTGTATTAGTCCACAAAACTTCAATATTAAATATTTCAGTATGGCTGAAAACCAAGAAGAGATTTTTGAGACAAAATATTAGTTAAAAGAAGTGATTTTGGTGCAACACTTACTATTTTAGTGATATGTATACATTGCAGAGGTATAACTGCATCTATAGATACACATATATAAAAATGAAGTTACTTGTGCAAGCTGAAGGTGGAAGAAAGAACTTGTTAATTGCTTGTAGTTAAAAAGGGATTTAT
The DNA here is from genome assembly GCA_910950805.1 of Acrocephalus scirpaceus scirpaceus. NCBI lineage: Eukaryota > Metazoa > Chordata > Aves > Passeriformes > Sylviidae > Acrocephalus > Acrocephalus scirpaceus. Next base: position 64,200,132 of record OU383774.1, on the reverse strand, counting down.
TTTTAATCATGTCACATGCATTCATTTTCCTAGGGTGAATCAAAAGTAATAAAAACCTGCAAAGGCACAAATGAAAAATCAGATTTTAAAAGTAAGCTACCTATACAGCCTAACAGATGGATCATTGTGTCACTGGTAATATTGTGTTGTGTTTTTTTGAAAATGAACATCATATTCTTTTAAAGGCAATTATATTAAAAAAGTATTATTCCTCTGATGATCACACAACAAATGCTGATCTATTTCTTGATCAGTGTTGACACCTGACAATGGAAAGTGAAAATAGAACTGTCTCCCTTGCATATGTTTTACAATTGCTGTATCTCAGACATCAGTAGCACAGAACATTTTGCCCGGATACTTGATACATATGCAGTCTTCTCTGTTTGTCAGTCACTGGTTCTACGGCTGTGTCGCATCCTTTCAGTTCTGTGTTTTTCCTTTCTCACAACACATTCTATGAAACCCTGTGGACATCCTGCAAATTATTGTGCTGCATACACTGAACTTTATCTCAACTCCAGTTAATTAAATCAATAGCAAGCCCTGTGCTTTGTACACGCAATACTGATGGGCTTTGACTGACAGCATCAGCTTTATAAAGCTTCACAGCGTAAGGCTTTGTATGGCAAGTGAGTTCCTTTTCCTTCTCTTCATCACAATTGCTGACATTTTGGCTATATCTAGCGGTTGACATGATTCAGACAGGGCAGTAGCATGGAATTTAATAAGAAAGTAAGAAGGCTTTGCCTATGACTGAAAACCCCTAGTGAGAGCTGTGGTGTGTAAACAGCCTTGCTGCTGGTAACAGGTTGGAAAAATTTTAAATTTAGCAACAAAAACAAAATTATATTTTTTAAATCCCTTAAATGATGTTTTATAAAGAAATTTAGGTGTCTAAAAATGCAGTGTAATAGTGATATTTTTCCTGTAAATATCAGAAATTCATTATTATTGATCCTTGCATAAAACATTCTGTAGATATATTTATATATATGTGTGTATATCTACTCAGACTTGCAAAAGTGAAATAATACACGGATTACATCCATTTCCCAAGAGATGTACTATAGCTATTTTTCCTACACAGAGGAAATTACTTTGAAATATGAAGTTTTTAAATTATTTTCTTTTAATTAAAAAGAAAACACACACACACACACACTTATATATATATTTCAGCTAGAAATAATAGCATGGGAGCAGAAATTAATATGCATATATTATTTTTCCCATACTACACATCTCCTAGGATCTTGAAACAAAGAGAAAAAATTGATACAAGTGCACAAAAGAAAACTCATAATTAAAGTATACTGGTTATGAAGGTCCCATCATCACCCATGGCAGTAACAGAGCTCTCAAAGACTGCATGAAGGAATACTTAAATGGAATCATCTAGATTGAAGAAACAATAGGTATTTTTTCTTCTTAAATATATTATTGTATGTGATACTTCTATTTTTAAAGCTTACAGAAAAAAACCCACTCCTCTTTTCAAAGGAGTGGATCAACAATCTTTAATCAAAGTTTTATGATACTCCCATTAAAAGATCCTATTTTCAGTAGATGATAAATGACACAGTTCAACATTTAACCTCTTATTTTCTTTGTCAGATGCTTTTCTTAGCCTGATTTTATTTGTTCACAGTTTCTGGGAAGATTTCATCCAGAGTAGCCCAGGTTTTCCTCTCAGCAAAAAAAAAAAAAAAAAGAAAGATTGTTGAAATGTAAATAAATTTTAAGTCATCATGACATTTTCTTTGATAACCCCATTTCTCTACACTTTGAAGCAAACAGTTTGTTGACAAACATTTCTGCACTCGTAACTTTTTAAATTATTACTATTTTTGTATTGCAATTTTAAATGATATCACAGTTTATAATGAAAGAGACTTTTTAAAATTTGAAAGTTGAATTTTAAGAAGTCTAGTATTTCTCAAAACATCTTTTTTGGGCTTTTATGGCCATTCTTGTAGCAAAAATAAAGCTATTTCCTTCACAGAGCTTTGGAATATACTGCAAACTTCAGAGATGCAGTTCATTTATGCCTTTTCACAAAACACTTGGTCATGTGTCCCCCAGCCAGGGAAGTGTAGGTGGTGCTAGTCTCTGCATTCTCACAGCACATCTATGTTGTTTCAGGCAAGAAGGACAGAAAGTAAGTGCGTGTTACTCCAGTGAACATGAGACCACAAGGCATTGACCCATAGGCAGCAGGGATGACACAGCTGAAAAAACAAACCTGAAGTCTTCTGGCATACAGAAAGAAGGAATGAGACAAGGAATTTTGAAAACTGTATATTTTCTAAAGTGGGGTCAGAAAGCACAGAAGAAATGATATGAAAGGGTTTGGACAAAGAAATGGTCTCAATATTAAAAAAAAAAAAAAAAACAACAAAAACAAACAAAAAACCAAAACAATTTAGAAGAATGGATTAGCATCACATATGCCAGAAGAAAGGAGATTAATTAAAGCTACCCAAAGCCGCCACATATCCTGCAGATGGACAAATATTTCCCAAAAAAGAGATTGTTCCAAGACTTTCTGCAAAAATGGTGGAAATTTCTTTTTTTTTTGGTGCAGGGAACAAAGAAGGAAGAAAAATTATGTTGAATTAGAAATGAAATGTCTCTGAAAAAGTGACATATTCAGGAAGAAATGTGCCATTCCCATACAGCTCTTCTTAGCCTATTCATACTCAGCAGAACTCCACAGTTCTTTTTAATCCAATTTAATTCAGATGATTAAGTATATTGAAATAGCAACTAAGCTGTAGTAAAAGCAGACTGTCAGTCATATTTTCTCTGTCTCTCTAAGAAAAGCAGGAACTGCCGGGTAAAAGGACAGCACAGAAGTATGTGTGGGAGTTGGAGAGTAGGAGTGCTCGGAGGGGAGATAAAAGGACAGTGGAGGTTGTGCACACAGACTCAGCTGCAGGCACAGGGCCCTGCTCCTGGCAGCACTGACTCTCCAGCTGGGGTATGGTACTGTGAGCTGCAGCAGCTACAAGAAAGCTGTCTGATCCTTTCCTCACAGGAGTCTTCCTCAGGATACCTGAGGACCATAAAACAATACAGGGGAAGACTTACTGTACTGCTTTGGTCCTTATAATGTTTTGTCTTACTGCTGTGCTTACACCTGAAAACGTCCAGTCTGTCACTGCTTAGCTCTTTTCAGGACACAGAAAAACAATTTATTTCAGACAGCTACTTTTTACCCTCACTTAGCTTTATGAAAATCATTAGTAAAATGAGTTCAAATACATTTTCCTAGGGACCTTCTCAAGGAATCTGCTGTCCTCCTTTGTCCAGTAAATACAAAAATTATCAATGTAGTTCTACAGATGAAGCTAATCCATATCTTTTTGTTAATATTCCATTCCTGTGTGCTGGTTCATGGAAACTTAGGCTACACTGCAGCACTGCCTGTGGGCCAGCATCTTGTTCTTTGTGAGTAAAATTCCTGTGATATCTCTGGTAAAAGCCTTTGTCACAGGTGATGGAGGTAAGGGAGTAATGGGAATACAAACCTGCTGCAGTTTGCCTAAAATGCAGAAACATCTGCTTGAGTCATGAGTGGCTTGTTGGCTGAATTCAGCAGGGGAGAATCTGGCAATTAATCTGAAGTGTCACTATATTCAATAGAAATTGTTGTAGAGGACTTCTGGAGTCATAAAAGTAGCTCTGGTGACCAAAGATTGCATATGTTTCTGTGGTTTATTAATTTTTAAAGACTTCACTGCACTCAAGTAGCAAACTTTTTCTAAGAATAAAGTCTGCTCAGTGAATTTCTCCACAAATGGTGACCTACTTTGTGGAAACAGGTATGTCAGGATGGATGTGGAAACTTCTAAGAAGATTCATATATGTACAAACTACAGTTTATGGAAAATAAAAAGTTATTAATTCTTTAAAGGAACAGGATCTGAGATAATAAAATTTATTCTGCTTGGGGCCAATGTTGCCCTTTGGACTAATTGGACTAATTTTCATATACAAATTCAGAAGAAGAATTGCCATTCTTGATGTCTTCCCTTCTGTTTTTCTACCTGTTTGAAAATAGGATTCCACATTGAGATCATCCTTTAGTCCCTGGACAAGTATAAAAGCTTTTAAGTACTATTTCAGGAATATTGCCTAATTTGAAATACAATAAAATTATGAAGTGCAGAAAATAATTCATAGGTTACATATGAGCAGCAGATCTTTCTAAAATTTCAATTTCTCAATTTTTCCACCCTGTTGTGCAGTATGCATCATGTATCTCAATATTGTTATCTGTATCCACCCAGAAGACTGATTAAAAACACACCTTAAAAATTAAAACTGATTTAAAAGGATTTTGGATTAGGCCTTAACAGACTTCCAGATCCCAAATCACTTCAACCCTGCTCCTTTTATTTTATTTTTTTTATATATCTGTACAGATGAAGCTTATCAATTGAACAATCCTGACGATATTCCATTGTTTCAATGGATAAAATATTTATGAGCTAATTTTGTTCTATTTTTATCTCTCAGTGAAAACTTTCAATTCCACCATTCTACTACTGCAAATATATATTTTTTATTCATTTCAGCTCGTCTTCTGACAAAGAAAATTCTAGAAGACTTATAATTTCTCTAACCAGTTAATTTATGTAATCTTACCTTAATGTTGTTGACGCAATAAAAATAAGCTGATATTTCAACTAATTAGAAAGGTCTGTCTACATGGAAAAATAGTAAAAAAACCTTTGAAGACACCAGTATTTATCTCTTTTTGATTGGCCTATTTGTTAGTTTGTTTCTGAAGCACACCATACAAAGTTGTATGCCATTGCGGACAGTATTAAACTTTGGATCTGGAAGAGCAAATATGTTTCAAGGTTTTATTCTGTTTCAGTTATTCTGTGTACTACAGGTAACATATCTATACGTTCAACATACTCCAGAAAAATTCTTCATGCAAAGTACTTATGGAGATTTCTATAAGTTTAAAAGTTGCATTTTAAAGTGAATAATCAAAGGAGGAATTTGTCCAAAACCAACACATACAACAGACACAAACTGTGGTTTAAAACAGGCTTTGGGACCATTATAAGTGACACAGAAAAATACTCATTCAGTGGAAAAATTAGAACATTAAATGCTCAATTTCTCTCACATAGTTACAAGTAAAGAAGTTTCCCCGTTGTTATATTCTTATGTTTTGAATATCTTGAAAGATGTGAACTTATTCCCTTTGTGACGTTACATAATCCCATGTAATATATTTTTCAGAAATGCGGACATGACTTGTTTATAATATAATTATAAGCTAATTTTAAAAGAAACCAAAATCCTATTTTTTTCCTATGGAAATTAACAATTCTTGAAATTGTTTAAAAATGGTACTAATATCTTCTACATTCAGTATTGGTTTTCAAGTTTTCAAGCAATTAAGTTTTCCTTGTAACTATTTAAAAATCTTGTTTCTTTCATTACAATCCTAAATTGAATCATCAATAGCTTAAATTATTAAAGATTTGGGGAAAGCAGAAAGGAAGACTGGATGAGCACTATACCTGAAAGTCTACCAGGTTGGATATGTGAGAGCCATCTAGACTCCTGAACTTAATGCTATTATTGAGGGATCTTTAACAATCAGAAGAGTTTCTGAAACACTGGCCTCCCACTTATATCAACATCATAATTCCAAGAAAAGGAAAAAAAATGTATTCTAACGTCTGGAAACAGGAGTGGTGAACTCTCCACTAAAATTCTGTTCTTCACTGGATAATCAATCATCCTCGGAGGACACAGAAGCAAAGATGGGCAACCCTGGATGTATGGACAGACTGGGGAATGAGAAGCTGGAGAACAGCCGTACAGAAAGGGACCTGGGGGTCCTAGTGGGTGGCAAGCCTAGAGCAGAGACTGAGAATAGACCTCGTTGCAGTATACAGCTTCCTCATGAGGGGAAGGAGAGGGGTAGGAACCAATCTCTTAGCTGTTGTAACCAGTGAGAGGACTTAAGGAAATGGCCTGAAGCTGTGTCAGGGGAGGTTTAGGTTGGATGTCAGGAAAAGGTTCTTCACCCAGAGGAGTCTGGGCACTGGAACAGGCTCACCAGGGAAGTGGTCACGCCCATCAAGCCTGGCAGAGTTCAAGAAGCATTTGGACAATGCTTCCAGGCAAGTGGTGCGATTCTTGGAGTGTCCTGAGCAAGGCCACAAGCTGGACTTAAAGATCCTCTTCCAACTTAGGATATTTTATAATTCTGTGGTTCCGAGACTGATACAATACATTTTACAGACTTCAAATTCCAGATTCTAATTACAATTTTTTTCTCCTTTCATTTGCAGTTTCCCTTCTACATTTCCCTGTAGGAAATTTGTGTGATATTTAATCAAGATGAAGAGTTCTAACAGACACCTGTAACTGTTTGTGTCTGTCAGTCATGGGGTAACCATGACTGAGCCACATGCTCAGAACTCATCACAAGCACATCGAACATTTAAAGGTGATTAAGAACTTTCAGGTTTTTGAGTATCTGTTTCTCTATTCTGAAGAGGAGTCCATTCAGCCTGATATTTTTTAGTTTCCTGTCTTAATCTTTGTTGCTTCTGTTCAGTGCTGCCAGCAATATAGTGTCTGCTAGGATTCTGCTGCAATAGGGGGCTTTATTTAACAGGGCAGATTCTAAACCTGACATATTCAGCCTCCAAAGAGGCCAGGTTTAGCTAAGTCTAGCATGTCTCTTAAATATTTCATAAGAATAAAATCCCCCATGTAACAGGAGCTCTACATTTGTTCAAAGAGTAAATTTTTCAGCTTCTACCAAGAAATCCAAGAGAAGCAGGGATTATGCATTTTACCTTCTGAAACCAGCAGGATTAGTAGAAGTCTTCTTATGTTTTGTTTCTTGAATTTCAGTATCTTACCAATACATAATTTAATTTTTTTTTCATTTTCTTACTTGCTTTTTACTTATTCTCCTCCTAACACCTGTCCCTCCTTTTGGCAGAAAAAATATTCTTATCTTTAATAAGATTTAAACTTTTTTTTTTATTTTATTTTATTTTATTTTATTTTATTTTATTTTATTTTATTTTATTTTATTTTATTTTATTTTATTTTATTTTATTTTATTTTATTGTTCTTATTTTCTTTTTATAAGCATTTGAAGACTCAATGTCTTTTTGTTTGTCTTGTTTCATTTGGACTTCCCTCTGGTCTGATTAGAGGCAAAGAAAAGTTTTTATGACAATACTTTCTAGATAAATAAAGAAGGGATTAATTATTTAACCATTAAACAAATAAAGTATATCATTGAGATATCATGTGCATAACAAAAACCCTGTTTCATACTGATAGCTTTTCAAGCTTAAAATTTCCTTTTTAAATTACGAAACTGTTTTTGAGAACAGTTCCTCAAGTTATGCATTCACAAATTTATACTTGTTAATTCTTATCTCCCCCATACTATATCGAAGGTACATATGATGGGAAAGTTTGGGACCAGCTATCCTGAGAAAATCTGAGAATGCACTAATTTGCAATTTTTAAAAAGTGCAAAAAACCCCAAAATATAAAAATTATGTCCCCTAAACTTTAATTGATAATTTTGAGGGTTTTCCTTGTTTTGGAGCAACAGCAAATGTATATAGACATACTTTTATATACTTACATGATTTAGAATCACTACAATTTTGTGCCCATTGTTGATTTGACATGACTTTTTATTGCAGCTCATTGAAGTCTTGATTCTGGAATGCTTCTTTAACTAAAGTAACTGACATGTAGAAGTTCTCATATCAGAGAGGATCAAATCAGAATTTCTTACAGAGAATAGTTATCTATGAGACTCTAGAAGCCTAATATTCAATATTGAATATTGAAGTCTCAATTAATTTCAAGAAGAGTATGACTTTTTTTTTTTTTCTTTTTTTTTTTAACATTATTTCGTGTGTCATCTTAGGAGCTGTGGTGGCTTCCTGAGAGACTTAGAACAAAATATTCCAAATTGCCACACATTTACTTTCTGGAAAAAAGGGTATTCAATATCATTCATACAAATATATAAACTATCAGAGGCCTTAAAATGTGAAGAATTTTTTAAAAATTTATGGTCCTGACACAGCTTTTTAAGCTTCTGTACCATTGTCCACTGATCTTCAAATACATAAGAATCCAGAACTGCTTTAAGACTGAACTCAGTGAACCTTTCTATTCCCTACTAGACTTAAATTAAGTTCCTCATGGTCAGTGATGCTAACTGCTCTTAAATTTTCTATTTTTCATTTGAGTCTTGCTTTCTAATTATATGCAAATTAAGGGTGCCTTACTTTCTGTTTAGAAACTCTCATTTTTACATAATATGATCACATGTCTATTATTTAACAGTTACTCATGATGATATGCAAATGCATAAGCTGTTAAACAATTACGAAGTCATTTTTTAATAGAGTTAATGTTTCTTGCACAATGTGAGACAATGACTAAAAATATCCCTCTTGGAATACACTGTAATTTTCAAGTTTCATGGAAATTATTTCAGATACATTGGTTTCTCTTACTTCAGTTGGGGTTTTTTGTGCTACTTGAGTAATCAAAACTGTCTTATTATAGTCCCATATTCCCCCACTTGCTTGACTTATATTCACAGAGGACCACCTAAGACAAAGGAAGGGAAGTAATTTCTTGAAATCTAGGTATATTTTCTAGTACAGCAGGAATTCTGGACTTGATCTTATGTCAAGCAACAAATTATGCATTTGTCCCAGAAACAAAATTAATTTCCGAAAGTTATTTTTATGTGTTTTAATGTTTTTTTCCTTCAAAGTTATGGAGGATTTTATCACATCAGCACCAACACAGACAGTATTTTTTCATCATCTGAAGCACTCTGTAAGAAAGTATTAATGTATTTTTATTTTAATTTGTCTATTTTAGCTGTTGTCATAAAAACCAAAACCTGATTTCTGACTTCCATATTTTTGAGATTTTTTTTCTTTATTTCATTTTTCTTTTCCAAATTTTTCACTTTGTCAAAAACTAATTGAAATGTTTTCACCTACTTGTATTCTCCAGGTGTCATGTAGTAACAAAACAAACAAACAAACAATAACCTTTCTGCGCTCATCTCAGGTGGCCTTTATTTTCATAACTCTCATATTTCTCTGAAGTAGACCATCCAACCTCTACTTTCTCTGTTGCCTATTAATCTTTTATCACATTCCACTCTACAAACACTGGAGTGGAAGGTAAGCTGTTCCAAAGACAAACATTTCTATTATGAACATCACCACAGGTAGCAGGTTTGTTCATGCTAGGTTTGTTCATGGCATAAACATACTTGATAGATGACATTTCGTTTTATGTAAAATAAATAGATTGATTAATTCATCTGTGTTTTCCCACAATGAAGTATGTTGGATATTTCCTGCCTCAGAGCTGATGTTTTTAGAAATATGTCTGTCACATGACAGCATCTCAAACTCCACATTCTTGTATAAAGCACAACATATATATGCAGATCAAAATCTAAAAAAATCCCATCTTCTGAAAAATATTTCACACAAATGCATAAAAATGCAAAAAAAAGTGACTATTAGAAGTCCTTTATTCATTGCCTGTTTTTCTTAAAATGAAAGTTTGATTTGGTTCTAAATTTACTTTTATTTCAATATAGTTCTATCTCAGATCCCTGCATCATCCAAAATTGACTATCTTTGAACATTATGAAGAAAATCTGTCTAGTAAAAAGATAGAAGCTATAAAACAAGCATAATGCTGTCAGGCTTCAAGATCCATCAACAAATAACGATAAAAACAAACCTTAGAGGCAATTTTTTTAGCAAACCATAACATCTAGTTTCCTTAACTTTATTAAAAGTGATTTTTAATCTCTATGAAATTTGGTTTAATATTATATAAAGTTTTCTATCCTAAAAATAATAATAAAAATCCTATAACAATAAAATTTAAAAATCTTAAATAATACCAAAGAATAATACATGTAAGGGTTTTTTTATGACTTTTTTAACTTTAGCCTAAAGACCTTAAGATCACGTACAATTATTAGAAACAACCAATCAGGAAGTGAAAATGGATACATTTAATAGGGGTTTGTGTATCTCCTTTTGCTAGCTACAGTGAGACTGACATTCCAAATACTTAATAGTTCCCAACAGTTTACAAAAGAAGTCAGTCAAGTTTAACAAATGTCATGATGCCCAGTAACTTATCAGTGTCCTAATAGTTGGTCCAATCAAAATAAAAATGGCTACCTTGGAAAAATTCCCACAGATTTACTGCCGAGCATGGGGTTTCATTGCATGGAATATCGCTTTGGTCACATTGGGTCAGCTCTCCCAGCTGAGTCTCTTCCCAGCTCTTGTGCAACCCCTGGCTACTCATTGACTGGCCAAAGTAGGAAACAGGAAAGACCTTGATGCTGCATAAGCACTGCTCTGTAAAAGCTGAAACATTGCTATCAAAACAGTTTTGGTCATAAATATTAAACACAGTACTATATGGGCTGTCTAATGCCCCGGTCTGCTTCGTGGGTCTAGGGGAAGGTAGTTGTATCTACCCTAGGCATTTCATAGGAGAAACAACAAAATTGTCAGGAGGTTAAAAAAACCCAACTTTTACTTGCAAAATTTGGAGCATTCCAATGGAATAAGTCACTTGGCAAAGTTTAACTTAGAAAACCTTAACTTGTCCAGACACAACAAGGGATTTAACAAGCCATTGATAGGAATTTTTCTTGGTCCAGGTTATAGTGTATTTTGAGAAGAAAAAGTGAAGAGAAGAAAGGGAAAGATAAAGAAAAAGAAAAAGGAGAGAGAAAAGCAGCCACCATCCTAGTATGGTCTCAGCAGCTTTTAAATCCAGGATACTGGAGAGCACCTTGTAGCACAAGCTTATGCTGATTTCAGCACCAAAGTCTCATGCCTGCATTTTACACAGAGCTAGGATGTTCCCAGCTGGCCTCTGCAGCTGACCACCCCCATCCCAGTGGTCAGTGGTCAGTGCTGGCTTTCCAATGCTCACACACATCACAGAGCAGCACCAGAAGGCTCAAGGGTGCCAGGGGGAGCAGAGCATCATCCCACCTATGGCTGAGCTTGCCCTGTTCCCCACCACTTCCAAACTGGTTGTTCTGAACCAGTCTCCTCCAGTGTCCTGCAGACTGTTAAAAGAAAGTGATCTCCATCCCAGCCAGTCAGAAATTTCCCCTTTCAAAATGGATGGCTAGGCAAGTCATTTGGGTCATGGTCACTCAATCTGTTCCTAATCAAAGAATAAGGCTCAAATTTATACTCTGATTATGTAGTGAAATGTTTCATTTAATTAAGTGGTTAAAGAATTCTGCTGTGTTTTTTCTAAACATTGAAGCACTGTCATGAGAAAGTAACTTTTTGTCATAGTATTGCCAGGAGGTAAGTCCAATTTGTTAACCATTCTGCCAATGCTTAAAGGGAGTAAAAGTAATAATATATAATTATAGAAACAGGTTCTAGACAGTTGAAATTATAATATTTTTTTCAGGGGAAAGTCTTTATTTCAATTAATTAAATGCATTTTATACAATATGCGTTCAGAATATTCTGCAACTTTAATGGAAATTTTGCATTAAATTCAAAGGGACTTTTAAGTATAGAAAAATTTAGATGTTTTGGTTTGCTCTTTTTAAAATTATTTGACATCCAGGATTTTATGCATTTGCTTTTTCTTGTCTCTGAACAATCTAGTCCAATCTCTTAATTCAAAATAATTTTCAAATATCAATTAAACACAATTACTTATGTCCATAATTAATTATTAATACATTGTTAAACAGTCATCTTGCAGGCACTAGTAAAATGTGTAATCCTGTGAAGAAATGTGTGCATTTAACAGCCACAACTGCCTAACATTTAATTAAAGGACTAGAAAACTGAGATTTAGGTAATGAGTGAAGAGTCTCTTAATCTGTTTTTGGTTTATGGACCCAGCTTGAATACAGTTTGGGGGGGAAAAGAAAGAAAGCAGTAGATATTAAGACCAAGGTTAAAACATAAATTGCATAAAAACAGATGTTAACCTGGCCTCTTTTCTGGGTTATTTGGGGCAGACACTAGGAAGGAATTAATTGCACCAGAGACAATGGAGTACATAGATGAAATATCAAGTCACATTTTGTGAGAAAATGTGCTAGGGGTTATGGTATTATTGTGATTGGAAAGAGTAAGGATTTGGAGCATATGTCTGTAAAGCAATTTGTGATAAAACTTCCATAGTTTGAACCAAATTCAAAATTTCATTTGATAAGTTTTGATTAATTTACTATAGAGACAGGAATTAAGATTTCTTAATTCAAAACTTTTTTTTAGGAGACAACTCTCTGTATGTATGTTTACAGATTGATTATGCTGAGCAGTAGAAGAGAGATTATGGTAGAAGATTGACCTTGTCTGAATGCCAGATGTCCACCAAGCCACTCAATCACTCCCCCTTCTCAGCTGGACAGGGGAGAGAAAGTAAGATGGAAACCAAATGGTAGATTGAGATAAGGAAGTTTAGTAAAGAAAAAGGAAAATGTTGTGTGTGTGCAAGCAAAGTCAAAAAAAAGAGAGATTTTATTCTATTATCAGCAAGCAACGCCTGGCCACATCCTGGGGAGCAGAGCTTCAGCATTCCTAATGGTTTTTCAGTAGGACAAACATTGTAAATAACAAATGCATACTCCTTCCCCCTTCTTTTCTTAGCTTTTATATCTGAGCTGACATCACATTCTATGGAATACCTCTTTTTTCATTTTGGATCAGTTGTACTAGTCGTGTCCCCTCCCAGGATTCTGCCCACCTCCATCCAACTGGTAGGGTGCAGAATGCTGGAGGGACATCACTGATGCTGTGCCAGTGCTGCTCAGCAGTACCAAGGCACTGGGGGGTTACCCACACCTTTCCTACCAATACAAAGCACAGCACTGTAAGGGCTGCAGTGGTAAAATGAACTCCATCTCAGTCAGATCCAGTACAATTATCCATAACACACAGTCTGTGACATACACTTGATGACTATTTTGATTAATCTCACCAATTTACTTTATTGGTGACAATTTATTTACATTCTTAGAGGAAGAAAACTGCTAATTTTGAACTTAGCCCAGCATGGCACAAACATTTTTCAGATAAGGAAAGGAGTGACTTGCTGGACATGAATCCCCCACATTTTAAAGGCTTGTAATTTCAAGTATTATATGTGGAGAGAGATCACAGAATCACAGGAAAGAAAGAAAAAGATTGATAGGATCATCTGGTGATTGTTTACAGCCAAGTCCCCACTTGAAGGAAAGGTAGTTTAAAACCTTAAATAAGAATGTTCACAACTTTTTCAGTCAAGTTTTAAATATCCTCATGGGTGGAGATTCCACACTTTCTGTGTTCTACTACTTAACAGCTGTTAAGCCTTTGCAGTTAAACATTCAGCTTCCTAATGTTCAGTTTGAATTTCCTTTGTTGTGACTATCTTTTTGACTTTTGTCTTTATGTACTGGTTTTAAGATAGAGTTAATATCTTCACGTTAGTTACTGTAGTGTTACTTTGGATTTGTTCTGAAAACTGTGTTGATAATCCTGGGATATTTTAACTATTGCTGAGTGTTTACAAAACCTCAAGGTTTTTTCTGCTTGTCACCCCACTAGTGAGGAGGCTGGGGGTGCACAAGAAGCTGGGAAGAGACATAGCTGGGACTGCTGACCCCAACTGATCAGAGGGATATTACATACTCTATGGCATCATCCTCAGCAATAATAAACTGAGGGAATCTTCAGAGCTATTTGTCTTATGAAGTAACTATCACATGATGAAGCCCTGTTTTCCTGAGATGACTGAACACTTCCTTACCATTAGGAAGCAGTGAATGAATTCCTTTTTCTGCTTTCCTTGTGTGCATGGCTTTGGCTTTACCGATTAAACCATCTTTATCTCAGGAGTTTTCACTGTTAGTCTTCTGATTCTCTCCCCCTTCTCATGAGTGGGAGGTAACTGACTGGCTGAACTGTGTCTAGTTGCTGGCTGAAGTTAAAGAAAGACAGCTCTTTTTGGTGCACAACCTGGAGCTCAAAAGGTTCAAGATAGTGACAGATTTTAATGGAACTTGCTGGATCATAAGTATGAGCATAAACAGCAGGATGATTTCTACAATTTTCAAACAAGTTGAAGAATACTCATTTAAGATATTTGTTCAACTTCTCTTGAATAACAGGAAAAGGTAAAAAATAAAAATGAAATTTTAAAAACCCCACAAAAAACTAAAACAAGCCTTCAATGAATTTTAAAGCCTTTTAAAGAGCAGAAATTTGATTTAAAATAATACAGAGATGACAATAAGCATAATTACTTCTCTTGTGCTATGTCACCTGGAATTACTTTATATAATAGGTGGGCAGGCAAGCTTGTTAAGCAATTCTGTATATTGAGAATTTAGTTATCAAATCCTCATGTAACCTGATAATCTGGTTTATGACTGTGCAACAAACAGAATACCTTGGAACAATGAATAAAGAAAAATTGACTGGGGATTACCATGTTAATACTATACAATGCCAAACATAATATGGAAGTGGACTTTTTTTCATTAAGTACTAAATACAAATAGAAAAGAAGAGAGAATATTCTGACTGTTTCTGTCTTGTCAAAGAACATGAGATCTATTAGTAAGCTACAAAGTGAGCAGCTGAAGTTTGAATTTCGGTAAAATTACTTTTCTTTATCTTCAGAAATCTGGTTTCATCATAAAGAATTTGGTTTACTTTGTTCATAGTTTTTATTATATTTGAAGCAATAGGTTTAGGGTTTTTTAATTACAAGATATGGAACATTTACAATGTTGTGTTCCTGGCCCTGGAAAAATGACCACTAATATCCTTCTTGTTGAACCTGTGCAAGCAGTTCTTGCACAGGTGTGTAGTAGAAGAAAAGTTACCTCCTACAGCACAGACTCATTGAAATGCTGTGAATATATAAGGCTGACACTTCTGCTTCAAACCAACCCAGAAACTGTTAAGCAGTGCTTTCCTGCCAGGCATCATATGAGGAGAGTAAAATATTTCTATAAGCTTGTGAGGGAGGAATACAAAACTTGCTCTAAATATAAGCAGCATTTTATACAGTTATGAAGCTATAAATGGAGTTAGGCAAAAGGAGAGTGGGGTGGTGGGGAAAGGATGCAATTTTAGGGGTTGTGACAGGGGCTGTGTGTCTCTAATGTGTTTCTGTCAAGAACTAATCAAAAGTGTATACTAGTTATCTGCATAGGTGTTTTCACATTGAGTTTTAAAAAAAGTTAAAATGTTTATGCACAATTTAGCAATTGCTTATCTGGGGATCTAGAGGAGCAGCATGATTCCAATAAGAGGGAATAACTGCTACTTTGCAGTCAGCAATCTCTGTGGCAGTATGCTATCATTGTGTTCCTCATTCCCAGAGGCCCAATCTGCACTGTGCCCTGCTGTAATCAGCAAATGATTCAAACCACCTTAGAAGGGCCATAGCCTTCTTTGTTTTTGATATTGCTTTTCTTCCTCCAAACACAGAAATGTGTTTGGTCCCTGCTGGAAATAACCAGGAATTTAAAGTTCATCAAACTCAAATACTGTGTGTGTGCTAAAAGACTGTGATTCTCTTGAATAGGTTTAGCCTAGTGAATCATGTCCAGTTATCTCTATCACTCTTCCATAAATAGTCTTTTGCTATCTGGTCTGCACACAGATCATCTTGATGTTTTGCTTCACTGCATTAAGTGAAAAACTTCGATAACAGAAAGAGAAATAGACCTTAAAATAGAGACAAATTTCTTTTGCTTCAAACGACTGCATCACAAGGTATATATGTCTGGTGAATGTGAAAGTGGAGAGGAAATAATCTTCCAATCTGCTCCAGATTTCTGGTCTGGATTAAAGTCAAATCACCACTTCTCAAAGTTTTTCACTGCACATCAAAGCACAAGTATTGACCATCTAATTCTTAGCATTGTATGTACTTCCTTTCCTCTCTGTTACAATTTTAGAAAAATTCTTTGTAGATCTCACTGTCCTCAGAAAAAAAAAGTCAGAAATCAGGAACTTCCTGTAGCAGAAATTCCACATCTGTATCTCTATCCTGTGAATTTAGTTCAATACAGAATGTTCACAGACAAAGTTCCAAAGCAGAAAGAGGAAAAAAAAAAAAAATTTCTAGCAAAACAGCTCTTGTAAAAACCCTTCCTCGTTTCCTTCCTTCCTTCCTTCCTTCCTTCCTTCCTTCCTTCCTTCCTTCCTTCCTTCCTTCCTTCCTTCCTTCCTTCCTTCCTTCCTTCCTTCCTTCCTTCCTTCCTTCCTTCCTTCCTTCCTTCCTTCCTTCCTTCCTTCCTTCCTTCCTTCCTTCCTTCCTTCCTTCCTTCCTTCCTTCCTTCCTTCCTTCCCTCACTTTCTTTTTTCCTTGACCTCAAATGTCACATTTGTCAGATGTCATTATTTGTTCCATGAATAATTAAGTTTACCCAAAGAGACAAAATAATTTTGTGTAAAGGACAAAGCAACTCAGTTTTATGTTTGATAGTTGCTGTGTACATAGGCAGTCCCTTAGCATTTTTTACAGCATAAACAAAGAAAAGAGTGACCTTTGAAGAATGTGTCCTCAGTGCTTTGCAGACATTAGTTGAAAATAGAGAGAGGCTAATTCTATTTTTTGCAAAATTTTAAAACATTTTCATAACACGGACACTCAGTAATTCTAAATTCAAAACTGATGAAAGACCTTAGTTTTTATTCCCTTGTAGTAACTATTTTGCCAGTTCTTTACAGATAGGTTTGGAGTTTCTTCTGTATGTCATATTTACACCTGAAGTTAAGTTTATGGAGTTGTATGTGTCAAAAATGTATTTGATATTTAAATGTCAATTCTGTTTTCCTTTACTATATCAGAAATATTTAAATTTAGAGCCTTTGTGACTATGATGGGCTGGCTATGTTCTGCGGACATCTCCATTTTTTCTGCAGCGTTTTAAGACCCATCAGTTGAAATTTACTCATTCAAACTGAAAACTGACTTCATGTCATTTTTGTTTGTTTTGGAGTGTATGCACTATTAAGACAAACTGAAGAATTTTCTTGTAAAAATTTTGGAAGGAGAGAAATCACTTACACACCTCTATTGTTGTATAGAGTACAATTATATCTGAATACTGACATAAACATTCACCTTTTCCATGCTTATTTTTTATCTTTCTTCTGTCTTTCTACTAGTCTCAGCACAGTATTTTTGATTTAATACAGGAAAAAACCACATTTGTTATAACACAGAGGTGTGGTGCTAACCTTACTAAAAGTGGGTGTGAACAAACTGTCATAGAAATATATATAGAAAATATATATAGAAATAAAATAGAATAGAAAATAAATAGAAAATAGCATAGACAATGCACCATTTCAGGATATATATGACAACTGCCCTTGACCCAGGATTTCTTTTTTTTTTCATGATTTCTGCTACACCTATGAAAGTCTTCTTGAAAATATTTGCTGTCAGATTCTTCTGCAGTACACCTGCCTCAACGAGGCAAAAGCATCTTGGGGTAGGAGTTTTCAGGGCTCACTGAAAGAGCTTTAAACTAGATTTGAAGGTGAAAATTTTAAAAAATGAGGTTCTCTACATGTAAGTCTGGTGATGACATGATAATATTTGAGGAATGGTGTGTGAGGTTTTTCAGTCTGACACCTCAGTAAAGGTAGGGGATGGAGATCGATATGGCATTAAACATGCAAAGATTATTGATGTGTTAGAAATCACAGATGCACCTGGGAGTGATCATGTAGGAATTAGAGATTCTTGCCCCCAAAAGGTTAATAGCACAACTGAAGTGCATCTACCCTTTGCACCCAGCATGGACAGCAATGAGAAGTTGGAAGCCATTATATAACAGTAAACAATGATATAGTGGGACATAGAGGGATGACTCGCACAGTTGGAGTTGCTGTAATGGATAGCTGTAGACCCATCAGAAGGCATTGGCAAGGAAGGAGAGACAGTGAGGTAGTCCTCTATGTTAGAGCGTTCTTTGATTGTCTAGAACTTGATGTTTACAGTAGGATTGGGTGTTGGCAAGGATAAAAGGGAAGGTCAACAAAGCAGATATCATGGTGGGAGTCTGGTATAGACCCAACCAGGATGAAGAGGCTGATGAAATATGCTATAAGCAGCTGGGAGAAGATTTTGCTTTTGTGTGAAAATTCAGTTCAGCAGATATCTGCTGGAAATGCAATATATCAGATAGGACACTCTAGGAAGTTCCTAGAGTGTGTGGAAGGTAGATTCCTGACATAGCTGCAGAGTGCTGTGAGATGTCCCACTGGACCTGCATTTATGGACGAAGGCTGGTGGGTGATGTGGTGGTTGGAGACCATCTTGGGCACAGTGATGACAAAATGAAAGAGCTTTCATTTCTCAGAGAAATGAGCAGGGCGGTCAGCAAAACCACCATCTTGGACTTCTGGAGGACAGACTTTGACCTGCTTTGGCCTTGGGATACAGTCCTGAAGGGCAAAGGGATGGCTGGACATTTTTCAAGAAGTGGATCATAGAGGCCACCCCTGTGTGCCAAAAGACAAGGCGCACGATAGAAGACCAGCCTGGCTGATTAGAGGACTTTGACTTGAACTCTGGGGAAAAAAAAAAATGTCTACAAGGATGTGTAGAATTTGCACAGGGGGAAAATTAGAATGGACAAAGCCTAACTAGAAATTAAACTGCTACTGCCATGAAAGACAATAAAAAATGTTTTTGTATATACATTAATAACAAAAAAAAATCTAAGGAAAATCTTTATCCTTTACTTCATTCAGAGGGAAACAAAATCACAAAGGATGAGGAAAAGTCTGAGGTACTTAATGCCTTCTTTGCCTCTGTCTTTAATAGCAATACCAGCTGTTCTCCAGGTATCCATCCACTTGAGCCAGAATACAGGGATGAGGAGCTGAATGAAGCCTCTGTAATACCAAGGTCAAATGGTCAGCAACCTGCTACTGCACTTAGATACTCACAAATCTATGGTGCCAGGTAGAATCTACCCCCATTTATTCAGAAGTCTGACAGAAGTGCTCACAGAGCGACTTTTCATTATTTACCATCAGTCCTGCCTAACAAGGGAGGTTCCAGTTGCCTAAAAGCCAAAAGGTGTCTCAGGGCAGCTGTTATTGCTCCCTAGAACTACCTAAATGAGACTTCTCCTAAATATCAAGTGCTAGGACAAGAGGAATGGCCTGAAGTTGCACTAGGGTAGATTTAGCTTGGATATTAGAAAACATTTTTTCATGGAAAGGATTTTCAAGCATTAGAAGAGGGTGTCCAGGGAAATGCTTGAGTCCCCATCCTTGGAGGTATTTAAAAGAAGTATAGGGACACTTAGGGGCACTTAGGGATATGTTTTACGGGTGGACTTAGCAGTGCTGGGTTACTGGTTACTGGTTGTACTTGATGATCTTAGGGGTCTTTTCCAATCTAAATTATTCTATGATTCTACAAATTTGACCAGTTGCACTGAGGTCAAGGAGGCTGCAGCCTCTGAAACATTGGGTCAGATGTGTTGTTTAGAACCTTTGAAAATCTGTTACATTAGATCTTCATTAATAATACTGGCTTTACTAGAAGTAAAGGCTGATTATTTTGTTATCAGGGATGTAATTCTGGGAATTATCAAGCAAGGAAAATTCATTACCTTACACTGCTCATTTATTTAAGTATATTTGTGTTTTATTGCTTTACAATTATTCATAATAACTTTTAAGTGTTCTGTTGTATATTTTAAAAAAGTAATATAATGTTAATAACTTTAAAGTATAGTACAGCTTTTTGCTATGAGTTTTTTATTAGGAAGGCTTCATTTTGGATATGAATTAAGAAATCGACAGCCCTCTGAAATAAAAAATAAATTATTGTTTTGACAGTTCTGCAAAGTTCGCCTTTTATTTGGCCATGTTATTTTTGTTTTATGGTATATATCTAGGAAGCATGATTATTCCTTTGCCACGTGCTGGCTAATGCAAAGAGAGTCAAACAGGCCCTCATTGAAGGGCAAAGAAGGCTGGTATACGTCTGGGAGCAAGTGAGTGTGCTCAGCTGCAAAAAACTTCTGAAGTGCATCATGTAGCAAACTATACTTGGCTGAAGATAGAACACAAAGTTCTATCTCTAAGGAAAGCTGTCCGATAGTAGATGATAATATCTGCATTTATTTTGCCTTAGTTAAGCATACAGATGTTAGCTTTCAAAACCTGAGCGGGTCACTCTTGTCTGTCTTAAAATCAATGGAAAAAAAGCCCCAATAAAACCAATCCCATTTCATCTGAGGAAACGCAATAAAACATGAATTATTTTTCCTGCTGACTCTGTCCCTTTCAGTGCATTTACAAACGAAGAAACTCAAAGTGTTTAGGAATGATTATGGTGGCTGAAGTTACAGAATGCATGTTCCATTTTCTGGAATTCAAAATGTAGAGGGAAGTCTGGGATTGTAATCCGTGGTTTCAAACACTCTTCCTCATTTTAACTTTGAAAGCCTGATCCCCTGTCAGGGAACCTCTTTGAAAACTTTATAGTGCTCACTTCCGTTTGAGAATTTTTAAGATGTGAACTAGTATACATTTTAAGGTCTGTGGACCTTAAGAGATATGGACCTATTATAGAGTCTAGCAAAAGGCCACCAAGATATTTGAGGGACTGAAGCACCTCTCCAATGAGGAAAAAACTGAGAAAAATGGCACTGTTCAGCCTAGATCACCTCAGGGAAAGCTCATCAATATACATGAATACAAGACGGATTGTTGCAAAGAGAATGGAGCCAGGCTCTTCTAGGTGGTGCCCAGTAACAGGAACCAGAGACAATGAGCATAATCTGAAACATGGAGGGCTCCATCTTAGCATTAGGAAACATATTTTTTAACTTGAGTTGACTGAGCACTGGCACAACTTGCCCAGAGATGTTGTGGTGTTCGTATTGTTGGAGATATTAAAAAAAAAAAAATCTGAACATTGAAATCTGAGCAAGGGACTCTAGGTGGCCCTGTTTGAGTAAGGTGGTTTAACAAGAAATCTCTTTCAGCCTCAATAATTCTGTGAGTCTGTGATATGAAAGGCAGATCTTGACACAAAAATATCATACTGTATAAGAAAACCAAAAATATTACTTCATTCCATGAAGAATTCTATCCTTCTATACAAATTAGAAGTATGCAGAGCATGTAAGCATTACTTTGGAAAGATAGCCTAAGACTGTACCAGAAATCCTGATAAATAATGGTGTAAATAATCCTGATAAATAAATTACTCCAGAAAATTTTTGGTCCGTGTAGTCATTTTTTCCAAGTAAGATGTGGAAGAGGGTGCTAGAAAGGGAGTGTTCTGAACACTGCTATGCCCGTCCCTAACATCTTTTTCCCTCTTGATCTCAGTGTCACAGATGTTTGTGGACACGGACAAAAAATCAAGCAATCAATAGCTTGTGGCATAGCAGTGTCAGTTAAGCTAGAGCTTGTTAATGATTGCTTAAGAATTTACTAAATATAGCACAATGCAGAAACCAGGTAGTGAAAAACACCTAAGAAGTGCTAAGTTCCTCATCTCAGGGAAAATTGCTAAGGGTTTTTTTATGCTTGGTTGATTTTTTTTAAAAGGGCATCTGACACTGTTCAGGGCACCTACCTCTAAATTCATACCACCCAGGTTCAGAAATTTAAGTGGCTTGTCAAAGCTAACAATTCAGTTGCCTTAGGTTTCTGCTCTGTAGCTTCTATCGCCAGTTATAGCTTCCATTTCAACACTTTGTTTTGAGTTAGGTTAACCTTAGCAATGTTGATAGATGCCACATCTCTCATTCAGTGTAAAAAAACCCATCACCCTGTCTACATCCTTTATAGCTGAAACAGTAATGTCTGTTGGCTGTAAAAGGATACACACAGAGCTGGAGTAAGAGTTATCTGTGTTTTCCCATACTTTGCTATAAAGAGAGGCTTACTGAGATCTGGTGATAAACTTAGAGGTGCAGGAGTGACTGGACTAAAGCCCTGTGTGTGAGAAAGAAATAGCAAGATGCAATAAAAAAAAAAACCCACAGAGGGGAACAATATACAGAGGTACACAGACACAAAAATATTGTTTTCAGTGTCATTTCAACATAGAGCTTTTTGAGCTAAGTGTTAGAACTATGTGGAAAAGGGCTAGAAATTGTGAGAAAGGAAAATGTAAAGAACAGTGGCATTTTGTTTTCTCATTGATTCTAGCCTTTTGTGACCTTGTCTTCAGAGAAAGAAGATGTTGTGCATTCCTTTAATAATGTTGGGACATCTCACTCAGCAATATAGTCCAAAATACTGCTACTATTATCTCTGGCTAATCACTTAAATTTGAAAACTACTTTGAGGTAAGTTGGAGATGGAGTTGCCGTTTTTCTCTTTTTCATAACATTCTTAACATCTGAGACTATAGGATTAAAAAACCACTTAATTCTATCACAACAAGCTGATATCCCACTTTCTCATTAAGACACTGAAAAGAAGACACCTGATGGCCAAGTTTTTTTAATGTAAGAGATATTGTTTTATAGCAGATGTTTCAGGTAAATTGAATTGTCTCAATATGGTTGCATCTCTATTTTACCATAAACGGGAAAAAAACAAGACTGAAAATTAATGAATATTCTCTTTCCCTGTTTTTATATTTTATTTTTTTCTATTAAAAAAGAAGAAAATATTAAGAAATACTATTAAATGCTTGCCACACTTCATTCAGATTATGACAAAGTCAGATCAAAACATTGTAATTCTTGCATTGATTTTAGTGGGATTTGGATCAAAATTTTCTTCTGAATGAAACAAATAAGTAACTTGAAGTAAAAAAAAAAAAAAATCAATCCTCTATGAAACATTCTTAGAGATGAAACCAAATGTGGGACTAACTGTCTATGAAACAAACTGAACAATGGAAATGTGATTCTAAAACTCTTTGAAAATAAATAATAAATAGATATTTTATCTTGGTGGGAAATAGAGAAGTAGTATGAGGTTTATTATTAATAAAGGCAATACACAACTACTAAAGATGCATTGGAAGCAGTCACATAAATACCAAACCCATGAAAAATTATTCACTATGATTTGGAAAAGAGCACAGACACAGGACAGAAAGATTTAAGTAACTTCTACTAAAATCACGTCAGCATTTCTATATTTTCCAAAATCACATTAACTTTTTAAAGCTTTGGTTCCTTTTCCTGTTATTTTGAAAGCTTTCTTTAGAAAATCTTTTTTTCCAAACAAATACATTATGCAAACATCCAGTTCCCATGAAAATATTCTTGTTAAAAATCTTTCATAAATAATATTTAATTTTTGTGACTTAATTCTTTCTTGAGAGGCACAAACAAACATTCTGACCTGCTACGGTCACAGTTGTTTTACTGACCTGTTTTTCTTGTCTCCTTTCTTTTCCAGAGGTGCCACTGGCAAATCACTGCTGCTTAGTGTGCTGAAGAAAAGCTGGCTTTCTCACCATGTGTTGCTCACAGTGGTAAAGTGTGCATTAGACAGCAATTTCTTCCATCTATTACAGTATCAATGGCATTTCTCAGACAGGGAAGGTAAAAATCCCTTTATTTTGATATTTTCCTCACTAAGCTTAACATCCAGAATCACTCTTATTTTTATGAGAGTGAATTGAAAACAACTTGGGAATTAATGTGAACATATATTAGAGTGGGAGGAATGTCAGTTTCTGAGTTAAGTGTATCAGGTGATATATGTCAATTATGGAAAGCATTTTCTTCAGGGAAAAGGAAGAGCTGTATCAGTAGTGATACAGACTGAAGCTGAAGCAGTCCATGTAGAAAATCTCTTTGCTTGGTGGTGTTGGATTAATATTATACATGTGTATGTACATGGCGATGATGTTCGTCATTTCTTTGGAATAAAAATGTGGAAGATAAGCATCTAAATTTTTTGGAGGTTAAGTATAGCAATAACTAGGTTTTTGAAGGTAACTGCTGTTTTTTCTCATTTTCTGTCTTTTTTCTTTCTTTTTAATAGTTCTGAAACACAGGAAGAACTGGAACTTCAAACATATCTGCTGTATTATCTAATCCCAAAACTAAGCTTAGGTTGGAAAATAATGAGCATTTTTTGGGTCAGATTTCACGTGATGTCTCTGAGTGTGATGTCAAAATGCCTCTGCAGTTCCTCTCATCCTAATGCTGAATTCAGAAACATGTTCAATCAACACAGTCACATGTCCCTCTCTCCTTAAGGAGATTCCTGGTGAAAGTACCATCCCCTGACTCTTATCTTAGATGAGGGCATGCCAGCAATAATTCCAGGGGTCAAGCAGGCATGTGCTGTGGTTTAATCCATCAGACTGCTAAACACAGAGCCATTTGCTTATTCTCCTCCAGTGAGGCACAGTGGGCAGAATTAAAAAAAAAAAAAATTAAGAAAAAAAAATTAAAAAAGGTGATGCTTTTATAGGTTGAGATAAAGACACTTTAAGGATGCAAAAAGAAGACAAAATAATTATAATGGCAAAAGAATACACACACTGAGTGATACATAATCCAATTTGCCACCACCCACTGACTAAGCAGAGTGCTACCACCCCCTGGCCAACTCCCTGCAGTTTTATTGTTCAGCATGACTTTCTATGCTCTGGGATATTCTTTTGGATCGGCTGTCCTGGCTATGTTCCCTCACAAATTCTTGTGCATTCTGAGCCCTCTTGTTGGCAGGGCAGCCTAAGAAGCTGAAAAGCCTTGATTTAGTGAAAGCACTGCTCAGCAACAACTAAAACATCAGTGTTTGTTATCAATAATTATTATCATAAATCCAAAACACAGGACTATACCAGCTGCTAGGAAAATTAACCCTAATCAAGTCCAAACCACGACATCTTGCATGTTGCCTACTACTTCTTTCCTATGTCCCTCATGTTTAGCAAAATGTCATTCAGATTCACTTATCCATGAATAAGAAAGCAGTGCTCTTGATCTCACTGGAGCCTCAGAAAAATACTAATATGTCACTAATGGATTTTTCTTGTTACCAGTTCAGATTTCCTTCGTCAACAGTACTTCAGCATCTGAATGCACATCCATTAGCCACCTTGAATTCCTGTTAAGAGTTGTGTATTCCATTAACCCACAAAACATTCTCCTCTCTACTCTGAACAAATGTTATTAAACAGAGTTGTAAGAAAAGTGCCTCTAGTACACTGACCATGTAACAGAGTGTGCACCTTTTGCACTTCTTATCTTCACAGTGGTTTTATGATATGGAGAAAACACAAACCACAAATCTTTTGGTTTGCCATCAGTAAAATCTGAGGGCACCCTTGACTGAAAAGTAAGCAATAAGAAATTCTATCTACACGAAAGGATAAGGGGTATTGTGCCAAAGGTCTTTCAGATTCTTTCAGTAGGTAAATTAATTGAACAAGGGTGAGAGATTTTTGTAAATGTGTATCCATAAGTGGGTGACTGCTAAACCTTTTCATTTAGGAAATAGAGCCTCATGAGGAGCTTGCAGAAGACCTTCAAATCATGGGTGAGTATTCCTAGTGTTATGTGACTGATGAACCAAAAAGATTGTGTGATTCCTTCATTAACATTGCAGTGAACACAGCTTAGTATGTTTCCAAATAAGCTGGCAATGCTTGTAGTCCAGCTAGAATATTCCATATTTACAGATACGTACCAAGCTGGGCTACCCACTCATATCCTGGGTGTTGGCAGCTGGGGCTGCAGGGCTGTCTCTGTGAGGAGCTGCCAGGGCTGCCCTCTGCCACACACAGATGGTTCCTGCAGCTCCAAGTGACTTGCTGGAGGGCATGGCCGAGCCCTGCAGCCAAGGCAGTGGCTCCTTGGGGAAAATGTATTTAAGAAAGGGCAGAAAACTCTTTGAGAAAGAAGAGGCAGAATTGTCAGGGGTGAAGCTGAGTTTTGGAAGGAACAGTATTGAGGGGGAAGGTGGTTTTAATTTTGTAATTGCTTTTCACTGTCTGTCTCTTATTAATTGTCAAGAAATGAAGTTCATCTTTCCCAGATTGAGTCAGTTTTGCCCATGACAGTGATGATTGTAGGTGATCTCCCTGCCCTTATCTCAACCCATGAACTTTTTCATGTTATTTTCTCCCCTTCTGTAGCCAGCTGAGGAAGGAGAGTGAAACAGTGCCTGGGTGGACATCTAGAAGTCACACAAGGTCAACCCACAACACATTCCACCAAACAGAAGAAAAATGAACAAATCATGTTTATTGTTTTAAGAAAGTTTATAGAGACATGAAAAGTAGCAAGTGTAATAAATGCAGGAACAAAAAGCTGTCATTGTTCTTCATTTACACTTTTTTTTTTTAAAGAATAAACTGGAATAGAAGGTGCCATTTTCTCTGCAAGTGATAATGGTCTTACATGGATTCTAATTATTTTGCTTGTTTATAGGTATTTACTTCCCTTGCCATTTATAAGATACTGCAGCAGTCATTTCAGTTCCCTTTGGTTTTTCCTACTGCAATATGAGTGTATTTGGTTTGTGCAGCCAGGTTTTGTCAGTGGAGGCACTGCAACAGTGTCTTCTGTGAGGAACTGCTAGATGTTTCTCCTGTCTGCAGTAAAGTCAATTCTGGCCAGCTCCAAGATAGACCTGCTGCTGGTCAAGGCCAAGCCTGTTAACAGCGACAGTAGTACCTCTGGTGATGCCTTAGCTTTTATATTTTCAGATTCTGTGTGTGCTGCCTCATATCAGGAACTGTACTGTGCTCCCTCTACCGAGCAGGTAGACAAAACAAATCCATTTCTGATGGAAGACCAAGGACAACTTTCAGGCCAGGAACGCAAACAACGATGGACTGAGGGGTGGGACGGGAAGGATGGGACCTCATGGCCTGGAGCTGTGGTTGGACAGTTGGACCCTGGTATGCAGATGGACCTAGACCTATAAAATGGCAAAATCTCGTGACTCGGTGTGGCCATCTTTGCCACCACTTGCAGACCACCCTGGGTGCAGCCTTGCGTAGGCTTCTGTAATGCCCAGGGTGGATTTTGGGGACCTTTTAATAAATCCTAATTTTACTCTTTAGTTTTGCCTAGCCTCTGTTTCAGGTCAGCCCTCACAAGGCAACACTGGGATAACAGATTTAAGAAGGAAACTAAGCCCTGCAGTTGTAGCCAGAGGGAGGAGTAAGAATGTAGAAAGCCACCTTTCAGACACTCAGGTCAGGCAGGATGGCAGGGCAGGAGGTGCTCCAGGTGTTGAACCTGAGATTCCTCCGCAGCCCGTGCTGCAGACCATGGTGAGGCAGCTGTGCCCCTGCAGCCCATGGAGGTTCATGATGCAGCAGAGATCCACCTGCTGCCCATGGAGGACCTCAGGCCAGAGCAGGTGGGGACCTGAAGGAGGATGTGACACTGTGGGAAGCCCACACTGAAGCAGATATCTGGCCAGAGCTGTGCACTTTTGAAGAGAGTCTATATCACTGGAAGGACACGTGATCCTGCAGAGGATCCACTCTGGAGCACAGGAAGAGAGAGGATTCCTCCCCCAGGGGAAAGAGGATTGGCACAGACCTCATGCAATGAACTGACTGCAGCCCCCATTGCCCATTCCTCTGTCTTGGGGGCGAGGAGGTAGAGAAAATTGGAAGTTAGGCATCGGAAGAAGGGCAGGATGGAGAAAAGGTGTTTTTAAGAATTTTTTTTCCTTCTCTTACTACTATCCTACTCTGATTTGATTGGTAATAAATTAAAGAAATTTTCCCCGAATAGAGTGTGTTGTGCCCATGATGGTGATTGGTGAGAGATCCGCCCCTTGTCTGTCTCAACCCTTTTGCTGTATTTCTCTCCCCTGTCCAGATGAGGGGCCTGATAGAGCAGTGTGTTGGCTGCCTGACATCCAGCCAGGGTCAGCCCACCACAACCATTTTTCTGTTTCTTTCCCATCATTCCTTCTACTTAATAAGGAATAAAAAGAAAGAAAAGTATACATGTATGATTAAAGTCCAAAAGATTATGAAGAGAGGAAAACAGCAATTCTGTATTTGATTCTCCATGCTGGATAGGTGGTAGATGTGAAAACACTGCTGTTTATGTCAAAACATTAGCAATGAAAGACTTGCAAAGACGACATCAGAGTAGTGATATGCCACAAAGGCACTTCAGTCTCAAAAAAGACACCAAAAGAACCATTCAAGGATTAAAGACATTTTGAATATAAACAAGTTTATTACTGAAGTATCAATTATTGCATGCATCAAAACAACTAAATAAGGGTTACATTACAAATGGTAACATCAAAGCAAAAGATAACTCTAATTTTGGTTGAATACTAGCATGAAAAACTTTTTAATGGAGTCTGTTTATCAGTTCCTGTGTTTTCTTCTAAGAAGCTTCTTCATCCCCTGTGGTAATAGCTGCTGAGTGTCATGAACATTTTGAGTGATGTCTTATTCAAGATGGAGAAAAAAGGTTTGCACAGAACCATACCCCTCTGTAAAATGAAAAATTGTTTTTAATTATAAGATTTGTAGTACAATGCATCTGTATGTAAACAGTAAATATGTATGTGCCTGTGTATACATATTTGCATATACATAGCCAATGTGTCCATGCACAAATTTTAATACTAAAATCTTTATACTTTGAAGACAAAGAAGAAGGTAGGGTGCTTGCTCGCTTCAAAAATGAACAATCTGTAAACCAGATTGGAAATCCCTTTATCAGATACCTTTACCATGCACATAACCCATCCCATTAATCTCAGCAGAGATGCCTGTGTCTGTAACTGTACTCCAAGTGAGTCAAGACCTGGCTGCTTGGCATTAGGCATGCACTTGTCATGTCATCTGTGTTACACTTTATAGGAGAGGGAATGTAGTTTGACCTTTATTTCCTTAGTCTTTGAGAATAAATTAACATTAAATTTAAAAGATAAATGGCATTGCCAGTATAGGCTGAAAAGATTTTTCATCTATGTCGACTTGATAAGTATTATTTGTGCATAATACTAGCACATAAACTCATACAAGTCTTTCTTCCTTTCCATATTCAGACTAGATTCTAAATAATGTGATTAAAATACATTCTGTGGAAAAAATGCCTTCATTTAAACCAAAATAAAATTAATACTGATCAATGAACACATATCTGATAGTCAAAAGAAAAAAAAGGAACAAAGGGCAACATCAATTAACAAGCATAAGTTGTCAGTTTATTGGATTTTCTTTCTCCCAGCTCCAATTGTTGTTGCTCATAAGAAGCCCCTAGACCATATAAAAGTTTACCAGTAAACTTCACTGGTTTTCTTTTCTAAGACTGACTTATTTATTTCACTGATCATGCCTGGTCCCATGGGAATTTGCATCCTAAATGTCAAAAGGGTACCATATGCAGTGACATCTGCGTTAGAGACATCCATATTTTAGAGGTTAAAGTGAGTTGATGTAATTCCCATTTAGCTGTATTCTGGTTCTATCTTTAGCTGACAAAATTTATGGAAGGCAGTTGTTGACTGACAGTTCCAGGTATCTGTTCTTTTAACCTGCCGTTATAAAGATTATCTCATTCACCTGTGAGTAGTATGATTTTGGAGTTTTTTTCCCTTTTGAATTATAACATTATTTCCATAGCTGTTCTTTTCTTTCCAGTATTTATCTTGTATTATCTCTCATAACAGAGATGCTCATAACTGCCAGTGGGTGTCTGTTTTGTTTGCATTGTTGAATTCACACTCTCTAGAAAATACTGAGATAGATGAGAACAAATCTGTAAGAAAATAACTAAACAATTACTAAGTCCAACCAATGAAGTGATATCAAAAGAAAACAAATAGGGATAATGCTGTTCTATTAATATATTTGTGTTCATCTACTGTAGGGGTGCAATTTGAAATTCAGACTTTTTAAATTGGCTGGTCATAGTTCTGCCTAAACTGTTGTGTGAGTTCAAGTAACTCACAAGATTGCTTAGTGATATTTATATAAAAGAGAAAATGGTGCTCATAAACCTATGTGATATCTGTATCGTGCTTTGACTAAGTATTTATTTTAAATGCTTTGAGAGTCTTGAAAATATCTATGTTTATGGAAGCTTTGGATTCTAATTGCTTTTCTTCAGATTTGTTGTTTTTCCTCTACTTTTGAGCTCAGTATTATGCTGTTACAGAATATGAAGAGACTTTACTATCTTATTCTCTGCAAGTATTGAGAAGTCAGAAGTCATACTTAAGTATCCAACACTTAGGAAGGTAAAATATTTAAATATGATTTGGGAAGAGTGCATATGCTATTTGTCCTCTTTTAGTGAGAAAAACTCCTTCACGAATTAGAAGAAAATTCAGTTTTACAGATTTCCCATATTTTCCGACAAGATGTACTTTTAATAATAAACAGTATATATTTAGCTTCTGTGATATCCAGAAATTGTCTGAAAACATGAATTTTCCATAAAAAGGAATCCCAAATGATAAAAATTTACCATAAACAAAAACAAAAACAAGCAGTTGTAGTTGAACATTTTGAAAATTATTTGAAAAAGAAAAATCTTTGCACCTGATGCTATGCTTTTAGCTTTGCTTTTATAGCTTTCAAGACAAAATTCTTTCTTGTATTTACATTATAGCATACTTTTTGCATTTAGTTTGTCTAACTGTAAGAAGGCTATAGTAATATTTATTAAAGTAATTAACATATAAAGATAAGATACCACCACCTACAGTGGTACCTTTTAAACGTACCTTTAGCATGACTGAATTTCAATACTGCTATTTTAGAAAACAAAAGGCTCAATTAATGTCTTTAATACTATATTACCTTAAATTAGTTTCAATATAATTACTGAATTATATTGAAATTATTGTATTTTTAAAAAAACACAATTAGTATAACAAAAGTAAACACTGCAAGAAAGGTCTAAAACATTGTGATTATCTAATTAAAAAAAAAAAAGGGAGGAGAGATGAATATTTATAAGTTTTCCAGTGCATTTTTTCTACTGATAAATAATTAAACTTTCCACAGAAAATATTTTATTCTAAAAAAACCCAATAAGAACAAAACAAAACGTCTATAATCAAAGAAAACAAAATAACTTCAGCTGTGATCATCTGGCAATATTCTCCGTCTTATTTCTTGTTTGTTAACATCTATATTTCCTGACTAATTTTAAAGTGCCTAATTATAGGATTGATGTTTAAAAAACAAACAAAGAAACAAACAAACCTAAATTCAAACCGAAACCAAGAAAAGGATCACCAGCCATTTTAGTCTTTTGCAATCTGTGGGGAGACAGGAACTTTCATAAGCTTAGCCAGTATAAAACCTGAAATACTTTCTGAATTATTAAACCTTCTCCATTACCTACTAAGAAACCTAACATAAAAATACTCCTAAATTTACATACTGTACATTAACATATAAAGTTAGATGAGATTAACCTAGACCCTGATAATGAACTCCATTAGATTTTTTTAATAGTTAATTTAATATTAGTCATAGAGAAAAATATTCAATAACTTTTGATAGCTTCATTATACTGGGAGAATTGGGCTTTTCTTATGGACTGTTATTGTACAGACCAGAACATACATGCCAGAGTGGCCACTTTTTTCAGTGTTCTTTTTCAAATATATAAATCTGAAACCAAATAATAAACCAAACTACATTTGTTTAGCCCCTGTATCTTCACAAATAATATTAATTATTCTCAAATCTCTGTCCCAAAAAACCTTTAAAAAGAAAGAGCTGGCCTTCATGTAGGCATGAACTTTTCCTGGAGCTTAACCAGGAGTGTAAAAATCATTAAATTCTAATTCATAATAATGTAACATTATTCATAATAAGTATTCATAATAAGTAATGTTCTTCTTTTATGTACCTTGTACTTAATTTTTACATCTTTGATTTGTGAGTGAAAAACTTAACAAATATCAGGTCCTTATCATTTTGGTGTATAAATACACAGTCTCTAAGGAGTCTATTATAAATGTATACAGGGTAGATTAGTGCTTTCCTACAAAATGGCTTGTTCTGTTGAGTAGGAAAGCATTGAAAACATACACCAGAAGTCTCAGTCTGCATTTTTGTCTCGCCAGCCAATACTGCCATGTTGAGAAGAATACAGCTGAAATCTCTGCACTGAAGCCAGTGTGAAATCTACAGATGATAACACAGAAATATGCCATAGAAGAGACTCTCACGTGGTGCAAACTGCCATTTCCTCACTGAAGTAACTGGAGTATAATGCTTTTCACCAGCTGAAGGTCTTCCCCCAGGATTTTGGAGCTTCTTGATGGGAAAACAAGAGCTGATCACACTAGGAACAGCTCTAATTGAATGTTTCTCTGCTTTTGAGTGTAACACCAGCACACAAAGCAAAACAGCAGTGAAGTCTCAAATGTAGTCGCCTTTCTTTTCACTAGGAATAGTAGATAGATTCCAGCAGATGTATAGAAATACTTCAGACAACTCTTTATGAGGTGGCCAAAACTAATGTTAAAGTTTAAGGTAGGCTTATCCTTTGTTCATTAGCGTTTTTTTGGTGTGTGCTTATTTTGAAGCATGTGTATTCCATTGAAATCAGTAGAATAATCCTGAGTTTAAAGTTGGAAGAAATTGTATACCTGTTATGCTAAAATGGATCTTATATAATGATTCCAAAGTTTTTGCTAAAATTTTGGGTGTGACTTGGTTTTCTTTTTGCAGTATTGACTAGTTATTTAATTTTCTAAGATAACATAGACTGCTGCTGTCTATTTTATATATACTTTTTGCACAGGTAGAAAATTGACACAGAAAAAGACCAATTGTCCATTTTCAGGGCAATATAGGGTTTCCATAGCTTTGTAGTTTCCTTACATGCATTCACCACAATTGTAATCTTCCTTCATCCTTAGTTAACATTGTCATGTATAAAACATATATTTAACATATAGAATTTTATGAAAGATTATTGATACTTCTCAAATTATTCTGAGACTAATGGCGTAAATCTCCTTCAGACATTATTCCTTTTCTTTGTCTAAAGCATACTTCTTTGTCTTGGATAATTTTTAAAATTATGGTTCAAGGAAACATGTTTACCAAAACAACAGATGTTTTCAAGCCTGATGGGAAAAAAAAAATCTTTCTTCATTCAATGTCTTTGATTAATACATTTTACCAGTTACTATTCATGGATATCTTTTACCGAAATTTTTCAGTTTCAACATGCTCCAAGTGCTTCTTAGCATTGCAACCATTAAATGATGCTGCAATTATTTTATGTAGGTGCAGATGGAGAATGTAGATGAAGATGGAGAATGTAGATGTAGATGCATCCATATGGATATTTTTTTTCTTCAACCCTTGCAACTCCTGAACTTTGACTTTCCTTTGATTTCTTTTCTAGTTGGGTAGGAGGGAAAAAATAATAAGTGATTTGAAAAGAAACAGATATATGTGTATATTACACTGAGTAATTTACCAGTATGTTGATATGGTCTCTGGTCAGGTTTGATCAAGCTGTGCAGCTGCAGAGCACAAATTTAATCCCATATCTCTGAAATATTCTGTTTATTACAACAATAGTACCCACCATTGCTCCAAGAAGGAAATACATTCCATCTATACAGAGATAGCTGTTACAGTTTTTAAAAATGGGCTTTTCTACATCTATTTGAATAACCATGCAAAATACTACGGTGAAGAAATTTTACATTTATCTTAGTGGTAGCCCAAAGAATTGATTCCAGACTGACTTGTCTCTGGACTTGTCCCTAAAAACCAAACTAGAACAGCCTCAAGCTTCTTGGCAGATGAAACAGCTGGATATATGAATGCCAATAGATACATGAATATCCTGCCACTGTATGGATTTATCAGATAGATTTACCTGAAATCCCACTGCTATATCTCAAAGACTGGCTTTTGTTAGCCAAAGAACATCTTGCTTAATTTCTTTCCATTTAGTTTTTCTTTGATATCATTCTTTCAGAGATGACTGAAACCCTGTAGTTCACGGGGCACAATCTGTGCAGGTATGAGTGACAGCTATAGAATCAACTCCCACTTTACAAGAACAGTTGTCTTTCTCAGAACTAGTTTTCTTCTTGTGTTACCATGACATTCAGGATCACTTGTATGAAAGCTGTTTCCCACTTGAAAAAAGATGTCCTTCATGATGGATCTTACTTCTAATTTCACTGCAGCCAGTATTTGGTGACCTTGAAGACTTGCTGCAAAGCCCATCTGTTTGTTGAAGCTTTCCCTTAAAAAAAAAAAAGTAGTTTGATTGGCAGACTGATTAAAGTTACCTATGAGTAAAGTTAGGACCTGTTGTTTCAGTGGTAAAGATATTGCAGTAGATACAAAAAGAAACGAGAGCATGATTCTTTATGAGAGACTTCTTTAAAGCTTCTTAATTATTTCTTTTAAATTGTTTTATATACTTTTCTACTGTATGTATGGAACATGGAAGAGGCATTGTGAACAAATCTGAGTTAGCAGCAGCATCATTTTAGAACAGATTGACAATGTCCACTTCAAGGTGTCTTTGTTTTTTTGTCTTTTGCCGCTTTGTGCAATCTTACTCTGTTTGAATGGCCAAAATAAAAAAAATCCTTAAACTCTGGAATTTTGAGTTATAATGACTTGACCCAGGTGTCCATCACTCTGCTTCATCAAAGACTTCATTTCTGTAGCAGATAAGTCACCCTGATGGTCTCTTTGTTAGGAACAAAACTCTAAGCCACAATTTCATGGTAAAAGAGAAAAGGAAGTACATATTTCATTTTTGTTGGAAGATATTTCCCACATAATATTTACAACTTCCTACGATATATTAATTATTTTCTTTATTGGGACTCGAATATGTGGATAGTTTTGCAGTCTCAAGGAAGAGACTGTCTCCCTGCATTTATTCTCAAGTATCAGTGACCCATATGAGAGTCAATTTGGAAAGCTTTGTTCATCATAAGTGCTATTTTAATCTTCTCATACCATTTTTAGTGGGGAAGAATAACAGTTTTTATTTCTCTCCTGCTCCTTTTCTTTTGTTGCTTTAAATTCCAAACTCTGCCAAGAAGATTCTCCCTTAAAAAAATGTGCAATTCAACATATCTCTGTAACTCACTACATTCAAGCAATTACCTATCCATTTAGCCTAGAGAATACATATGAACAGGAAATTACTGGGTCATATTTTTTAACAACCTAAGGAGAGTATCTTAAATATTTAGAGCCATTTCAAGTTTTCCCAAAGGCTCAGTGACTTTATATAATATTTTTGAAGACCTATCTTACGAAGCACCAACTACCCCACTTGCTGCATACTGGCATAGTAGCCAGATGGCATAGCACATATAGATGCCACTCCCTCGCTGCCTTGTGGCTGATGACATCACACCATTTTAGGAAGAAATGCTGTGGGTGTTTGTTCATTTGATGATTACTGCATGGACTTTATGGAATTCAAGAAAG
This sequence comes from Acrocephalus scirpaceus scirpaceus, assembly GCA_910950805.1. Lineage (NCBI taxonomy): Eukaryota > Metazoa > Chordata > Aves > Passeriformes > Sylviidae > Acrocephalus > Acrocephalus scirpaceus. The sequence goes on along the minus strand of OU383774.1, from coordinate 64,164,654 downwards.
AAGATTTAAACAGTTGGGCAGGGACTTGGCACACTATTAGTAAATGCTTCTGCCCGAGCAACCAGACAGAGCAGAGACTCAAACAGACTTCGATGTTCCAACAAAAACTATGTGTATTCTTCTGTAACACAGGCTTGCCTTTATTCTGAACAGATTGAACACAATTGAACACAATTATATGTGACCTACAAGTTTCCCTTTAGCTTTATACTTTAGGTCTTCAAAATTTTCTAAAAGCTTGTCTTTCACATTAACATTTGCTAGGTATCATATATCCTTGCATTGAAACCATTTTCAGAGAAATATTCTTTACCCATTCTTATACAGATAGACTAAAGGATTTAACCAGAGTGTTATAACTCACTTTATTGCACAGTCAAGAAAATGCATAGACTTCTGCAGGAATAGATTTAAAAAATTATGGATAGAATGTTACCTGAAAAAGCACCTGCTTAAGAAACAGTATCTTGAGCAGAAAAAACAAACAAACAAACACAGTCCCTTAAAAAAAAAAATCACACAGACCTCAGTATACTTTATATGAAGTTATTTAATATGCAAACAATACTTTTAACTATTTCAAGTTTACATAAAATTTAAATTTAAATATCCTCTTGAGAAAAACAATATTCTGAAAGTCTGTAGTTTATTTAGCTGCACAATATATGAATCAAACAAAAGGATATTAATAGAAAAAGCTGAATTACCTTATCTTCAGACAACTTTTAGTACAAAAAATGGAGAAAAATCTTTGAATCATGGAACAGCCCAGGTGGAAAGGGGCTGGAAAGATCAATTGTAAGGCTCAAACTCTGTTGGAAAAGGGAGCGTACTGTACGATATGGAAAAAAAAACCTTGTTATATCAAATCCAAAAAATATTGCTCCATGAAATATTTAGAGATCTTCAACCAAAGGAGACTATAAGAAGGATGCACTGAAAAACAATTGTAATTCAGAGAATTTCCTGATTTTCATACCTCACAGTGCAATTGGTCTCAGCCATCTACCAAGGTCCTTTTAAAGATGCATAACTTGGGTGAACAATTTATACACATCACTCTAACATTTCTGGACATGAATGTATTAAAGTTTCAATTCAATTGCTTACAAAGTAACATATTGCACTATTTGAGAGGCCCTATAATATCTAAAGCAATCACTTGATACTTTACTAAAAGATGTTAAAGCTTACAAACAACTGCCAAATAGTTCAAATCTGCGTTTAAAAAACATCATAGCTATGAACTGAATAACAAAATGGACACATAACACCTAACTGGCAAGTTTTAACTTCAAAATATTTATTTCTACTGTCTAACAAAAGCGTATTACAGTAATAATAATTGCATTTATATTTGTAAATTTTACATATTAAAGACAATATAATGCAATTGTACATTGTAATTTTCATCTAGTTATTTGGCTAGCTGAACACTATTAAAATGAATACAGTTTTGATGATTGACAGTTAGGAATCTGCCTTACATAATAAGCGTTGATATGAATAAAACACTGGGAACACAAACAATTTTGGTTTTATCTTCATTACAATTTTGTCAGTCTGGTAAGCAAATATTAAGCATAAACATCTTTAGAAATATGAAGCATAGGCATCTTTAGATTTTTAATGTCTTATTTAACAAAACTAAATATTTTCCAACAGCAATAAAGAGTCAGGAAACTCTAAGATACTTTCATTCTCCTATCTTTTAAAAAACATACAAACTCCAGGACATGCTATCATCCTGTTACTTAAAGAACTGCTGTGTTGCAGGAATGTCTTTCACAGTCAGACCTTGAAATGGTCATTCATGCTTTTGTTATTTCAAAATTAGATTCTTGCAATTCTCCATTGGCTGCTTGCCCAATAGGATGCCACCTAAGCTCCAGCTGGTTCAGGATGCAGTTGCCAAGTTTTTCTTCCAAAAGGGACAATCCAAGCATATTTCACTCTTTTTGAAATCTTTGCTCAGAATGCTGGTTAAAGAACATATTGATTGTCAAGTAGCCCTTCACATTTTCCAGCAGAAACATGACGTTAATCTAATGCACTTTATCAATATTTTATTTTAAGCCCATGCCTGTGAAACAATATCCAATGAGGAGAACATCCAGGTTGTCCCAAGGTCAGCTTACAAATTGTAGTGGGGTCCTATGCAGTATCAGTAGCACTATTTTTCTTACTTAACGTAAATGATCCTAAGATTCAATATAGATTTTTGCATAGAACTATTCATTTGTATAAATGGATTGTTACTGAGAATCTGGGCCTTGACTTTAATTTTTTTTTTAATTGCATTTTGTGTCTGATAGAACTAAATACAGGGTCAGAGAGTTTTGACATTTTCACTCAGGTTTGTGTTCTAATACACACTTTGGACTGAGACTCTGCAAGTGAATGGTTTCTGTTTGAGCTTATCACAGAAGAAATTCTCATAGATAAAAATAAATTTAAAAGAGGAAAAATTGTTGACTTTTTCCCTGGTAGCTTGCACTAGTTGACAAAGCTTGACATACTTTTCAGCTCTTTCAAATTGAACAAACCTTATTTCATATATAAGGGACATCTGGAAAAATTTAATGTGTGACTGAAATTGCATTAAAACATACCAAAAAAATGAAGACAGAGACACTTAGTAATTAAGAAACAAATTACTTCCAATAAGCATTAATTCTTTTTTTAAAGTGTGTAAAATATGATTTAATTATAAGTCAATCTACCAAAATTAATAAACTACTCACTTCTTAAACTGTCTTTCTTACAACGGTCCCACATACTGCAAAACTGTTTTTAATTCTGTTTTGGTTTCTTTTTCTTTTTATGAGGAGGAGTGGATGATTGGTAAGTGTAAGGGAGAAACTAGTGTCCACTGGAAGCCCTGAGTTTCATCAGATGCTGCCACCTGGAGCAGCAGTTTGTAAGATTATGCACTTTGAATGCTGAAGGTCTTTTCAGAGCAAATTTTTCAAAAGCATTAAACTTCCTAACAGAAGTGATTGATGTCATTTCCAGAAAGCCTCAAAGATGCTAAGGGCAGCCTACAGAAGGGAACTGAAAAGCTCATCTATGCTCCTGAAACACTGATCCCAGGAAATGATCTTTAACGTTAAGCCAAGTGATCTGTAATGTTTTAGGTTTGTGTGGCTTTACCGTGTGGCATCCCAGGGCAGGCAGGTTGCATTCATGTCCTTGTACATCACAGGTTTCCTCTGGGTCCAGCATGCAGATCCTATGGCTTCAATACTGTTAGTTTTCTAATCTTTTCAGTGTCTTTAGTTTCACTTGTCATGGTAGTGAGGACTGTATGGGCCATGAAAGAGCAGCCAGTATGAGATTGGGTGCTCTGAAGACAATAAATGCTTTGCAGTGAGCATGGCATTGTGCAAGGGTGGCTAAAAACATGATATCTCAGCTAGACAGGAGAGAAGATGCTACAGTTTTGTACATGCTTTGTAGTCAATTTATTCTCAGAAAGAGTACATTAAACATGTCATACATCACTTTATATCCATTATGAACCCTCACCCACAGTCCCAGTTGTTAAATTAGTTTAGCTTCTGAGATACCCAGGTCATTCAGAACAGGTTTGGTTTTGGTGTGAGGTCCTCTCTATCTCTCTCTCTCTCACATTGTGTTATTTATGAACTTATTTATGTTTGTTTGATTTTGGCACTTGAAATAGGAGTAGTTGCCTATTCTGTATTCAAGAAATTGATATTGCGTTAAATTTCCATGGCTCTGTAAAACTGTCCTTTTCTTTGCGCTGCCCTGCTTTGCTGAAATTAGTCTGGGGTTAAAAAAAAACCAAAAAAACAAAGAATAAAATGAGTTCCCTGTAAGCACTTCATTTTCTTTGTGTTTTAATTAGAGAGGAATTCTTTTCAGGAGAAGATTATAATCATTTGTTTCAAAACAGATTTTTAAAGACAAAACCTCAGCTATAAATTAAAATGACACTGTTACACAGTTCATTGAACACTATTACAATATCTTGCACTGCTGGTTTACAGGATCTCAGATACTAAATGCATATTCAAAAGGGGACAAGTAGATTGTTGATTCTTGTCAACAAGGCAAGACATAAAAAAAATACATTTAAAAATGCCATATATTGCTAATAGCATTCATTTCTCTAGGCAAATTACCAGTATCAGAGTTTTATTTACATCCCATGAAACTCTCATTCTGTTTAATATTCCACAATAAATTACACCATGTTCTTTAGTAGGATTATTGTAGTGAATTTGAATTAGAGAAATGAACAGTGGCTTTTCAGTATTTTCTGCATACTGACAATTGAGGATCTCTTATATTATCCCCTGCTGGCTGGAAAGATGATTTTTTTTTTTTAAATCTTTTATTTTTTTCTTTTTTATTTCTGGGAGGGAGGGAGAAGACAGATGATGCAATATTTCACTACTTTCTGTACATTTTTTCCCAATAATTTAAACAAAAATTATATTACTTATGAAAGTGAAAATCAGAATGTCTAATAAAGGATAATAAGAGTTACTTAATTAAGCTAAAGAAAATATATCATTCAAGACATAAATTGGAATAAAACATGGTATGGAAATGTTATGCTTACTAGAAACAGTAAAAGTGGCAAATCAAGATTGTACTTTCTTTAAAATGTTCTTTCTGCTTCACATGCTACATAGAGAATGCAGCAAATACTTTTCCTTGTGTTCTGTAGTAGTGGCATATATTTATAAATCACACAATAGAATTTAATCAGATATTCTGACTATTTAGGGGTAACAACCACATTTAAATTACTATGCAGGATATTTTGCATTGAAAAATGCTAAAAATATGCTACTAAAAATACAAAAGAGAAATGTATTTTGTATGTTTTCCATGGTGAAAATATGGATTACCAAATAGGAAAAATCTAGATATACTGAACAGGTAGTTTCAGTTTTTTCCAGGTTTTGACAGCTGAAGTGTAACAAATCTATTCTGAAAAGCCTGTAGCTATTTAGGGCCTTAATTAGGTGATTTTATACAAAAATTAAATTGAAATGTTCTCTTAAAATTTGGTTTTTTAAACTGAATTCCATTTTCAGTTAATGTATTTTTTGTATTTCTCAATAAATGAGGGACTTAGAGTACTGTAGTAGGAAGCAGTACATAAGACATCTGATCTACCTTCTTACTGCATTTTCAACATAATAATTTCCCATATATTCTGAATTATTTTTGGTCCTTCCTGAGATATATCCCCAAATTCAGGTTCCTTTGTAGAGTTGAATTAGGAACAAGAAAGTCTTCAGGACTTGTGGAAGAAATCAGACTAGATGATAGCAGTGATCTATCTATATTTAACCTTTTTTTTCCCTGTGTTTTTAAATACCAGAGACAATTAAAAGTGGTTTTCACCACACTTAAAATTAGACTGTAGATAACTTTCTATATCTGAGCTAGACATCCTTAGTACTTGCACAGCTGTGAAAAAAAATGTGTGTTTCAGGACAGTTCATCTTGTTTAGAAATGGTTAATTCTCTACAGAGTCTGTAAAGAATTGTGGGGACACTAATTCAAATGTAAGCATCCATTTTGTAAGATTCACATTTATTTACTCACTTAAACCTCTGTAAAACAATGAACAAGCAATTAGCAATAGTAGAATAACAATTTGTGGAGTGCTCTCTTTTTTTCATCTTATTAACTGTTTTCAGAGGAACAAACTCAGACATTCACAGAAGACCATATCCGACTTTTGTTTACCTATCATCTTTTACTCCAGCTATGAAATTGGGGAATTCTGCTTACAGAATTCTTAAAAAGGAATAATTATGGGCCTAGTTTAGGAACTACAACTGCAGATCTTGACATGTATATAGACAAACAAAAAATACAGCTGTACCTATACTTTGCTCATTTTTTTCAATGCATAGAAAATACTGACATCATTTATTTGCCTTTAGCACCATCTCATTTTTAGTAACAGATAATTCACACAATGTTTGCCTGGTTTTATGGTCTTAGCTTTTTTACTCAGGTGTACATCTTTGAAAGAAACCTGTGGGGGTTTTATTTAGGTTTGCTTTTTGTTTTCCATTTAAATCTTCATTTGCCTTCATGATTCATATTAGTTTACTTTTTTTCCCAGGAAACCTGGCTGAATGAACACCAATTCTTCTAGGGGAGTGGAAAGGAAATGCCTTCCTCTTGCAATAATATAAGTGATTACAGTAGTCAGAAAATAATTCATTATCATTACATTTGTCCCTGAATTAGTCAGTTTCACAGAGGCTGGCAAAGACACTGAAATTATATATCTCCTTTGCTGGTGCAACACTCATTTTTATTTGTGCATTACACAATACTCAGAACTTTGCCTTGTAACACTTAAATGCTTGATATTATTCCATTGTTTCTACCTTCTCATTTTATGGTAATTATAATATAAACTTTAGACATCTGAGAAATCATTTAGGAAAAGTCTATAGAAATGAATATCAACATAACAGTTTTGTCTCCTAAAACATATGTTATCTTCAGTCTTAAAGTAGTAATTTCAACCTATGATCATCATGATTCAGAATGACATGACAATACTCACTAGGAAGCTGTTAAATTGTAGTCAGACATCTCACAAATGTAAAGAAGTGTCTCCTAGACTGATATCAGAAGTATTAGTCATACGGAGAATGAAATATTCTTTTTTTCTATAAAAAAATAACATTTTTTGTAGCAGCAAAGAAAAATTGTCTTTAAATATTGTACTTTGACAGGAAATAAAGAAAAAAAAGAAAAGCCCCAAAACTTCCAAAATATAAGTGGAAGCAAAATATAGTATGGAAAATTGGTAAAGCTACTTGAGTATGTTCTTTGTATGCCTCTTGAATGGGAGTTTATACTGTTTTTTCACTTTTTAGATGTATCAATTTGAAATACAATGAACCACATAGATATTACTTAAATCTGATTTCACTGCTAAGAACATAAGGTTCAAGTTGAAGCCCATCTAAGCCATAAGTACTTACATATTGGTGTTTGTTTTGTCAAAAAGATACAGGTACAGATTAATAATATTACACAAATAACTGTGATCACTCTCAGCTGGTGTGAAGAGCAGCTGTGAGCATTTGAAGACAATCAGCCATCATCACCCGTTTGCAATCTGGCCAGCTGCACCCCATGTGTATCACATTTATCCATATCTCTCTATCTCTACTCTCTCTGTCAATCTCTGCCTCTATATGAAGGGCAACCCAGAAAGTAGTCACTTTTTATTAATTAAATTTCCATCATCTAGAAAAAACATAACATTTAAAATACTTTTTTTTTACTGTAAATATCTAACAGAAAGAATGAAAAAAAAGATCAGAATATGGCTTAGAGACAGGAGTTTTCATTGAAAGTTTGGAACTTGAATATTTTTATTGTGTTTTGTACAATAAAATACTCTTTGGTCAGTCACAGAGGATAATTCTTCAACTTGGATATAACCCTATGTCAATTGAGGATTTTTCTCTTCTTTTTTTCCATTAGTAACTCAGATAAAAAAAGTTTTATCGGTAGAGAGAAGCTTCATGGCTCTGGGGTATTTCTTTCCAAAAGGGTTAGAGAATTAAAACTCAATTTAAAGAATTTAGTTCAGCTCTGGATTATTTGCTATCTTCCATTTCACAATTAAATCATGTGTAGAACTATAACTGAAATGATGCCAGGTGCTTTTCACCTTGCACTAGGAAACCTAATCCCATATTTACCTTTAATTGTGCTCTGAAACCTATTAGTTTCAAGATTCTAAACTAGGCCTTCTCTGCCCAAGGTAGCTAATTAAAAGTATCTAGATACTGCACGCGCACAGAAGACTACTGAATAATACATGAAGATTGACTGAAGTCAATTTCTTTACATTTTTATCTTTTATTCATTAGGCATTTTCAGAAAAACAAGATTTGTTAAGGCAAAAAAAAAAGATACCACCATACTTATAGTCTTTTATAGTAGAACCTAAAGTGTTGTGAAATAGAAGTGGCTACATCTGAATCTATGGAAAGCTGAAAACCATATACTATTAAATGTTTTCATTCATTGTACCAGCTACTGGACATACACTCTTTTTATTTTGATACTCTGATTTTTAAGCAATAGTATAAACCATCTTTATGATGGTTGTGATATTTGTGATATTTGACTTTACAGTGCAGATCACTTGTCTTCAGGAAAAAAATTAAGCAAGTTAAAATAGAGAGGAATTTAGCTTTAATTCGGGGTTTTTTTTTTTCCCACTGTTGTGGTTTGAGTCTGTGTTTTTTGTTGTTTTGGTGTGTTTTTTTAGGGTTTTTTTTCAAAAAGAAAACTTTGGTTTTTGAAGTGCCTCTCAATGAACTTTTCAGTCTTTTATGTCTTTGAGCTGTTAATATTTTAAAGACACATAATTTTTATATTAAGTATCTGAGCTGAGTGTAGACAACAGAGAGGAGTTTTGTCAGTTTAAAAATACATTATGAAAATCAGAATTTAAGCACATCTATTTCTCAAGTAGTGTAAACTTTAAGTCTTCACCTTTCAGAGGGTCAACTTATGCTTCCTAGACTTCACTCACAGAAACATCACCACTGCTGCACTTAAGAGATGTGATCCATGACAGTGTAGTTTAGGCATTAAACAACAAATATTAAATTCACCTTTTTAGATATATTTAGTGTGTTTTGAGCCAGGTTACTGGACTGATTACATATTAAATTTTAAACACAGTTTTAAAGTTAACTATTTGTTTAAAAAATCTGAAAAGCAACTGTATTTTTTTTGCACATATGGGATTTGATATTTTTTGCTGATGCATGTGGTACTATGTATTGATGAAGATTGAAAGTTAAAAAGTGCCTTTGGTTTGTTCATTTATGGTTTGTTTCTTTACTTGGGCTTCAGAGAGGAATGTGAAAAAAATTACATTTTATAACATAACTTTTTTTTTTTTCATTTAATTACTGCTTTTCTAGAAATAACAAGTAGAAAAACCAAGACTGGGTAAGGTTTTTATTTGAAAAATATAATTTTGCTTAAAAATTCTAGTCCACTTTTAACCAGTGGACTAAGCATTCAACAGAGCTCTGTGATGATTATGGCTGATATAATTAAATAATGCAAACTTCTGAAATGTTAGAGACAGCAATTATTATTGATTAGCATAATCTTAACCATGATCAATTGTGATTATCACTTCAATGTGAGTGGTGCTAAAAATATGTAGTGCAGAACACATTTTTTTAATACTGTAGGTAGCCATTATGTATATTATAAATTTTGCAGTCGTAAGAGTATTTGAATCAAGATATGGCATGGTTCTAAAAAGTAATCCAAGGTCATAAGCTGACACAATTAATTCTGATGGCGTTTACTACAGACACTATACAACCAGAAAGATCATCTTATCGTAGTGGTGTCTTTGGCCTGAAAATATGGGATTCTGAGGACATCATTTTTAAGTTGAAAAAAAGAACCAAACAAAAAAAAAAAAAAAACAAATGGGAGGAGAGGGGAGGAGAGGCCCCACAAACAACCCCCAAAACCAAATAAAATCCCCTATTATTTCAGAAGAGTTCAATTTAGAGAAAATTTAAAGAAAGGTCTTACATTTCAATTAGTATCCCAAGGAATGAATGAAAAAACAAACAAACCAGAAAAAAAAATCTGATTAAAGGAGGAGTCAGTTTAACCAGGATTCCATTCTTTCATTCTGACACATAGCATAAACTTTATATTATCATTTAAAGTAGATACCTACATCTAAACATATAATTCCTTTACAGGTAAGGGAAAATGTAGAGCTTGTGAATGGAAATAATTCCATCTAACATCGATATTTTGCCATGTGAATAACACCTTAACCAGCATCTGTTTCTCTACACAGGGTTGAGGGAGCCACAAGGGACCAGCAGAGGTATCCACACTGACTATGTAGTATCTGAAATGAAATAAAATCTATCACACTTAATATGATTTGTGTAAGGTGTTTTAAAACATATTTTGTTTCATGTAGAAATAGCTGTGAAATAAGTATTGGAATATGTGGTCAGAAATGACACTGTGAGGATTCATGAATGCATGATGTGAAGGGTTTAGCATTTGAGGATGAGTGCTCTTCCTTTGTACTGAGTATATTGAAACATTAAAGTTTTCCAGCAGTCATTACTATGAAAAATAATTGCAGTCTTGAAGGCATATGCTATATTTTGCATTTTTGATATACTGCTTGCATTTCTTATTTTAATATGTGACTTACCCATAGACTTATACCTAAACTTCTAAAGGCTTTGTATACATGATTAGTTTCATTAGCTGAATTAAGAAGTTCATGCAGATGTTCCTTTTCTCTCCTGCTTTAAATGGAAAGTTCAAGTAGAAAAATTATAATAACATATTCATATTTTTGTAAATTTATTTGCATGCAGTTTTGTTAAAAAATTAATTTTGCATTGTAGATACATCATAACTGGTACTGACGCACGGTGTTCAGTTCTCAGCGTAATTGCATTTTAAGAAATATTGATGCATTAATGTACACAGATTTTATCCTAGGTAAACAAGAAAAAAGTTTAATTAAGCACTAAATATGTTTTGAAATAATACCTGTTTACTTTCAGATTTCGTTTACAGATACAATAATTATGTTTTTATTCATTCAGCAGTGAAATACTGTTCTACAGATTATAATGCAATACTGAAGCAAACATAAACTGTAAGGCACAACAAATTAATTCACACTGCTAACATCTAGGAAACTTAATGATGCCAATGTTCTCTGCAGTTTTCACCAACTTTCTTTGTCTACTAGCCTTTCAGTATCAAAACAATCTCACATTTAAAGGAATAATATATTAGATTCAGAAGAAGTCCAAAATGTGGATGACAAGTATAACAGGTATAGTAGCAGAAGCTCAAAAAAGTGTCATTTTTTTTTCCTGCAACTTTTGTTAGGTTCATCAGGCACAAAATAATTTGTTAGTAATTAAATGAGTAATTTTTGATATTTGATAAAAAAAAAGTGGTCAATGCAGTGCAATAAGGTTCTGCAGACTCTTCTCGTTAACATTTGTTACATTATATAAGATACATTATATAACTGAACAAAAGGTATCACATATGACTATGCAGGTGTTTAGACAGATATATAGATGGATAAATTGGTCAAAGATAGAGGGCGGTGTGTGTTTGTATATATGTAACTAGATCTCAATATCCCGATGCCCCCACAAATTCTACTGGTAAAAAAAAAAACCAACAAAGTGAAAAAAGCAAGAGTGTGACTTTTAATTATAGTCACACTGCTAGATACTAGCACCTATGCAATAGTACATCATGTGTGTGTACTGGGCAGACAATATTTTTTTTCCCCTGTATTTAGTCCAAAATACTTTCTCAAAACCTAGTGAGACTCCAAAAAGTGCTCAGAAAGGCTCTTCCTTCTGTACTTAAATTCTTACAGTCAACTAAAGACATATTCTGAAGTTTCTCCCTACACTCCTTATTTAAAACTGAGATCTGACTAGATGTTTGGCTGCTGCAATAACAATATTTTCCCTAATGACCTGGAAATTTAAGAAGCTTTTAATATTTGCATTAAAAATATCTCTGCTTCACCTTTAGTAATAAAAAACACCACAAAAAGCCCGTGGAAAAGAAATGAAATATAAACTGACACATTTTGCTTAACTCTTATTGATGACATTTCTCATTTTTGACTTCTCCAGAAATAGTTTTGAACACATTAAAACTTTTCAGGCTTAGGCTTTTTTTTTAAGTCAGAAGCCATGCCCATTCCATAATCTGACTATTACCTACATTTTTCCTGGTTCATGAGGTGTCATGGTTTAAGCCCAGCAAAAACCCTAGCCCTACCCAGCCACTTGCCCACTCCCCCACCAGTCGGATCAGGGAGGGTATCAGGAGGGAAAGAGATAGAAAATTCCTGTGTTTAGTTTAATAGGGAAAGCAAAATCCATGCACACAAACAAGGAATTAATTCACTGCTTCCTGTGGACAGGCAGGTGTTCAGCCATCTCCAAGGGAGCAGGGCCCCATCACACACAGTGGTGACTTGGGAAGACAAACACCATCACTCCAAATGTCCCACACGTCCTCTTCCCCCCCCCGCCACTTTATCTACTGAGCATGACACCATCTGGTCTGGAATGTTCCTTTGGTCAGTTTGGGTCAGCTGTCCTGCCTGTGTCTCCTCCCAACCTTCTGTGCACCTCCAATTCCCTTGTCAGTTTGGCACTATGAAAAGCAGAAAAAGCCTTGGCTCTGTGTAAGCCCTGCACAGCAATAAGAAAAACATCTCTGTGTTATCAAACATGTGTTCAGCATAAACCTAAAACACAGCCCCATACCAGCCAAAACCAGCATATGAAGCTACACAGAACTTCACATTTCACATGCACACTCTGTCCAGTTTCCCTAAATTCAGGTTTTTTTTGCCACAGTCACCTACTGTTTCTGAATTTAGGTGGGTAATGTTGCAAAGATGAGCCTTCAACTAAAAGAATTGACATTATTAATTAGATTCAGTTTTTCCTGAATACAAAATACTATGTGGAAGCCATCAAGTTGGAATATAAAGTTAAGAACACACTTAATATGGGTAAATACTAATGTTTTGTTCTCTTTGCCAAATTTCTACATATATGGTTATTATCACTGTCACATAAAAACTATTACAACTGTAAGCCAATTAAAAGTTCAACTATTTGATAAAACTTACTCCAAATTTATTTTATTGGTATATTTTGGGAAGACAGAGAAAGAATTAATATAGAAGAAAATGCAAAGTATCTCTGATTGTGGGGGATTTTATATATATATATACAGATATTTTACAAAGAAACAGAAATGAGTTTAAAGAGGAGTTTTTGTAGGGTTTATTTTGGATAATATTTTCTTTGAGGCTATTTTTATATGTATGAATAGCTCATTTCACTGTTGAATTTGGGATAAATGAAATGCAAATGTTGCTCGTAGTGATATTTTTGATGTTGTTTTACAGCAGGTGAGCAGTAATTACATTTCCATCTGTGCCATTTTTCTTTTCTGTGTACATACTGAACTTGCCTTACAAGTTGTTCCATCCTTTTAAGAAATATTGCTTAAAAGAAATACCATTCAAAAGGACTGATGGGGTAACAGATGGTTTTAACTCTTATCTGTAAAGAAAAAAAAATTCAACTATAAGCAAGTCAATTAGAGTGAAGTTTCAAGGGTAGAATTTCAGATCCTTTGAAATCTGTTTACAGTTATCTAGGAGTGGTAGTCTGGACCATCTTATATAACAATGCCTAAGTGTTCTGAGTCACCTCTGTTAAATGCTCTGCTTCAGACAGTAATTCCTGTCCTTCAAGGCCAAGTCATACAGCACAACACACATCCATGAAGAAAGCCACTTCCATAGGTGGCTGACTGTGTGCCATACATACTGGATGGTCAGAGAATTTCTTTTGGATACATGGCCTTAAACTGTATATATTTGGGTTACAGGAACTGGAAGCTGAAATCATATCTGATACAACATAAGGATTGAGTCTCAGTTCACCAGAATTTCCACTGCCTAAATTTAGGATGAGGATTTAAAGTACATGTCATGGTGTATACCAAAAAGATATTTTTGGTGCTTGCAAATACTATAGACAAGCTAAGATTAAGTTGAAAGCTGTATAGTGTCATGCTTAAAGCTTACTGAGAGCTGGAATGAATTAAACATTAATTAAACATATTCTCCATAGAGGCTTTGTTTCAGGGAGAGCTAGTTGTTTTAAATAAAACCAGTTTGGTTTTAGTACTTTTTCACTCATGTAAGGAAAATGGTTTACACTTCCAAACCAAATTCCCATCCACTACGGTGTAATGCTAAAATTATCTTCTCCTCCTTTTTCAGTAAGTATCGGTTCCCAGAAGAGAATTCAATATTACCAAACTTCAGAGGAAAGAGCTAAAATTCACTCTTAACTATGCTAACATTTGTCTGCTTGCTAATTTTCAAAGTCTTCTTAATATAGATTCCCTAGGTTTCACTTCGTAGAAACCTCTGATATTCAGAGCTTTACACCAAAATAAAAGCCCTGCAGAAAATTTTGTAGATTATTTCATTATTATTTATAAACATTAGTAAATGTTTAAAATTTTGATGTTGCAGTACCTAAGTTAAATGTTTCTTCTCATAATGACTTAAGCAGGTTGTTTGAATTTAAAAAAATCCATAATTGTGACCATAAATCTAGTTTATCCAGAACTTCATCTTCCTACCTACAAGTAAAACAAAATATTGTATCACCCCAATAGGGTATTTTCAAGGTCTTCATATGATATATAAAATTAAAAACCACAATCAATATCATAAACATGAGCAATGGAATTATGTACTGGCCAAGAATCATTGCTTTAAAAACTGCTTTGGCCTTTTTCTACACTAGCAATCTTCCTGTTAGCTTAACATAGGCAAGACATTGTCTGCAGAATTGCAGTTCTACTGGCAATTATATAGAGAGATGTATGGATGTATGCAAAGTTCACCAGATTTTCTAAGCTAACAGTACTGTCACTTTCCAAATCAATTTCTTTGAACTGTTCAAAAGCCTCCTTCTTGGAGGCTTTCTTCTTCCTGGAGTATCCAAAAGGATACTCCAAGTCACCTTTTGACACTACAGAATGAGATTTTTATTAAACACCAGAAAAAAAAAGATACCAGAATTAGACCACAGTAAAATACAATCAGTTGTGGTCACATACTTATAGATTTCTCACATGTAATAAAATTGATAACAGGAAATAGTATTGTATGCTAAGGCTTACAAGAATTTGGATTTCAAATATTAAAAAGTATTTTCTTTGACCTATATAAGTACTAGTTTTATGGTTTAGCCACAAGTGAAAGCTCAGTCATAGACTGTCACTTCCTTACTCCCTAAAGTGGAATGGGAAAGAGAATCAGAAGGCAACAGTGAGAAAACTCATGGGTTGAGACAAATCCAGTTTAATAGGTACAGCAAAAACTGTGTGCACAGGCAAAAGTGCATGAAATTCAATCATACCTTCCCATGGGCAGCCATCTCCAGGAAAGCAGGGCTTCATCATATGCAACAGTGACTTGGGAAAACAAATACCATCACTCCAAATATTGTCCCCCTTCCTTCTTCCCCCCAGCTTTATGCCGTGTTCAATGGAATATCTCACTGGTCATTTGGGGTCAGCTGTTCCTTCTGTGTCTCATCCTGAAGTCTTGTGCACCCCCAGCCTTCTTGCTGGTGGGCTGGGGTGAGAGGCAGAAAAAGCCTTAGCCCTGTGTAAGCACTGCTCAACAATATCTAAAACATTCTTGCATTATCAGTTTTCAGCAAATCTCCAAGACATCCTCATACCAGCTACTACGAAGAAAATTAACTATTCCAGACAAAACCAGAAAAAATAGAATAGATTTCCACTGGCTGGATTCCATCAGAATTCCTAATTGTTCATACAGCAGTTTTCTGAGGTACACCATTTTCCTAGAAGCAATGGTAAAACGTCAGTGTCCATCAGATATAGCCCAAGTTGTTAAAGAGGCTACTTCCCTTTTCTTACCCAAAACTATACCCACATTCAAAACACCAGACTAAATAAATTAGGTATAACCACTTAGTTTTCCTTGCATATCAAAATATTTCCAGCCTATTCCAACTATTTTGCCATTATTTACACATTTTGTCTGAGACAAAAAATATTTTAATACACAATGAAAATTTTCTTTCAGTATGGAATATTGTGCAACCACTGCATGAATAATATGTAGGTGTCATGGCAAGAAAAATATCTCCAAAAATTCTAAGAATTTGTTGGAAAGAGCTAGTGTATTATTAATATAGATATAAAAAAAACCCTCTGATATTTTCAGCTTTATTCTTGAAGGCAACTATAAGAACACAAAATGTAACATAGAGCAGGGGGCCTATGTACGACATATACTATACAACCTAGATAATTTTCCATGTATTTTTATGGCTATTTTAGGCCAAATGGATTATTGGTTAGATTTTAATTCGTCACTCTATTTACTTTTTTGTGAGGATAAAAGAAATTAATGATATGCACATATATCAAACTGATATCTAAAGAATGCAATTACTTCCACACTAATCTGAAACCACAGGATTTTGAAAATGGTATACTTTTTGTCACCTGCTTACAAATGGTCAATTAAATTGTAAAAAGGTATTAAATGGTGTAATACAACTAGATAGAGGAGTATTTTCAAGTTCAATAAACATGGCCAAAGAGACAAATTACTTTAGGAAGTATTTTCTGTGTGGTAATTATTGTTCAACATTCGATTTTTTTCAATATCTAAAAAAATAAAATTGGAAAAACAATGAGGAAGAGTGAACTTAAATTTGTGACACAGTACAAACCTGTGGAGAGGGGAGGGAAATTCTGTGAACTCATACCAAAAAGTAACTGAAACTGAGAGGACTTTTACTGACAATTTTAAAGTAATGCACAGAGTTCAAAATCCTCAAGTTGGGCACAGAATGAATTAAACTGAACTGCAGCATAACCTCCAGGTGACCTTGGAGCTTTTTAACATATCTTCTGTCTGTGTAGACATTACAAGAACACATCCTTAATGAGTAGACAAAGCTAACACACACACAGATATAGATTAGTATAATGTAGGATTTTTTTTTTTATCAGAACCTTCTTATGAATTTTACATATTTTATAGAAGAGTATCATTCTACAAAAGTCTACTTACTGTGGAAATGACACAAAAGTAGCATGAAAGCACCAGAAATAATTTAAAAGAATTGCCAGTTATAATATAAATACTATGGAAAGGTTTATGGAAAAAAAAATTCTGGTTTACTCTGCTATTTTCACAAGAATATTTTCACACTTGTCTTTCTCATCACAATAATTGTAACAGCAAAAATAAAAAGGGTTGATTCCCAGTATAAAATTCTCAGACTTGAAAAAAAAACAGTAGAAAACCAGGATGCAGAGACATGGGCTGGATTTGGCTAGTCATGTCCAAGAAAGGAGAAAACAAAACCTTTTAATATTTAAATTTTAGAATAGAAAATGACCTCCACAGATATTAAATCCAGCACCATGTCTCCTAACCTACACAAAAACTATCACTGTTTTGTTCTGGTTTTTTTCCCCATTAAGTGCTATACTTGGAAGATTATTATTAGATACCACAACCTGCTTCCCTCTTCTAGATCAAGAACACAATGCTATTAACATACTGTCATATTCTTTTTGTATATTTTTCATTGCTCATATTTCAGTTTTCTCTGGTTTGTCTACACAATCATCAAAATTAGAGGCAACAAGCAAGTAAGCACAAGTCCTTAGGGGAGAACTTCTGTATCATTTTACAATCAACATTGCCTGAGAGCATTCCCCCTTTGGTGAAAGCTACTTCTTTCTTGGTTTTGTTTTTATTTTTTTTTTTATTGTGTACATGCTCTGCAGAAGATCCTAACATCTTCCTCTTGTATTTCTATTGACTGACATATTAATGAACATTTGCAACCTATTCATTTAGGTTTTCCTTTCCAAATATAACACCTTCCCCATTTTTTTACTGTATTAATAATTTCAGATAATTTCTACAAGATGCATACTTTGAGTTATAGTACTGCCCTTATAACAGTCCATTATTGACTTTCTGTATTATCTTCCAAACTTTGCTAATTATGGTGCTGCAGGGGTGACTTCTTTGAGAAGCTACTAGAAGATATCTCCATGCCCAGCAGAGCCAATGCCAGACACCTTTAAGGCAGACCAGCTGCCGGCCAAGGCTAAGTCAGTCAGGAATGACAGCAACACTTCTGTGATTTAAGAAGGAAAGAAAGGTTATTGCACAGAGGTAAATGCAGCCAGAGAAGAGCTGAATGAGAACATGTGAGAGGAATATCTATGCAGACACCAAGGTCAGTGGAGAAGGAGGGGGAGGGAGGAAGTGGTCCCTGTACCTGAGTACCCTCCAGCCCATGGTGCAGACCATGATGGAGAAGCTGTGCCCCTGCAGCCCATGGAGATCAATGAGGGTGCAGAGATCTACCTGCAGCCCTTGGAGGTGACCCAGCCCAGAGCAGGTGGATACCTGGGCAAGGGCTGTGAACCCATAGGAAACCTACCCTGGTGCAGGCTGCTGGCAGCGACCTGCAGTCCTGTAGAGAGAGGAGCACATGCTGGAGCAGGTTTCCTGGTAGGATTTGTGTCCCTGTGGAGGATCCACACTGAAAAGGCTGTGCCTGAAAGACTGGCCCCTCATGGAAATGTGACCCATGTTGGAACAGTTTGTGGGGGACCATTACCCCATGGGATGGACTTACACTGGACAAATTTGTGGAAGACTGTGTCTCGTGGGACAGACCCTACGCTGGAACAGAGTAAAGACGTTTCTCCCTGAGCAGTAGCAGGAAAAACCTGTGATGGATTGACTGTAACTCTCATTCCTTGTCTTCCTGTACTGCTGGGGGAGAGGAAGTAGAGTTTGAGAAGGAGGTAGGGGTGGGAGGAAGGTGTTTCTGACATTTAGTTTACTTCTCATTGTCCTGCTCTGATTAATCAATTAATAATGCCAAGCTTTCTCTTTCACCCATGATGGTATTTGGTGAGTGACCTCTCCCTGTTCTCAGCTCATGAATCTTTTACTATATTTCCTCTCTTCTGTCCACTTATGGAGGGGAGTGATAGAGCATCTTCGGTGGGTTTCTGCAATAAAGCCAGGGTCAACCCACTATATGATGCTAAGGCAGGTCACATTATCTTCTCACTTACCTCCAGGCAAGTTACCCCGGTCAATGAGGAAAATGAGGCTGATTTATATGACCAAAGCAAAGACCTTTTGCATTTGTAAATGGGGAGGTGGGGAAACTCCAGTTTCCGTCACTAAAATACTCTCAACTTTGACCACCTTCACCTCAAAAACTCACATCATCAGTGACTATTACTGTAGGCATGAACAGTATCAGCTTTGTGGCATTGCACACTCACAGCTAATTTAGAATACACTTATTAAAGACCAACTGCTTTGAATAACACCATGGATGCTGTTAATTAATGTCTACTAAATTTTGGGTTCAAATTTTAAAATTGGACTGATTTAGCAGTTTTCTAAATAGATTTTATTACATGGATCTGTGATTCTGTAATTGTTATAGAAATATCTATATGTATCCACACATGTAAGTGTAAGGACATTTATTTATGCTCAGTTGCAAAATTTAACATTACTTTTTGGTAAGATGATTCTTTTTTCTTTCTTTTTTTTTTAAATCAGTTTACTATTCTCCACATATTAAAACTGATTGATAAATATTTTTGTAAAATCCCTCATTTCTTTCTAATTTGTGAAGTAAAAGATGGGAGTGACAAATTCTGATCAACAACATCCAGTTTTCTATCTGTTCATCAGTATCTAAAATGACCTTTAATGTTTCTGCATTTTCTATCTTAAGTATGGATTTTGCAGTATCATTAGTTCCATATCTTTACTACACATTATCATATAAAAAATGTTCTTAAGTGTTGCTGACTTCACAGTAAGTGAGAAAAGGTTTCCAGATCTTGACAGGTTTGCCTGCCAGGTATAATACATTTACAAGAAAAGGCAAATGTTATGGAAAAATAATCTTCCTAATAAGTTTTCAGCACTGGGTTTGTAAGAAGGTTTTCTTTGAGATAATCCTTGGAATATTTTACTACTTTAAAATGATACAATCTTTTTTTTTTTAGAAATAAATTTATACCTCTTGAGGATAGCTAAAGGTTTAAGAATTCCATTTTAGAAATTGTAATTTGGAAGTAACAAAAGAGTCATACTTAAATCAGCTTTGTGTCATACTCTTATCATAACTTTCACCTCATTTCACTGGAAAGATCACATCATATCTGGGATCCAGAAATACCATGGCATTGCAGCATATCATTTTGAGTAAACGAGACAAAGCAGTTCTCACTTTTCCCAACATAACTAAACAATGCATACTTCCAAACTTCAAAAAAATATATTAAATTATAGGATTGGCAAAACTAATTCATAATGAAACACTCTCTTTCCTGATAAGCTCTATTGCAGTACAAATTTGGAAAAGTGACAATAGATGACACAGAGCTATGCTTCCTTAGCAAAACTAAAAATATGCTTGTTTTGAAAAATTAGATGGAGAAATTTTTATTT
Organism: Acrocephalus scirpaceus scirpaceus; assembly: GCA_910950805.1. Lineage (NCBI taxonomy): Eukaryota > Metazoa > Chordata > Aves > Passeriformes > Sylviidae > Acrocephalus > Acrocephalus scirpaceus. The sequence continues at coordinate 64,144,468 of OU383774.1, read as the reverse complement.
TCAGACAGGAAAAATTATAGTCTAAATGTACGTGCAAACTTTATCAACTTTAAAATTTTGCTGTCTGAGAACAGGAAAAGTATTACAACAGTGTTTATTGCACATCTTTTCTTCTGATGTTTTCTCCCTCTCTTTTTTTGTCTCTTATATGCATACATAAATGCTTTTATACTTATAAAATTCGAGGCATCAGTAATTGTAAAACTTGTAAGTTCTAAATATGTACAATTAACTAAACATAAATTCCTCCTAAAAACTACCATATAAAGTTAAATATGTTATGTGTTTTATTAAAACATTTTTATTTCAGTTTAGCCATACAGTGTACAAGCATTCCCTTTTACATGAAATTAAACCAAAAAATATTAGAGGAGTAAACTCTTCATATTTACAAGCATCCAGTTCTCAGGATAAAGCTAAATTTAGTTTAAAAAAAAAAAAGTCAGCATAACCTTATGATATATATCAATTTAGCTAACATCTTTCAGGAAAAAAATCTTCAAAATTAAGTTATAGTTCTAAATACATGTATTTGAACACTTACTTAAGACTCTAACTGTTGGTGTTTGAATTCTGCAATATATTTAACAGTCTAAAATATATGTAATTTTAACAAATACTAAATTCAAGATTAGATTCAATATTAACAACTGGGCCATTTTCTGCTTAGCAATGAAATTAAGTATCTCTATGCTTGGCAAACTGAAAAAAGATCAATGGAAAATTATATTGTCTCTCTGCCAATATCTGGAATAAAGAGATAACTTTCAGCTTTATACTGCATTTCTTACTGTGGTAAGAAAATGTACCTGGTCTCATGCATCTTCACCCAGCAGGTCAGGTGTTTACCAGAATCATCTCCTTTCTTTTTTAAAAGCCTTCACATACGATTATAATTGTGGAGAAAGCAATTGTGAATATAATTGGAAACAGCCCTTGAAGCTGCAATACTGATTGCCCCTAGAGTACTACACAGGTAGGAATGCTAAGGCAAGTGTAGGGGTAAGGTGGGGTATTATGCTACTCCTCCTCCAATTTCAGCGATGTTACTGTGTTTTTCAAAGCGTGGTCTGTTGTGTATTTCTTGGTGATTTAGAAATGCACAAATTATGGTGTCCAATTCATTTATTTTTTCTTTAATAATACTGATATCAATATCAGAGCTATTCATGCAGACTTCCTTCCTAACCAAAATAGAAACAAACATTTTTTTTAATGATGTAAGCCAGAACTATTTTAGACTTTTGCATATGGATTAATCATTACCTAAAAAATATTATTGCTTTCAACTGATTGTGGAGGAAGTAATTATCCCAAATACAAATATTTAAAATTGTGAAAGATTAAGTTCTGCCAAACTATCAGGTAATGAAAAAAATCACTCATATAGGTTTATGATATAACTTTTCTTTTCAAGAAAATTAATTCTTTTCTCTTTTGAGAGCTACTGACGTTAAATAACCTAACCTATTTTCTCATAATCTTGCTGTATTTAAACTCTTAGTAGTTCATATATTTCATCATCTTGTTTGTAAACTTCATTCCTTAAACCATTAAACACTTTAAAGAGATGAGATGCATAAATCTATTGCTGAATTCAGTTGCACATAAAATAAGTCCTTAAGCGGTCTTAAAATATTTTCTTAATTTTTAATTTTCTTTTACGTTTTCTATTCTTTATATATTTGTTTCTCTAGGTCTGTATCACCATCTCACATCATATCCAGATAGCAAATTCCTTTGCTGTTCAAGAGGGGTTTTTTTTATGTCTCCTGCTCACCCATTCTCCTTTCCAAAGTATCTGGGGTAGTTTTCAAGCTGATTAGGTAAGTTCATACATATCCAAAACACAGTGTACTGCTCACAGTCTTCAGTGAATAAGTAAATTTACAAAAATATTTTCTTGCAATAAAATCTTAATGAAAGTTTGTCACCGGGAATTTTTTTTAAAAAGATAAAAAATTTAAAAGAGCATTTTTTTCACCAATGCCTGCATTTTTATTGTATTTTATGCCTTGCTTTTACCTTTCCTTTCTCATAGTCTACAGCAAGGCATAGAATTCAATGAGATATTAAAAAAAAATTAGTATACTGCAAAGACTGCCATGGTTCATAGAACTATGTGAGGCCTTTCACCTCCAAGCCATGGGCTAGGATGCAGCAAAGGCTGATAAGGGACTGAAAGGTCACCATCTGGCAGCTGCTCTAAAGGTGCAGTACAAGTCACCAGCAGAAGTCAAATCCCAGTGGACAAGCATCTATAACACAGAAATCATCAAAACACCTGGTGTTCATTGGCAGTCTCTGATAACAGAATAAAGATTGACATGAAGATGCAATTGCATTCTCATCTCTAGGTGAAGCCCCCATGGACTACAGTTGAGATACATGAGTTAGTACCAGTGGATAACTGACTGCAGATGTATCTGCTTCTGGTGATAAGAAAATAATTTCAATTTGTATGGCTGTCACAAGCTAATATGCTTTATAAAATCTTTTCTAAAGGCGTAATGACTTCCCCTTTAAAAAATAATTCTGTTATTCTCTGCAACAGGTAAACATTGGCAGTGGCATAAATTCTATGATCACAGTACTCCTTTCTTTCTTTCTTTTGTATTCAGGTAGATGCAGGGATGTATTTGAATGGAAATCTTTATAATTCAGTATTATATTGTGCTAAAGCTAGTGTGTGAAATATACTTCTAAAGGGATGTTCTTTAAGCATACTTGCAGGTTTGTCCTTGAATTGTTGATTGGCCCTGAACTTTTCTTGTTTTTTCTACTAGTTGCTTTGTTTAATTCCTTTTTAATTTTGACTGTCTTTTTAATTTCTTTTCCCCCTTTTCTCCATTACTTCTGCTTCTACTGGTTATTTTTTAAGATTTGAAAGGCTTTCTTTCCTCCTTAATACCTAGATTGCTGGTGCAGCTTAGATAGCTGGTTAATAAACACACTGTGATTAATAAAAGGGAGGGAAAAAAAGGACAGCCTCTGAAGAATTCCTGTTGACAGTAGTCCTTACAGATATCTTCAGGCTTCCATTAAAACATGCTTCCTCAGAGGCTGTTTTTTGAGTTTTTGAGCACATTTCAAAGAGAATCATTGAGTTCTCAATTTCATCTGAGATTTTGTGTGTACATATATAAGTAAGACATTGTGAGATTACACATCAAGGTATTATGAACATGCATGAGAAATATGATTCTGTTCCTTTCACACTTTATCTAAAGGTTGTTCATCAGCTTTATACAAGCATATTTTTTGTTATGTAGTGTTTTAAATTAAAATTAAAATGCCCAGAGGAGACTTCCCTTTTTGGTCCATTTTTCCTCCTAATGTCTTATTCATTAAGGATAATATAAAAAAGGTTCCACCATTTACTAGTGTATTATGATAAATAAGCAAAAAAGAAAAATCTATGAATTTAGAGATTTTTTTTATTACTTACACTTGCCATCTATCCTGGTTTTGGGATTTCTCCTTGTGCTCTCATCACAGATTTTCAAGGTTAAAAAGCTCCTTCTTCAAGAAATCATTTCCATTGTTCTGTTAGAGCCCTTTGATTTTTTTAAGTGTTGGCATATTCTGTTACCTGGTAACTTCTAATCAAGCTGAGGATATAGAAAGAGCACTGAGACCAATATCTCTTCTGGCATTTCATGTCCCATTTATTCAACACTAAATGAAAATATGTTTCCCTAGATAGACAGTTTATTTTTCATTTCCTCTCACTTAAAATATATTATCACTACAAAACGCTCCTTGAACCTAGAAAAATGTTAATTACAAGCAGATAACCTCTGACATACAACTTGACTAGAATAATATACATTTGCATGTGAACAGTTTTATACTCAAAGAGTATGTTTCATGTCTTTGCTCACAGTCTGGCAGAATGTAATTTGCAGGTGGTCTGAACCATAAATCTATTCCTACTTATGAATCATTTTCTTATTACTTAAAATTCTAATATATTCCATCTAATCTACGTAATTTCTTATAATGTCTAGTCATCCAAGACCACAGAGTTAAATGCTTGAGTGCAATACATCAGGAACAACCAGATATTTTGGAAATGGATGGAAAATTTGATATCTGTATCTGAGCTTCAGCTCTATGGCAGATTTCTTTCATGATTGGAAAATCACTCATAATACAACTTTAAAGTAGATTTTGATCCTAACATCCACTGATATCACCCAAATGAATTAACATGTTAAAAACGGAGAATTAAGAGTGAGAATGAATAGCAAAAATTTTTATTAAAGAAAAAACTGCTACTCAGGAATGTGTCAGGCTTTGATATTAGTATAGACTAGAAAAAATCAGCCATAGTAATTAAAATAATTCTTGGGAATCAACACATTCAGGTGGCCATTTGGCAAATTTCTGTGGTTTCAAACACTAGTAATTAAAATAAAAATGTAGTAACTCCTAGAAATATGTAGTATGTTAAAACATATAAATACTATTTTCTATTTCAACAGTTATATTCAGAGACCGTGTCAGGTAGATACATAAAAAAAGCTTCATTCAGATAACAATGCCAGACAAAATTTAATTCACGACTAAAATCACCGGCGAAACCATCACCTCCAATAATATTTACACTGTGCCTGTTGGAGATCATTACTACATAGGCAAGGATGATACCCAAAGTGAGTACTCACAGTGGAATCACAGAATATTCCGAGTGGTACAGGACCAACAAGGATCATCTTTGTAATAAACAGCCCATACTATGACCAAAACCACAACCTTGGTATTATCAGCGCCACACTCTGATCATCTGGACTAAGGTAGGAGAAAGGAATACAGGTGACCTTGCCCCTGATAAGTAACAACTGTGTTAATTACCCAACACAGCCTCAGGCCTGATGAGTCACAGCTAAATCAAATAAAGATAAGTGTGATAAAAGGGAGTAGGTTAGGTAGGGAGGATCATGAAGGAGAAGGAACTTTGAGGAATAGGGAATGAGAGGATCACAAAGAAGAAGGATCCTGGAGAGAGAGACACTCACAGCCGTGAGGTCAGTCTAGGTCTGCAGTTAAAGCCTGTTGTTGGAACCTGCAGTCATAGTCTAGCCAGGTAAAAGCCTGCACTCACAGTCTGCAAACCAATAAATGCAGTCACAGTTTGGCAGGAAATAACCAGCAGTCAGAGGCTGCAAGGGTAACCTACAGCAGGGGCTTGCTGTAGGGTCAGTGAATAGTCGGAGTCAGGATGGCTGAGCTGTAAAGAGGAATAAACCAGGGCCCTTTTCATGCTGTGATAAACAAGTCTGTGTCTTGACTTATTTCTACCCTCTAACAAGAGGGGTGCTGCAACAAGCTAATCTCAGGAGATTTCACACATGGAAGCTTCTAATCCAGGGGCAGCAGCAGATTGTGTCACTCCACCCAAAAGCTGAAGAATTGCTCAGGGACATTAAGCAAAAACATGCTCACATTGGGTTGATGTGAGGGTACTCAGTGCCAGGAGGTCTCTGTGAGTGCCACCCAAGCTCCCAGGGAAGGCTTCTCCTCCCAGACCCACCATTCACAGGTAAAATATTTTGGTCAATGTGTTTGGTGGGGATAAAAGCAGAGATATCTTTCAAAAGACCCTGTTACCAGCTGCTCAGCAATTATGCCAGATGTCTGCAGTAAAATTCCCAAAGCCAAAGAAAATCTACTTATTTTATGCTGTCTTTACTAGACTGAAATTCAGATGAATTTTGTTTACAAAAACTTAAAATTAACTTGAAACAAATTATTGATTTCATGACACTTTAGCTTGGAACTTGTTCATCTCTCAGCTTACCACAGATTGTTCTATTTAATTTTATTCAAGAAAAAGAATAGTAAATATTGTTAAAATATTTAAGTGTATTAAAATATTAACATAAAATATTCTTGGGAAATCAGTTCTGGAAAGATGAGTTCAGAAGCAAGATGCATTATCGTTCATAATATTAATGGAATATATAGGAAAAGATATTCTAACTTCAATATAAATTAAACCCTTTCTCAACTTTGACTTTAATGGAAATTTTATTTAAAGTAAACTCACCACAAAACCCATTTCATAAGACTTCAAATTCTAAACTTTAATAAAATGAATAAAATTATTAAAATCTACTCATCAAGAATGAAAATACATCCATAGATGATCTAAACATATGCTCATTCCCAGTTATGAAATTTTTAAAGTTAATTTTCATGAAAAAGGTTTTCACAATTTTTTTATTTTCACCTCATTGAAAACCTAAAAAAATTTCAAGAAGTTCTAGTCGCACCTTTTTTGTCTTAGAATACATTACTTTTTTTTTTCCAAGTTACTAAGTTTGCATTTTTTTTTATTCACTTAAAAAATGTTAGTGTCCGAACTAAATATTGAATTTTTAATGTAAAATATTTTTAACAGTGAAAATATCCCTCGAGCCCGGCTGGAAAGTGGCTTCCAGCTGTTCCCGGCCAGCCCTGGCTGGGGATACTTCCAAACTCGGTTGGTGGCAGCAGGCGGACCGGCCACCACCCCCCCGGTGGGTCAGAGCTGCACGAGAGATGTCGGTGAGGCTTGACGAAGGTAGGAAGCGAGGAGGCTACTTTGTGGCTAGATGGTTTTTATTGTCACCTGATCTTCACAGGGGAGCCACGCATCTCTCTGAGCCTCTCTCGAGAGTGTCCCACCCGGAGGCGTGGCAACAGCTTATATGGGGTTGGGAGAAGGGGGTGGGCACAAGAGGGAAAGCCAATAAGGGAAATATGGATGTCACACAGACAGCAAATGGGAAACGAGGGGTGGGGGTTCCCCAACCTGCTCCAATCTGGGACCGAGTCTCTCCGAACAATCTGGAATGAGAGGAGAGGTTTCCCAGAGAGTGACAGGCTGTGGAGAACAAAGACAGGGGGAAACCAAATGGGGAGAAGTACAGGGGGGAACTTGGGAAAAACCATTACAGAAGTTATATTAATATTAACAATAAATAAAAAGGTATAAAACGTGCCGCTACATAACAGTACTTAAAATCCCAATAAAAAAAGAAGTGGAAAAGAAAGTAATCCACCAAAAAAGAAAAAAGGATCTGAAACTTCTAATTAGCATGAGTTGGCTTCACTGGCAAGTAAGGCAGCAAGCTAGGGAATTTGTTAAGTCAATGATGATATTGTTCATTATAACTACAGCAGTTAGGAAAAAGCTGGCAGTTCATGATGGCTTTGTCTAATTTAAATTTTCATATTTTCATTCTTCTTTAATTTTACTTTAATATGATGAGACCTGGCAAGCTCAAAACTTTTACACTATTCTGGAAACAGTCTGTAGGAGATATGAAAGTAATGATCCAAACTGAAAGGAGTATCTGTTAAATGACAACATAAGTCGAGCCAAAATACGTTATTACTACACTGTATATATTATATGCTGAAAGGGCCAAGCTACTCCAAAGTACTGACATAGATAGAAAGTATGGATTCTTTTTTTGTTTTGTTGGTCATCTGGCTAATTTTAGGTAAACTTGATACAAAAAGGTCTGCTTAGCCTATTGAAAAGAGATACTGAGGAAGGTATTTAAATGCATTTGACTTAATAGACTACTTTCAAATTACTTCTAAACTTGTTTACTTCTAAACTCATAATGGTAGCCATGGAAAATCTTTTCTGCAGATACAGAATGTTGATAGCATATTGAAAAGAAGCTGTGGTTGAGGCAGAAGGTTTGAAAATTAGAAACTAGGGTGATTATGTAGCCCTGTCAAACAAAAATCCTGAAGTGACCCATCCTGTGCAAGCCATGTATGTTTAGAAGTTAGCGAGGATTAACACACAGGTATTAACTCTCTGAAAGTGTGTAGCCTTGAGGAGAGTGAGAGAGAGAGAAAGCAGGAAGAGCTGTCTGACAAGATCTGAATTGCCCCACTGAAAAATCAGCACCTACATTATGATTTATTCCATTTTTTTCAACTAGTGAGCAAGTGTCATAAACACCAATGTGACGTTTCAAACTGCTTACAGGTTATGTTTTGGTCTGCTTGTGTGGTAACACATAGTAAATGGGGGAAAATATAATCTATTTTTATTCTGTCCTCTGCAGTTGTCTTGATTCCATAAAGCAACCCTGTAACAGTTTGCCTTTACCGATACAGAATTTTCTTTCTAAATCATAAAATCATAGAATAGCTTGGTTTTGAAGGGACCTTTGTCACAATCCACTCAGTAGAGGGCTCATTATAAATTCTCATCAGGCTGAACAGAAAAACCAGTCCATGAGTCAGGGAATTTCTATGTTCTTACTATATAGTCACTAACTCCAACAAACAGCCCACTGTTTTTTCTCAAGCCAACAAGCCCTTAATTTTTACAACACACTTTAACAAGCCCCTGATCCTCACAAGAAACCTCAGTACAGAATAAGGGGTAGAATATGACAGCTGCACTTTGCCAAGACAAAAATGAGAGAAATGAAGGTGGAAAAGGGAGAAAGACAAGAAAGGATCACCAGTCCTTAGGTCCTGTGTTGATCCTGCTGTACAAGTATTCCAGATCTTGAGTCAACAAAGAAAAAGAGAGTGAAAGAGAGGGAAAATGGAGGTCAGAGGGATTGATCCACTTTATTATCTCACTATTGATAGGATTAAGGGTTGATGAGTTTTTTGTTGGATTTTTTGGCTTTTTTTTTTTTACCAGCTAATTTATGAATATAGTAAAAATTCCCAGCAGAAAATACTCAGGTAAAATTTCTAATATGAAAGCTGGTCATTTATCCTTAGCCTTAACTTCCAATCTTTTCATCCCAAGACTAGTATTTCATAACATTTTTTCTCCTTAAAAGACTTTCTAAAAACCTCCTAGCATTGTCAGTTTTTGTTTTCAAGCACATTAGGTTAATTTATCTGCATAAACACACATTTCTTAAACAATCTGTAATAAATTTGTTGATGAATTTGACCCAAATAGGGTTAGATTTTAAAAAACAGCCTAGTTTTCCTTTTAAGGTATATATATCAGAAGACAGCCATCTCTGAGTTTTATCAGAACACAGAAAAATTACTAGACCATAGTGTTCTCCACAGAAAATTCAAATTTGCTGATTTGAAAAGCTTGATTAGTATGGCAATAACGTGTAGATAACAATCTGCTTACTTAGATTAATTCAGGGAGCTTCCTTAAGACTCATCTAATCAGATTGTAATGTAAGAATCCAGAGAATGGCTTGGATTTCAGAAGCAGACTGTCAGGACCAAATTCTAATGTCAGATAAGCAATATCCACATACTAGATCAGTAGTACCTATATACCTGCATCTGAGTTGAAATTTTAATCTTTTGAAGTGAGCAATACTGCTGTATAAATCATGAAGCTGGCATTCTGTAAAATTTCCCAGTGGCTGTGATGCACTCGGTGCTAGAGTAAGGACTTCAAAATTTGGCTTGCTGAGAGCATAAAACAGACAGCTCCTAGTCATAGAAGCCAAGCATATTGCATTAGCAATGAGCAAATTCATAATGGCTTATTCTTTAGAGAAGCAAATGCTAATACATTTTGACTTTCTGGCACAAGTTTCAAAGGATGAAGTCATGCAAAAGCTTAATTCTGTAAATTTGTTAAACTGCAGAATGATAAATATATCTTAAATGGCTTCTTAATCACCAAGGAACTTAAGTTTCTTAGACAATGTGAGCCTAGTAATTTTTCTAGTGTCAATTAAAGAAAAAAGCAAACAAACCCAATAATGGCCAAAAATACCCCCAAACCCTGTGACTCTGTACCATCTATAACAACAGCTATGTTCACTGCAGCACATGTGAACTGAGCCACGTTGACAATTTGTAAGATGAATCTAGTATCACAAACTAGATAGTCAATTTCTTATCCTCCTTTTTGTATCTTCAGAAAGGGTAAAGAGCAAAAAAATAAAATTTTCTGCAACAATATTTCATAAAGTAGATCAAAGTTCTCTTGTCTCAACTTTTAGATTTCTTTTTTGCTACAATGGCAGTTTAAAGAAAGCATTTCAACTTTCTTCACCAACTGGGGAATCACATATTCAAGTCTTTTTGGAAGATGACACAGAGAAAAAGTGATTGACCAATAGAGGGCCCTGAAATCCAATTAGTGCAGACTGAGTAATCAGAAATGACATCCCAGATATAAATCTGATGTATTAATTGGACCAGCATGGGAACTATGTAAATAAAAATAAGCTATTTATTATGTGCTACCACAGGGAAAAGAAGGAAAAACAACAGAGATCATTAATTCTTTCAGCAAATAATTACTTATCTTTAGGAGTAAAGATTTATGAAGTAAAAATCTTAGGAGCAGTAAACCACTAAAATCTGTATGCTAAGTGCCACTAGATGCCTGACTATTACCTTGCAATTGCCTATGTCCTTGCAATATTTTTTATAAAGTCTCAGCATGAAGCAAAAGATTAAAACCATTTCTTTTTGTTGTTGTCAAATTCACAGTAGTGATGCAAAAAAATGTATTGAGAATTTTTCATCATTGTAAAAAAATTATGAAACTATTGCCAAGTCACTGAACAGCAAGGAGAATGAGGTGATGACATAGGGGTAAATGAACAATTTTTGGAAATGTGCAGCCCAAGAAACGTTAAGGTACATACTTTTGATCTATTGCCTATTTAAGAGGAAAGACAGCCAAAACTTAATGCTTTGCAGTAAGTACTGTCTATACAAAGATGATCTGTCACAGCTAGTATTTGTCTATAATATTCAAGAAGTATTTGTTAATAAAAATGCATTTGATAATAAATTAAAATAAAGGTGTTTCAAGAAAATTTAGGTCTTATTTCACATAGTGATGAAATACATTTGAAAGTGAAATAACACATCAAAAATTAGAAAGGGGTCAAACATTAGAAGATATACACAATATTTGTGTTCACTTGAACTACCATCCACTGAAAATTCCAACAATCTTACGAGGTAAAAGCAAGTTTTTGTTTCCACTGTATTTTCCTTCAGTTTGCTCTCATGCTGGTGTGAAAATATCACCCAAATGAAAAGAAAGAGATTCAAATGAACAAGTATACAGCCAGTTAGTTTGACTCTGGTTGTCCCAAAAATATAAATGCTATTCCGGTATTTTGATAGTAGTGCAATTTTTTAAAGTGATCTCCCTTTTCATGTTGAAAGAAAATTTCTGATTTAGCTGATCTATTGATTATATCTGATATGGAAAAACATACCTTTTTAGGTAATTTAGTCTATTTGACTCCTAGATCAGCATCACTTCCTAGAAAATATTTTCGAGATGAAAAACTATGATAAGCTTATGCTGCTGATAATTTTTTTTTTCTTTTTTTTTTTACTATGGCCCCTAGTGACTTGATCTCTGCACAGATTCCTAGGCTAATGTGACTGTAAGATATGCACCGGTTGCTTAGAAGTCATCTTCATTCATACCTTGTGCTGAATGTGTCAACATATTTATAGGAAGACAAAAAATGTCAGCACTATAGAGAGGCTCCCTGCTCTTTTGCATGCTCTGTTCTTCAAAAGGCATAGGCTTCAAACAGCAGACTAGACTAAATTCTGAGAGATATTTTCAGCAACAGCACTCTTTTCACAGTGAACCATGTTTAGACATATTTGGACAATATTTCCAACTGCACAGTTAAATCATATTGATTGTTTATTTATCTTCCAGGCTCCATGCAGTATCTGTTACCAAGGAGGTTAGCACGACTGTCATCTACCAGGCCTTTTAGTATGAGTCCTCTACTGCTTTCAGCTTCTAGAGACTGCAATAACATACTTGCTTAGAATTAAGTAGATGTGACCAGACCTTGTGTTCTTTAATTCCACTCACATTGAAGTGCTGGTTTAGCTTTGAAGACGTTGTTTTGGTTCCTAAAATCTTTTAACAATATCAAGTGCAAGATTCAAGACATGTCTGAAATAATTCTAAGAGGAATATAAATTGGTAAACCAAGTTCTTAAAGGCATTTTATAACCAAGGTTAAATGCCAAAAGAATTTTTGTCCTACAGAATTAGAGAGTGCAGACCAAAATTTCACAATCAATAATTTGCCTGAAGTACAAGCACACACACACACACACAAAAAAAAAAAAAAAATTCACAAAGTATTTTCATTTAATCACAGAAAGAGCTGAGGAAGAAGGGACCTCTGGAAGCAATCTGGTTTATCCACCCTGCTCAAGCAAGGCCACCTGAAGCCAGTCTTCCAGGACAATATCTAAACGGCTTTGAAATATCTCCAAGGCCAGCAATTCCATTATTTCTCTGGGCAACTTGTTTCAGTGCTGAGTCACCCTCATAGTGAAAAGTATTTCCTGATGTTCAGAAGGAACATCCTATGTTTCAGTTCATGTTATGTCTGGTCCTGTCACTGGGCATTGCTGGATGAGTCTGGCTCTGTCCTATCTTCACCTTCCCTTTAAGTATTTATATACCAAATCCCACCGAGCCTTCTCTCCTAGGTTAAATAGCTCCAGCTCTTTCAGTGTTTCCTCATAAAATAGTTGCTTCATCACCTTTATCATCTTTGTGGCCCTTCCTTGAACTCTCTCCAGTATGTTCATGGCACTCTTGTCCTGGTACAGTACTTCAGGTATGGCCCCATCAGTGCTGAGCAGAGTGGAGTGGAAGAACCACTTCCCTCAGCCAGCTGGAAATACTTTGCTTACTGCAGCCTCAGACATCATGAGGCTTCTTTATGGCAATGGCACACTGCTGGCTCCTGTTCAATTTGTTATCCACCTCCCAAAAGACCTTTTCCGCAAATCTCCTTTCTAGACCTCTGCACCAACAAAATATGGCACCTGGGGTTGTTCCCCTCCCACCAGGCACAGGATTTTGCATTTCTTGTTCAACTTAATGAGATTCCTGTCAGCCCATTTCTCCAACCTATTGACATCTTTCTGGATGCTAATATAACCTTCTAGCATATCAGCCACTTCTCCAAGTTTGGTGTCATCAGCCAACTTTCTGAAGGTACATTCTGTCCCATCATCCAGATCATTAATGAAGATCCTGAATAGGACTGGACCAGGCTCACAGAGAGTAGTAGATGAAATTTTATCTGGATTTTACTAAGAATTTTGGTACTATCCTTCACAGCATTCTTCTGGACAAGTAGCCCAACTATGGGAAGGGAGGTTCATGTGCACTGTGCTTTCTTCCCGAAATTTGGCTGAAGGGCAGAGCTTTGAAGGTATATTTCCTTTTAATGTTTGGCTTTTGTAAGGAGCATTCGGTTAATTCACCTTAGGTTCATGACATTTTTGCCTTATTTCTTGCCTGTTGAGATAAACTGCTCTTGAGGTCAGATTTTTGTGATATTGTAGGGCTTTGAACACTGTGGCATGGGGTAGAATTATCATTCAATCATTCCTTTTTCTTTTTTTTTTTTTTAATCAAGATTGTATTTTATTTGACATGAGGTCTGGTTTTCCATCAACATGTATTTCATCTTTAATAAGAACAAAATGAAAAGACACAATGAAATGTATTGATTCAGGTCACTTGGACATTGCATCCTCTGTGTGGCTACAGGCCTCAAGAGAGTTATTACTCAAATGACTCATAAGCCTCTTCTCCAAATTTTGCAACTGGACAATTCGCATCAATTCTCTTTCATAGTCATGATAAGTACAAATTTTCTCTTCTGTTGAACCAAAAAGACTCTTCCTTTCTAACTTCTATCCCTGGAGAATGTTGCATGAGTCTAAATGAATCCTGAAAAGTCCTGTAAGAAGCTACAATATGCTGAACCTGTAGAACAAGGTCTTGATCAGAAATCAAGCATTCAATTTTATTTTTTTTCTACTGGAAAATTAAGCTAAAGATATTTGAAAAGTGTATGTAGCAGTACAGATGAAGTATAGATGTCCTATTTGTGAAGAACTCTTGGTGTAAACAAGCTGAAGGGGATCAGATATTTTAATTTGAAGTCAGATTATAGAATGGGTTTCTTCACTTAAAAATACTGTATCTCCCCTCCCACTGTTGTAGCCTCTTAGTCTTCATATCTTATTCTTATATGGGGATTTTCAATTTGAAATGCCCAATAGTATGCCCATTCATAGAACAACAGCATATGATTAGTCTTGTGGAAGACCATACCTCATAAGATCAAATGTATTTTGATAAACAGAAAAAAGAAAACTATTAGGCTTGCTTGTTTTCTTTTTTTCTTCTTGAAAATCCTTGCTTATAGTCCAACTGTACTGAAATATAGACATCAAACAAAACAAGTTACACTGATTAATATAAATAATATTAGTAATATTAATAACAATTATAATGTTTACTATCACAGATAGTAAATTTTAGATGTCAATTTACGGAAATATACTGGCTATCTAAGAATATTATAGCAGGTGTGGGCATCTCATTGTTGTATTAACTTTATGCAGAAAATATCTTTTGTGAAAACTTTTTTGCTTTTGTAGTCGTGAATAACTTATTGGAGATTTTTGGTCATTGGTTTAGGTCTTTTTGGTAAATAACAGATTTTTTTTAGAACAGTATTTAGAAACTAGAACAAAAGAACCCAGGTTGAGTCCAGGTGCCTTCTTTTATGAATGTAAGTAACAGAATTTCTACCTGTTTCCTTAAAGATTTTTGGGTGAGTTATATAACCACATAGGTTTCAGTAACAAAGACAACTTAACTTAGACTATTCTTTGCCCTTTTACTCCTGGCCTTTATTTACTACTCAAAGCAGTGCAGCTCTCCACAGATCAATTTACAGTGGTATAATATGTTGTCTGTGGGCTGCAAAGGAAGTTAGAGCACAGAAAACATATTAATGTTTTAAGTGTTTTAAATTTTAAATATAGTAAGTACTTCCCAAGGGGAGAGACAAGGTAGGAGGTTACTTTCAATACAGATCATATCGGTTATTACTAATAATAATTAACTATAATAATTTTAATAATAATTAGCAAAAAAAGCTAACACTTAGCCACCCAGTATCCCTATGAAGACATAGATTGTTTTAAACCCGATTATTACGGGTTTTCCAAAGCAACAGCAGCAGTATCAGGATTCTGTGATTTGTGTGTACCTCTAATATTAATGTTTTACTCCAAAGTACAAGCTCCTCATGTAGCTCTTGAAAATAAAATAAAGTCAAATTGTTTAGAAAATGTGACTGACTTGAGAATTCTGTCAATCAAAGTCCACTTCAAATAGAATTGATGGGTCTCTCATGTTCATGTCTAAGTGATAAGAGCATAATACCACTGGATCTATTGAAAACATCTCTACTAGAATAATTTGCACATAATACACTAACATATATTTCTATTAATGTTGTGTATGGGAACATAAGAAAAATATTAATTTACCATATTATTGCAGTAAGACGATCCTTTGGATTTTCTTATTACCACAGAATATCCAGTCCCCAGAGAAACTGGGGCATTCATATTCTTTTTTGATGTACATACAAATTACACATTAATAATAATAAGTCACATGGTACAAACCCTTCAAATTATAGCTGTTTGAAGAGCATTTACTTTTTCTGTCATTGTCTGTTGCACACTAAACCTAAAATTTCTTTCCTATCTAACACACAAATTGAATAGTTGATGCTAAGCTTTTGCACAACCTCAAATTTCGGGAGGTTGTTCATTTAATTATATGATTTAGGATGTCTGCCTGTATCATGATTATTGGAAACAATGTTTAGTAAATAGGATATTAATTACTTCATTCTACATGTAGTCAAATACTTCAGCAGAGAATTACATTGTTTCTAACCTTAGACTCTGTTAGAATAAATATTTTCAAGGGCTTGCTATAGAATGCTTATTTTTTTCTGAACATTTTTTGTATTATTACCAGTTGAGCTCATTTTCTCCAACAGATATATAATGAATTGTTATATTATCTCACTTTTTCCTGTGCTAGTCACTTGTATATCCCAAAGGAAGAATACAGAAATGACAAAAGGAATTCACACTCTCAAAACTTGCATATTCTTGTAGGTATGACAACTCCTCACTGGAGTTACATGGAATGAGTTCTGGAGGATTTAAAGAGTAGAAATTATAAAAACAGCCATTCAAAACAATTTTGCACTTTATGGTGTGACCATTGAAAACTAAACAGTGTTTTTGAAATAGATATTCCTCAGCGACATTTTATACTTGAATATAATAATTTGTTTCATTCATTAAACTTGACAGAGAAACTTATTGAAGATGCAACATTTTCAAGTGTTCTAATTTTCCCAGGGTCATTTTAGGAGATAAAAGGAATCAAAGCATACACAGTGACATGCTGCTTGATTACATTTTTAACATCTCATCCATGTTCTTTAGTGACTTACATTTTTCATTATCTGTTCTTCTTAAAGGTATAGCTCCTGTAGTTTTGCCTTCTATACTTTGAGACTTTGCTTAATTATATTTAGATTCTGTCAGAGACAAGCTGTAGGAAAGGTAAATTAAAAAACAATCCCTGATAATCATGAAGACATGATCTACATTACATGTCTGCTCATATATTCATACAAAATGGACCAAAGACATACTGTTGGTGGGAAAAATTGTGGTTAGCAGTACTTTTTTTTTTCTCCATGCTTGTAATCCCATGGCTTTCCACAGACAAAAGTGATGAATTACTATCAACCAAGACAGCTTTTTGATGTGTCCTCTTGTACATGAAAAACTGGGCTGAGACCACCTGAAGTCATTTCTCTAGAGATTTTGAACAAGTATAAAAAATGGTTTTGTTTTGGACTTGGTAGGCCTCAGAAATGAAAATGCCAGTATGTCGAGGACAACACATCAATCTAATTTGCTACCTGCATTCCCAATCCTATTTTTTCCCTACTGAAACTGCTGCACAGTATGTGATACAACAGCAACCATATTCCTCTATTAAGCTGTATCTCTTTTCAGGAAGTGCAAGTTTGTCTTTTTAAAAAAGCTTTGATTGCAAAGGCTGTAGGTGAACAAAAATAGTGAAATGCTCATTTATTAATTTTAAAGTCATGCAGGGAGCCTATTTAATTAAAAGAGAGAGACATAATGGGATGAGAAGTTTTAGATAAATTACTTGATTCCATCAAATAGCATTCTTATTTTTTTTTGCTAAAGAACAATTTGATATTTTATAGTGGGATTATTCTGCTCTGTTTGGTTGTTTTTTTTTTTCTGTTTAATATGACAAGAGCAAAGGCAGATGTAAAAAAAAACAAACCAAGGTTTAGTAAAAGTAAATTAGAAGCAAGAGGTTTGGGAAAGGTGTGGTTATATGTAAATATTGTTTCTTCTTACTTTCATCCAACTGAATGACAAGAATGATTTCTGGTACTTTCTGATTACAATAGACATACTGAAAATAGGATTTTCTAAACCACACAGGGTAATACAGAAAAAGAATTTCTAGAGTACAGAAAGGTTACATAGTTTCTGATTCTGTATAAGGATTCTTCGGATAACAGCAGCATTTCCACTCACAGGTTTGTTTTGGTTTTGTTTATTTTAATTCTTCAAGAATTAGCAAAATCCTAAACTTCCTTTATTTAAATGTGATTTCAAAATTCTTCACTTTCTGAGTATGTGGCAGCATTCATCACTCACTAAGTTAATGGAGTGACAATATACATATACAACTATGATAGTTCTAACAAAATTTTGCATCTGTTTATTTCATTTTTCTAGGCTTTCTTAGGTCCCAAATTCAGTACACTAAATCTGCTCTCAGCTTTTAGGATTAATAAAAATTTGAGTCATTCCATGCATGACTGTTTCTTTGCATGTGTGGATGTACAAGGTGAGATGTAATGCCTCATTAATAGTGTGGACACAAATTTTAACTTGAGGTACTCTACATTAATTCAGATCCACCAAAATGAAGTTTTAATAACTTATGTGTTTTATACTAACTTTACACTGCACCATAATAGGTAAAAATTATTGCATAACAAGGTTATATTTTAATCACTATTTCCTTGTATCATAACTTAGCTATCCAAGAATATTTCAATCAATTTCTGAAAAACAATATTAGAAATAAGAATATGTACATTTGGTACAGCTAGGCTAAAGTTAGAGCAGATGAGTTTGGTCTTATCAATCCACTGAGGAAATATGGATCTTGCTGAGATGAATAAGATAATTTCCCAGAGGATAAGTATTGACTTCAAATATTGGCCTCCTGGGAGACAACGTTTCTTCATATTCACTGAAATACAAAGATCACACGCAGCTGAGTTTGTTTTTATCTATCATAAAGATTAATACCAGGACTTTGCCAGAGATCCTACAAAACAAGATATTCTAGAAAGCATGGCACACATGGACGTTGTAGCATGAATTGCACTTCTAAGGAAGAATTTCTTGCAATTAGTTGAAGGCTCTTCTGCGAGTGAGTAAAATGGAAACTATTGAAAATCTGTATGAGTTTTACAATATGAACAATAATTCTAAGTCAAATCATTTACAGATTGTATAAACATACCGTAAAATGCAGACAATTGCAAAATAAGGACATGCAAAAAGCAGGTTTTATGTCACAGTATTGCTTCCAGCTAATGAAGAGAAAAGTTATCTTTTTTTATTGAAAATTACAGTTCTGACAACTTGAGACCTAAAAAATTTTAATCAAAGAAATTAAACTATATAATATTTGTACATTTTCTATAACTGCTAGAATGAATGGATTGTAGTCCTAGCTTGTCTAGATGAGTATATCCATGGCAAATCATATTACACTTACAGATATCCATGCACAGAGCTAAGCAACGAGCTAATAACTCTGGTAAAAGAGATCTGTTTAGTTAGCTAGGTTATTAGTGAATCGACTATGAAGAATACAACCTCTTAAAATCCTGGAAGGAATCTAAGCTGATAAATTGAGACATAAAGGTAAACAAGAAGACTCTATATCCATTGAAATGCAGAAAATCCCTTCTCATCTGCACCCCACTGGAGCTACTTATTTAGTAAGAAAATAGAGAAACAAGAACTTGCTATTTCACTTCAAACTCTTTAATATCCATAAATACATTTCTGCACATGCCCAGATTTTTTAATAAAATTCACGTTTAGTAAAGCTTGAAAAATAATCTAATATTATCTTTAAAAATATCCTTGCAGAGGAATGCTAGACATCTATACCTTGAGCTGCTTTAAATCATATGGGGTGTTGCATTTTTTTACCTGAAAAATCTCCTGCAAGCCTAGAGTTCTTTGTTTTGGCTTTGTCTCAGGCAGTGGTAATCAGTGTCCTTGGAAATTAAAATATTTATGTATGTCTGCTTGATGAACAGCCACTGCCCTCATGCACCCAAGCACATCTAAATTCTACACAGAATATGGTGGTTGCAGCTAAGATCAGGCTTCTCTTATAAAGGAGGCAAAATGTCAGAGTGTGTTCACAGTGAAGTTACTCTGCTTCCTGAGACAATTTAAGTCTCTATCTTTCACTGCCCTAGAGACAGTTTTAACTATCAAGCTAACATGTTGATATATTTTTTTCTGGTTAAAGCCCTTTTTTATGAGGCAATGAGTTGCTCTCATATGCTGCTGAGATGCCACAACATCAGTCAGAGTTCAAAATATTCAGCAGCTGACAACAGATACTCAGAAATTTCTCAACTGGGACAGAATTTCAGCTCCTATTTACAGAAATGGCTGTGTGAGTAAAACCAAATTACTAGTCATACAAAACAAGCAATTTTCTTGCTGTGAAAAATAGATACAAATAGGAGGCACATATGAAATCACTTCTGTGTATGCACCCCTGAGTCTGTATTCTCTGAGTAACACTGCTTGAATGAAATAGGACCTAGATTGGGTGAAACAGTTTATTTCTTTAGATGAGATTTAAAATTTCTGTTGAGAACACAGATAATCTAGTTATCTGATTCACAAGTATATTATTCATTTGATCAAACTACTGTAGGCAAAAGGATACACATAATAAATTTATAGACAGTCACACATCTTCATAGCTCACTGAGTTCACATCTTTCCTCTCATATTCAATTCATCCTCTGAACCTATACATGCGCAGAATTATTGTCTTTCTTATTTTGAAATGCACCAAAGATTAGAGTTTTGTACATCTATGGTAGTTGTGGATTCCTGTCTCCTGTCACATTCCATAGAGTAGCTTCCAGTACAGAGGAAGCTTGGTAAATAATTTTAATAATTAATGTGTCCACAACAGACTTCATCTAGGACTCACTGAGCCTGCAACACAGAAACATCTTTCCATTGCACAGTTAATACTCTACATTGTTGTTCACAGTATCTGAGGTCCCATTAAAGGCTCCTTAGAGCCATTACATTTCCCATATAAATAAAGTGATAGTATGTCTTGCCCTTCTGTTTGGAGCATATCCTTCCTGGAAAAGGCTCAAATTTCAATAGCCCTTATTCAGATAAGAAGTCCTGCTGAAATCAATGGAACTAAGTAGTAAGTCATAATAAGCTTATTAATATTCCACTTAATCAATAAATGTTGATAAATATTTTTTAAAAAATACCTAAAGGAAAAAAATCGCTATAAATTTGAGTTAAAAAGAAAAAACCCAAAACCAAACCAAACAACAAAAAAACCAACAACAACAACAAAACCAACAAAAAACAACCACCCACAAAAACAAAACCAGAAAAAAATCCTTACATGTGAAGAGAAGATTATAACTGCTGCTCTCTGTCCAATCTAAAATGTGAGAAATTCAGCTTTCTGCATTGGTTCAAAGGAGAGATACAGTACTACAGATGTGGAGAGAGCAGCTTAAAATGGGGCATTTCAGGCAGGGAAAGTTGTGAACATTGAGGCCTGAAAGTAAAAATTGTAAATAATGGCAAATTCCAGCCAATTAAAAAAGAGACAATTTTGTGTAGACTTAGAAATTCTGAATTAGAAATATTATGCTGCATCTTAATTGAGCCAGATATCCCATTTTCACACCATATACTGCAGACTTGAAGTACTCCAACAAAACATTTCTGTATTCTAAGTGGCCCCTCGTGCCCTCAATCCCAGCTATTCTGACTTGTGAAAATAGGGAGTAAGAATTTGTAGCCCTTTCCTTAGTACCAGATGGAGCAGCAAGCAAACACCTGCAAAGTAGTAGTGATCAATAGCTGCAAGAATGATCCATGCAGGAGAGGACTACTTGGAAATGCATAGTTGCTTTCCTTCCCAACAGCCCTCAGTGAGGCTATATATAAACCCAAAATTTGTTATATGCTAGGAAGGCAGCTAGTCAGAAGGTCTGAATTATGCACTGGGACAAACCAAGGAGTTTCAGAAAATGAGAAGGTATCAAATTTATCAGTTTGAAAATTTGGCTATAACTCCCACTTACTAAAAATAAAAAATGCAGTAGCATCAGACAATGGGTCTGATCCAATTGCCCAGGAAATCAATGAGTGTCTCTTGTGACTTTAGCAGAAATGGCACTTGTCCAACTTCCTCTCACTCTATTGATTCCAACCCTATTCCTTCTTTCCCCTCCCTCACTTTTCACCTTCAACAGCTTTTCTTCTGTCCTGCACCTTCTTCTGCTGGCAAGAAGTATCATATTTATATGAGGTTTCAAGTTCTTGACATTTAACTCAATCATGATAACATGCTAAATTGAAAGGCTCTGTTTTGGTTAGTTATTTAGTTACGGCTGGGAAAAAAGTACTGAACAAGCATTTCAAATTGTAAATAAAATGCAGGTATAAAATTATAATTTGAAAAATGTTATACAGATACTTCATGTAGTAAAGTAAAAATCCAGTCCTAAATGTTTAGGCCTGTTTCTCTAATTCAAAGAACACTGCAGGTAATTTCTTGAAAAAACTCTAAGAGACTGAGATTATTTCAATACATTGAATGCTTGAATTAGCATCACATAAACCAATTTGGAAGATATCCAACCACTAGGTAACAAAGGAACTTGCTGGAAAACTAAAACTGTATGCCTTATAACTAACAAATATCAGATCCTATAGAGGACAAAGATGAGTCATTCAGAGTAAAAATAATGCATTCATTCTAAAGCATACATTCTGGGTGATAAAAATCTTTACATACTACTGAAATACACACAAAAACAATCTGGATTTTTTTCAGAATACAATCCACATTATATTTTAAATTAATTGTATTTAAATAAATTAAATTAATTAAATTAAATTTTTAAAAATGTATTTAAATTAGTTTTTAAAACTTAAAATAATTAGATCAAGGTTAATTAGGACAGCAAAGGGCCATGAGTGGAAGCCATATGAGTTGTGGCTGAGGTCCCTTGGTCTGTTCGTCCTGGAGAAGAGGAGACTGAAGGGAGACCTCATTGCAGTCACAGCTTCCTCACTAGGGGAAGAGGAGGGGCAGGCCCTGATTTCTTCTCTGTGGTGATCACAGTCAGGGTCTGAGGGAATGACCTGAAGTTGCGTCGGGGGAAGTTCAGGCTGGATAACAAAAAAAGGTTTTTCACCCAGAAGAGTCTGGGCACTGGAACAGGCTCCCCAGGGAAGTGGTCACAGCACCAAAGAGAGTTCAAGCTGTGTTTGGACAATGCTCTCAGGCACATGGTGTGACTCTTGGGGAGGGTTCTGTGCAGGGTCAGGACTTGGACTTCATGATCCTTGAGGTTTCCTTAGAACTCAGCATATTCTATGATTTGGGGGGGAAAAAAAAAAAAAAAAACAAACCAAAAAAAGAAAAACAAAGCTTAATTTAGGAAAAAAACCCAAAGCTTTATTTAGAAAAAAAAAGCAACAACAAAAAACAATCTGTCTCAGATTTTTTAACCCAGAATCAAATGGATTCTGAGCATACTATTGTAGTTACACAATATATATTGCTTACTATAACCTAAGTCTCAATACATACTGTTTATCTACCAGGACATTTTCTTGCAAAAATCTTTTACTCTATATATATATACATATTTATACTCTATATACATAAAAATCTATTTTTGTTTTTTTATCTCATTGAATATTCTGCCTTTTATTAGTAAGAGATATTAGATTGATAGGGAAAATACTGTCTTCATTTAACCTAAAGAATTACCAGCACAACATTGGTAGAATATCTTAGTAAGGATTTATTCCAGTTTAAGTACATGGAAAATTTATCTGTTATATTAATATTGCACTCAATTCATCCATTAAAAACCAAATTCTTACTAAGATATTTACAAAATACATGCCCTACAAGTTAATGTAAGTGCATTATAAACTACGAAATATTATTTATAATAATAAAAAAATGTTCAACTTACTAGCTCAGCTTAATTCAACAGCTGGTTCTATTTCTTTTACTTTTCAATTTATTGGGAAAAGTGAATTGATGATGAGATTAGCTTATGGACAATTTCCATCATATTAAAATCTTTATTCTGCCAAAAGAAGAAAAAATCAATATCAAACTGAAGCCTACATTGTAAATAATAATTTTATAGTCCAAGCTTCTTTAGCAGGTCTTGCTTATTTCCATCTCCTGATTATTATTCAAGCATTTGAACTGTCTGAAAGGAAAAATAACAAGAACAACAATAAAACCAAACAAGAAAACATGTCTAACCATATCAGAATTAAGAAATCTTTGAGAAATCTAGTAGACCTATGAACTAGCTAGGAACAAAAGGAGACATTAAGATGATTTAGAGACTGCAAGTGATAAAAGATCAGTTTCAGCAGGTTTCTATGACAGAAGAAATTGAAGAGATATCTACCAGATATCAGTATAATTAAATGAATAGCTGTTTTAAAAGACACACAAATGGTGAGGCTGGTGACTTAACACGAATCTTGTTACTTCTATTTTCTTTGTTCTGTTCTAAACCATTTAACATCTCTTTAGTGTTCATTTCATCCAGTAATGCTAACTCTTCACAGTTTATGAGCCATAGCCATAATCCATATTTTTCCTGTTGAGGAAGTAAAAAAACTGTCTGCCAACAAATTATATAACCCCACTTACACACACGCACACATTTAGGGCTTAGTTATCATTGTTCACTTAGGGTTTGCATGACGTTTCTTAAGCATGTATTTACCAAGATTAATACTAATTTGAATTATCCCATCTACTTTATAATTCATAAAATATTTTAACTGGTTGGAAATTTTAAGTGCCAATGCTGATTGTTTTGTTTAATATGGATTTGATCTAAAATCCAATTAGAAAAAGCAGCAAGAACATCTCTACAATAATTATGCCATTGTTTTTCATTCTTTATTAACATTTCAGTTTTAATCCATATCTGTAATTTTAATTTAAACTAGAAGTAAGCTACATAATCAGCAGAACTGGGAACATGTTCAAGGCCAGACTGAATGTAGCTACATCTGTATTGCTAAATAGAGAGCCAGGGAGTAATATCAGATTGTACCTCTATATTACTTAATTTGCATAATTGTTAGATCTCTCATCTGTGCACACTCCACCTGGATGTCTCAAGAGGTATCCTCGGGCAGAACTCAAGTCAGCCATTGCTCTATGAACGGCTGTCGAATGACATTATGGATATGACTGGACAGGGGTGACCTCCCCTGTCCAAAACAGCATTCCAGCAACATTCTAAGGGTTTTGCACTCTCCTGTTCTCTACTGCAACATTCTTGTACAAGTAACAGCTACCCTAAAAGTCACACTGAAGAACACCATTCATCATTATTTTAAAAGTTATGACCTGTGATTAAAAAAAAATAAATAAATAAAATCACAATTACCTATCTGGACCACAGGCTCAGCTTCTAGGTCCAACAGAGGCCCAGGAACACATGATCAATAGCAAGTCTGTGAAAATTTTGTAAAAACAGATGACTCTCAATAGTGGGACAGTAAGACAGCTTGTACCCATTGGCTTTGGGGACAAAGAACAGTCTCTGAATAACTATTGTTTGGCTTCAGAATACTGTGAAACACTTACATCTGACTTCTTCCTGTAAGGTGCCCAGCTGAAGCAGTCAGCTCATTTTTATGGTATTATTTCTATGAAGGGGTTGGTATACTGTCTCAATTTTCATTTGCATCCGTCTTCCTTCGACATTGCATGAGGTACTTATTATTGTGGGTCATATGCATGAGAATATTTTCCTGGGAAGAGAAAGTATAATTTACCATCTTCGAACACTCCAAGATTATCATCAATTAAAACTGGAAGTGCAGAGCTGCATCCAGAGATATTGTTACTTGCAAACTTTTTCTTAGACACGATGATAAATCTGATTGATTACAGTTTATGATAGCAATAATCTCTGCAATACCATTAATTAGCACAGTTAATAACCAATTTTCTGGAGCTTTAACTGCCTTTGGCTTTCCCTCAAGCTGTTCCAAACTGGCCATTAACTGCTGGTTACAATTGATTTCTCAGGGCTCTATTTAAAAGAAATTTTATTTCAATTCAGCACCCACAGAGTCTAATCTTGATCTGGTAAACAAAAAACATTCTCTACCTTAGCAACAGACCTCTTGTTCCTCATTCTCTTTGTATATCGCTTCAGGGATATATAGGGATATAAGCTTTGTGGTTCAGGGATAATGCAAAAATCAAAGCCCTGCTACTCTTTATTCAAAATTTTCAAGTGGTAGGGAAGCCCAAAAAGGAAGAGCACTCTATTGACATCTGGTGGAAAGAAAAGACAAATTAAATGCTCCAGCAAGCCAACTTCAGCTTATTTGTTTGCATATATTATTTCTTTGTCTTTGGAAGCTGCTCCTGCTAATAACCTAATGTAAAGAGACACTTCTGATGGCAACACCATACAGGAATAATTGCCATTTAAATGTGTGCAAGCAGAGTGGACATTTAACCTAAGAAATCAGGTTTCTATAACAGAGTCCAAAAGCTACTGTCTTAAAAAAAAAAAATTCTACATGACTGTGAGTTTAAGAGGTATTTTTAACTAGAGAAAAAATAGTGCATTTAAGAATAATTTATATTTTACAAGACCATTGTTTTGTAGTGCTTTTTGATTTCTTGGTAACAATTTATAAACAATGGGAATAACTAGTAAAACTGCTAGCAGAACAAGGCGGAGAGAAAAATGATGAGCAGGTAACACAACAAGGAGCAGTGAGGGATTGTCATGATGACCAATGCAGGTCACACCACCATAAGGTCAGCAGTAGGGCTTTACTACCCAGCATGACTGAGCAATCCCAACTGTGAGGTTTATGTTGCTGTGAAAGCAGAGAAAGAAATAGTTGACTTAGGAATTGCCTTATTACAACAGAGGTCCAAGATAAATATAGCAGTTAGGAGCTGTATGCTATCCTGCTTATGCTCTTTCTTACATTTTCCTTTAATCTTTCAAATAACATATTCTTTGTTAATATGTATGTGCATGAGGAAAAAATAAGAGCTGACTATTCACCAGAAAGTACATTTTCCAGGGTTTGCGTATAAGGTTTTAAGCCTGTACAAGAAAAATTGAGATTAGCCTGCCTATTTAATTCCAAATAAGGACTGATTGAAGGGTTGTAGGGAATTCAAATCTGTAATGACCATTCTACTTGAAAGAAGTTACCCTATTTTTACCTTTACAGCTTTCTATTAGACCATCCTTCTCTCCAGCATCTTTGTATTAATTTTTATTCTAATTTATTGGCTCTCTTAAAGTATTGAAATGTTGCTTTCCTCCTCCACTCAAGCTAAAATGATTACCTTTCCACCCATGCCCTAATTTTTCAAACAAGTACTTAGATGACTGACTCCATAGACCTCTGGTTGTACATGGCCTTTCCTGTGAACAGCAAAAAAACAACTCACTCTCATTCTTTATACCTTTCATTGAACCTTAATCTGTGGCCTAAATGATATGGGATAAAAACTGGGTAGTGAGAGACTCTGACTACATTTTTAAGCTTTAACCAGATTTATCTAGTGTTTTCTTGGTCCCTTTCCTCTCAGCAATCTCTTTGTATGGATCTTCAGGCATCAGTCACATATTTTTAAAGTGGGAACTGACTATTCCATATTTGTTTAGCTGGTGACAGAATGGGACTCTGAGTTGTGAATGGAGTTTTTGGTAAACCTGCAGACCAGAATTACACAAATAATGAAAAAATCTTCCACCCATAAGAAATGGTTCAGACAAGAGAAAGACGGAAAGGAAGACCACCATTCTAATGTGAAACATATAACTCCATGCAAACAGTTCCATCATACATCGGTGTTGTGCAGGTTTTGGTTTTGGTTTTTCCCATTTTATTCCATGACAGAAAACATTCTATAGCTAACAAAAAAAAAAAAAAAAACCAACACCCCCCCCCCCAAAAAAAAACCCCCAAAAAACCAAACAAAAAACCCAAACAACAACAACAACAAAAAACCCAACCAAAAAACAAAAAACAGACAAACCAAAAAAAACCAAAAAAATACCCAACCCCCCCCCAAAAAACCACAAAACCACAACCCCCCAAAAAAGCCCAAAAAAGAACCCTAAACAAACAAACAAAAAAGGAAGATAAAACTGCAAACATTAAGATTCAAGTTTTTCAAGTTCTACAATAAACATGATATTATGGAAATGAAATTGGCATGAAATACATTAGTAACTAAACAGAGTAGTTTTTTTCTTTGATAGACTGGATTTGCCAACATTTCATTTAGATTTCCTTCTTTTTTATAAAAAAAAAAATCTCATCAAGCAAAATTTCTACTGTGATGTAAGTACTCTGTGGGATGTCTATATTTACAAGTCTTTATGTACATGGACAAAAGATTTAAAATACAATACTTTCAGAATTAAAAATCTGCATTTGTTGACTAGATGATTGACATACACATATAGACACAGAGGGACTGACTGAACTGACTGACATTACCACCATGCATGGAAGACCTGTCTCAAGGAAAGCACACTGATATTAGCTCTTGTTTATTTGAGCTCCAATTCAAGACTTCCAGTAGTCAGCTAGCTCTGTCAAAGTCTTGTCACTCACTCTTCAGTGTAAAATACCTCTCCTGTTCTTGTTCTCCCAGTCAAAACTCTGGTCTATTTATTTGTTATCTATTGCCTTAACAGCACCAGCCTCCTCCCATGTAGCTTTTTCACCATCCTTTGTTCATTTTTAAAAAGTATTCAAGTGAAGTACGTCACTCTTTCCTGGAAAATTAACATTAACTTGGTGCCCTCTAAACTTTTCATCACCATCTTAATCACATTTATGTGTAGTCAGGTTCTCCATAATATTACTTCATGTCTGATTACTAATTCTTTTCTTAAATATGCTCTGAACATTCACCTGTTCTTCACCTTCTGAATGTTTCTGAGTCCTTTAGTCCTTTCAGACAATTTTATGCTGTTGATTTTTCACTTTAGTAGGAAATAATTTTCCACCTCCCATCTGCTAAGCAAAGCCTTTCTTTCTTCTCTTTCACACTTTTTGCAAAAAAAATCAGAAAGACAGATCATTTCTTCATTTGAAAAATGACAGAATTCCTTGTCTTCTTTTATCTGCAAATGGACATCTTGGGTCAATTTGGGCAAGTTTCTTAAGATCAGTTCCAAAGAAGATCACAAGCAAATATTTACTTAGGACCTGACAGATAGTACAGTGGAAACAAAAATCCAACTACCCTAAAGAGTGTATCAGCAGCTTTAAGCTACATCTATACTATCATATTTAATTTTCCAGATCCAATAGATGACATTGAGGCTGACAGGCATTAAATGTCCTTGTGTGTGTCTGTCCCTATCACTGAATTTTTTCATCTTCCAAACCAGGAAAACTGACTCAAAATGGTAATTATGAACACGTGTAGCATGCCATAACTCCTGAACCATACTCAGAAATTAATTGGGGGAATGCTAATTGACTCAAGACAAATTTTCAAGCCTCACTATAAAAATATAAAATCAAATTAAATAGACGCTGAAGTTCCAGAGCACATATACATTCACTAGAACAGTTTAATTTATTAATATAAACATAAAAAAGAGATAGCTCAGCATATGATGTATCCAACACATTCTCTACAGTGGCCAAATGGAAATGTTAAACACAGGGTGAATCTTGAGACCTGTTTAATGGTTTTATCTTCAAATATGCTTTGATATCAAGGTACCTTTCCACTTTTTTTTTTTTCCCCCTAATTTATTCCTTCAAAGACTTTTTGCTGGGAGGGACACAAATCTGTATTTTAAATTGCACCATATCATTCAGCTACCTGATAAAGATGTGCTCTTTGCTGCAAACCAACCATTAAAGCACAAAGGAAGAGCATTATTATGAATAAAGCATATGAAGGTGATCTGAACTCCATCACCCACTTTAAATACTATTATATTAAATACCATTATATTACACAAAAGACACATTTCTAGTAATACTTTAATCATGATAATCTATCAGATTAATGAAGTACACTGGTTTGTGTGCATTTTCTGACCAAATGAATCTTCTGAATTGAAATATGATTTCAGTAACAGAGCTAGTCAGTGATCTTTTGCAGCAGAATTGTATATTCTCAAGGTTAATGTCTTTTGAATGGAAGTGGGAAATTAAGATTTAAACTTCCTACTTTCAGGAAGGATCATGCAACAAAACCTTCATCATCCATGTCTCAATCAACATTCTAGCATCTGGACATCTGCATAAATTTGGAGATTGCTATACATTTTCAGAGTGTGTCTGTCAGGCGTGTTTGAAAGTGCCAACTCTAACAGCTGCCACAGGGAACAGAGCCAAACAAAGAATAATTTCTCAGTCTCAACTGGATTTAGGTTTATGTATCACAACACTCCATAAGGCAGAAGAACGCCTTGGCAAGGTTAGGAGCATAATTCTGTGTTTATGTAATTTTACAGTTAAAAAAATAAGCTTCACCAGGGAAAATCAGCAGTAAATGAGGTCTTTTTTTCCTCCAGGTATTATTTGTCATTCTGAATTGTTTGTTACTATGTCAAAGCGCTGCAAAAAATAGCTATAATCTACCTCATGTGATTAAGGTCTTTTTTTCTTATTGCGCCATTTTTATCACTAATGTGTTGATTATTAGGATAAACCCTTAAGTTCTGATTTTCATTTCAAGTCCTCTCCCATTTTAATTTTTATATTACTTGGGTTTTTCTTCTATTAGAGACATAGTGTTATTATCTTGGACTTTTAGTCTATGATGTTGAAATAACAGAATCTATTTTTCTAATTACCAGGAGAAATTTTAATTCATTTGCTGGGGAAACCATTAAATTTTCATTTCCTGGTATTATTTCTAGTCAAAAGAATTCCAAGCCTTTTCACTTTCACTCTTCCCTACCTCTAAAAATAATGTTCTTTATCAACATTCTAGGAGTCCAGATTTTCAGATGCCAGAAGATCAAACTTTAACTCAAGTGAAAGGTAGGAAGAGCTAGAAGTTAAGCGTCAGGCATCAAGAAAGCAATTGTCAGGTGTCAGACAGAGTCAGTCAGCATGCAGTTTGATATAAAGATCTAAAAAGATGGAGCTACTCCTTAAGAAAAGCATCTCAATTTTGGTATAGTTTAAAATTTAATTTTATCCTTATTTCTTGGTCAAATAGGATTGCATTAAGTTTGACTGTGAGTGCGTTATGTCAGATTGTTTGTTACCCTCAAATGCTGCTGCAGAAAAGTAATTTTAACTGTATTTGACAAAAGGTCAGTAATCTCAGATATGCTGAATTCCTCAAGCTTCATGGTAAAGGGTAACCAAGAAGAAAAGAAAATCCTGTAAGTGTTCCTGTTCTTAAAAAGCTGAAATATGAGTTCAACAGGGACTGAATATAATCACAGAAAATGCTGTGTAGAGAGATATCACAGAAAACAAAACTACTAGAAGACTTTTAAAATTACTCTCACATTTAACTGGTTGCAAGAATTGCACTAGTAAATTTATCACAACATGAGCTCTAACACTTGTGCCTTGGTATCTATGATATTTAATTTTTAGTATGTTTTATTGCATAGTTTTGACTTCAGACATTTTCTTAGACTTTTCTTCAAGCATAGTTTCTTGGGTAGTGCAGTCTAGCAACCATTCTAAACATGTACTGTGGCATCTAAGGGTGGAAAAATTTTACAAGTGAGTGAAGCTATGCCCAATCAGCCACCCAGACAGAATTTGAGAAAAGTTGCTAGTACTGCCTAGCTTTCTAATATACATATACAACTCCAAAATTACAGGCTTTCGTTTCTTGCCAGACTTCAAGAAGTCAGCGTTCAGCTGCTAAGCACTTTGAGAACTTCCAAAACACTTCTTGAGGGCAGAGAGCTTCTCAATTTGTTACTTTGCACTTGTGCTTTCTTTGAAATCATGTCTAAATTTGAGGGGGTTGACCTTCTTTTCACAGATTCGCCAACATGTTCAAATTGGCTTATATGCACAGAATAGATTCAATTGCTTTCCCCCAGAAGAGCTTCCTCACCAGCAGATCATAGTCCTCACTACACTATGTGTTCAGTGTCTTCTTACTCTTTGGCTAAAGTTGTGCAGAAAAGAATGAAAAATTCTCTGAAGCAGAGAAAAAACTCCTATAATTTGCATGCAAGGAACTAGGATGTCCTCTGAAAAAAGGAAGATAAAAAAATATAATAGCTGTTTCAGAAATGGTCAAATTTTCTGTTATTGTCTATATAAGTAAATTTCTGAATAACTATTTAGAAGATTCATTACAGTTCAAGACTTTTCCTTTCCCAGCAAGATTTTCAAATCACTCCCTAGTCAGATAAAACAGATATAGCCAGATGGTTAACCTATTCCCATATGGAATGTGATTTTAAATAATTTTAAGTGAGGAAAATAAATGAATTTGCCCATTCTACCAGCTGGGCAGCTCTTTTAACTGTCTCATTCTTACAGAAATGAGAACACTTTCTTCCAGCTTAGTTTAATGAAAATAACATTAAAAAATACTTGTTAGCAGTCCACTTCTGTCACTATGCTAAGCTAACGGTGAAAAATATTTTCACATCAAACACAGCAATATTTTGGAAGAGGAATTTCTTGCTTTGTGTTTTGATTGAACTGAGTTACAAAGTAATCTCCGAACTGCTCAGCTGTAATAAAACTGGCACAGTTCTAGGCATGCACAAAAATGAGAGTTTAAGAATTTTAAAGTAAAGGGACCCTGAGTGTCTATAATATTGGCAGGCAGAGAGTTAGAGGAAAGTTAAATAGTAATTTTTAGAACCACTGATTTTATACTGAGTTTGTAATTTTCACTCTGTTCTCATTGTAAGTTACAGAATTTGGTGGGAGGGATTTTGGGATTTTTTTAAAATTAATCTGACAAATGAGATTGTATTTCTGGCTGCTGCAGCTGGGTGTTGCCATTATTATTGATGAATTTCAAGTCAAAGCCTGTTACATTTTTCCCCCACCCTGGTTCAAACAGATACTTGAAACCACCTGCAGATTTTAAAATTTAGTTTAAAGTGCTGTTGCAGACACCTGTGCCTAATTAATGCTGAATATAAGTCTGAAATATTGTTCATTTCATTGCATTTGAAATTTACAGAAAATGAACGATTGCATTGCAAATTACTTGGGTGTCAACTTCAGAAACTCCATCACATAATTCTTTGTGGTGGCAAGATGTACAGTTTTTACCAAGACAGAATTAAAATACTCTTGCTGAAAATCATACTGTTTCTCTGGTGAGATATATATAAATTTCCTAAAGATATGAACATTTTTCTCATGTTACTGACTTCTCACAGTTTCATACAAGATTTAGCAGTGAACCTAGGAATAATGCCTTTGCTAGCATTTTGAGTCTGTATAAAAATTGTGTGGGTACATTAAGAAAATAAGATGTAATTGCATCCTGAATTGAGAAGCAATGGAAAGAATGACAGTATAACTGAAGTGTTGAGAGACAAGGTCTGGCAGTTTGGAATGCCATCTGAAAGACACTAAGAAGACACTTGATGAAAGTCCTATCTTTTGTGTAGTCCTAGCAATTGCCACAAAATGCTGAGGTGAGCTGAATGAGAAAGTTCTACGTCATTCAAGGAGAATATAGCATGATTGCTCAGCCAACCCTTACAAGAGGTAGAGGTGAAATGGTGTGTATCAGGAAGTCGTAAAGATTGATGGCATCTGCTGCTTCCAAATGTATCTATCTGCATGCAAACCATTTGCAGTGTGAGCTGATGGAAAACAAAGTCTGTTTGCCCAGGGAAGGTGCGTTAGTAGGCTTAATTTCCATAGCCCATTTACCCAGCTGAGGCAAAAATGTCCCAGAGAAATCATCTGGGTCATGATAAGAATTCAAAGCCACAAAACTAAATAAAAAGAGATTATTAGCTACATTGCAGTAAGCAAACAGTAAAGCCTTAAATGATCAATACTTGACAAGAGCCATGTCGCAAACTTCATGTATAGGTCAGGCACACACAAAGTTTTTCGAATAAATCGACTGACTTCTGGACAAGGCACATAAAATGTCACTTTTTATCTCTCAGTTGATATTTTTCTCACAGAGTAAAAAATAAAAAAAAAATCACCACCCTTGGAGATTTGATCGAAAATATAGTCACTCCTGACACAAGTTTAAGGGGAAAAAACTGCAATCAAGTGGAAATTTTTGTCACTACCTTAATCTCTGATTTGTAGAAGGTTGTGCTTTGGGATATTTGGTATGTCTGAGAATTGCCACCAAAGAGCCCTTCTGTTCTTTAATCGCTGCACTAAATCTTAACAAACGTGAGCATGAAAACTATTGTGCTGTACTTGTGAGGCATATATCAAAGTTATATTTTTAAAGCTTGGAAAGGCAGTTGAATCATGCATGCTCTTTACGGAGCTCTGATCAGGCTGATAAAGGCAGTTCAGCTTCAATAAATGCTTTTTAAGTGAATGTTTTGGAAAGCGAATAGGAAATTCAAAGCTCAAACTGTTGCCTAACTGCTCCCATAGCACTTTGATCACTTTGCTGCTGACATTTTGTTAAGAATGTCTTGTTTTTATTAAAATGTTGGGATCTGGGGATTTAGAAATTTAAGTGTAGTCACTGAAAAAAATAATACACAGTAAAACTGAGTGACATAACTTATTAAGTACTTTGTACACATTTCTTAAAAAAGAAAACTTTTTCCCTGTGGGGTCAAATGCAGCTTTGCACTTCTCTCAAAAAAAGTTCATATTGTTAAAGCAAGATGAGTGCAGAAGATAAATCAAACAGCAGTGCTTTGCCTGAGGCAATGCCTCCCTCAAGTTATAAGACTTTGCTATGAAAAAATGTAGACATCCAATAATTTAAAAATTAATAACATATAAAAAACATCATAAATGGAGAGTGTGAATTGTCTGTATCATGCTTCTGTTAAATATTTATGTCAGATTATTTTCTGTTGAAAGACATCAAGGACAAGCTGTCATAATTACCTTACTTTTCTCATTACACAGAATCTATCTATCTATCTATCTCTCTCTCTATCTCTCTATCTCTCTCTCTATCTATCCATCCATCTATCTATCTATCTTCAGCAGTATAAAATTCCTTCTTTCTCAGGTTTTAGTGCTTTTATAACAGTAGGTGATTTTTACAAGATAAATTGCAATGTATGACCACGGATGCAAAGTAGGAATTTAATCTTCATTCCATACCAGACATGTTGGAACTTCAATACAATCTGGAGTCAAAGGTAGCCAAATGATATGCCACAATTGATATCACTAACGCATTTTTCCCAATCCCTCTGAAAGCAAAGTGCAGGACACAGTTTGCTTTCACTTGGAGGGGGGGTCCAGTATACCTGGAATCAGATGCTCCCAGGGTGAAAATCCACCAGGAGTGAGCTCCACTATCTGCACAGAGTGAAGTTCTAAAACACCTGCAATACACTGATGATATCATTGTACAGGGAAACACAACAGAAGTTTTTGAGAAAGGGAAGAAAATAGCCCAAATTCTTCTGAAAGCTGGTTTTACCATAAAAAAATAAGGTAAAGGAACCTGCACAGAAGATCCAGCTTTTGGGAATAAAATGGCAGGATGGACACCATCATGTGCCTATTGAGGTGGTTAACAACTCATTTGGACAGGATCAGCCACTCAAAATATGGTCTACTCAGAAACTGGGAAGCATGTTCTCACATGGAAGATCTGGCAAAGAACATCAGAAGAAAGCCAGAGTCAACCATTATGGTTTTAGAGCCAGGGCAATCAAGGATCAGAAGCCCACTACACTCCAACTTAAAAAAGGAATTTTAACAGACTCTGAGGCTGTCTGATCTGCCTCAGAAGTTGTTGGGACAGAAGCATGTCTCCTCTTGGCACTGTGATTGCCCATGTCACACCGGGAGTTCAGAGGAAACATCGCCTCACGTGGTTCACACATCACATGACCAGTGCTACACAGAATCAGGGGGTAGCACTGATTATCCAGTGAGTCTAAATGGGAAAATCCAATTTACCAAGAATTCTGGAAGAGATTATGGACTAGCTAAAAGGCTGAGATTTTGGCACATTGCCAGAGAGGATGATTGAGATGAGATAAGGATACCAAGATTGGAATAGCTCAGGTAGACCTAGACTGGGAGTGAAAGGTTGAGCTATTTATAGCCCAATGGGCCCATGGAAAATCAGGACACGTAGGAAGGGATGCAATGTGCAGATGGGCTTGTGACAGAGGGGTGGACCACAGAGGCTATCACACAGAAATCAGAAATGAGAAAATACTATCTATTTGTGAAAGGATGGGATAGTAGTTAATGAAAATGTACAAATCTGTATGTTGGATATAGAGATGGTTTAAGAATGTTTAAGTTGTATGTGTTAGTAAGAAGGGATTTCATTATGGTAAATAAATCCAATGGAACAGTAAGAAGATATATAAATTATGTGGCATCTGAGTATGATACAAATAGCATGGAATAAGGGTTGGCGATTGTACTGGGTCTGGCTGAGGCAGAGCTAATTTCCCCACAGCAGCCCTCACAGTGCTGTGCTTTGCATTGGTAGCAGGAAAGTTGTTGATAATACACAAGTTTTGGCTCTGGCTGAGCAGAGCTGGCACAGCATCAAAGCTGTCTGTCAACATTCACCCCACATCAAGAGGTGGTCGTGGGCA
This sequence comes from Acrocephalus scirpaceus scirpaceus, assembly GCA_910950805.1. Classification (NCBI taxonomy): domain Eukaryota; kingdom Metazoa; phylum Chordata; class Aves; order Passeriformes; family Sylviidae; genus Acrocephalus; species Acrocephalus scirpaceus. Next base: position 64,108,475 of record OU383774.1, on the reverse strand, counting down.
AGAACCTGGGAGGGGACCCACCTAGGCTGGCTGACCCAAACTGAATGAAGAGGTATTGCATGCCACACAATGTCAGCTCAATATAAAGCTAAGGAAAGGAGGAGGAATGGAGTGCATTCATTTTTTACTGTGTTTGCCTTCCAAAGCAACACTATGCGTGCTGTAGCCCTGTTTCTTGGGAAGTGGCTGGACATGCCTTGCTGAAGGCAGGTAGAGATTTTTTTTTTCTCTTTGTTTATGAACATACAAATTTTCTCTTTGGTTTCAGTGAACCACCTCAGCCTGTGAGCTGTTTTTCATCTTACTTTGTCTCCTTTGTCCAGCTGGAAAGAGGAATGGTAGAATAGCTCAGTGTTCACCTGACATCCAGCCAAGGTCAGCCCACCACACCTCTACATTAATGTTACTCAAAATCTAATATATACAAATGGCATCAAACATAAATCATAAGAGTGGGTTATGGAATGGAGGCGTTTTAGTTTTTAGTGCTTTACAAGTATGACTTCTTAAATATATTACTGTCCATCAGGCAGTGAAAATTGTTATTTTTTTTCTCTTTCAGAGCTAGTTGGTAGGAATGCTGAAGATTTCAGCATTCAGGATTTCAGGAGAAATCCTATTATTGGAAAGGAGTGCAGATTTTATGAGAAGAATGACAAAAAAACCCCAAACTACTAAAGAATTGACTATTCATAGTGGATTGACATGGAAGATTTTCTTTCCTGGAATGAAATGTAATATAGGGGAAAGCACTGACATTCTACAGATTTCAGCTAATGTAGTTTCATTATCCTACATTCATGAATCATATCAGAAATGGGAATGTTTTAAGGAAGAGATATTTATCTTCAAAATGTATCAAATTTCCAAGAAGTTTTATGGGAGTAAAATGTTTTTTCATTTTGAGACTGTACATCCAGGAAGAGGTCAGTATTCCCTAAAATAAATAAATAAATACATAAATAAACAGATGGATAAATACATTCTGCCATGGATGACAGCCTTCTATCACATCTGTGTTTTGCTTTGTGAAATTATTTGTTGTGACTTCTGTTTACTGGTTCCCTAGCATATACTTTTAATTGTATTAACCTAATTAAGTTGTTTTTCTTTTTCTTTTCAATATTAGTGATTATCTTGATTAATGCAATCTTGTGGGCTAGCAATTTATTTCTTACATCTACATCATGATTCACTGAAGTATAGAAAATAAATTTAAAAATCCAATTAAATCAAAGTCTCCTATTAAGAATATAAAACTTTATACCACCAATGGTTTGAGTTTTCTGCTTAGTTTTCTATCTTTCCATGCAAACTTTAAGTTTCAAATTATAACCCCTACATCCTTTTCACATTGATGAACAATTCTTAACCCTTGTTTTACAGCAAAATCCTAGAGGAGCAGAAGAAATTAATGTTTCATTGAATATGATAGATAATTTTGATCTTTTGGTTTAGACAATATATTAAGTTTAAATATCCTGTGCAGATGCATACTATTTATTTTTATAGACAAATTTTGAAAATTATTCTTAGAGGGTTAATTCAGCACTTAAGCATTACTTTGCTTCAGCATATCTTCAGTATTTCCCTTCCAGCATAAAACCAAGTTTGGCCTAGGGACCCCCTTCCATACAAATACCCTCCACACCCCACCTTTTGCATGCTCTGCCATGGGTTGCACATCTGCAAACATAACAGCTAACATTACCAGATAGGTGGTGCTATGATTCTATGTATCAATGGGAAGACTTCTGCCATAAAAGCTGACAGTAAGTACCTCTTCACATTTTATTCTGAAAAGCAACTGGCATTTTTTCCCTTCTATGCTCTGAGGGAGCTCACAGAATAATAGGTGAAATGTCAAGAATAATTAAGAAAAATGATGGTGTTATATAGCAGCACAAGAAATTCATCGTTTCTGCTGTGATCTTCCTGCCCACCTTCCCTTCTGCTTTTAAATGTCATCCCTGTTCTCAAATTATTTAGGATAGGCCTTGAGAGAGGGTAGAATATTTTTTAGATAATTTAACACACTTTTTTGGGTTGAATTCCTGATGTATATTTTTCTTCATACCCCTCCAGATAAAAAGGCTGCTTTAGTTCCTTTTGTGTTCAAGTGTGATAAAATTGAGTAGTTTATTTATTACTAATAATTAAGTAGGAGGGAGATCAAGACCTTTTTCTTCCTCATCTCCTGAAAATGGTTTAATATATTTTATTTTACTGTCACTTCACTGTCTCTTTGTTCCCAAGTTCCCTGAGAAAACTCTTGCCTGCTCCTTGGAAATAAGGTGTCCAGAACACACAAGAGCAACATTATTTTGAAAGACTTCAGAACTCAGACTTGCTTCAGTTTTACACCAGAAATTTGTGGTAATGTATTTAATAATACCTACCACATATATCCTGCTTTCTACTGACAGGGAGCAGGATTTCAGTCTTTATTTTGCAGAATCATAAAACAAATAATTTGTGCATTTTTAAAAACTATTTTCTTTAGTATAAACATTGATCAAAAAACATATTGCCCTTTCATTATGGAACTTACATATTTGTAGAAGAAAATGAAGAGACAAAGTAGCAGGAGAAACTGAACATGAATATCAAATAACTGTAGATATTCTACACATGGACAGAGATCACACATGTAAATTATGTAAAAGTAAAAATGTAAAATATTTCTTGCTTAATATTATACAATTGATTACTGGGACTAAAAGCTTTTTTTATTATTATTTTTGCCTTAAGATTTTTCTCACCTGTTATTCCTGCAGAATCCTTGAACAACTCTCTCACTTTTTCTGCAATCTCTCCTTTGTTACCTTTCATGGTGCTAGCCTATGCAGTTTTGTCAGCACTCTTTCCCAAAGTTTTGGCAATTTTCTTGGGTTCATGAGCCAAGATTATGCCATTGTGTTGCATTTAAATTAGGCTTTGGATCACAGAAACTTGATGCTCTAGGAGGTTTAAAAGCACTTCAGACTATTTTGACAAGAAACTCAATTCTATTGCCTGATCATCACTGTTTAATGTCATTTGAGATGTCCTGAGGTGTCAAATACAACTTCATGGAACAGATGTGATGAGAAGCTACAAACACAAGCCATCAGTGTTCCCAGGTGGCCAAGAAGGCCAATGGCATTCTGACCTATATAATAAAACTAGTGTGGCCAGCAGGAGCAGGGAAGTGATTGCTCCTCTGTACTGGGCACTGTTGAGGGCACACCTTGAGTGCTGTGTCCAGTTCTGGGCCCCTCACTGCAAGAAAGGTATTGAGGTGCCAGAGCAAGTCCAGAGAAAGGGAACAAAGCTGGTGAAAGTCTAGAGAGTCAGTCCCATGGGGAGCGGCTGAGGGAGCTGTAGTTCTTTAGCCCAGACAAAAGGAGGCTGAGGGGAGACCTTATCACTCTCTACAACTGGAAGGAGGCTGTAGACAGGGAGTGGTTAGACTCTTCTTCTAGGGAACTTGCAACAGGACAAGTGAAGCCTAAAGCTGCTCCATAGGAAGTTCAGTTTGGACATCAGGAAGAATTTCTTCACAGAAAGGGTTGTCAAGCACTGTAATGGACTACATAGGGAAGTGGTGGATGAACCATTCATGGAGCTGTTTAAGAAGTCTGACTCTGGTACTTAGGGCTATGGTTTAGTGGACAAGGTCAATAGAAGGTTGGACTCGATGATCTTGGAGGTATTTTCCAACCTAAATGATTCTATGGTTGTATGAAAATTGATCAGATTCAGATAATTTGATATGTGTATTTTTCTCGACTGAGGCACAACCTGGAATCAATAAAAGAGCTTAAGTTTGTGATAAGTTTGAATTCACAATTAGAATTTTACCCATTTCAATGGTTAAAAAGATGAGATAGTGCATTTTGTAATTCAAACCTTGTGAAATACTGCATTCAACAAATAAAGCAAATACAAATGCAGAAAAATAGATAACGATTCTTCAACCACAGGAAGATTTTTTTTTTTTGTAGGCAGTAAACATGAGTCTTATTTGGATAAGAAAATATGAGGGAAGTTAGAAGTTTACTTCTGTCTTCTGCTTCATTGTGTTACTGTTGAAATCAGATAGGAGAACAAATTTCCTCTACCAAAAGCTTTGAAGAATCTTCTTATTTATAACATAAACTGAAGAGAAATGTTACATACAGTTTAGTTAGACTAGAAGAGGTAGAATTGTATCTTTTGGATTTATTTCTATCTATACAAAGAGTAATCATTTTCACAACAGCTATGTCAGGTACATCAATCAATGTAATAATATTTTCTGACTCTCAACCACAAAATTGTAACAGGATATTGCGTAAACAACCTCTAGTCTCATATTGTTCAGCCTTTTTTACCCACTCAGACAACCAGCCTGAGATTTGTCTCATCTAAATTGACTTATTTGAAGATGGACATTCAGTCTAACACTGATGTCTAAAATGCCTCAGTAGAAAATAGGAAAAAAAAAATCCAAGAAACGGAAAAGACATTTGCAGTCAGGAAGCAATATCAACGTGAAAAGACAAATCTTTATTACAGTGAGAGTGAATCTGAATGAGTTATTTAGACTAGCCTCTTGCTTATTTTGATTGACTTAGGTTTTATGAACTTTTTCCCACTTGACTTTCTTCAACACTGGGTTCTGAACAACAGGTTTAACCACTCTGTGATCTTAGTATCTTTGTTTTATACATCTCCTTGAGTCAAATTTCCCAAATCACATTAATAGTTGAGGAGAGAAACAGAACCAGATCTCATACATTTGATCATGAGTAAAATTGTCCTCAAACAGCTGCTAGACTTATGTTCTCACATTTTATGGTCTATAGCCATATTATCATCCAATTTGTTTTCAATTTTTACAAATCAGAATAGTGACAAGTTAGGCCTAATTAACAATTAACAAGGCAAGCCACCTCTAGTAAAATTCCCGAATATTTCCACTTACCAAGATAATCTACCAAGAGGTAATGTACTAATAGTAACACTTGCCCAGATATTAATGTCTTCAGGTACAAGCCTGTAAAATTTCATCCTATGGAGTTTGGAAAGATAGAGTCAAAGACTGCTACATTAATTATATCAAATTTATATCTACAGCTATTCAGAAAAAGGGATAAAATTGATATCAGCAAGAAAGGGAAAAGCAGCATATATTTCCAATACATAAAAAGAAAGTCAATATTTCAGAAAAAAATATAAAGAATGGCAGATGTTAGAAGTAATTCTAGTTCTATAGTATAAACTAGGATAAAACATGTACATTTAAAAGAATATAGATGCCTTTAAAAAATGGAGATAAAGTTAGCACCTCTCACAGATTAATTGCCATTGAAAATACCCATGCTAAATATTCTAGCCTGTGTTTGACCTACTAATTGCCTGAAATTCCATTTTTGCTTATGCTTATAATTGTTCTTGTCTCTTTTTGAGGATACACAGCCCTCAACTATCCCCAGATGAAATTCATAAATTTCCTAAGAAGACCATTGTGAAGGACTGACGTTCTGAAACTTGTAATGTGACAGTGCCGGAGAGTTATTGAGACACCTATAAAACTCTGTTTCAATTGCTTTGCCGTTAAAACAGAGCAGTGAGAGAAAGGTGATGAGGGGAGGTATCGCTCATGTTTTGTATGACAGACCCTTGGTTAAAGAAATCACTTGGGGGATTAGAGTTCAGTATCTTTAATCTAAAGGATTTCAAACTAAAATCACTTTTATTTTTCTCTCGAGGAGTGTGCTCTGATCACCACATAAGCATAAGGGAGGAAAGCAGGAAATAAGAGGGAAAAAAAGAAAATGGGAATACCCTTTTCACCTCATGTTGAAGCTCTGCCACTGGTTAGTCAAGAAAGCAAGATTTGTGAGCCCTGCAAGAGAACAAACACAACTTAGCTTTAGAGCTAAGAAATTCATAGCTAAGAGAGGTACCAGCACTTGCTCAGAATTTTTTAGTTATTTTTTCAGTTTTCACATCTTTGGCCCTAAGTCCATGGTAGAGAGAGCTGTCCTGTTGCACTTGCACCTATCCATGAAGTCTCTGCCCCTAACCATCTATGGCACTAGAGTTTCCTGGAAACTGACAGTGATGCTGCAAGTTATCCCATGATTACACTGGTAACAGGCGTAATACTGGTAGTGCAGAGATAACTGAAATTCATTACTCTTCAGACAAAAACAGATTCCTTCATTCAGCAACCAGAAAGCAACTTGGTGAATCATATGAAAATTTGTTACCTTTCCACAGATATCCTCAATGTTTTCTTTTTATTTTAAGAGAAGTCAGCTGAAACAATGGGAATGTAGTATTGGCTCCAGCAATGTGCATTTTACATCTTTCCACCTTCCTATCACTGTTGTGACGAGATGTAGATATTCCACCAAATCATCTAAAAGAGTCCAGGTTTACCTCACAAGAAATTTTCTCTCCCTCTTGTTTATTTACATATATTTTCATTTATTTATTATACAGTCTGTATCCTTACCCCATGGATTTGTCATATTTTTCTTGAGCACAAAAATTAGCATATGATACAGTTCACTACAAAAGCATCATGGGCAGAGTATGTAGCATATAGCAAATGCAAGGTAGGACCACACACTCTCAAGCAATTAGAAGTTTAGGGTATGTCTTTGTAAATGCCACACAAGCCAGTGTCTTTCATAAGATAATGACCCAAAATACATTAACAGTAAATACTGCCAGAGGGAAGCTACAGACAGTTAAGATGGCAGTCACATTCTTGGAAAAAATCAGTATTTGGATATTAAATGGGCAAATGTTGAAATACTGTCTGGATAGGGTTCTCAGGTTAACTCTGAATCAGATTATCTCTTACCAGTTGTCTTGCTCAAAGTGAATGAATTTAAAGTGATAGTAAAAATCAAATCTTCTTTGATTACTTCTTTTGCCTGCTTTTTTTTAGGGTAAACAATTCTGGAAGATGAAATTTAGAGAATTCGTTAAATTAAGTGAATAATTCTGAGTACTGCAGGTGTGGGGATTCCCTGTCGCTGCAGCCCATCACTCAAATTTAGTTTATTTAACATAGCATATAAAGAATTAGCAATGACAATGGTTGTGTTTATTAAAATAATGCTGATCTTTAAAAGATTAAAAAAACCCACAAAAATAACCAGATGCTCATTTCCCACACTTCATAGTGTATTATAATACCTTAGATTTTAAAATACACATCTCTTTATCCTTTCAGAAGCAGACACTAGTACAATGTTTCTTTTCAACCATTGATTTGTGTTAGTCTTGAAGATATACACAATATCATACAGGTAATGCACCAGTCTAAATCAAAAGAGGGTGTTTTGTGAGATCCTGGGGGTCATCTGGGCTTCCACAGCTTTTACAAAGAGTGATAGGAAAGAAACTTTAATCTTAGAAAAGAAGGAGCAACTGACTAGCACTTATGGGAATCTCCCGGTCTGCAATTATATCAAAGTTGTTTATATAGATATCAAGTGAAAGCCGGAATCATAACATTTGGATTCGGATTTTGAACCAACCAAAGGAATTTAGTTCATCTTATTATAGAAAACATGGTCAGCTGTTGAGTTTGGATGCAGTTTTGAATATAATCTGAAATGTATTTGTGGTGATCTCAGAGGGTTCAGCAATGGCTTTGTCCTGATGACAAATGGATGACGTCCTGATGTCCTCATGGATGACCAATCTTTGCAGCATGTAGTTCACCTCATGGATAACCAATCTTTGCAGCATGTAGTTCACCACTTTCCCTACAAAAGACTCTCTGCAGAGACTAATTTTGAGAGAATTGCATAATATCTTATTTCTTCAACTCAATAGTAACTCCTGCCTGCAGTGAATCTGAACAATCCAATATAAGTTCCTTAAAATTAAAATTAAGCATCATCCTTCCTTCCTCTGTGTTTACCTCTCTGCCTTGGGCACAGTCCTGTACCTAAACACAATCCTGCAGACTGCCCTGAGCAGTTAAATACAAACGCAATTTCTGAAGCTCGTCAATAACTTAGGGACTGAACTTCATCTCTGCATTTGTGAAGATGTCTTTGCCTCAGAGAGTGGAATTGTGGAAGTCAGAATTTGCAAAATCAGTTAATGCTTAAGAAAAGCCAAATATACATAATTTATCAAGCAATTCTCAATGTTTACATTCATAATTATAAAGCAAACTGTGCCAGAGAACATAAACTTTGATAAAGATGGAAGCATGTTGATGTGTACTAATATATTAAGAGCAATCCCTGTCACAGTTTTGATTGAGCCAAGTAACTTTCTACATGAACAGCTGAGGACAATTCAGATGTTAGCACAAGCTATGGACTATTCCCAAAAGTCCATATCTGATGTGGGACAGGGTAGGTAAATAACAGACTTTAGCTGAAGAGACAGGAACATGGTGTGCTGGTTTGTCTCAAGTTCAGGGAAGAGATTTTATTTTGTTTATTATTTTAATCATAGATAAATACTCTAGATCATCCTCTACAGCATATTTTTCTCCACAGATTGCTCTGCTACCAGATTTCTAAGCCATTTTGTTAGAAAAGGGATATTTTTACTTTAATCTAATCTACTGAAAAGTTGTTCATGAAGGATGCCTGCTGTTTTCCAATGCATGTATTTATACTCTCAATTTATTGTTGAATAGATGATCAAAACACAAGAATGTCAATTTAAAGGTAAGTTCAAAAAACTCCTATTTGATTTAATTCTTATTTGAAGCTGAAATAAATATTCTCATTACAGAACAGACATAGTTTGATCTAGAAAATAAGACACCATGTTTCAATATGATCTGACTGGAAACTGCCTTTGATCACTTAAATATAAAATTACATATGGATAGACTATTTCAGTTCCCATGACCTACCAAAGGGTGAAGCTACTGCACTGAAATCACTACAAATTATAATTAACTATTAAAGAAATAATTTCAAGATTTAATTATAATCAAATTTTGAATTACATTTCAAAATATTCTGGAGCCACACCATTTTATTTCCATTTGTAAAACACTGGTATAGGAGTAAAAAAAATTGTATCATTACAAGTAAGAAAACATTATTCTAACAGAAACATTTGGCATGATTTCCTAATAGATCTTCTTTATAGTATATAATATTTATCTTCTTTATATTCATTAAAAGACAGCTCTAGGGTGCTAATGTTTATTCACAGAGTGTATGTACCTCAAGGAGTAACTTTGCAGGTAGCTTCTTAACAAGGATTTTTAGCTGTTCTAAGGCTTTTGTCTCACTTGTTAAAAGATTAGTTTTAGCTCAACCATTCTATTTCTTGTCACAATTTTAGTACTGTAGACCTATATTAGAAGCTGGCCTAAGTTCTTCAAGGTCATTTCATATCTGGTAGTACAGTGCTAATAATAATAATTTTCACTAATAACACCAGAGCTGTAAGTTTATATAAAAATTTTGGTTTGTTGGCAACAAACCATACAAATAATGTTGAAACCCTTTAAGATCTGCTAAACTGCAGTGGGGTTTGTGGTGGTTTTCATTTTGGGTTGGGGTTTTTTTATGTCCAAACTTTGAAGAGATCAGTTTTAAAAATTAATATTCTCCATTTGTTTTTCAATAAACCACTTCTCTTTCACCCATGCTTAACTCAAAAACTGATTTTATGCTTATTAATAAGCATGTAAATGCTTTTCATTCAAAGTCTTTAGAAAATTCCATTAAAAAGTTGACTTTTAGCCCTGGAAGCCCTTCCAGGAATATTTTCCAGCAGGACAATACTCTTCTATTACAAGAATTATCTACTATTTACCCGATACTAAATTATCTACGTGCTCTTTTTTTTTTTTTTCTCAGATGGAAGCCCTTCTTACTGTCAACCACTGAGTTGAAAACTGACCAAAATCTGAAAGTCATATGAATAGTTGATTTTGTGTTCAACAAATCAATATTAAGTACATTGTGAGGCACAGCATTAGTTAATGTAGGCAATTTTAAGTGGAAAATTTTACATTTTAGAAATCCCAAAAGCCAATGTATGCGTAACATTAAGAATGGAGCAGGTTAAGAATGTAAGGAGCGCTGTATGTGCATTGCTTTGAACACATACTAATTAAGTTGTATAAAATTTGATAATACCAGTCTTCATAACAATGAAGGAAATTATAATAAAATAAAATATGTCTTCAGGTCAATCTTCTTTTTCCAGATAATGACTTAATATACAGAAATAAGAATAGGTACACATTCCATGCTTGCAAGTAAATCTTCTATCTAATATTGACATTCTCATGTGAACTAAGGGTTTGATTCAGTGAGTCCATTACCATGTCAAGACACATCCCATTGAGTTTTCATCTTCCTATGCAGTGTTATAAAAATCTCCCATGAGTCCTATGCAGCTTCTATCAATCAAATATGAAAGTCACAGATACACTAGGCTATCTTATATGGCATGGATATCTTTTATTAGGATGAATCAAAATAAATATCCAGAGTGTAACAGGAACTGTATAACCCATGATCACTGCCACATGGAAGCTGTAGTAAAATTGTGTTGCTTGCAATACAGAAATGAACCCACACCACAGAAATGAATCTCGCTGATAGACATAAACTAGAATTAAATTAAATCCAAAAAGTTTACACTGTATGTACAGAGAAAGGTTATTCCTGTTATGCATACTTATTTTCACAGTTAAAGATTTAATGAACTTAAAGATGTTTTCTATCGTTTTGAACAGGAAATAAAGTACCAAGAAATAGAAATATATGGAAGAAATATTTTGAAAGTCACAATCTAAAGAAGTTCAATGCTATATTGTGAAAAGCAGCGCACAAAAATAGGATCTGGAAGACTGGTTATTGCTTTTCAGTGACATGGACACAAAATCCCAATAATTAAAATTGTGTAAATGGACATTTTTTTGATGTGGCTATTTAAAAAAAAATAGGAGTAACCCTCATAACCCTCATGACATTGCAGATATTTAGATGCTCTGGATCTATAAAAAGTTCAGCACAGTATTGAGAATCAAGGGAAAGACCTCAGGAGAGAAAACAGACTCTGGAGATGTGTGAAAAGTAAATCCAAGGTCAAGAGTCAATATCAGGAACAGAGAACTAAAAAATGACCAGGAGTTGAAGAAAAGAGCTAAAAGAGATCTAGGACCTAGAGTCATGCAAGAGTTAGACATCAGGAATGCAGCAGAGGAACAGGCACAAATAGGTGTTCTAGTATACAGCTAGCTCTTTAACACTCTAATGGCGGTTAAACATTCAGGATATGAAAGTTTTGAGAACCAGAATCAAAATCAATTAGGCTGTAAAAGACATCTGAGATCAGCAAATCCAACCCAGGACCTAACATTACTACGTCACCTAAACCATGGCACTAAGTGCCTCATCCAGTTTTTCCTTAAACTGTTCCAGGAAAGGTGACTCCACACCCTTCCCTGGGCAATTCATTTCAACATCTAATCACACTTTCTGTGAAAAATTTCTTCCTAATATCCAACCTAAACCTCCCCTGATGCAGTTTAAGACATGTCCACTTGTCCTATCATTAGCTGCATGACAGAAGAGACCAAACTCCACTTGGTCACAACCTCCTTCCAGGCAGTTGTAGAGAGTGATAAGGTCCTCCCTGCACCTCCTTTTCTCCAAGACTAAACAACTCCAGCTTCCTCAACTGCTCCTCATAGTACTTGTCCTCCAGACCCTTCACCAGCTCTGTTGCCCTTCTCTGGACTCACTCCAGCACCACAATGTCCTTTCTGAATTGGGATGTCCAAAACTGGATACAGCACTAGTGCAGTGTGGCCTCACCAGTGCCAAGTACAGGGGGACCATGACTTCTCTGGTCCTGCTGGCCACACTACTGCTGATACAGGCCAGGATGCCACTGGCCTTCTTGGCTACCTGGGCACAGGCTGGTTCATGTTCAACTAACTGTTAACCAGCATCCTCAGATGCTTTTCTGCTGGGCACTGCCCCCAGCCTGTAGCACTGCATGGGGTTATCCTGGACAAAGTGCAGAACCTGGCACTTGATCTTGTTGAATCTCATACCATTAGCCTCAGCCCACTGATTCAGGCTGTACAGATCCCTCTTCAGAGCCTCCCGATCCTGCAGCAGATCAAATTACCCACACAACTTGATGTTTTCTGCGAATTTACAAAGGGTAGCCTTGATCCTCTCATCCAGATAATCAATAAAGGTATTAAACAAGATTGGGTCCAATAATGATCACTTGACCTCCATAAAATTATGAATATTTTCTCAGCCACAGATTACGGCCTTTCTTCACACCTGTCACATACACTGTATGTGTAAAATAGTTTGGAAATATATATTACTGTAGATATTACTATGTTATATAACATTTCTTTTGTGTTTTATGTAATAGCTGAAGCCTAAAGTCAGATCATTTCAAACTGGAAATTCAAGCAAGTGTAGGAGGACAGTAAATAAAGTAGAAGTTAATTTCTCATAATCATAAGTCCTTCACCAACTTGATCTGAATGACATATACCAAATATGGCAACTAGGTCAGATGACAGAGGATAAATAAAAAACAGTAGGACAAAGAGTACATTGAATATTAAAAGGCTAATGCCTGTAAGAATATACAATCAGAAACACTGTTGCTAAGAAAACCTAATTTGATTATAAAAGAAGAAAGATGAAAATAATCCTTACATCATTCTGAAGAGGAGTTCCTTAGCACAAAGTATCAAGACTGAACTTTCTCATTAAAATTGCCAAACAACCAACAAGAAAATAACTGAGAAGTGATATTGAAGAAAAAGATCCAGAAAGACAGTATCCCTCCCCAGATACGTACAAGCTTCCAGACATGTTTAGATTATCCTTATTCTGTTTTTTGAAGCTATTAGTAGATTCTTTGTTTAATGATTTAGGTATTGCCTCATTTGCTTGGGAAAGAAAAGAAGCTTTATTCTTGTTCGTGTGTTTACCTTTAGAGAGTATTTCAGCTCTTGAATCCAGATTCAGCTGGTTCCTAAATAATGAGTTTGGGAATTTTGCAATTTTAAAGGTCAGCTCATTTCTTTGTATGGTGTATATGTATGTATAACCAGCGCTGAGGGTGTTAACTGCTGTGAATCCCATTTCTTCTCTTCTACAAATACCACCCTTTAGATGGTTACCTCATTACTCTGAAGTTTTTTCATGGAGGAAGGTTTCTAAGTCTTAGGCAATGCAACTATGCTATGAATCATAACATTTAAGGACGTTAGCTGAATGTCTCCTTTAGAGATACACTGTTAGCATTTGTCTTTGAGAGCTCATGAAAAGTGGATGAAGTCCTCAAGACTAAGAACAAAAAACAAAACAAGAAGACAAGGTGCCTGTCTTAAAATGGCAAGGAATGGGGAAATAAGTGAGAACAGAAAAGATGTTGACCAGCTAGGTAACAAACAAGAAGAGCTGGAGGTCATGGTACAGCAGCAAAGCTATGATGTAGTTGTCATCATGGTGTCTTAGTTTGGAAAGACAGGTATCTGCCAGGGAAAGTTGGAGCTCCCCTTGGAATGGGGAACATAAACCCCCTCCCTCCAAATTATTATAATTTTGCAATTAGGGGCTTTTAGGCAACAATATGGGAATAGGAATAACAGTTCTTTACCAGGAATATTGAAAAAAATACAAATGTAGTAGTACAAAAAACCCCAAAAACAAAACAACAAGCAAACAAACAAACAAAAATCCTAGAAACCCTGACAGAGTCAGAAATACGACCTGACTCCCAGTTGGTCAGGCTGTTGGAAGCAGTCCAAACAAATCCTCCTGGAGCAGGAGAGGTGGTTCTGTTGGAGTAGAGATGATCCTGTAGAAAGGGTCCAGCAGTGGCAAGATGAGTCCAGTCTTCCTCTGGAATCCAGTGGAAAACTGGTTACCTGGTGTTCCTGAACCTCAGTTTTTATCTAGTTAGGAATGGTTGGCTCCCTGCACTGGCTGGAGAATCTCGCAATGGGATGATGTAATGTTTTCAGTCATGTGATGAGCTTTAATTGCCCATTATCAGAAAATATCTTCCTGGAGGGAGGATGGGTCATAGAAGAGATAAGAACACTGCCCCACCTGGTTTTAACAGCTAGCCCATTAACAGAAGACAACTACCCCCTCCACCCCAGAGTTATGAGGAATGGTTTATACTAGAGATAAAGGAAAAACCACCTCCCCAACCTGTTTCAACAGATGGAAATAGAATAACCATTTTTGGTTACATATTGCAACCCAAGACACACTGAAACGTGGTGGGAGGACTCACATAGCTGGAGCGCTGCACTGGATGGCTATAAGCTCTTCAGAAGAGACAGGAAAGGAGAAGAGGTAGAGGCGTGGCCCTTTATATTAGGGAAGCTTTTGATGCCATAGGTATTGAAACTAAAGACAATGAAGTCTTGAATACTTATGGGTAAGGATTAAGGGGAAAGCCAACAAGGCTGACATCCTACTGGGAGTCTGTTATCGTCCACCCAACCAGGAAGAAGAGGTGGACAACTTATTCCATAAGCAGCTGGAGAATGTTTCAGGATCACCAGCCCTTGTCATTGTACGTGACTTTAACCTACCAGTCATCTGCTGGGAATTTATTACAGCAGAAAGAGGCAGTCCAGGAAGTTCTTAGAGTGTATTGAGGATAACTTTTTGTCACAGCTGGTAGTGAGCCCGCCAGGAGAGGGACGATGTTAGACCTGCTGCTTGCAAATAGAGATGGACTGGTGGGAGTTGTGGTAGTTGGAGGCCTCTTGGGGCATAGTGATCATGAAATTGTAGAATTCTCAATATTTTGTGAAATGAGGAGGAGCATCAATAAGACTTTTACATCAGACTTCTGGAGGGCAGACTTTGGCCTGTTTAGGAGACTTTTATTCAGAGAGTTCCTTGGGAAGCAGCCCTTAAAAAAAAAGGAGTCCAGGAAAGGTGGGCATGCTTCAAAACAGAGATCTTGAGGGCACAGAAACAGGCGGTCCCTGTGTGCCAAAAGATGAGTCGACAAGGCAAACGTGTCTGCATGGGCAAGGAGGTTTTGGAGGACCTTAGGAATAAAAAGAGGATTGTATCATCTTTGGAAGGAGGGTCAGGTCACTCAGGAAGCATTTAAGGTTGTTGCTAAGACATGTAGGAAAAAAACTAGAGAGGCCAAGGTTCAGTTCGAATTTAGTTTGGCAACTTTTGTAAAGGATGGTAAAAAATGTTTTTACATATATATCAATGATATAAGGAAGGATAAGACCAACCTTTGTTCTCTACTGGATGCAGGAAGGAAACTTAGTAACTGCAGATGAGAAGAAGGCAGAGCTGTTTAACACCTTCTTTGCCTCAGTCTTTAGTGAGAAGGCATCTTGTCCTCAGGACAACTGTCCTCCTGGGTTGGTAGATGGTGTCAAGGAACAGAATAGTCCTCCTGTTATCCAGGAGGATGCAGTCAGAGAAGTGTTGAGCTGCTTGAATATCCAGAAATCTATGGGCCCAGATGGGATCCATCCCAGGGTGATGAGGGAGCTGGCAAATGAGCTTGTGAAGCTGCTCTCCATCATTTACCAACAAACTTGCCTTACTGGAGAGGTTCCAGATGACTGGAAGCTGGCCAATGTGATGCTCATTCACAAAAAAGGGTGGGAAGGAAGATCCTGGTAATTATTGGCCAGTTAGCCTTGACCTCAGTACCAGGTAAGGTAATAGAACAGTTTGAGTGTCATCATGCAGCACTTACAGGATGGCCAGGGTATCAGACCCAGCCAGCATGGGTTTAAGAGGGGCAGGTTGTGTTTGACCATCCTGGTCTCCTTTTACGACCAGGTGACCCACCTGGTGAATGGGGGAAAGGTTGTGGATGTTGTCTATTTGGACTCCAGCAAGGCCTTTGACACTGACTCCCACAGCACACTCCTGGAAAAGCTGGCAGCCCATGGCTTGGACAGGAGCACTCTGTGCTGGGTTAGGAACTGGCTGGATGGCCAGGCCCAGAGAGTGCTGGTGAACGGTGCTGCATCCAGCTGGGGGCCTGTCACCAGTGGTGTCCCTCAGGGGTCTGTGCTGGGGCCAGTTTTGTTTAACATTTTTATTGATTACATGGATGAGGGAATTGAGTCTTTCATTAGTAAATTTTAGAACGGCACTAAGCTGGGAGCGTGTGTTGATCTGTTGGAAGTAGGAGGGCTCTGCAAAGAGACCTGGAATGGTTGGATGGATGGGCAAAGTCCAATAAGATGAAGTTTAATAAGTCCAAGTGCCATGTCTTGCATTTTGGCCTCAATAACCCCCTGCAACGTTGTAGGCTGGAGTGCCCTGGTGGCCAAGAAGGCCAAGGGAATCCTGTCCTGGATCAGGAATAGTGTGGCCAGCAAGAGCAGGGAGGTCATTCTTCCCCTGTACTCAGCACTGGTGAGGCCACACCTTGAGTGCTGTGTCCAGTTCTGGGCCCCTCAGTTCAGGAAGGACATTGAGACGCTTGAGTGCGTCCAGAGGAGCAACAAGGTTGGTGAGGGGCTTGGAACACAAGCCCTGTGAGAAACGGCTGAGGGAGCTGGGGTTGTTAAGCCTGGAGAAAAGGAGACTCAGAGGTGACCTTACCACTCTCTACAACTTCCTGAAAGGTGGCTGTAGTCAGGTGGGGATTGGTCTCTTTCTCCAGGAAAAACTGACAGAAACAAGAGGACAGTCTTAAGCTGTGCCAGAGGAAATATAGGTTAGATATTAGGAAAAAGTTTTTTACCAAAATAGTGATAAAGTACCAGAATGGCCTGCCAAGGGAGATGGTAGAGTCACCATCCCTGCATATGTTTGAAAAAAGACTGGATGTGGCTCTTGGTGCCATGGTTTAGTTGAGGTGTTAGAGGGTGGGTTGGACTTGATCTTGAAGGTCTCTTCCAACCTAGTGATTCTGTGATTCTGTGGTCAACTTGATTTTGCAGAAATGTACCTTAAAAATAATAAATAAAATATTTGTAACTACACAGGAGATAACAATGAGAAAAAAATGAGCAATATTCTAAGAGCAACTCCTGTCAAGCAATCCTCTTTTTAATTTTTTTTTCTATCTATGACAAGGTAGTAAACCTTGTAGAAAAGGGAGATGTTGTGGATTTTCTATCTCTTGATTTTATAAAGGGTTTTTTTGTGTTGCTATTATTAATGAGCTTTGCCAAATAGCTAGGAAGTATCCGGTTATTCAGGAGTCTACTAAGCAGTCAATGACACTTATTAATAATTAATAATTTGGACAATGCAATAGGAAGACAAGATTAGAAGTGAAAATTACCCTAATCAAGTGGAAAACCAGTATGATAAAATAATGACATCTTTTAAGACTGTGTCTGAAGTCCTACAATTAAATAGAATTTGTCTTCACATATGCAGGTTAGGAAGCAACAGATTGTATGGCAGTTACATCAAAAGTTCTGGGAATTTTAATGGCTGAATGATGTTTCACTTAATGAAATAAGGAAAATATCCTAATGGATATAATTACAATTTTATCTCTAGCTTTAAGACCTTAATACCAGTTGAAAAAATAACCATTTGAAAATATGTGCTACAAATTGTTTGGCTTTTTGTTCCACTGAAAAAGGGTGATGGTCTCCCTGTTTTATAGTCACCAAAACCATATGGAAGATGATATAGATCCTTTCAAATGGCACTAAGTGTTTATATTTAGGAAACTGAACCAATGCCCATGTACTGACATATAAGCTACATGTTCGCACGTAGTCAAGAGAGATGCAACCAATATGGACAGGGGAGTCTGTAGGGATTTGGTTCTTCTATGTAAGGATAGGTCTGAATTACCACATATGGTGCCCCAAAGGCTTAAGAATTCTATATAGGTAGAGCAGATTTAATACAAGGGTTTAGAGAAGACCTTTGCCATCCTGAAACCACAGTATTGGATCAGAGAGAGTGTCCCAAAGCATTTCAAAAGAATGAACACCTGTTTAATTCTTTAGCTTAAACTTTTATTCCATTGTTATGCTTTAGAGTAGACTAAATCAGATCTATGTCATATCTATGTGTGTAGATGTAGAAAATAATTTAGGTTTCTATAGCATAAATATCTCATCCAGGGCCATGAGGGCACTAAGAGGCCTGACTGTCCCTGACCAGCCCCCCTGGGCTCTCCCCATCTTTCCAATGGCCTTCTCAGTTTCCTGACATCTGTCAGACTCTGCCCCAGTGACATCACAGCAGGGCCAGTCTCCAACCCCCCACAACCCTGACCTGCCCTGCCCAGCCATGGGTCCCACCAAGTTGACACCACCTCTGGGTTTTCTTGCTGAGCTTGTCTCAGCCTGTGCCCCAGTCTGATGTCTGGGGCTTCCCAGTGCCCACCAGTTGCCCTGCTCCTGGCTCTTGGGTAGGACTGACCCTGGCAGCCAGACCCTGGGGAGTCCTCCAGCTCCCAGGCAGATCTAGCCCATGCAGCATCCTCACAATCAGTCCTATTGAAGTGCTGTTATCCTACTGTGATGTTCTTACTGAGCATAAACTACAGTATAAAAAAGGTTATTGCCTTCAGAGTAAGAATAACCGGACAAAATTAACTGATAGTATTTAATACGATGCAATGGCCTCCTCTTTCTTAAATTTAGTGTATATATTTCAAATCCTCCTGTTTTTCCCTAGTTATTTCATATTTCCTAATGACAATTAGTGTTGAAAAAATTAAAATAATAGGATATATTACAGAAAACTACAACAAAATTAATAGAAAATAAGTAACCAGTAAGCTTACACAAGATTTGTTCTTCACTAATGGGATGTCAAAAGACAGAAAGATCACCCTAAATCATTTGTTTTGTGCCAAAAAGAAGCTGAAAGTTGTTTCAGCTCTCACAATTCTCAGTACTAACTTTACCCACTGGGATTTAACTATACTTTGGCTCTGATGGAATTGCTCCAACACTGAAGCCCGGTTTACTGAAGTAAACCAATAATTCTGAACTGACTCCTACCCCAATATAGCTATGAAAGAGAGGGAGGTGCCATGAATATTTTCTGCTGGCAGCTTCACTACAGCTAAATTAAGAAGCAGCTTTACCAGCTAGTGAGTTGTTGAGGGGAAGAAAGTATTAGCATCTGCCCATTTTTAGACTTTTCATTGGAGATGTCCTTAAAGTGCCTATCTCCTTCCATCAATTATCTGAGGTGCTTAGTTTAGACTTGAATCCTAATTTCAGATTTGCTGCAACATTAATTAAGACTGATCCACTCAGGCTTCTAAGCTAATTAGATAAATTGTAATTACTCCAAAATATATAACAGTCTTCTATTTGTGATGTAACTTTTGTTCAAAACCTTTACATTTCCCAGGAAATCATTTTAGACTGCTAACTCAAGAATGAACGGCTGGGCTGACTCCAGCCTAAACGTTATTCTTTTATCTTGCCTACTACATCTTCCTCTCCATATATGCACTGATGAATTTATGAAAAAGGCATTGCAAACATGAATTATAAACTCCCAGAACATATGGCAGCCCATAAAGAGGAATACCTCCATAAAGGCTTTGCTGAAAATGAAAGGCTTTTATCTTCCAGAACAAAACCATGACAGCCAGCAAGCCCACAACCACTACTAGTGGTCCACATCCTCTGCTAAAGGTGCAAGAGCACTCTTTGTTTGATACAATGTCACATGGGCTACTGTGATGGTTATGAAAGCAAAACAGTGTGCATCACGTTGTAAAACTGGTCCTAATATAGACACTCTGAAGGCAGACACAGATCCTTTGACATGGAAGGAAAACTAAAACACCTCATGGCTCTGCTTATTCATCACCTTTCAGACCTCAACTACTTGGGAAAAGCAGGTACCATCTGAAGTCAACTTAAATTTGCAGGGGAGGAAATTACAGGGAGCTGCCATGAAAAAAATGAATTATGTAATGCCTGGAAGGATACTAGACACACTTAGTCAAGGAGGTGAATTTTGCCAGTATGTGAGATGGATTTATAAAACAAGAAGAATCACTATGCATCTAAATCTGCATAAGTAGCATACACAGAAATTGAGTATGGAAAAGGGGCTGAGGTTTTACCACCTGAAGTCGTCTTTTAGTGTCTTAATGATATAAGTGCATTTATAGACAAAAAACTTTAGGTTCAAGTTAAGAGAGGTGGAGACGCGAAATGATTCCTATTTTGAACTACCATTACATTACCCAAAAAGTAATGACAATCTGTAAAAGATTTGAGAAATATGAGAAAAAGTGTCAAAAATGTAACCAATTTGATAATATTTTTTTTATATCTAAATTCCAATTCTCTGTAGTTGGGCATCCGGTGTTATGTTTTCTCTGTCAAATTGTACACACTGTAATTGAGAATCATTCAGACAATCTGTTGGAGTCTCAAACATTCTTTTACTTTGTAGACTGTTTCATGCTGATCTTCTCACTGATTTTTAAAGCTTAAATTATTCCTTAACTCATTCACAGGCATCTCTTGTATCTCAGTCTATAAACAATAAACTTTTGTTTTGTCCTCTTTTTTCAGTAGATATTCAAGAGCATTAATGTATCCCAGATACTAAGTTTTAGGGGGGCATTTTTCCTTACTCAATTTTAATATAATTACAAAATTTACTTCAGGGTTAAATGTTACTAAGATTTTATTTATTTTTCTGCTGCATGAGCTACTTATTTATACAAAGGAAACATTTTCTGCAATATCATGCAGCTGTGAGATCTGCAGTACTATCAATATCCTAGTCAGATCTTAGTAGTTTTGTACATCCTAGTGATATGACATTTTTCCCAAGTGTATTACTACCTTGTATTTATCTAAATTAATTCCTTTACTCCTAGGGAACCTCTTACGACAGGGTATAATCAATCAATCATGCTCTGTTTGTAGTAATTCAGCATGACAAGTCATACTTCCACATTTAAGTGATCACATTCATTCTGAATGTTTACACATGTGGTATTGCTGCATCTTTGCAGCTCCTTAGTGCCAAGTTCATCACTGTGCTGTTCTTGGCTCACAGTGAAAATCAAATTTAGCTCTTTCTATCCAAAGAAGGTGATGGACTGAAGAAATAAAAAAACCCCCACGTCTGTACTAAACACAACTTGCCTCTAAAAACAACATTAATAGGAGAAGTCTTACCCATGCAAACTGTGAGAAATATCCATTTTCCTTTAGTAATGAGCAATGTGCCTGTCTTGAATAAGAAAGGGCATTTTATCTGACTGTGTGTTTCAAGTAAAGAGTGAGTCTAAGCTTAGACTCACAAGGACATGTTGTGAGGTGAATCCCATCCTAGAGGAATAAGTTTTTAAGTATCGAAAATCATTTGGCATCAAATAATCCAGGGTTTCCAGTGGTGAATTAAAACATGAGGAACCAACTTCAAAAACAGTAATGGAGACAATTAGACGATAGATAAGTTTTCATGATTGTTTCTTCTGTATTTTTTTTTCTTTTTATTTTGAAAGCTCATGGCAGTATATTCGGACTAATTATAGGATCCCTGACAGATATTGTTCCCTAATGTAGCTTAGAAATAATCGTTCCAATTATAACAGGTTATAAGATATTTATACAGCAATGTATTTAGGAGATTGGTACAACAGAACATTTTCATATGCAGAAAAATCCTTTCATAATCTTTTCTAAGTTCTTATATCACTCAATTTCTTAAACATTAAACATTACATTTGCTACAAAAAAAGATTTATCTCTTCAAGGATTTTCTAAATTGCATAATTTACCTGGTTTTATTGTTGGACCACTACACAGGTAAAACTATTCTATGATCACACTATAAACTATTAACAACATATCTCAAAAGAGAGTATATATTAATGTCATGCTGATAATTATAGACTGAAAATGTAATTATAGAAATGGGATTTTTCTGACCTTATGAGATTTTATTGTAGAAAGTTGATTAAATGCTAGAAAGTAGATTACTGAACTTTGGCATACACAAATTTTTTCAGAATAAATGGTATCTAACCAAATGATTTGATTACCTGGATGGTAAAAATGTAAATGCACTGATATCTGAAATGTGGGTCTAAACAGATTTTCTAAGGGCTAAAAGATAGGTCCTTTAAATGTATAAAATAATAATTTGGACTCTCTCAAAAAAGTTTTTAGATTTACACAGATGGCTATTCCATTTATGCCTTGTGATAAGTGGGTGTGAAAGTTCTAACGGAACTAAACCTTACTACTGATTAACAAAAAGCATCTGTGCTCCTGACATAAATACAACAATCAAGCACTAAAACAATAACCATGAAGAAAAATTTCTGGTCTTTCTTAAAGCTCTTTAGTGGAAAATAGCAATTTAATAGGATTTGAGAATTACTGCTTAGGAAAATGACAGAGATAAACCAATGATTATATTTTTTCAACATAATTAACTTTGCAGAGAACTTCTTTGAATTTCTGGAACTCTGCAGGTAATTTTAGCTGGCATCATATCTTCCATCTATAAAATTGAATGTAGGGCTTCTACTTTTCTCCTCTACATGCATATGTCATTAATTTAAGAATTAGCTACTAAGGTTATTTAAAGCATACACTAGATAGCTTAGCTTAAGTTCAGTAATATTACTCTGTATTAGTGAATGTTTACAAGTTTCACTGAGGCAAATAAAACAAAAGGGATTTTTTTATCTTTGATAGAGTTGAAGAGACCTTGATCAATTTTTTTTTTTTCCCCCAGCTATTCTACAACATCACATAGAATAAAAAAAACTGTTAAAATATGCTGTGGTCACAGTCATCCAGTTACGTTCCAGCCTTAGACTATATTTAAAGTTTAAACAAAGTAAATTCAAACCATAAAATATATGGGTTTTAAGTGTTAGCTTAATTAGGTATTTAAATAAATAAATAACCAAGAGATATCTTGGAGGTTTTACATTAGAATTAATGATATTTTGAAAACATTTGCTTTTTTTTAGAGGTCAAGGCGGGGAAATTATCTAGAGTAAAATACACACAAAGATTAGAACTTGTTTATAGTCAAACACTCAATGATATATTATTTTATTCTAATATTTCCGGGGTTTTTTTTTTTTTTTTTGTTGTTGTTGTTTGTTTGTTTTTGTTAACATAAGTTATGTAGTGTTTTTCTTTCTTTTGCAAGTTCTTGTTCAAGTGCTTCAGCTCAACAGTATAGTCCTCTGACCTGAAGAGAAACTATCCTGAAGAGAAACTATCAAACCGGAAAGTCTGAAGTAGCATTTGATCAACTAACTAATCATGAAAAACTTTTAAAAATAATCAGAACTTGTTTTATTATACTATTACTTTTAAGCCTTACTGGGATGTGAGCTCTTGCATGCGTTCTCCTATGTTTTTCATGCTGGCTTTGATATTTATTGCAGTCTATTCTTAGCATGAATCTGAACTTGGAAGACCTTGTTTCAAGTTTTAGGGAAAACACATCATTTTCACGTTCTGGCATATGTGAACAAAGTATTTCATGCTTCTTTCTTCCATGCTTATAGAAAGAGGCTTTTCATTGCCTCTTCTGTACAAGATGAAGCAGTAAGCAAGTGTGGAGGGGAAAGGTTGACTGAAATACAGATTGAGGAAATATAATCAAAACAGAAGAATGAAGTTCCAATTATCCTTTTGGTTTCAGATTGAAAAAAAAAAAAATCCCATAGCTCCTTCTCCTAATGTTTTTTTTCCATGGATTGAAAGAAGCAAGTATTCTTTTTGGTCAAAGCAATCAGAGGCGTAACAGAATGCAGCAATGGTATTGGGCAACAGGTGTCTGAACTGAGAATATCTTGGATGCAAAATGGATAATTATAGAGAGCTTTGCATTCCATTTGAATCAAAGTACACAGAGTAGAGTGTTCGATGTGTTAGATGTCATGAATTCTGAAGCCTACGTAATTCATCATGGGTTTCAGTGTTCCTTCCCTAGCTGACCGAGACTGGTGTTAAGGTGCTTCAATAAGGATGTTTTCTTTGCTGGATAACTAAAGAAGGATAAAAGATTTTTTTTTTTTAAATGTATCATGGATAAACTGTTAGTCTTCTGTGCAGGGATAGTCAGTCTTGAGAATGAAATTAACAGTTTACCTTATGTTCCTGAGGTGTTAATTTTACACCACCTACTTTTTTTCTCACAGAGACACATTGCATGCAGAAAATTCATCTGTTTTAGTATTCTCAGCCCAAACACAAAAAATTTCCTTATCTCAACAAATATGATTGATGAATGAAAACAAGCTAGAAAGCACATATTTTAATTGCTTGCAAGAGCTGTCCCTAAAATGAAGTGCATCATTGAACTAGAAAGATTATAGTTTTCCCTGTGACCAAATAGAGAGCCTGTTGTTTGTTCAGACAAAGGACTTCATAAAATTAAGTGTTACAGCACCATCTGGTGACTCCTATTTAATATCTTATGAATAAGTGCAATATCCACTTAGTGGTAGTAATTTTCTTCAATTGAAGTAAATAGAGTATTTTCAGAGTGGTATTCAGTAATAAGTAATAGTATTATTAGAAACTCATGACCCAATTCTGATATGGAAACATGCCTATTATTACAAGACCTGATTACTCTTGCACTTGTCATTATCCTATGTGTTGACTCTATGGGGCAGACACTAACGATTAGCCTAAAACCATGGACAGCAAGCCCTAAAACAGAGTTCTAAGGAAAAATAATGTAAAAGTGAGCAGATTTTTTTTTAGAAAGACAGGTTAGTGCTAAAATTTTTAAAGACAAGTTCAATGCATATCCTTTCAGTAGCTAGAATAAAATGCACCTAAATTATGATATGAAATCCTTTCTTGAATATATTTTTCATCTATCTTTAGCAGATAGATCACTAGTTGTATTAAGGAGTAATGAAGCCAATGTGAACTAAGTTCAACTGCTCAACTAGCAACTGCTTTGTATCAGATCTTAGGAAAAATATATTGGAAGAAACATTTTGGTAAGGCCACATTTTCCCTGTTAAGGAAAGCCCCTAGTTTGACTCCCTTTGGAAAAGAAAACAGAGTCATTATCCAGATTATTAAACTTACTAAAAAGCAAATGATCAGATGTGAAAATATGATGACTCCAAGAAGCAACATTACAATGAAATCCCTGATGGTTTCATATAGTTTTGCTTTCTCAGAGTTCAATAAAGACTAAAAGCTCATGGAATTATCAGTATTTCCTAATTATATTTCTAATGGTAAATTACTCTATGAAAGCTAATATATGTAAGAAAAAACCCCCATATTTAAACCGTTTATGTTTTTATCAATCAGAGATCTACAATACTTTTTCTAAGGTATTAGTCTCAGCAGTAGAAGAAATAATTTTAGATAAATTACTGTAGATTTTTAGATGCAGAACAATATTTTCAGGGTGGGAGAAATTGAAGGAGGGTTACTGGAACAGAAACAATGCCTCTCCAACCTAAGTAACTGTGACATTTTGGACTTGAACTAATTTTAGAGGAATGTCGATTTGTTAAGCCTGATACATTTTGTTGCTGTTAGCAAGGAAGAGAAATTTAGTTTTTCAGGAAATTTATGTAAAACAAATACTTAGGGACAGTAAAAGGGAGAGGCATAGAGAGTTGGGACTTTTCGGCTTTGAGAAAAGGGAGCTCAAGGGAATTTTATCCATGTGCATAAATTTCTGATAGGCAAAAGTAAAGAAGATAGAGACAGAGTCTTCCAGTAGTACCCAGAGACAGAACAAGAGTCAAGAGACACAAACTGAAATACAAGAAAATTCATTTCATCGTAAGAGAAATATTTTTTTTTTCTGTGATTTGGTCTAATACTGAAATAAGTTTCCTAGGAAAAATTGTGGAGTATATATCCCTGGAGCTATTGAAAACTCAGCTGGGTAAGGCCCTTGCACTGAGAAAGACAGATTGATTAGGCAGTTTCCAGAGGTCCTTGCTAGCTTCATTCAGACTATGGTTCTGTCACAATTCATACCACATGTACAAAAATAAAAGTTGCAAAGACCCTTGAATTTCATATTACTTCCTGAAACTCAAAAAAAAAAAAAAATCAGCACGACTTAGGATAACTCCAAGTATGTCCTAATGTTTTTCAATGGATAGCACTTAATTCTCCTATGCTGTCTCAGATGCCAGGTTTCCCCTAGGCAGAATATCCCTTTGACGTTTTAGTCAGTAAATATTGTTAGGAGATGCCTACCCTAAGAAAGTTGTTCACCCACTTGAGTTCAAAGGTACTTACTTTTTAGTTTGTTTGTTTCTTCTACTTTGAAAAAAACTCCAGTTACCTTTTGCATGTTCAATTCAAATAAATTCGTACATCATCTTTAATGATATAATTCATATACTCTTCAGCACAGTCAATTTCAAATTGTCAGCTGAATCCATATCTGGAAGAGACTATTAAGACAAATATGCCAGGATAGCAAAATTACATCCATATGGAATGTTATCATTTTATGATAACATTTCAAAGTTGCCTGTTAAAAAGGACTAGACAGCGAAAAGGACATCTCCCGTAGTACTATTTTAGCACGTCTTTATTGTGGAACAGTTGTTATTTTGGTTGTGTCAAAAATTCTTTAATCAGGATATTATTATCTAAGTCTTTGGGATTTTGGGGGGAGAGTGAGGTATTTGGGTTTTTTTTTTTTTAATGTGTGTTTTATGATTTTGGTTTTGAGTTTTTTATCTTTTATGTTTGTTTGGTTTGGTTTGAATTTTTCCATATAAATAATCAAGGAATCACTCAGTCTGAAAGGAATCTTAGCTGGTCAGTCAGTTTTAACTCATGCTCAGAAAAAGGTCAATGCTGAATTCAGACCAGGTTTTGCAAAGCTCTTCTACCATCAAGTCTTGAAGACTTTGAAGAATAGAGACTTCACAACCTCTCTGGGCAACCTGTTTGTATGCTTAATTATCATCAGAGTGTTTTATTTTCTTTATATCTATTCAGAATCAAACTTGTCTGAATTGACATATCTTCTTCCTGCTTTGTGTTGTTGTGCACCTCAGTAAAGACTCTGGTTTCATCTTCCCAGCAGCCTACTCCCAAGTATTGTAGGGCTGCTACTAGGTCCCCTCAACTCTCTTGTTTAGGCTGAGTAAGTGTGATTCTTTCAGCTGATCCTCAAAGAATATGCAGTTTTAATAATCTGGATATGCTTTAAATCTGTCCAGTGACCTTCGCAGCAAAAAAAAAGGAATTGTAATACTAGTATTTGATAATAGTTTTTCTCAGTGTTCTAGTTTAGAGCTAAAGTTTTTAGGGGGAAAGAAACTGTGAGATTTTAATAGTGTTGTAGTAGTAACATCTATTTTATTTTTGTTTATCATCTACTATACCCACTAGTACTTTATGTTTTCTTCAGAATTTTTTTTCAATCTGTCTTCACAGGAGAGGTGTTCCACACTTCTGGTCATCTTTATGGCCCTCCTCTGAACACTTTCCAACAAGTTTAGGTCTTTCTTATGCTATTGAATACAATAACAAGGCCTTGTTCATTGGTCCTCGAGGTAAGCGATGCGACACAGCCTGCATTCACATGAGTAAATTTTTCTATCCTCTTCAGAAAGAGTGTTTTATCCCTAAAGTCCCCTTGAATATTCCCTCAGTTGTGCTATCTCTCAGATCATGAATAGAAATAGACAGGGAAAATCTGTTTTGCACTAACCGTAACCAATCTAGGGACCATACCAAACGTGGAAAGAAGAAAAAACAAGAGATAATTGCGTACTATGGACTGAGTGTATATCTCCTGATGCTTTTTGTCTGTTACTATAGATATTGCCCTCAGGTTCAATTATGACTTTGGTTTTCACTTTGAGAGTATGTAGCAATTTCTCTAGAGTCATACGAAGAAACATTTTCTATTCACACAGGTTCACAGTTATGACTATCTGAAATTTACTCCAGTTCCAATTTGTTTTTTTCCAGTTCACAGCTCACTGACAGAGGGAGGGGGCTACACTGAGATAATGAATTAAAATAATCAGTTAAAGGCACACTTTGTACATATAAGTAGATTTAATTAATCGTGAATATCCTTCTTCAGAGTTCGAAATGCCATATTGTTTTTTCATTGTGTTCTTATCATAAGCAACAACATGGATTTCAAATAAATTAATTCATATGTCCCAATTTCTATACATGAAAATTATTGCTTGAAGAATATCACAAGAATACACAACTATTGATTACATGTGTATGTTTAATGGCCTTTGCAATATGAGTTCCAGATAATCAGAAAAATATACCTGATATTCAAACATAAGATGTAATTAAGATACGAGCAAGACACATAAGCCCTGTGTTTGAGAGGACTATCCACTTCTAAAATGAAATGGTTTTTTATCACCAGAATGAAATACCTTGAAGATTAAGAAACAGAAAGGAAGATTATGAAACAGAAAATATTAATATTGCATGTTACCTCCAATCACGTATTTTAAGTGGTGAAATTATTTCCATTTCCTAATGGTCCCTAGACTAAGATATTGCTAAGGCTTATACAGAGTTAGTAACATTATTGTAATATGAGTAAAATGGGTATCTTGGGTATCTTCCCACAGGGTGGGTATTCTTGCCTACTTCGGTGGAACACTTACTCAAAAACCTTGAGTGTTTGCCTAATTAATAGGCCCCAGGCAATAGAAGGCTTTACTATGAAAAATAAGGACATTGGGTGGATTCAGCGACAGATTGTTAGTACAGAAATATTTTTGAAATAAGGTAGACTGTCTAAGAATAGGTCACATTCAAAATTACTTCAGTTCCAAAAATTATACACATAACTACTTATATCTCTCTTGCTTTTGTTTATTTTTTCATTGTTACTGTTAGATTTAAAGTAATTCCCAGACTCATATTCTGAATTTTCTAAAGGACACAGTCTTTAAAATGAAAGATAAATCATGCCTTTCTCAAACTACCTCAACATTTAATTTAATCCACTTCAAAATTCATACATCTCTTTTAAAATTATGGTTTACAATTACAGATTAAAAACACTGGTTTATCAACATTGGTGAAACATTAACTTCAATATAACCTGCAACATTAGCAAAAATGAGAACTTTCATTCAGGTGGCAGATTTCAATAGATATGCTTTTGCTCTGAAAATGGATGACTTTTTTTACTTTACATGTATTTCAATGTATATATCTTTAAAACACAACTTAATTACACTGATGTTTTGCAGTTTAAAGATTTATGTGCCTTATAGCTAAAAGATTTATAAAGTCAATGTACCTTTCAAAACAGTCAACACTTTTTTTTTTTTTCTCAATCCTTAATGAGCTTGGAAACTCTTCTAGTTGACTGAAGTTTGTTTATTCAATAAGTAACAGCTACTACAGTATAATTAACAGCTTCTGTTAACTCTAAGGGTTTTTAGACATGTCAACATCACAACTGATACTAAACGTGTTGCTGAACCACTTTTAAAACTGCACCTCAGGTATTGGTTTTGAAACTGTTTCAAATATAAGAGGGGAAAAATAATTTTTACCTTATTTAGAAAAGAGAGGAATGTTAAATAATTCACACATACATTCTGCAAAACCTTGGTCAGAGAGAACATAGAGTAGGATATAAAGATCTTGTCTGTGAAATCTAAGTTCCCTGAAGTCGCCAGCGAAACTGAAAATGCCTGATGTAATGAGAGCCAGGAGTTCATACACAGGTTTATAAAGTTTAGACAGATTAGTATGAACTGAAATATTTGATTTCTAATACCAATATGATCCTTTTTTTTAATCTGCAATAGATAAGTATCTACACTTAACTAAATATTGTAAATGATGCTTGTGTCTCTGACTAGAGGAAAAAGGACATAACATCTTCTTGTTACCTGTCATTTACAAGGTTAGAAAATAGGTGTGGTTATTTTTATAGTTAATATGATTCTCTCAACTCTTTCCAATGGAGAAACCTCATTTCCACTATAAATTGTATCCCAGAGATGAATTTTCATGCCAATTATGCCAGCACAGGGATGTAACTCTCTCCTAAGGTAAGAGACAGTTGACATCTGACATAGTTGGGATGAAAGTTATTCTGGAGGGATATATTTTTCCTCCTCAGCAACAAAGTTATTACCATATACATTAGACACCTGGCTAAACCAGCTCCTAACATTTAGGTGGCTACAATGAAGTGAGATGACGCTCATAAACTATGATTATGATGCTGTATATGTTGCCTACAGGGAAAAAAGTCTGATTATTGAATTCTTAGTATGGGTTTCTCTATGAGAAATATATAGAGCAGATGCAACAATGAGGAGAAAGAAATGAATGAAGGCATGGTGTCTGTGTATCTATTTCATAGTAGTTCCTTCAAGCTGATGTTAGACATATCAACTTATTTTTACAATCAAATATATGCAGGGCAAGCTGTGGGATAGACAAGAGAATCTGTAGGACAAACCTAATAATACTCTTTTTCCTTTTCTCTCAACATAGTACAATTTTTGGTTGCCTATTTCATCATGCAATAATTGTGATAGCATGGTTATACATACTGAGTAAAATAATATGATATATTGCAGAATGGACCTTCTCTTGACCAAACATGTTTTGCCTCTGACATGAATGTAATATATATATCTCCTGTGTCATAAAAGAATCACTATGAAACCTTACTTCCAGGTTGGTTTTGATATGTGAATTTCTCTTTTGTGATCAGTGAGATAACCCTAGCTCATTATTAATTAAAATAGTGGTTAAAACTGCTAGAGAACTTTCAAAGTTTTCTTAAGGGTTATCTTTTTATTCCTAAATCTGCATTACAACTAATAAAAAGTGAAATTAATACCACTTCCATCCTTTCATTAATTGCTTCAAAAGCTGTACCCTTTATAAATTAGGAACAAAGCTATCATTGTATTCTGTGGAAAGGAACATAAGTACTTGAACTCTGTCATTCTTGTGCCACTCGGGCCAACATCTTATCTTGGGGAAAGACCCAATCAGCACAGAAAAGGAAGCCTTCTGACTGACTCAGGGGCAGATCATTAGAATAACACATGCAAGCCACAAGAAAAAGAGTCAAAGATGGGAACAACATTGTCTGAAGCAGGGAGAGAAAGAGAGACCCGTTCCTGGGAAAGAAAGTTCATGTAACTGAAAATAAAGGATTAGAAATACTCTGTTAAATAAATGCAAAGAAAAAGAGAAAAGGGGTAGAGGAAAAGGGTAAGTGGAAAGGGAAGGGACCATCCAACAATTCTTAGCTGGAACTGTTATTAAAAGTCTTAAACAAGAACCTGCAGAAGGGGAGGAGGGAAGGAGGGAAGGAAGGAGGGAAGGAGGGAAGGAGGGAAGGAGGGAAGGAGGGAAGGAAGGAAGGAAGGAAGGAAGGAAGGAAGGAAGGAAGGAAGGAAGGAAGGAAGGAAGGAAGGAAGGAAGGAAGGAAGGAAGGAAGGAAGGAGAGAGACAATTAAGAAGTCATTTTGATGACTGGATGGAAGCCCAAGGAATAAGGATGGGAGTGGAAGTCACTAAAAAAGCAAATGAAGGAAGGTAAGAGAGATAGATTATACGAAGAAGAAAACATCAAGAACAAGAACCACTTGATAAAGAAAACAAAATAGGAACTTCTATTTAGAATATTTATGCAGTTTTAGAATAAATGGGAATTACTAAAAAATAGAATTAGTAGTTAAGGCAAGGGACATCAAAGTAAATTTATTTATAAGGAGGGGTTGGTAGAGCTCTCCATATTAGTTGGAATAAAAATTTAGATGATAAAACTAGAGTTTTGATATAAACAGGCATAACAAGCATAGCAATTTAGGTAGGCATATCTGAAGAAAATAGGAAAACGGAACCTGTCTTGCAAAAATATGATCCCCTCCAATGTTTGAAGGGAATGCAAATGACAGCAAATACCTGTGAAATCTGCTGCTGGTGACCTCCCTTGTGAGTGCTGGTTTAGAGAGCGTGTTCTTGGTATTCAATCAACTCAAGTGGCAAATGTGAGACATTTTTGGTTGTGGTACCAAAGTACACAATTTGTAGTAATGATTTTAATTAGCCTCTTAATAAAAAGGGTGTTATACATCAAAAATTCATGTTCAGAGATTATTAATAGTCAAAAATCAAGCAGCAAAATGGCAAATACAAATTAAGAAAATAATGGAAGGTTGTTCATAAAGAGCATGATTTTAGGTCCACATCCCTATGCGGGGTTTAATCATACTTTTGGCAGGAATTTTATTCCGTTTACTCTGGAGAGAGAATATGCTTGCATTACAGCCAGTGCAATGAAGTTATGAAAGAATCCCTAAAACTTCTTCCAAATTATCTGAAGGTATTTTAAGCTGCATAAATAAAAATTTTTCAAGAGGAGAAAAAAGGGTTCTGTGGTTAAGGTGTTTGATTTGTGTGGCAACACCTGCATACTTTACTTTTTTTTTTTCAGCTTGCTGTGATTTTAAAATAAATGTTATTATGTTATTTTGGAGTTGGATTTTGAGTTTGCTTTTTTTTTTTTTTTTTTTTTTTTTAAATGCAGTGTACAATTTGACACCCTAGAGTCTCATTTGCACCAATAGTAAGTATTCCCAGTTGCAATTAATTCATTGGATCTGTGCTATGAACACAAAATCCTTTAGGAAGCTAATTTCCCTTTAAAATCAAGACTTACATGAATCGAGTTTGACATAAAATATCAGTGCACCTTTTCAGTCTCCATCTAAGTTCCTGAATTAAGACAATCTCTCTCTTACTATGGAGTATATGGAGATAAAACAATTCTTGAATCATTCAGATTCCAGAGGCATAAGCATTATACGAAAGTCCATGACAATGATACCTAAATATAACAAATCTGTGAAAGGAAGTTTGAATATTTTGCTGTAAATATGTGACTATAAGATTTAATACTAAAGAGAAAAAATACTGAATTTCTGTCCATTTGAAAACTACTATCTACTGTATGAAGTGTCTGAGAAAAAAAAAAAAATTGATAGAATTATAACAGCTGTATTAGCTTGCTCAAAAAGGATAAAACTATTATTTAGCATGTAGGTTTGCATTCTAAGCATTCAGGTTTTCCATCTAAATATTGCTTTTTTGTTATGATTTGTTTTGTTAAGCGCTTCTAATTCTGCTTTCTCTTTGGTAAGATTTCCAGCAAATACAGATGAAAAGCACCTCTTTTTTTCCTATTACTTTTAAATTACAAGAGTTGTTAAATTTTCCTTCCTTACTGCCTAATGTCCTTGTACTCAAGTTGTCCCAAAATATTACCTTTCCTCATTTTCTGATTGAGAAAGAATTGAAGTTAATATTGCTATGACCAGAAATTTTACAAGTTTTAAGCTTGAGATAATGGCAAAATCTAATCTGAATTTTTTTTTTTTTTTTTAGTCCTAAAGATAATCCAGAAAGTGATTATTCTTGCTTGGCTCTTGTTGTTTTGTTTATTTCTAGTTTGAAAGTTTATTTCTTTCCCTTAAAGAGGTAAAGTTTGATTTTTTTTTTTAAGAAAGAAAACTCCAGGTAAATATAGGAAATACATAGAAGACTTTTCTGTAAAAAGGGTATTTTCCAAACAACCAGTAAGCATTTTGTTACTCGAAGAAAGTTGCATTTTTTCCTAGGTGTAATTTGCAAGCTATATTTTAAATAACAACAACATCCCTTCATGTGTGTACAGTAAGCAAAAATATAGCATCAATTTTTTTTCTGTATTTGGCAAAAGCTTCTCAGTAACACAGGTGATAGCACTGTTATACTAACAATAATGCAATATTAAAAGTGTCTGTTGTTTCATTTCATTTTACATTTGGTTGTTTTTATGTAAGTTGCATTCCCCTAAGAAAGCAATATATTTTTTGTGGTAATGTAACAGCTTATGCAAACACAGCATTTTACATTCAGATCTATCATACAAACAGCTGTGAATATTTATATTGGTGTTAATTAAGTTTGTGATGTATTAATTTAGATAAAGGAAGCTGACCAAATCCCAAAGTGCTATGGGATTTTTAACATATGTCTGAAAAAAATAATCAGAAGCTTGCAAATGAAAATGTGGTGTAAGATCTCACTCTAAAGATAGCACCTTCATGACGTCCAACCACTGAACCTCATTACCAGTCGTCTGCAATATCATCATGACTATCAGCTAATACAATATGAAACAAAACCCTCTTGTTCAGAGAGATGAAGATTAACTACTAAGTCAAACTGACACTCCAAACAAGGAGATAGCTGGCACAAGCTCACCACAAAGTGCATTAGAGAGGTAAATAACCTCATTATTCAACAGATTAAATCTGATGGAGAGGGTTGTTCAGAGTATAAGTCTCCTCAATTAGAAATTTACAGCTTAAACTTCCAATAGGAAATTGAAATACCAAAAATTTTAATGGACTTCCCAATAATGAAATTAGACATATTATATTATATATCAGATCCAGAAAATTGGGAAGATGTTGGAGATAATCAGTGCAGGTACTTATTCACCCATTTAAAAAAGCCAATACCAGATCTTCAGAAACATTTAGCTTTTGTATTGCAACTATGGTGTCCAGACTCCATTTCTGTAAATTTCCCTCATCCTTTCTAAGTGTAGAAATCTTTCAGTGTAAATGCTTTTCTGTGGATTTTACATATATTTTCACATATTTTGATGCCTGAGTGTATGGCAGCCTACAAAACACTGAGCAAGGAAGATCCTATATTCTGGTCAGTGAGTTGGACTGTAGCAAAATTTATACAAGTATTATCTTTGTAAAGCTTCTGTCTGACCAACGCTGATAAAATGTATCCCTTTCTGGAGAGTATATAATTCCTGAGTGGTTTGGATTGCATCTTGTTTCAATTAGTTCTGTGGGTTTTTTTTCAAATCCTTGGCATAGATATCCAGCCAGGATATGGAACTTTGGTCCTTCCTTACAGTTTTGGCTCTGGCTTCAGACGCACTATCTACCCTGCAGTGGTAGAAAGGCAGGAGGTGAGCTCAGACGCTGGACGCTTTCCCACTCTGAGCACTCTGCTCAATTATTAATCTGCTCTCAAGTGAGGCAGGGGGTAGCCCTTTGGCACTGTAAATATGAGCCAGTTCATGCCACTTGGCTTTGAGGTATTGTTAGTTTCAAAGACCCCTTTATTTATCAGGAGCAATGTAGCTGTCAGCATAGCAACTGGCTTTTCAGGTTATCAGGTTCTGTTTGCATTGACTTTAACATTACCTATTCCACTTTTTCTGTTCATACCAATCTCTGGCAGGGGGCATGGCCTCCTCTTCTCTGAGATTTTTTGGAAATGATGCACTGCGGAAGGAGTAACGACAGCTGAGTCATGGTGTTTCAACTCTGAAAGGATTTCTGGCTTTCTTTTAGCTTTTATTGCAAAAGGAAAAGTTAGACAAAAAACAACTCAGAGAGACTACCCAGATTCCTGTGATTCATTTAAGTAATTGTAACAGATTGTAACACCAATTTTCATACTGTATATCTAGAACTAGAGTGTGAGGATAAAAATGACTAAACTAAGGAAAAGATATTAGATCAACTCTCTTTTTTCCTTATGAACAGGCATAAATTAATAAATTTAATCTTAAATCAGTAGAGTATAATCAATATTAGCCTTATAGTATCATCAATATAAGCCTGGAAATTGCTTCAGTAGATCTAAATACTAGAAGGGGGTCAACTTTGTTTCAGCCTTTAGCAGTCTAAATTCATCATCAGTGCTTTAATATATGAGTTCCGATAATACAGGTGGTACTCCAGAGAAAGAAATTAATTTTTTGCAAAGTTTAATAACATATTTTCCTGTGTTATATACAGTTGGGGGGTTTGGTTGTTGTTTTGTTTTTTGGCAAATAAGTAATACAAGAAGCTATGTTGTGAAGCTGACGTGCTGGAAGGAAGAAATGTTATCCAGAGGGATTGTCACAGGGTTGAGAGGGGAGTCTATGTAAACCTCATGAAGTTCAATAAGGCCAAGTCCAAGATCATCTCTTCTCTCTAGTGACTAGAATGTCAGGACCTGAGGGAGCAGCATGAAGCTGTTTAGGGTAGGTTAGGGAGGTTTAGACTGGATATTAGTGGTTGGGCACTGGAACAGGCTCCCCAGGAAAGTGGTCCCAGCACCAAGCCTGACAGAGCTTAGGAAGAGTTTGGATATGCTCTCAGGCATAAGGTGTGATTCTTGGGGCGGTTCTGTGCAGGGTTAAGAATTTACTTTGGTGATCCTTGTGGGTTCCTTTTAACTCATGATGTTCTAAGATTCTAGAATACAATGATCCTGAATCTGGGTCAGGGCAATTCAAAGCAAAAGTACAGGCTGGGGAGAAAATGCACTGAGGGAAGCTCTACAGGGCTTGGGGGTGTTGGTTGATGAGAAGCTCAGCATGAGGTGGCAATGTGCACTCACAGACAGAAAGACAATTGTGTCCTGGGCTGCACCAAGAGCAGCATGGCCAGCAGGGTGAGGGAGCGGATTCTGATCCTCTATTCTTCTCTTGTGATACCCCAACTGGAATACTGCATCCACCTCTAGGGCCCCCAATAGAAGGAGGGACATGGACTAGTCAAAGTGAATCCAGAGGAGAGCCTTGAAGATGATCAGAGGGCTGGAGCACCTCTCCCATGAAGACAGGCTGAGAGAATTGAAATTATTTAGTCTGGAGAAGACTCCAGGGAGAACCTATACCAATCTTCCCATTTCTAAAGGAGCCAACAGGAGAACTGGAGAGGGATTTTTGATAAGGCCATGAAGTGGTAGTGCAAGTGAGAATGGCTGTAAGTTGAAGGAGGGTAGGTTTAGATTAGATATAAGGAATAAATTCTTTATTCAGAGGGTGGTGAGGCACCAGAACAGGTTTCTCAGAGAAACATTGGATGCCCTGTCCCTGGAAGTGCTTAAGTCCAGTTTGGATGGGGCTTAGAGCAACCTGGTCTAGAGGAAGATGTCCCTGCCCAAAGCAGGGGGATTGGAACTAAGTAATCTTCAAAGTCCCTTCCAATGAAAATCATTCTGTGATTTTATGAGTAAGGTTCCCTAGTAAATTTTAGCCTTTTCTCTTTTAGCTTGACATTCTCAAATGATATTCAAAGAAAGTATTTTCAAAATAATTCAATACATATTCAGCTGACTGCAGGTGTTATATATGTTTGATTAAACAGGAAAAACCCCAGTTTTTATCTCAATCTTTTTTTATGGTTAAATTGATGATGAATGTGTGCAGTTGAAAGGAAAACAGACTTTATAAGATATAGAAATGTTACCAAACAGCTTTATTCTTCACAGAATGTATGTATTAACAGTTATAGTACATAAAATCTAAACCAAAAGGAAAACCTCAAATAATTGCATAAGTATTAGAATTTTGTATTTAGCAAAGAGCAAGGAAAAGATCCTTGTGCTACTTGCATGAAGATGAATTAGGAGTAATTACATGAAAAGTGTGTTTTCAAAGCAGCATAAAAAACCGGTGTAGGTAGTTCATACTTTATCAATGACTGCATGAAGAAAATGTTATTTCAATAAAATCTTTATCCTCCTAGGATAGTAGTTTCCAGGTCAATCTTTGGTCGCCACAGTCCTCCTTTATTTTTCAGAGCAACAAGATTCCTGATTTTAACTTCACTAGAGAAAAGAGGTCAAGAGCCGAGTGAAAGAATAAGCCATACAACCACAACGATCATCAGTGTGGAAACCAGCCTTCAGGGAATTGCAAGACACCATTCTTTTGTTTTTCCCTTTAGCACAGAAGAAGCCAAACCCTTTGGTATACCCAGCTATCCCTCATCTTTAGGCAATCTGGGGAAAGAGATCTCACTGTTAGCTGTGTCAGTGAGGCTTTTAGCTTAAATAAAGGTGCATTACTTTTAATCATCCCTTTACATCAGCCTTCTAAGCATTCTGGATGAATCCAGGACTTTTGCAGATAATATAGCATGGTGAATGTCTGAGATTCCATTGCTAATAGCTCTGAGATTATAATTTATCCACTTGGAATAAACTAAATTTGTTTTATAATTAAAATCATTTGTACTATGTCTTTATTGTTCCCCAATATTTTCATCAGCCATTTACTGTGTATCCATTCAAGATTCAAATAATTACTCGGGAAACTAAAGGGGCTATTAATATTTATAGCACACCTAGACACATTATTCTGGAGGTCAAAAGAACACAGTATTTGGCATAACACTGCAATTGAGATGTGCTACTGAACACCTAGGAGTGCTTGACTGCTATAACAAATTATACAGCCACTCATTCTACACACTTTTTGTTGCTATTATCAGTTAAATTCTCAAAGCAATAATGCTAAAGTACACACCTGGAAACAGTAAATCGAAAAGTTTTCCTCCATAAAGGAATAGGAAAATACTGTAACTAATTTGTTCAATTAGTGTTTGTTTGTTTCTTGTCAGTAACATTTTTTTTTTTTTTTTGTTGAAAATGGACAATGGAAATACAGATTGCAGTCCTTAAAGAGGCTTGCAAACCCTGGTAGTACATATGGGCAATAAATACCCAATCTTTAAAGTCTCTCACACAAATTCCTGATGTTACTAGATTTGTCCTCTGTGTTCTTTAAGTCAGGAGAGCCTACATAGGATTTTTCTCAAGCCCACTCTTTTTCTTTTGGCATGTTGTATTACACAATTACAGTTTTCCTTATTATGATGCTTTGATTACAAACGTTAACAAAAAGTCTTCTAATTATGGCATATCTATATATGTAGTATATATATATGTAACATATATATATATGTATCATATATATATGTAGCATATATATATATGTGGTCTATTAAGATTTACATAAAGCTGAGATACTCCCATCTACCCACCTAGTTCATCTCACTGCTGTTTGCAGTTAATGGATCTTTCCTATCAAGTGTCTGGCTTAAGTGGTCAGAGGTAAGCTTAAGAGTCTTGAATTTTCTGAAGGAGATTGTTTTCTAATTTAGGCATGCAAATGAATTACTTGAAGTTAGATAGTGTGAAAAATTACATTCTGTATTAAAAAGCAAACTTTCTGACAGACAGACTTTGTACCATAAGGCACAGTTCCTTTCGAGAAAGAATTTCAGTAATGGTTAACAGCCACAGAAAACTCTTAGTATTACTTTACGTATAGAACAGCTGGTACACCCACACACACACAAAAATGTATTAAAGAGCTTTGTCAGTTAGAAAATGTAAATACTTCAGTTAAAAAAAGTTCAACACACTTACTTTTCCTTCTTTCATAAACATTTCAGCTAATTGCTTACAGCTTTAAAAGCCTCATTTTATCCCCAAAACACCCTCGAGTTAGAAGCCTTTATCTAGGTTTAGAAGTTGTGACAGAATGCCATTTGCACTAAGTGATCAGTAAAATGATGTCAGCTGCATCTGATGTCATAAAACAAGAAATGTCTAGAAACTGCCGATCTATTTGGGCTTAGTGCAGAATCTCCCATTGAGTGAGTAAATAAGTAGTTCTATTTGCTTCAAGTAAAAGCATATACTTAATTTGTGTCAAAATGTTCTCCTGAAAAGGTTGCTAACTAATCCACAAAGGAATGACCTGTCAGGACACAAAACTGAGTATGTGGGGAAAAATAGCAGATTGTGCATGTCGAAACTGCTGGCCTGTATTTTGATATGGTTTAACATTTATCTAAAATCCGTTTGGATTAGATTCTCAATGACAAATTTCCAGATAATGGGGTGTCATAGCATTCACAAAATTCATTAAGACACAGGATTTCTATTAATAAACACAGTTAGGACTGTGTCTTCAAAAATCTCTTTAATAGGATTCATTTAGAGTTTTTTGGAGACAATGAAGAGATTTCCCCACAGCCCATAAAGATCTATGTATATAACTAACTAACAAATGAAGAACTTTCTTCCACTTCCAAGTAAAAAGCTTAATTCTGGATGAAAGAAATCTGGTAGGGAAAGGAAGCCTCTTGATAAGCTTCACACTCTTTAAGATCTGGACTGGTATGTGAGGCCAAACATCTGAAACTGTAAAAGATGGTTTTAAACTAATAGAATCACCCACTTCCTGAATTTCATATTTATTAAGTCAGTGAAGACTCTCAACACTGTCAAGATATTCTCCTATGTTTCCCTCAGGATGAAGAACTCAAGAGGTAATATAGACATATCAAGTTTGATAGTTTGAAGATTGAAAGCCCTTATTTTATCATGCTAAAGTGACAGATTATGATGCCATTCATATGCATTTACATAGCTTAAATCATTGGCAAATCACATAAAGAAAAAACCCAATGTATTTCCTGAACACTTAAAATACCTCCTTATTCAGAATGCTTTGTTATTAATTCTGTTCAATGCGTGAGAAAGTCCTGATTTGCTGTTTACTAGCCATGAGTTTTTGAAGAAGTATGGGAATTCTTTTCAATAAAAATAGTCAGAACAACATGGACATTCATATTGCAAGGCTGCTGTAAAATGAATAAAGCTGACATGAAGTAGGCCTTGGTAAAACAATTTCAAAACATATTGGGAGTAGGAGGGTTTAAAAGAAAAGAAGTGGAATGAAAAGGAAATACTGAATCTGACTGAAATGCTTCAGTTCTTCAGAACTTAATCAGTAAAAGAGCCTATTTTTAATAAAGCTGCAGCAAATTTAAAATTGAAAAGTTTATTATTAGGTTTTTCTAGAGTTCGTTATTTAATTTTCACTTATAAGATTATCCCCAGTCATAATGATATAAATTTGGAAATATTTCAATTTATTTCATTCAGTCTAGTGAAATAGGTGACATTCCAAGAAATAATCAGAAAGAAAGGTGTTTGTTGATTTACAGGAGTATTTAGCAGGTAGTGTCAGGTAGACATTAATGACTTTGTAAAGTTTCTAGCATCATTCAAGCATATATACTGAAGGCTGGATTTTGACTATTGTCTATTTTTTTTTTTAGCAGAAATATGGGGAAGTTATTTAGTATCAGCAAATCTTGCACAATGTAATGACCTGCAAATAAACATCAAAATTAATTACAGATGTTGCACACAATTATAAGAATGTTCCCCACACTCTAATGTTTATGTAAGCAATAGTGGCAGTTAAGGCAGCTTTCAAGACACAATATCTGAGTCTGATTTCTAGTGAGAGTAGGCAATATTGTGGGTAGTGCATTGATCTTGGACCAAGGGATTCCTAGCTTTTTGACAGCTTTGCTACAAACATCCTGCCTGACCCTGGAAAAGTTTATTAGGTTCAAATCCAGAAAGAAACATAGTTGTTCTGTTGTGGAAATAAGAAAAAAAAAAAATTGAAAAATAAATTCAAAATATCAATCTTTATAAAGTCTAGTAAGTCAACCACAAATATTTCCCAAATATCTAAGTTCTGCTTCTGAATACATCCAGAACTTTTTTCCCTGTTGCAGGTCTCAGTAGCCCAGCCTTCATTTTATCTTATCTACCTGATCAATGTTCATGGAGTGGATACGGGTTAAGCAGACTGCTCTAAAAATCAGTAGACAGTACAGCATCTAAAGTCTTTTATGGATTCAACCTTTAATTTCTCAGTGTTACACTACCTCAGCTGCAAAGCAGAATAATGTGTTATATTTTTCTGTGTTTGAGTATAGACTACATTGTAAATTTGTTGAGGTTGCTCACTAGATGCATTCACGTGGGGCTCTACTTCTAACTCAGGTATGCCTCATTTTCTCTTATTGGATTTTTTCTTCTATATAAACATTTAAATATCAGTTTGGGACAGAAGGCAGCTTCAAAGTTCTAGGCTCTAGATCTACACACGATAAATGTGGATATGCTAACTTATGTGATCTTTCTGGACAAGGTATTGAAGACAATCTATGTTTTAAAAAGACTACTACAGCTTCCATGAGAAAAAAAACTCTAATGGCAGTTGTGCATAGGCAGCTGTGAATCTAACCATAAAATGAAGCAAAACTTTGTTTGTTTGGGGTTTTGGTTTTTTTTTTTTAATAAATAGAAAAAAATACTGAATTTAAAGGCTTAATTAAGATCTGTATACGTTGCTAAATGTTTGGTTTATGTTGGATCTAACATAATACAGGGCATTTTTAGAATTTTCCTCATAAAATATACTGTGGACTGAATTTTGTTGTCTAATAGATTGAAACGTTTTCTAAGATTATCAGAACTCTCAGTAACTCAGAGAATCAAAATCTTGGTATATTATGAGCAAATCAAGTATCTACCACCTCTGATTAAAAAGCTGTGAAAACTGTGGAATTCTTTTCCAGAGACATGACTCTCCTTTGAGAAAATTGTTTTAAACAAACAACTAAAACTTTTGCAGGCAGAAAGTTGGTGGAGTTTTCCTTTTCATTTGCTGTGTGCATTCCCATTAATGATTAGAATATTAACTAGCATGAACATAACTAAATATTCAAATGTGGGCAGCATGTTTGGATAATATTGCGGACTTTTTAATAAACTTCATATATTGAAGTTTCCTGTAGTTGCAGTTAATAGGACATTAAAACAGGTTTCAAGCAAAAGCAGCCATGCTGCAGATCTGTATCATCCTGATCATTGCTTTTGCATTTACATACACAGATTACATTTGCATATCTTGACGACTTATACATTTTAACTAAATTTGATTCCACAGGAGTGTTTATATCAAGGGAACATGAACATTTTAAATTCCAGCTTAGCTCTAAATTATTGATTTTAGGAGTACTGTGAAAGTTTTGTGCATTACTCAACTTTGTGTGAAAT
This sequence comes from Acrocephalus scirpaceus scirpaceus, assembly GCA_910950805.1. Lineage (NCBI taxonomy): Eukaryota > Metazoa > Chordata > Aves > Passeriformes > Sylviidae > Acrocephalus > Acrocephalus scirpaceus. The sequence goes on along the minus strand of OU383774.1, from coordinate 64,065,802 downwards.
GGCCAACTAATGACAATGTTTAATTCCGAACTCTGTGTTCCAGTAGATTTATAGAGCTCTCTCAGTTCTGAGCTAGAAGCACAGATATGACTTTGTAAAAAATTTATACAACATAACATTTTATCATTTTGTTAATTTCTTCAGGATAATATAGACATGTCTACATGGGCTGCAGTACTTCAAAATCTGAGACTATTTTTGGTTTAGTAATTTTAGATGGCATTATGCTTTTATGAAATATATTTGTAACCTGAAATCCAAAAATGACAGACATGGCCTCATCAGTCAATTTAAACTTAATATCAAAATGGTGTTTCTGAAATTACTTCTCTGAAATATTAAATCACAAAAATGTTAACAGTAACATTCATTCTTCCCTTTGTGATTCCTTTGGACTGCCTAATTTGCGAAGAATCACACAATCTGGATTTGCCTTTAAAAAAGGATGCTAGACCCAGATTGCTGCTTTTTGTCATAAGGAAGAAGATACATATTATCCTTTATACTGGAAGAATAAATGGCACCATCAAGTTCTCACTGATGTGAGCTGAGACTGATTATGCATGGGATATAAAAAGAAGACTTGATGGGAAATGGAATTTCAGGAAATTACACTATTTCTTCAAGAAAGGAGGGAAATGCAATAAAATCTGTGAGGACTGACATGTACCACAGGGACTGGTACTAACAGAGATATTTCAGGAATTTTAATACTCAGGCATGGAGAGGTTACTCTTCTCAAATAATAGATTTTGCTTACATAGCCTAGCAACATTTTAGGCTTCATGCTGACTTAAACAAACATGGAATTTTAACCTAGGAAGTAGTCAGTGAAGTCCTGCAAATTCTGAAATACAAGGAAACATAAAAAGATATGTATATTAATGGAGGAAAATAAAAGCATAAGGATTTTAAAAACAAAAATAGGATGTAAGTAATAGGCATGGTGCTTCAGAAGATAGATTGCAGTAATTCCAACTGAGGACTATATTAAAGCTAAACCCAAACAACTAAAATGCCTAACTAGTAGTTCAAACAGGTTGGACGATAAATCAAAGTAATATAGATTTCAATTTCAGGACAGAAATAAAGGGAGAAAAATGTTAGGGAAAAAAAAAAACCACACCAAACTTACATAATTATTGACTTTTTTTTCCTCCACAGTTATGAAACAGAATCCCTCAAGAGCAGAAGTTGCTCTGGAGAGGTAGGTTTAGGAACCATACTAATGGGACCTTCCTCTAGTCCCCAACATCCAGGATTGCATTGCAGTAGTGGTCTCTGTAAAAAAAGAAGAAAGAAAGGAAAGAAAGGAAGAAAAAGAAAGAAAGAAAGAAAGAAAGAAAGAAAGAAAGAAAGAAAGAAAGAAAGAAAGAAAGAAAGAAAGAAAGAAAGAAAGAAAGAAAGAAAGAAAGAGAAAGAAAGAAAGAGAAAGAAAGGAAGGAAGGAGGGAGAAAAAAGAAAAGGAAGAAAGGAAGAAAGGAAGAAAGAAAGGAAGAAAGAAAGAAAGAAAGGAGGGGAAAAAAAAAGAAAAGAAAAGAAAAAGAAAAGAAAAAGAAAAGAAAAAGAAAAGAAAAGAAAAAAGAAAAGAAAAGAAAAGAAAAGAAAAGAAAAGAAAAGAAAAGAAAAGAAAAGAAAAGAAAAGAAAAGAAAAGAAAAGAAAAGAAAAGAAAAGAAAAGAAAAGAAAAGAAAAGAAAAGAAAAGAAAAGAAAAGAAAAGAAAAGAAAAGAAAAGAAAAGAAAAGAAAAAAAAAGGAGTACATGGACATCATTTTAATTTTCTGACATCCATATGAAAAGAAATGCCCCCATAGGTATCAGGACATCTTAAATATTTTTGAATGCATCAGTTGACAAATTTATGTAAAACATAGTTTTAGAAGTGGCAAAGGTGCTGGTGCTATTTTAGAGTTACTTTAAGTAAGCAGAAGGGAGGAAAAGTACAGGGGCTGGTTGTAAAAAATTAGCTTATACTGAGTAATAATGAGCTGATTCAGTTCACTTTACATTGCAACACAAACAAAAATGAATATATGGCTGAACTCTGGGGTTTTAGAAGAGCAAACTTCAGGAAACTAAGAAATTAGTTATTAGGGTTTACTGAACCGGATAATTCAAGGATTTGAACCTAGTGGCAGCATGGTATTAAGTCAAAGGTGCAAACACTATCTGAAGTTTGTATTGCAAGCAAGAGCTAAAAAAAAAAATAAAAGTCTTAGCAGGAAAGAGCTACAGACTTCTCTGGAGGAAGAAACACCTCACATAGGATATGAAGAGTTGAATAAAGAACATAAAAGGAATAAAAAGAGGGATTGATCAGCAAGGAGATCTCTGTCTCAGAGGTCAAAAAGGGCGAAAATAAAACAAGAATGGACAAAAGCCTAGTTAAGTTGAAACTTGGAAAGAAAATTAAAACAAGAAGTGAAAAATCTTCAATCATATAAATAAATAAGGGAAGGAAAAGAGAAAACTAAGCTTACATAAACTAACTTACATAACTAACAACATAAAAATGTTGTTAAAGGAGCTATTATAAATAAAGCAGCAGAACCAAATACCCTAAACCAATGGTAAGACGTAACAGGAATCTCTGATCAGTCAGTAATCCAAAAATTAATGTAAATTAGTATATTCAAGGCAGAAACAAAACTTGAAATGCTGATACAAACTTGGTGAAGTAGTCAATAAACTCTGAACCACAAATATGAAACAAATATGTAGATAAAAGTGAAAATGAGAGGTAAATGATTTCAGCTTTTTACTTGTAAAAAAAAATGTAATACCTATAGTGCAGAAAATTAACAAGAAATTAATGATAAGAAACAATGAAACTGATGAAATAATAACTTGTGAAACATATGAAGAGTGCAGGAAGTCACTAGAAAAATGTAATATTATATAAAAACAGCATCTTTCCACAGTCCAAGACTCTCATATTCTGGAAGAATTACTGCTTTTAGTCCACAGTTTCCTAATTTTAAATTTTATTTTATTTTATTTTATTTTATGTTATTTTATTTTAGAATTATCTTAAGGCCTATTGATGTAAACAGTTTGGTTGTTTTGAAAAAAAAGTTTACTGTGACAACTAGGTTTACAACATTTTACAATTTGTGATTTCATTATAAAGCAAAGCTATTTTTTTCAGCCATATATTTTCTTTCCATGTAGGAATATTGTACAGAATAAGAAAAGTACTTCAAATAAGTGGGGCAGTATGTTTGATCTTGGATTGTGAGAACTGACCTTACTCTTAATGGCATTTAAGACAAGTCATAATGCCACTCTGGGATGGATTTTTGGTGTAGAGGTTGACTCTTCCTGCGACCAAGCTGTTGGTTTATAGTTAGAAGTTGGGAAATATACCTACCTGAGAGAAAGATGTATTTTTATAAATCCTGAAGGGTTAGAAGGGTTAGAATATCATTACTATTTGTAACAATTGCTGAGTTGTTTCTTTTCTCCTTTGGTGGCTCATGGGAAGCATTTGAAAAGTACATGTGCTTTTTTGCAGAAGTTTGCAGAGAAGGATTTTTATTTTATATTTGAGTTCCAGGATGAAAAAACTTTAGGAGTTCCATAAGTTCCTTCTGATGAATCATGTTAAGAGAACTCCCTGTTAGACTCATTTATGTAATCTCTGCTGACCAGGCTTACTACAGTCTTTTTTCTGCTTTTTGGTTTAATAAGTCTTTGGTTGTACTCACCTAACATTGTATAGATTTTCTCTCCAAGGAATAGAAAGGTAGACTTCTCTTTCTGAATACAGTATTGTTAGTTTGTTAGTTTAAAAATATTTTTAAACAATCACTGTTAATGTTTGGAGCAGTGTCAATACTCACAGTTCATTCACTGGGGAACATCCAGCCTGATTTTCATTGCTATTATTTCTTTTTATATTTTCATGGAAAGCTGCTGCAAATATTTTGGGTGGATTAGGAAGGAAAAATTATCAAAGGATACAGGAGAAAACACCCATTTATGACAAATCAACAAGAAGAAAAGATAAAATGATGGCAAAACAGAGCCTGAACTATCACAGGTCCCACTTGGAGAGGACTACCACTTGGAGAGGCTCACAGAGGCCTAAACTCAACATTTTTTGTCAGGATCTTGCACTGACTGCTAAGGCCATTCTGCTGCAGCTCCCAGCTGGAAGACTGTGCCTCCTACGAGCTATAAAGAAGCTGGAAGGTGCATACTTCTGGCTATATCAAGCCAGAAGTATGCACCTTCCCAAGCAGGACCACCAACCAGAACTACGTACTACCTCTGCATGGTGTCTTGTTTCTTGTATGTTATCTGCAGAAGCTTCTTTCCCTAACTATTCCTCTTCTCCCACAATTGATGAAGAAATAAATCCTCTCAGAAGATTTTGCTCTTTAGAGCAGGAATATAATTTTTCCAGAAGTGTCTACATCCAGTAAATCCTAATTGATTGGACGGGCTCTACAGATAATAGGCACATGAATAAATTTTACAGAAGCCCTGGTTTTTATTTTCGTTTCAGAGACTGATCCTGTGAAAATGGAATATCAAAGCCTCAGATGAAAATCCTTTATTAACATAGAAATTCCTTACAAGGGGATTTTACCATGCCCCATGCAAAGCTGGGACTGTGTTGCTATCTTGAGCAGCAAATTTAAGGATGATGTCCAGATTCAATGTATTAGCTGGACAACTGGAGAGATGAGGGCCTGTTTTGAGGCTGGGTATCTTTGAATAGATCTTGTTTGAATTTATATCTTGTGCTGGACTGGAAAGAAAGAAGATTGGGTTGGGGGGCTGACATTTTTTAGTGACATTTAAAATATAAAGCTTTGATTCATTTCACAAGAGGTTTGAGCCACGGATCAAAGCTATTTATGGAAGTAGAAATGACACCCTGTTCTAGTAGGAGAACTAGTGGATGACTTTGCTTTGACCTATTCTCCTGGTGTCCACAGAGTAAATAACAATGATCTAAGATGATTTTTCCATCCGAACAGAAACACAGAATACACTGTTCATTCATCACTGTCTCTAAATGCATACAGAGAAGGCAGACACCTCCTTGCTATACCCCTTCTCCTCCTCAGTATTAGCAACGTTGAATAACACAGATATGATAACATTCTCCTTTAACTCATTTTGCAGGCAGCAATCAATTTTTATTTCTTTCTCTTTCTAGACTGATGTGAACCCCCTTAATATTTTCAGTATATGTAAAGTAGATGATAAATAAACATGGGTGTCATTTGAAGTTTTAAATTGTCTCATGTATGTCTATCTACAGTTTTCTGTCAGTTTTGCCCTATGCTTTAATCCACGCATCTGTCCATTTCTTTTTTGTCAGAAGTTAATCTCAGCTCTCTAGTAAAATGTCTGACCTGAACACCAGCTCCCTTTGAGAGCAATTCCATTCATTGTCTTATCATTCCCTCAGAAGACCATATTTCCAAACTATTTTGAATATATTAAAAGAACATTTGAAGCAAAAAGCTGTAATTAATTGCAAGTTAGGTACAGTTAATTCTTTGTTTATTCACTCATAACAGCATTTTCCTTATGATTATTTGTACATTTCTTTCTATCTTTAAACTTTTGGGTTAATTATTTTTAGTAGGCCTTCTTATGTCAAACTACTGGATCTGGACAATGTGTAGTTTTTCAATTAATTGAATATATTTCTGCTTGTGAAAAATGTATAGAGAGCTATAGAGCTGAAACAAATAACCCATTATATTGTCTTTAGGAAGGGACAGGGATGCATCTATAGGGACTGGGGAGAGGGGAAAATGCTGTAAAAATTAAAGATTAATCAATGTCCTAAAACGGCCATTAATACCACTACTATATCAGTTTAAGCTGATAGAGTCTTGACATTTATTTACAAATACACTCAGTATATTTTAATCAGATGCAGACAGGTATGTCCCCAGAGAATAAATGCAGCTCAGTATACTTTTTAAACTTGGAAACACAGTGGATGGGGAAAATCTTTGTTATCCAATATGCATCCAGTGTGATCCCAAAAAGGAAAAAGTTGAAGCCCACTCAGCCCTCAATAAAAATTAAAATATTGTATAAGATCATCTAAATAATCACATAAATAAAATAATTTCCCATATTCTTTGTTAATCTCTTACTTTTCATCAACACTTCCAGAAAACAGGCACTTACTTGTAAACTGTTTATAAAATATCCTAGATATATCTTCCTCAAACATTAATAAATTACCAGAGAGTTAACCAATGGCATTTTAGCTAACTGTAATTCTTTACAAACTTAATCATAAAATGTTTTAAGACTTGTTTTAAAGTCTTGTTAGATTTATTCAATGAACTCTATCAATAAATTACTAATAACTTAGCACAGTAGAAAATAGAAGGCATTATTAACATAGAGTAAAAAGAAATAAGGAGCATCTATTAAATTTCCTTATCATGCTTCAGGCTTTAATTTTCTGATTACAGCATTGATGTAATTTTTTATTTCTAAAGTCAATGTCTGAGGAACAATTTCCTCTAAAAAAGACTAAATTTTATGAATCTTGAAGAACTACTATGTATTTGGTTTTATTCTCCTAGGGAGATATTAATTACTTGAAGAGGTAATTTCTTGCTCTTTCATGTAATTGTTTATAACTATCATGCATATACATACACATTTGTATATATAACATAAAATGCAGGCATGATGCCTACATAATGTTCATATCACATAACCACATTGATTATGAGCTTCTTTTACAGTGCATGGCCTTCAATCACCGTTCCAGAAGACCACAGACTTGATGTAAAACTCTTGACTTAATTGCATGGTTATGAAGCTAGTTAAATACATTTTATCAAAACCTATAATGAGCTACTTTTGTTGTTGTTGTTGTTGTTAAAAAAACTACCCATTAAGAGGTCTATGGTATTCTAAAGCAGCCCCTGAAGGTTAGACACAACTCTAGAATACCTCAGGCAATTGTACCAAGCCTTCAGCAACCACTGGGTTGCTAAATTCAGGAATTCAGGTACCTGTGGCTGTCGTTTGCCCACACATCAGATGTCTAATACCATCTGAAATTCTTGTCCTCACAAATTGCATCTGTTTTCCAGTTGTGTATCACACTTCTTTTTTCCACTGGGATGTCTCTACTGCTCTCAAGCATTTGAAATGCTGGCACCTAAATGTACGAATAACTTGCTTTATCTTTACTGACTCATTGAGCTGTCTACACGACAAAAATTAACAATGTACTCCTTTAAAACTCAGAGGAAGCCATTTATTTTCAGAGGAAAGAGTTGTGGGTTTCACAGAAGAGAGGAGACTTTGTGGGTATTATAATTTAAATTAATTATTTTTTTCTTTTCTTATATTCCCTTCCCCATTGCAGAGGGGACGTCTGCTTTGTTTTGTCCTTCTTGGACAATTTCACTAAGTGAGAAACAGCCACTGCTTCTACTGTAAGTATGTCAAGCAAAATGTACATACTTTTAATATAAAAAAAGACCTCATTTTCCCATTTAAGACATCAACAGTGCAACAGTGGGAAAAAATTGTCTTTTCTCTTTCCTTAAATAAATAATAAAAATAAAACAAGGCAGAAAGTATATTCCTGAACTTATTTAGTATTTTTGAAAACCAACCAATGGAGCTGATGCAGAAACATTCAAATACCTCATCTAAATTTTAAAAGTCTTAAGCATAATGAATACAAATTACATTCCTGATATCTTTCAGGTTTCTTCCTTTTTCATCTTAACTTCTCATGAGCCAGAGGAGTAAATGTTTTCCTGATAATTAATCCACGTAACTCCTTGAAATTTCTCTTACTCCTAAGAGGCCAGGTGAGCCTTTTTCTCAGTAGACAGACAACTTTCTGAGTCGTTTACTGAGTGAATGAGAATTTCATTACCTGTTACACAGAAAGTATAGTTCTGATAACCTTTCAATCAGATAGCCTGCTCTTATCTAAAGTCATCTATCTACAAATGTATAAGGACAGAGCATTTCCTCAGTAATATAGCTCATTGCCACAATCAAGAATAAAACAGGCTTCCTGACAGAGGATATTGAGCATCTAGCCTTCATCAAAATAAAGCATTACCAGCACTAATCTATTCCTGAGGAAAAAAAAAAAAAAATTTCACTTAAAGTATAGCAGGAAAACTGGTAGCTAATTAGTAAGCTTTCCCCTGAGGCCTGGCTATTATGTAATAGTCTCTACACAACTGATGACTTATTAAACATTCCCTGATTTCCTTCAGGACAGCAAATTGAATGTCCTTTTTTTGGTGGGGGGAAGGTGGAGTGGATTATTCTAGTGTTAGTGATCCAACTCACTTCTAGGCAATGTGATAGAAATAAATAATCTTTTCTATCATTATAGATTCTTCTTCTGCTAATCTTATTGTTTTTTTTTTTTCTATTTAAAGATTGAAAGATTGAAAAGCCTTCCTCTTTCCAAAGGAGATGATTATTTATGTTCCCCTCCTTGCTAAAGTTGATCTCCAACTTTCAATTTTGTTATTAGCTTTCATATGTTTATAAATACATAATTTTACAAGTATTATTCTCCCACAAAGACAATATATCAGTTAATTTGAGGGTTTTCCTTGTACAGATTTATTTTGAGCTTTCTTCATTGGTTTGGGTCAATTAATTTCAAATTTATAAGACCTTCTTTCTCCACACAACAGAAACACTTCCTGCTAATAAGCTAATAAGACAATTTAAATGGTGTGACAGAATTTATTCATGTAATATCTCTTTATATTTGGTTATCTTGTGCATAAAGTGGAGTTATGAAGTTATGATGGTCCTTTTCTTTTTTTTTTTTTTTCTAAATTGAAGCCTTTAAGCAAATTTCAGCCAACATTTTTCAACCTGCTTGTTGAAACAACATCAAAGTGATTTCATTATCTAAAACCCCATCATGCACCCTGATAATTGTACATAAAGTTGCAGACATATAACTCTCAGTGCAAATTACTACAAACAGGAGGTTGATACCTCTTTCTATATTGCTGAAGCAAACAATAAATCCAACTAGTGCCTCTGATTATTGTGGTTTTGAAGATTTTGAATGGATGACCAAGAACTCCCAAAATAGAAATTTAGCCATGTGATGTCTAAGTGGTAGCAAATAAGCAAATTACATAAGATATCCATGATAAAGTGTATTTTCATTTATATTTTTCTGTATTCCTGAAATAAGACACTAAATCATATTTCAGCAGTGCAATGATCAATATGTTGGGGAAAAAAAAAAAAGATTACATGTTTCACATTTCCAATTATTCTAGTTATCTGTCTGTGATGGAGGAACAAGCAGAACCAGAAGATTAATTTTATAGAATAATATATTCCATATACTACTACTAGTAACTTGCAAAGGTCTTTTATGCTGATTCTATGAAGAGTTTTATGAGACAAAAAAAAGTGTAATAACTGGTTTTGTTCTGCCACTGTAGTTTTTGCATATGTACGTACACCAAATAATTCAGGGAGAAAAACTTCTCTATTGAACCACCATGCAACATTTTCTTAGCTGCATCCTCAACACAGGAATTCAATTAATTCACGCAAAGATTATTCTGCAGTAACAATCAGAAGATTTCCCTCTATTCATCTTTTTTTTTCTTTTTCCATTCCTTCATTTTGAACAAGGGAACTGAAGCGTTACAAAATTATTTCTTTCCAATTATTACTTCAATTCTCGGCTGGACTCATCATTCAAGGATCATTCTTAAAAATTAGTTAGTGAACTCAAGTTTTCTGTTTTATCTGCCAACTGTGTGGAACAAGTACTGCTTATAGGTAGGAGAGAGGCCTCAAGCAAAACTGCCATTACTGTCATGTATGTTTCTTACTTCATACTTGCTGGCCTACTGCTGGATTCACTTGTGTTTGTTACCCTTTTGCTTTTATTTCCACTTTGCATGTTTTTCACTATAACAATGTTTTTTAGACAGCATGGGGAAAATCAAATTACTGCATCTAATTCAGAATAATTCTCACTGGTTTTTTATTTCTTAATTGTAATGCATTTTAATTTATTTTCTCTTAGTTTTGTAGATACAATTTTATAATCAGACTATGATATCTAATTTTTATATCACAACAGCCGGAAGATGGAGTCATCTTTGTGTGTGCTTGAATGGACTGTTAGTCTTCAAAACAAAGAATAATGCAGATGGGTTTGGTATTTTTTTGTTTTCATGATTTTTTTATATCCTGCAAAAAAAATCATCAATCTAAATATGGCTTTTTACTTTTGCATACTCTGTCTGTCAGGAATAGTTTGTCATTCACCATGGAAGAAAAAACAGGACTAAGCAGAACCATGATGTGACACTGACAAACTTATTAGTCAAGAAAATATATTGCAATGGAAATATTCAAAATATTGGTAGCTAATTCAATGTATTTCCATTCAGTCTGTTTCCTTAATAAGTGAAACATGAAAGGGTTTTATTTTTTTTTCTGTCATAAACTGTTGCAAGAAATGCAGGAATTAGTGATACTTCAAAAACTAGAGGACAAAAATATCAATCCAATATGTAGTGAATCTTGTTAACCATTACTCCTGAAAAAAAAAATACTATTGGTTTAAAACTAGGTCAAATTTAGTTCTTACTCTATGCTGTTTTCATATGCTCTGCAAAAATTAGAGTAATTTTCATAAGACTCTACAATTATGAAACTGTAAAGCATTCTTAGAGAATGAATACAGAAGAAAATCTGTGTGGATTTTTTACTACCTGAGCTAGTTATTCAACAAATGTTTCAGGTTTCCTCCATAAAGTGAGCTCTGCAGATCATGAAAATATAAGGTTTAGACTTCCTCTATTTGTTATTTGGCCAAGTATTTTAAAGCAAACGTTCACTGTCAGTTTCCATACTCATCCTTCAGTACATCTTGATTACATTTATATTTGGATACATTAGATAAGATAGTGGGACTTTAAAGACTTTTTTGCAGTTTTTTATTATAAAGCTGTATTTTGACAAGTATTTGGAGCTATGTGTTATGTTAAAACTGACTTTGCAGATAGTTTATTAAGTGTTAATTTTGCATTTTTATATATATAGTATGCATATATAATATGGATGGATCACATTTAGAAAAATGTTTTTTTAGAGTAACAGTTCAAAATACCATGTATACATTGTAATGCATATTACACAGCTGGAAAACATTAAGTTTTATATCAAGAACTGCAAACTGCTTTTTCTGTGTACAATATGCCCTAACTCATGTCAATAAGCTTGTGTGCCCAAATGCCTTCCTAAAAATGATAGGAAAATATCCTCGGTGGGAAAAATAACATACAATCAAATTTAAACAGTAAGTATACTAAATTAATTTAAAATAGGAATTTTAAAAACCTATTTGAAATTAGTCTGAACACTTGGAATTTTTGGAATATTTAGGAATCTGCAAATATTTCTCTGAGCTCTTCATATATGATAAATACATCTCAAGTTATTCACTGTGTTGTGGCTTGTTCTCTCATCTCTCAGATATTAGATACAAAAGAAATTAGAGAGAGGAGAAAAATATCCAGAACACTACTGCTAACTAAAACCAAAAACAATTGAAGCTATCTTAACAAAATAATTTTCAAATTGTTTTATTCAAAAGGATAGATAAATGACCAGGCTGTCACATAAAACCTCTTTTGACTCTAAATTTTAACATGTGTTACAGAAATCAAATAAAGATTCAACCTCTTCCATCAGGTTTAGTATTCCCATTAAATAAACAGTGACTCCAATACATACATCTCCTATGGCAAGAAAGCCGATGTAAAGCATTTATATCTTACTTAAGATGCTAATATTTTTGTTCCTGTTCTAACACAAGCCAAATGCCAGCAATAAAAATCCTTTATTAAATAGGTGAATGGGCAGCAAAGGCACATGAAGATGACATCTTCTAATTGCCTGCAGCGCATCTGCTAACAAACTGCCAAGGCTCACAGAAAAAAAGCGCTTCTAGGATAAAAGCCAGGACAATTATAAAGGTTAAATTATTAATTAATATCAGGCAGTTATCATAACTTGCTGGTTTCTTGCCAAGATACAGCATGTGTTTGGGAGGGCTTAACAGAACGGTTTTTATGAATGCTGAAGACTATAATAAACCTCTGAAAGTTCTAGTTTTATAGAAACCTGCTGCAGCCTTTGTTTGTGGCCAACAGTCAGACTGAAAAAGCTGTGATGTAGTTAATTTTCTTAGATATTAAGATATTAGCTTTAAATTCAGCACAATGAATAATTTCTGAGAAACTGTAAGAAAAAACTAATGCTTTAGTTGGTGAGTTCAATATGCTTTCTTAACATATTTCTCTGAAACCAAGAAGTCCTCAAATCATGACTCGGAATTTAAATTTTTGAATTGTATAGTGAATTTATGTCTGCATTTATTAACTTAAATTCTGGTCAATAGACATCTGGTGAGATACATTTTTACCTAAAACAGTAGTATGATGTTTAATGCTAAGTCCACTCTGGTTTTAGAGTAATAACTTAATCAGGCATCTCATGACACTTGTGCTTTTTAATGAACTAGAGTCCTGGGATGATCACTGGTAGTTAATTCCCTACATGATGGAAAAAAGGTCAGCTTGGTTCAGGTAAAGAGGATATTTATTAAATCTGCCAGAGGCTAAGAAAAAGAAGTGATACTTCTTGATGATGTCTTCAGCTGCATCATGACTCAAAAATACAGAAGAGTTCATGCAGGTGTCAAGTTTCATACACCGATCTCAATTATGCCCACATATAAAATTAATAAGCATAGGACAAGAATATTTTATTATAAAAGGAAGCAAAGAAAGGAGATAGATAGTGCAAGTCAGACCTGTTTAAATCATTATTTAAAAATGGGAGATTCTAGCCTAATTTCCTCAACTTCCTGAGTGGAGTGATGAATAAGACAGGAGCAGACACAGAATTTAGATCATTTTAGAGAAAATTATATGTTTTATTAATTGTTCTTTAGAAATTATGAAAAAAATCTTAGTTTCATATTTTATACATCTGAGATAGCACTGTTTATGATTTAGCAAGAGAAAACAGGAAATAAGTAATATGTTGTTTATTGTCTATATTGGGAGTCATTTTACTTGGCAATGGATAACAGAAAAAGTTGTCTCACACAGATGTATCACTAGATAATGTTTCCACATTATATTCCATAGGTTTGTTTATTTTCAGCTGTGTGGACAAAATAAATGAAAGTCTGAAGCAAAAATTTTAAGTGTTTAACATGATAAAAGCTAAGACTATATTAAGTGTTTAAACCTTATTAGAACATTGAATACACTCTAGTTAAGTTCCAGCTATTTTAAGTTTATATAAATTCAGTTCATATAAGAATGAGATTTATAGGGACCTAGGATTTATCATCTTATTTTCTATTTCTATTTCCTAAAGCACATAAGATCTTAAAATGGAAATCTCTGCTATTATGCACACTTAATTAACTGAAGTTCATAGACAATAACAAAAGTTTGATTGCTGAAAATGTGCAGCTGTATTCTTTTCAAGAGACTACAGTTTTCATTATGAATCAATTAAAATTGGTTGAACCTATGTCAAATCCAATGTGCCACTTGGAAATATTTCATATAAAGTTTTCTCCAAACATCTATAATAGAAGTTCCATCAGAAAACATAAATCCAACACTACTTATTCTTCAGCAAAATTTTACAGTTTTAATTAATCTTCCCAATCCAATTTATATATACTTTGGTGTGTATTTATGTCTGTGTTTTATATATACATATATATATATGTGACTGGGCAGTGGTTCATATTGCGCTAGTAAGACAACAGATGGATCTTTCACAAAGACAGCAAAGACTTTTTTCTTTTCTAATGATTTCAGTTCAGAAGAAAAAAAAAACAAGCCAAACAAAACCAAAAAAAAAAAAAAAAATCCCAACACAAACCACAACACCTAACAGTGATTTTTTTTCCACTTATTTCCTGAGGTATTTCAAAGCACTTCAGAAACAGAAGTCTAATGCTGCTGAACCACACTGACCTCTGAAAGGCAGGGAATTGCCTTGAAATACACACTTACTTTTTCAATGGTTGATTTGGGAAGATAAAATGCTGTCCAGGGCTATAGGAAATGACCTCTTATATATTTTATAATGTCAAAGGGTCTGAAATAGACATGTTGGGCCAATGGTGCATCTATTATAAACAACATGGTGAAAATAACTTGCCAAAGTATTTACCTGTTTGGACTTGAAATGAACTTTACACATGTGCCTTATAAGAATGTGTTTTAAAGGTTTGTTTGATTAGAGCTTCATAAAAATAAAGCAAAGCCTTAGATTATGAGCTAATCAAGTTCTTATGTCTGTTCGATAAAAAGGCTTCCTTGGCTTGACTGAACTTGAGTGTTCAGATGAATTTCTCCTTTTCAAATATTTACTGGTTTTCATTGATTCAAAATAACTTTCTAAAAAATAACTTTTCAATGAGAACTGAAATCTGTTCCAGTAAAAAAAAATCTTTCTCGAACAGAAACACTTTGAGACCAAGTGTGAAAACAAAATAAAACTTAAATAAATAAATAAATAAATAAATAAATAGAAATAAGTATAATTGCAATGAGGCGTCCTGCATTTTCACTGAAACAGTTTCACTTTTTTTTTTCAGACATAGTTTGAAAGAGGTATTTTCTGAACAATAAAGCAACGAACTTAAGTAAGGACAGTAGAATAACACAAAACTCCAACACTGAGCACTCTTTTTGTTAAAAACAAAACAAAACAAAACAAAAGAAAAAAAAAAGAAAAAAAACCCCAGAGTATAAGGATTTAATAATTAATTATTTAGTGGATTATTTAAGGATCAAATCATTAATTTAATAATTCCTTTTTCTTATCTCCTTTCTTAACAGCTGTTCTGTTAGGAGCCTGAATTGACAACATGATGATTTCTGTCTTTGGCCAGAAGTAAAATTTTGAAGGAGAAAACCAGGTGCGAAAAAGCCTCACTGACTCCAATTACTATATTCGATTTCAACTTGTAAACCTCACAAATAGAAGAAAATTTATTTTCTCCTTTTACAAGATAAAGGTGATAAAGACTTACATAGTGATAATGGAAAATACAAAATTATGAGCTTTGGTGTTTAGAGGGCAGAGTTATTTGGGGAAACCTTCCTATGAGAGGAAAAACAGACCAGTCATTATTTTCAAAGATCACAAGAATTGCACTTTATTTCTTATTGAGCAGTGGGATAATGTTAGTCAGAGAGATAGACTCAGCCTAACATATCACTTAACAGATAATGCAGCAAACAAGCAGTGTTGTGCCATGCCTACTGTCATACATCAGCACTAAAACAAACATGAGGTGTCTAAACACACAGCAAAATGTTTTGAGCTGGAAAATATCAAGGATTTAGGCTTGACAAGTACTCATAGGTGAGCAGTTTTGTAGCAAGTACTCTCTTTTCAATTGCTAGAAATTCAGTTAACCCTACAATTTATAAAATACACTAAAGTTTACATTATAGTAATGTGGAAAGCATTGGACAGAACAGTTTCCAGTAAATTCTTTTCTAGTGGACTTCAGCAGAAACTGAAATACAGCTATATTAGCAGAAGCATCCTGACATTAAGAAACTATTACGAAAATAATTTCGTCCATCCCCAGCTATCCACCACACAGGCATACCTTGCCTTGCACATCTTTACTGGAAATAAATGGGGTTTGCAATACAGTAATAAAACTCAGGATGCACAGTAAATTAAATTCCAGAGTAAGACTAAAATCAGAAATACAACTCAGCATTGCTCAGTTTCCTTAGAGCCAGCAGACACAGAGTAGACAAATTCTGAAATCAGGGATTATACCAACACTGTAAGCCTCACACAACCAATGAGATATTGTAGTAGAGCACCAATGTCATTATAGTTATGAACAAGGAGGGCTTGAAGTTTAAAAAAAAAATCTTAAATACTCTAAAAATCTGCATCCTTAGAGTGTATTGAAATTCGCTATGCCTCATATGCATGTCAAGTCCTATTTGCTTTCTGTATCTGGGCCAAACACGAGCAAGAAGCAATGAAGTTACACCAAGAAGTGCATATACATATGTAACTGTAGGAGATACATATAAGTATTAAGCTATATATAAAAAATTGTTACGTATAAAAAGTTATGTATAAAGCTATAAATATATACGCATATATATAAACTATGTAAGATTTCATGTGCCCCTAATAAATTTCCCAAGCAAATCTCAGTTTGTCAACATTTATTCTCACTAATACAAAGCACCTGACCTCCATTTCTGGCTGCACTACTAAAGAAGTCAGGAAGGCATGTCTCAAACACTTACTCACCAGGGAATTGAAGTAGATGTATGTGGTAAGCCCAGGCGAGTTTTTCTGGTTGTCACTGCTGACAATCAAAAAGATGTTTCTGCAGCACCACTGACAAACACACAGAAAGCTAAAAGATAACTACTATTCTGATCCTTGCTGAGGCCACGGTGGGATGACTGAGGAAATCAAGAGGGCATTTTAAGTTGAACTAGATTCTGACTCACCCAAGGTATCAGTGAGTATGTATTACAGCATATTTTATCTTCATATTTGGAAAGACATTAAATGTTACATCCTGTTCACACACAAAGAAATAGAGCTTACCAAGCTTATGTGCCTTTTGGAAACAGTGGAAATGCTGTTACAAAGAAAATCTGATTTTAAATTGCAAAAACAAAACCCAAAAAATTAATTTCAGAAGCTCTCAAATGGCTAAGGTTTCCACTTGTTCAAACAATGCTACGCCATAGTGACACCTTGAACTCAATGAAGTGACATTCCTAAAAATTTATATGTGCAAATACTGCATTCAGTCCACAAGACTCGATTAGTAAACTGCTCACTATAAATAAAAATAGAAATATTTAAGGATTTCTGAAATAATGTTTCAGAGATAATGTTTCAGATATTCAGCACCTAAGACATAACATTGTTCATGTTTGCATGGATTATCGACAAAGAAACAAAATGGGTGTGTATCTACCAAAAACACAGGAGGGAGGAAGGAAGGGAGGAAGGGAGGAAGGGAGGAAGGGAGGAAGGGAGGGAGGAAGGAAGGGAGGGAGGAAGGAAGGGAGGGAGGGAGGGAGGAAGGAAGGGAGGAAGGGAGGAAGGGAGGAAGGGAGGAAGGGAGGAAGGGAGGAAGGGAGGAAGGGAGGAAGGGAGGAAGGGAGGAAGGGAGGAAGGAAGGAAGGAAGGAAGGAAGGAAGGAAGGAAGGAAGGAAGGAAGGAAGGAAGGAAGGAAGGAAGGAAGGAAGGAAGGAAGGAAGGAAGGAAGGAAGGAAGGAAGGAAGGAAGGAGGAGAATGTGGGTGGGGAAGGAAAAAGAATCAAAGTGTATATTAAAATTAAAATGGAAAATTAATAAGGGAGAGGAGAGGAGAAGAGAATGAGAAGGAAAAGAGGAAAAACAAAAAGAACACAAAAAGAGGACAGGAGTACTACCAGACAGCAGTATTTCTAAGAACCAAAAGGGAAATGAGACATAAGTATCCAGTAAAGATATAATTAATAATTTAGCTTGAACTAATTTGAATTTATATTTTTGAAATTCTTTTTTTTACAAAAACTATCTAATTATTTTTAGACACTGTTAACTACTATTGTCTACAGTATCATCTAATAGTCAATACAAATACTATAAACCAAAAATTAATACAGCTGGTGGCACCAGAATTTGACTCAAACAAAGATTTTTATGTAAAGAAAACTATCTCTTCACTAGGTCCCCCAGACTGAGTATTCATTATTGTGTTTGTTGTATTTAAACATGTTTTTATACAATATGCAATTCCTAATGTTTTACTTGTGATAAGCAAGGCAAACAAGTGAAACATGATACAGTTCAGAAAGAAAAAATGCTTCTTAAAATAAACACTAAACTACAGTTGCAGATAATGAACTTTCCAGCTTGGAGTTTGGTTTTGGTTGGTTGGCTGACGTTCTTTGTGAATTTTTTAATTAAGGATTTTTTCTCTAACATTTTGCTAAAATCACAATAAAAATAAATAGAATTAAAAAGGAAAAAAAATGTAAAAATAAAAGTGGTCTACTTTTTTCATTCAGGGTTATTTTTCAGTAAGGTTATGTATCCAAGCAGCTGTCCTGGAAGATTTCAGCACGTAGATACATTGAAAATCAATGAGGTAGATTTCAACTGTAGACTGTATATACTAAATATTAAATAGTTACACTCATATTTTCATAGGAAATACTAGCTCAGAATCTAGGATTCTTACAACAAATTCTAGTCAATGGAGTCTGTACAACTATTCTCACCTATAATTAGACAGTGCAGTTGGCCAAAACCCAGCATTATTGCCCTTTTGGAGATACTATGTTATAAGAGGCTGTGGGATGTAGGGCAGTGCCTTTGGGCTACCTGCATGGTACTGAACTGGTGTCAGGCCCTCAGGCAGCACAGCCAATATGGCACATCTCCCACAACATTAGACACCTATGGATTAATGAGTAATTACACCATGGTGTTTGCTCAGCACTCGCCTATGTTTAGGTTGCTGCAAGAAGAAATGGCACATGTGCTGGAAACTCACTTCAATTGCTTATTCATAAACATCTCATCCTTAATAAGAGGATCCAAGTCACCCATGACATTCTCAGAGAACTGACAGCTTTAGGACACCAGGCCATGTTAGGTTGGAAGCTGTCAGCTCTGAGTAATGCTCAAGGTCATGCAGAGTAGGTACTCTAATGGGTTTACATATTCGGGAGTGAGGAGCTAAAAGAAGTCTGGTTACCTGTTTTCATCTTCAAATAAGCACGATCTTTGGAGATGACCATCTAAAAATTTGGACTTAAGACAGGTATCAGCAGATTCAAAAATCAATCAAGCCCAGTGCTGCAGTACCTACAGTTTAGGAGTTTATCTCCACAAGTTGAATTTTCAATCATGTTTCAGGTTTCTTTAAGCAACAGAAGTCAAGAGAGCTTCTGTACTATGCAACCTCAGCCAGTCCTAAAAGTACGTCCAGGTTCCCAAGACTTCAGTAATGACCAGTGGCAGAGGCAGAGCCTTGAGCATGCCTCCAGTTTATGAAGGCTCAGGAACATCAATATCCAGTCTCTAATGTCTCCCATCTCTTCCCCCTCTTCTTTCTCTCTGTGTCTCTGTTTTCTGTCTCCACTCCCAATATTCTTGTGGTGTCTATCTAGACTAGGTCTTACAACATCCATAAAATTTACATCCTTAGCTTAAAGGAATGTGTCAATATATTTTTCACTAAACTGTTGTTTTTGTTTGTTTGGGTTTCTAATATTGCTAATCTAGTACCACTTAAAACATGCAGGCTAATATTACTGATTTTTTTCTCAAGAAATATAGTCTAACCTAATAAATATGATCCACTAAAAACAAATTAAAGGAAGGAGACAGAGAGCTACATCCCTAGGAAAAAAAAAAAAAAAAAAAAGAGACCATTTTCTTGTTCGAAGTACAGAATATCATAATATAACAAAAGTTCACAGCCAGACCACCACAGGTATATTTCTATCAGCACTTTTATAAATGAAATATCTCATAAGTCTGCAATTCCACTTCTAAAATGCAATCCATATTTAGATTTTGAACTGGAAAGAAGATGTTACACAGCTTTAATAATCATGGCATTGTTCTATTAAAAATCCAAACCAGCAATCAAATTACAAATTATATGAAAAAATAATTTCAAAGCTGAAAAAGCAAAAAACCCCAACAAACCAAACCAATAGATTTACAAGTTACATCCATGTGTAATTCTGTTGCTTCAGAAAAGAATAAAGCAAATATTATATTTATGCATTCCCCACAGAATTCTCCTTATTAAAGTACAACAGTACTAAATATAGTGACAAAGAGGTATCCTGAATAAAAAAGCTTTAAGTAACAACCAAACAAAAATTAAGGACTGTCTGAGCTCAAAAGGGTACCCAAGACTTGAGGCATGCCATCAAATTCCATAGCTTTCTTGATACTTGTATGAGAGGGTAGTTCTTCTGCACATGCCAATCTGTAGATAATGATACCTAGACCAGATATCTGCCTCCCCAGAAGCACCATTTACACTTAGACCACAGAGAGAACACCTATGTTCTCAGAGTTGCAACCCCTCTATTTGAAGCCCACAAAGTGCGACATGCCAGAAGATGTGTCTCTGGCCAATTTTGCAAAGCAGGACCAAATGGCAACCCTTTCTTGTTGCATTTGGCCTTTTTTGTTTTGCGCAGACATTCATATTTCTGCCCACAGGTTCAATGAATTTGCTTGGAAAGCCTGACTTTAGAATCATAGTTGAACTGGAAATGCAGAATTTTGCCTGAGGACTTCAGTAACAAATTTCTAAATGTGGCAAAGTACTATAAAACTGTGATGACCTCAGAATCAGAGAAAAAAAAAAAAAAAAGGAGGAGTTTGTTAAAACTGTAACATGGTGGGTGGAATTTGGCTGAAGATGAATACATGGAATTTTCAACACAAGAGGGAACAATATAATTATATCAGTTCCATTTTGCATGTGGTGGAGCAGGAGTTTCCTACCAGGTGTCACATATCCAATAAAATGCAATATGGTCAGCAATTTGTCATTCCTAATAACTCAGCAACTTACCAGACCTTGGCAGTTTTGTTGACCTTATTATATGTTTTCCAGCATGAAATCTGACTACCCGTATTCACATTTTCTTATTTTGATTTCTCCCTCAATTTTTCTATATTAATTTAATTTTGAAGAAAATACTACTGTGTATTTCTGGAAAGACTGGAAAATAAAACAGTACATGGTTAAAAATGTGACTATAAAAAAGGGAAGGGAAGGGAAGGGAAGGGAAGGGAAGGGAAGGGAAGGGAAGGGAAGGGAAGGGAAGGGAAGGGAAGGGAAGGGAAGGGAAGGGAAGGGAAGGGAAGGGAAGGGAAGGGAAGGGAAGGGAAGGGAAGGGAAGGGAAGGGAAGGGAAGGGAAGGGAAGGGAAGGGAAGGGAAGGGAAGGGAAGGGAAGGGAAGGGAAGGGAAGGGAAGGGAAGGGAAGGGAAGGGAAGGGAAGGGAAGCTCTGTTTCAACAGCATTCCTGCTGTTAAGAGGTTGTCTCTTTTTTTCTGCCTGGTCACCTGTACCCAAGTTTATTTATTTTTTGCTTCTTTTTAAAGTTTAAGCTTAGTACTTGTTCATCCATCCAGACATCCTGCTGTCTTTCTTTGAGTTGCTTCTCATTAGGATAGATTGTTCTTGATCGTGAAAAGCAACCAGTTGTCTTCTACCTCCCATTTTTTCAGTACTATATTCCTTGGGATTCTTCCAAATAGATACATGAATAGGCCAAAGTCTGGTTTTATGACATTCAGGAATAAGTCCTGCTCCTTCCTCTCGAGATTATAAACACAAGCTCATGGTAGCTTCAGACAAGGCTGCTTCCATCCTTCTCATCTCTTGTTAGTAAATATGAGGTGCAGAATACCTCCCCCCATTAGCTCCTTGACCACCTGTGTCAAGAACTTGTCCTAAGTATCCTGTTGTTTTTTTCCCTCCAGCAGACATCCCTCTCATCATCTGAAGAAGGCCTCATCTACCTGTTCTTCATTGTCAGATTGTCTGCTGCACACACCCACAATGACGTGTTAGAGTGCCCTCTAATCCTTGCTCACCAGCCCTCAGCTGGCTCAGCTCCCATTGCTAGGCAGAGCTCCATGCAGTCCAGCCACTCCCTTACAAACAGCACAATTCCCCACTCTTTGCCTTTAACAATAGCAAGAGGATTTCGGTCTTGTGGTTTAAAATATCACTGAACAACTTGTTCTGCTCATCCATACATAGTTATTGAAGTTCTTATAAATTCCTACAAAAACATTAAATGTAAACTGAAATCTTCATACAAATGAGTAGGACATTGCTAGGATATTGCTAGGACTTCATCACTGAGTCCATAAAACTATGTTCTTCCAGATACAAATACCCACACCAATATATGAGACAATCTGAGTGGAATTGCTTCTGAGAGGTTTAAGACAGGAGACATTTAGAATATAGAATAGCAGATTCATAGAATGGTTTGTGTTAGAATGGACCTTTAAAGATGATCCAGTTCCAACTCTCATGTCATGGGCAGGGACATCCTTCACTAGACCAGGTTGCCCAAAGCTCCAACCAACCTGGCCTTGAACCCTTCCAAGAATGGGGAATCCACAACTTCTCTGGGCAACCTGTTCCAATGTTTCACTGCCTTCCTCATAAAGAATTTCTTCCTTATATCTAGTTTAAATCTTTCTGGGTAAAACCATCACCCCTCATCTGATCAGTACAAGTCCTTGTAAAAAGTCTCTCTCCCTCTTTGAAGAAAGGCCACAAGATTTAATCAATAAAAGGAAGCCAGAGCTACATTAGTTTATCTAATAGAATCTTAATGAAACTAAAGCTTATCTCAAAAAAGTAAAAGTGGTTGTAATATTGTATGATCTTGAATCCAGACGTGCCACTGCTGCCAGAAAACCTGAAATCAGTTAAACAAATTTGGTGTTGGCTGGCCATGGTCATAAATGACTGCAAGATGCAGAATACATGTTAAGGGGTGAAATATATTTGCTGAATAGACATTCATAGATTTGTACTGGAATAAAATAGGAAAATAAAAAAGTTAAATGTTAAAAATGATCATCTGGTGTCAGTAACACAGTATTGTTATTGTGTCCAGAAGAAAGCTTCATATACCTAAATTCCAGCTCTTTTCTTTTTATCAGAGTAGGCCCAATTAAAAAAAAACAAAAACAAAACAAAAAAAAAAAACCACCACCAAAAAAAACCTGCTTTCATACACCTTTCTCTCTCTCTCCTTCCATGGTATGATACAGTGAAGCTTAAAGATATGTCTGCTGCATGATGAAGAGAATGATTGCATAGAACCTATCTGTAGACCCTTGATCCCATCAACCAGGTCTTTGTAAAAAAGACACTAAAAAGCATTGGGCCAAATATTGATCCTGGGGGCTCCCCCCAAACTGACAGGCTGACAGTTTGAAATGGAAATACTTACCACCACCCTCTGGGTACAGCCTGTCAGACAATTCCCCACCCACCACACAGACACTTGTCTTAGATCATAACACATCCATTTCTCCAGAAAAAGGTAGTGGGAAAACTTATTAAAAGCCCTGAATAAATTCATGCAGACAATGTCCATTGCTCACATAGCATCAACCAATAAGTTTACTTTGTCATAAAAGATGATCTGGTTTGTCAAGCACAATTTTCCCTTGGTGACTCCATTCAGGCTCTAACCAACCATGTGCCCTTGTGATAGCCCCTGCGTGGTTTTCTACCATAGCCTTCCAAGGAATAAAGTCAGAGTGATGGGCCTTATAATTTCCTGGGTCCATCTTTAAGCCCTTCTTGTAAATGGAGATAACATTAGTTTTCTTTAGGTTTTTTGAGCTTTCTCCATGACTTAAAGTGGCGAGTAGCCTCACACTGATATCAGCCAGCTCTCTTAACACCCTTGGGCGGATACTCTCAGATATTCTGCTTCATCAGAGAAGTTCTACTTTTGCACTAACACTCCTGTAGAGGTAGTTAAACTAGCTTCAAGAATCTGATTTCTTTGTGTCACACATCTCAACGTAACTCCTACCCAAAATGGACCATATGATACCATCATAAATAACTTGTATCCTAACTCAACAAAGAAGTGTCTGTGACGGGTTAGAAAGATTTTGTGATTATTATTCTACAGCATACCATCATTCTCTGGAGCCTTTCCTTCTTCATTTTTTGGGGGGAGTTTGTTTTTTTGTGGTGGTTGTGGTTTTTTTTCTCTGCAGGTTTTTGTCACAATACTGAAGAACATAAAGATAACAATGTAAAGCCTTATAAATAATGTGAGAAGTGTGACAAATTTGGGTTAATAACTATATCACCTTGAGAATAGTATTTTGGCTTTCTGAATATCCTAGTATATTTCAATGCCTATTTTGAATGCTATTTCAAAATAGCTAAATTAGTTCAACATTTATTTTGAAAGCAGAAATAGAATTCATACATGAAATCTTAAGCACCTGAAGTTAGAGGTCTAAATCTCAGGAAGCCACCCTACTCTCATATTGTAATATGAAATTGGCATATGCAGTTTCTGAGCTAATATAAGCATAAATGAGCATATATGTTTTCTGTGTCATTCTAAAATTTATGTCTAAATTGCTGGGATAATCTGATTTTCCAGGGGATATATTTAGCTGCTTGAATATGTTCATCTATTGTCATATGGCATCCACGACATTTGGCAAATCAGATGCACAGGCTGTAAGAGAGCTTCACCTTCTCAACCAGCAGCTAGAGGTCAGATACAATAATCAATGGCAGCCAAATAAGGCTGAAAACTAAGAAAAGTTCAAGCACTCAATATAGGAGCAAATGGCCAGAATGGAAAATCTTCTTACGGGAAATAGATATCACACTCAGGAAGCAGAGCAAACAAACATTGGGACATTTAGTAGGATGGGAATTTTGATAGACAAATAACTATTGAGAAAATACAATTGAATCAGATGGCAGAAGCTAGAAAGCTATGAAAATCATCTGCCCAGACAGTCACAGGCTGCATACCAAAATCATCTTAACTTCCTTTACCTATTTTTAGAACAGTGTTGTGTCTAGGCAACATTTGTAAATAATAATCAGTTTCAGGAATGTACATGAATGAAAAACGTGCAAACATCACTGGCTAACTAGATTTACTAAAGTAACCGGGGAAGACTAAGGTTTTTTCTTGATAAAGAAGCATTTTTATGTAGTTCTTTTTAATCTTTGATGAAGTTGTATTAGGATTTAGTGATATGCAAAACTTGAAATTTTCACATTATGAATGCTATGACTAAATGTATCAGATCTGTAGAAATGTTGAGTATTATTTTAAGGATGCAAAAAAAATTTTTTTACCATTGTACTTCAATTATGAAACAAATTTAGAATATACAATACTTTCCTTGTGTAAAATTTTAATGAAACTGAATTTAATACTCATTTTACAGTGACATCATAGTATTATCTCTGAAATTTCTTAGAAATTATTCTATTGAAACCAAAATTGTAATGGACTGCACATTTAGACCAATTTTATTCATACTTTGCAAGAGAAAATATAGCTGAGCACTTTATATGTTCCTTGGATTAAAACCAGCACAGTTATCCTAATCCATATGTAAAGGGTTCCTCAGTTTACTCTAGATATGCTCTTGGATGTGGCTACACTGAGAGACTCAGGACAAAAAGATTCAAACTAAAACTGGGAATTTAAATTGGATTACTTAAACCATATTAAACTCATACAGAAGTAAATGTAATTTATCTAACTTTATGAAGTAGCTCCAGTAATCCACTACAAAACAATATTAAGGAAAATATTTAGGGTAGTTTAATTTATTTACTCTGAAAGTTAATTAGAGCTTTTTTTTCCTGAAAGATCCCAAGTGTGCAAATATTAGAAGTTTAAGAAAACCAATAGTTGATACTGAGTAGTCTCATATATCTAGGTGGGTGTCTGTAAATTTACTGATCTACCTATCTAGGTATAGATGGGAAGGTTAAATATAAGCATTTGTTTACTCTTATCATTAAATATTAAATATAAGGCGGCAAACTACTTAACTGAATAAATTTTATTTGATTGTATTAGATGCAAATAGTTCTAAGGAACAGGTACACAGCTCAGACAATGACTGTTTAGCAATTTCCTCACATGAATGTTTATTTGCATTGTTTTTAAAACACCACAAGAGAATTACAGCACATCTTGCTGAACTGTGTAACATTTCATTTTATTTTGTGTCACTCTGTAGATGTAAAGACATTGCTTCAGGGTGCACTATAACACTGGCAACTTCTTGCATAGCAAGTAAGGTTGAATAGTTCAGTAGACACGAACAGCACTGACTGCATATTAGTAAATCAAGAGGTAATTTTTTTACCTCTTGATTTTAGTAAATCAAGTCTTCAAATTATATTAAAACAAAATCTCTACATGTCAGGATACTTGGATTTTTATATTCTTTCCTTCTACTCTTAACATATCAGATATGGCCAGTTCCAGCCCCACAATTCAAAAAAGGCACAGATAGACTGGAGAGACTTCAGAGAAAGGCCACAAAATGATCAAATGACTGTAAAACCTACCTTATGATGAAAGACTGAGGGAGTTAAGTGTCTTCTCCCTCGAAAAGAAAAGGCTCAAGAGGACCTCACCACAGTATTCCAGTACTTGGCAGGTACAAAGAGGATAGAAACATTCTTTTCTCAATAAGTCATACAAAGACAAGAGGCAATGAGTAAAAGTTGCTCCTGGAGATTTGTTTTTCCCAGTAAGAAGAATCAGAGGAAGAACCTTTGTGGAGGCATGGGAGAGTGCCTTTCACTGGAGTTTTTCAAGGTGCAAGTGAATGATGTGCTAGGTAATCTCACTGAGGATCTCTTTCACACTAAAGGCTGAAGCAGATGATTTTTCAAGGTCTCTTCAAACCTAAGCTGTTCTATAATTCTATAATTCATTGTGATTTCAAAATTATTCCTGTGTTGTACACAGGAGACAAATTTTGCACAACTGACAATATGTTTCTTAAAATGGCTACCACTAGGGCCAGGATTATTCCAAATCTGTTTCTACCCATCTTACATATTGTTCATCTTTGATTCCTGTTCCTTAATGAATTTCCAACAAATAGAGTTAGGAACAATTAGCCTGCTTTGACTAGCTAACACTAAATCTGTTGGTCTTGAAACGATATAAGTGAAACTGATGCCATTGTTATCACATATATTTGTACTTTTACTGTAGATGTGCTAAAAAGAAAATTGCTTTGCACCAGTGATGCATGACTTCTGAAAGAAGGTCTCAAATCAAAATGAGCATTTTCCTATTTAATTATATTTATCTTCCATGTCAAATTTAATAAATTCACTACATTGTTTTTAAATTATACCAATAGAGTATTTAGAAGTCATTACCATTTTATATTTCTCTGTAAATAGTGTTTTAAAGCAAATGTTCCTTGGGGATTGAAATATATTTTAATTGCGTATAATTAAATATATTGGAATTTTATTTATACTTTGAAGTCTTTACAATGTGTTTGAGATCCAGCTTTTTATAATTTTAAATAGCTTAACAATTTTATATCCACTTTTTTTCATTCCAGGCCTTATTTAACTGCAGATTTTCTAGTTAAGTCTGTTAGATGGAAACTCTAGGCCTCATCTGTTTCATTTTAGAAAAACATTGACCCTGCACTGTTAGCTTAAATTTCTTATGCTGGCTTTAGCAGTTAGTCACTAGTAGTACAGAAGGTTTACCACAATTTTTGTGACTGAATACTCATAGACCAGGTGGGATTTTTCAAATAATTTTCATAACTCCTAACAAAAACAAACACCCCCCCCATAAAACCAACCAACCAACCAACCAACCAAACAAACAAACAACCCCCCCCCCAAAAAAAAAAACCCCAAACAAACAAAAAACAACCAACCAACCAAACAAGAAACAAACAAGAAACAAACAAGAAACAAACAAGAAAAACCAAGAGAAAAACCAAACCCCCAATATTGTTATTTGTCTGAAAATTACAGATTTTGGCCAGCTTCAGTACATGTAAACGTACATTTTTAAACAAATACATGGATATATACCAAACAGTACATACAAACATGGCAAAAGCACAGTCTGACTCCTATTTCAAGGACAGGTGCCAGGAAAATCGCACTGCTACATTTATATGGAGCAGAAGACATGTAGAAAGATTACGAAGATACAATAACTCCCAGAATACTGGAGCCAGCTCTGTGGAGTTTCAACCCATGAACAAATGTGGTATTATACAGGATCAAGCAATGGCAGAGAGAGAAAATTTAAAAAATGGAAATAAAAACCTGAAAATAGGGTAATAATAAAAAAGACAAATACATATCATCAACATGCTACAGGATGGCTAAATATTTTAAAATAAATAGCACTTTAGTCAATTATGCAGACAGATGGTTCTAAGAATAATTGTGATGTCTTGACATATCTTTTCTGAGTTCTTTGTGCTAGCTTAGAGAGATGTGGCTTTTCCATATTTCCAAGACTTTTATGAATGGCTAAGATACTCCAGTGGTTATGTAAAGGGCACTGTGAAGCTCATTGTTTAATATTGAAAAGTAACTCAGTTAAGTAAGTATATTGACTGTATTTGACTGAAATCCACAATCTAGACACCTCAGTTAAGCACAGATGTCGGGCATCTTGCCTTAGCGCAATGATTGAAGTCTCCTAATACCAGATCTTGGAAAATCAATGACAACTTTTTATCAGCTGGAGCTACTGTCTTGGATGACTACCATTCTTCACTGGCTAAGCAGAGAAATGGTGGAAGTTAGGCATCTGTGACTTCTTGAGAGAGTCTGTCTAGCCGTTTCTGAAGACAGGCACCTGATGAAGTATAGCCTGCTTCTTTTCTTTTAAATGCATTGGTAATCATGATATCAAACAGACTTTTGTTATTATACTAGTTGGAGCACTTCCACAAACTGCTCTGCCACTCATCTCACCAATATGAGATGAGACTTTCAGCCTTTCAGCACTAATCTCACTTCCATGACCCATAAAACAATGGGCTGATCCCTCTGGAATACATGTCACAACATGTGGAAGACATAAAAGTGATTAGAGACAGCCAACATGGTTTCACCAAGTACAAATTGTGCCTGACTAATCTAATGTCCTTCTAATGTATCAGTGGACAAAGGAAGAGCTACAGATTTCATCTACCTGGATTTCTGCAAAGCCTTTGATACAGTCCCCCCACAATACTTTTGCTGCTGCATGGGAGAGCCATGAGTTTGACAAACGGACTGTTAAGTGGGTAAGGAACCAGCTGAGTCCAATGAGTTCTGGACAATTCTTCAGTATCCAAGTGGAAATCACTTGTGATGCAGTTGTTTCACTAGAGGGATGGAATGCCATCCAAGGGGTTCTGTGACAGGCTTGAGGAGTAGACCCATATGAACACCCTTAAGTTCAAGAAGGGTAAGTGCAAGGTCCAGCATCTGGTTTGGGGAAGTCCACAGTGTCAATGTAGGCTGAGGGATGAATGTATTGGAAGCTGTCTTATGAAAAAGAATTTGGGGATACTGGTGGATGAAAAATTAGCTGGCCTTGCAGCCCAGAAAGACAATTATATTCTGAATTGCAAAGACAGAAGCATGGCCAGCAAGGTTGAGTGAAATGATCCCGTCTCTCCACTCCATTCTCTTAAAATCCCACTTGGAGTACTGCACTCAGCTTTGGGGGTCCTGACAAAGGAAAGACATGGACCTGTTAGAGAAGGTCCAGAAGAGGTAAAAAAAGAAAAAAAAAAAAAAGAAAAAAAGGAAAAAAATGGAAAAAAACCCAAAAAAACCCCAAAAAGAGGGCTGAATCACCTCTTCTATGAAGAAAGGCTGAGACAGCTGTGTGCTTGTTCAGCCTGAAAATGACAAGGTGGTGGGGACACCTTTCAATATATAAAGCAGCCCTTTAAGAAAGATGGATTCTCATAATCCAACGAAACAAAATATTCAGAAAAATTTTTGCACTGTGTTGTATTTATACATAGGACCAATTTTCTTCCATGAAACAGTACTCTATTGTACTTCCAGCTAAAATTGAGGGGTTTTTCTAAGTTTTCTAGTTTCATCTTACTGTATTAAACTTTCCCTAAACAAAATTAAAGAAAATCCTGAAAGCAAGGTGTTATATATTACTGCTGAAATTTTGGATAGTACAAAGATATAATAGGAGGAAAAGTTTTCTGTAGTCTGTTCATCAGAGGGGTCAATGAAAATACTTTTAACTTCACTCTTCACTTCCTACATCTTCAATTGTAAATCCTTACATTACTCTTTTTTTTTTTTTTTTTTAAGAATTAGAGTATGTTGAATTTTGTTTTATCTTTGCTACTTCAAAATTTCTCAGGAATCTAGACTTGCTTTTTTTCAGCTTTCAGTACATAGTGAGAGACTCCAAGCTGCTAGAACACAGAAGTCGCTTTTCATTATCGTTTTCTTCACTGCTCAAAAAAACGACTGTCATGGTGGGGTTTTTTATTTATTCATAATGGTATTTATCTCTGAAACACTCAAACCAGTGCTCAAAAGAGTAAGTTTGAAAATTATATCAAGTTATACCATACAACAGCATAATGAGTGTGAATAAGATTCAATGGTAAAGGATAAAAAGAACTTGTTGATTTTCTTGAGGGTTTTTTATGATCTTTTTCAATTTCAACTAATTCTTTTGAAACAGTGAACAAAAAAAGAAACAGTAGACAGCCTTGCTTTTACAGAACTTACGACACACATAGTTAAAATTTTATACTGACTATAAAAAAGACAATGCAATGTATTGTGTAACTTAGGAACATCCTACATGCAGTTAGAACACAAAATATTCGTACAACATTTATGTTTTGATTACACTTAACGTGCTGACAAGGTACTGCATTTATGAATAATGCAAAGAAACTGAAAGAATGGGCTTTTTATATTCCATTCTGAGCCTCTGTTTTTCAGCCAAAATGATTTAACAATGTAAAACACATGTCATTGATGGAATATGATTAGAAATACATTGTGTTCTTGACAGTTAACAACTATTCCTGTGCACATTACTGATGCAGTCATAGCAGCTGTAAAAGTTAAGTGTCAGGAATCTTAAAAAATAAACTATAATAATTTCAGTTAAATAAAACTTGTACTTCCAGCTCTATCTGAATGTTTTGCCATTGAAACAAGTAAGCAGGGAAATTAACATATGAATATTTGGTATTTCCATCGATCAGTTTAGTAAGCATTTAGGAAAAAAATGCAATCACATTAGAAATACATTCAGAAGCATGGTGTCCCATACTCAATTAAATCAAATAAAATAAAACAAGGAAACAAACAAGAAATCCCTAAAGTACCCACATACCCTCATCCTGCCTAGTGAAGCTTTAAGTTTGGAAAATTTGTTGTATTTTTAATTGAAATGCATTGCATGATTAGTTTTGATTTATGAAAAATGTAATGTCTAGGCTCTTTTAATTTCCCTTTGCTGAAAATATCTTTAATCATCTTTTTAATCAATACTAGAAAAAAAGTCTACAGTCACAGCTACAGGAGGTTCCCACAGAGCCTAGCTCCAGCATAAGCAAAATTCTCCAAATGAAAAATATTTCATGTTGGGCTACACTGAACAATTACCCCTCTCCAGAGAAAAAACATCTATATGTTAAAGGGTTATTTGTTTCAAGTGACTTAAAGAGTTACTCTAAGTTTTACATCCAAAAATGACACAATCCTTCTCATTAAGATTTAATTAAAATGTTGGTTAGTCACTTTAACTCTGTGGCATCTTCTGTTGTTGGATGGTCCTCAAAGACTTTGGTTTCCATAATATAATTAGGTCAGAAGTCTAGTCAGAGCTATATTCCATAATCAGAACAACACCAAGATGTGAATACTGGCTTCAGAGTTGAAGAGTTTCCATCAAAACCAACCAACCAAAAAACACCCCAACTCCCACAAAACAAAACAAAACAAAACAAAACAAAACAAAACAAAACAAAACAAAACAAAACAAAACAAAACAAAAAACCAGCCATGAAACCATGTGCCTTCCATGGGATGGGAAAGTAGGGTGTACAAACTATACCAGCACACTAAGACAGAGGTATGTTAGTATGTAGCTACACACTCAACTGAGCAAAGGGGACATTTTTTTTTTTTTTTAATGTAATCAGTCATTAAGAGAATGTTGGGATGACCTTTACTCTGCAATGCATATGTTTTTGTCTTTAAAGGAACTTTAAAGTTTAAAATTTGTTCAGATATAGGTTTCTTCACTGTAGATTTCTAAAATTTGTCAGGATTCTGCTGATAACCTCCTACCACAGAAGATATCCCTTTAAGGATTCTAAAACACAAAAGTTTGTTCATTTCTAGGTTATGAGGCTGACACACCATGGTGAAGTGGCAATGTGCTCAGATCAAACTGCTTCCTATTAGATTTGGACTTGGCAGTGCTAGGTTAATGGTTGAAGTGAATGATCTTAGAGGTCTAATCCCCCAACCTAAATGATTCTATGATTTTATGTTTCCAGATACCTTTGAAGAGGTATCTCCTTTGAAATACCCAGCATAAGATATTTAACTTTTCATTTCTATATATTGTTTAAAATGGTTGTTTGGGGACACAGACTGAGACATAAAAAGGCAGAGGAATATATTTTATACCTTTAGTACAGTTCCAAAAACATCTACTTTCATTATCACTGCCAGTGACACAGAAACCCTTCTCTTTTTTAAAAAAAAAAAAAAAAAAAAAAACCACTAAACTAAATATGTTGGAGCCTTCTTGTGAGGAAACCAGAAGGGAAGATGATACTGCCTGTGGTCACTCTGAAGAAAAATGCATTCTCTAAGAATTACATGAAGGATATGTTATTTATCAGTGGTGAATGATAGACAGACCTCTTCATCAAATTAATTGAGAGTCATAAACTTTTCTTCTTCTCTGTAACTTCCTAAGTCTTTCTGCAAGTAGAACCATCTACCTTAGAAAGAGTTTTAAATAGATTTCGATCTTCCTGATAAAGTGAGCAAGTAGATGCCTAACCCTATTTTCTACCTTTTATTTATTGGCTTTGAGGTATATTGTAGTAGTAAAGGTTTTATAAATAAAATTTCAATCATTGTTTCATATGTCAAACAGGATATTAGGCTTCATCAAAAAATCTTTTGAGATTATGCTTCAGGATGGCAAGGAGACGCCCAAAACCCGTCTGCTGAGTTTCAATGAAATTTGCTTTAAAGCATGAATGCTTCTTCTAATCTTTTTATCTGTATGAGATAAAACCATAAAATCTTCTACAAAATGAAGGGAAGAAAGGGACAAAGAACTTAATTTTCTTTTACTCAAAAAAGTCGGCTCCCTGACAAAGGAGGAACCTTGATAGATGTTCAGTAAAAGGTAAGGATTTTTAAAATGTGTGGGTTTATCTCATGGGTAATACTCCTTGAGATTATTCCAAATTGCTCTGCAACTTCTCTTCTTATTTTATTTAGTTTAGCTGAAGTCATATACTAGAGCTGGTTACTGATCTCCAGTCAGGAAGACTTTCCCTGACCTGTAATCTTATTAAAGCATTCCAGTTAAATATGTTTGGAAAGCTGTTCTCAAGACTCAGCAAGGCCTAATTTATTATCAGAATTTTCTACTTTTTTAGTCTATCAAATAACCAGCAAGAGTTTAATTTCATTTTCATTTAGTTCATTTTGTATTTATATATTTCACTCAGAATGCACGGTCAGCAGGAAAGAGAGATATAGAAAAAGTGGGAGGTAAATACATGATTAATTTTTTTTTTTTTTTGGTTTTAGAAAAGATGTCAGTCTGCAGTTTGCTTTACAGCCAAAGTTAACATGCACTAGTTAGAGTTCATGAAAACAGAACCTGTATCTCTCACAGATATCACACACCAAAAGTCAGGAACAGCTAATAGTAGAGTCAACCTTCTCATGATTTTTACTGTGTTTTTTGACATATAATCATCTATCATTCTCACATCATGTCCAGCTGTTGTTCCAGAAGGCCAAGGACCTCCTTTGGGTTCTGTTCCGTGTATGACAGACTGGTGTGGAGAATACCTTGTCTCCAACTGCAGTAGGGGTCTCTATTTCAGCAGCTGAATTGGCCTCATGTGTAAGAGTTAATTCTGATTGCAGACAGCTTAAAGTAGATGTCTATGTACAGGTGTCTGCATGTAACATAGAGCTCTAAGTTCCCATTTTTGGGCTTGAAAGGCAACCTCTAATCAATGAGCCTTCTGCAATCCTGAAGAGCTATCAAGTTCACTCTAAAAAAACATATTTATATTTAGCTTCTCATTTAGTTATACTTCCTATATTGACAAGATCTCCTGGGTTTTGGCATTTAGCTCCCAAGCAGATATCTGTCTTTAGACCTCTTCAGTTAGTTATCAAGAATGTGCAACAGTTTACCAGCCAAACAGTGAGATCTATTTTACCTAATTTTAGCCATGAAAAAAATAGTTTGCTTGTCTAGACTGGTAGCCTAGTTCTTTCTGTATTAACAGATCTTCCAGTTTTTAAAGAATCAATTATACTACTTGTCTTCAGGCAGGAGTAATGGCTTCCTGGCATAAATACTTGTCATTCAGTGCAAAAGAAACACACATAATTAGGTTGAACTAATTAAGCCAAATTAAGTTAAACTTCAGGAGATACAGGTGAGATAAGGCCAGTGATGTGTTTCTTTCTCTGCTGCTACAGCTTCTTTATCAGTGCACTTTTATGCATCAGATGTGGATTCTATTTATTTTCCTTAAATTATGTGTCAGCTGAAGCTAAAAAAGTCAGATCCCTTTAATCTTTATTATCAGTGATCACAATTCAACCTTTTTCCTGTTAGATATTATTATAATCAGCTTTAATTATCATATATTAGGATTTAAATGACTAATGGATTATATATGAGCTGTTTCAACCCAAGTTTCTACCCAAGAACTGAAACTTTACAAGAATACTAATCTGGATGGTTAGAGATCATATGTATTTTGGTCACCAGTTCATTCTCTCACAGATTCTACATTTGGAAATAAATGTCTTCTCTGAGATAGAGACATGATTCTCTTCCTTATAATTAAAATTAATGGATCTAAAGGAGTATTAGAATAATACTGTTGCAGAGAATGATGACACATCCCACTACTGAAAGATAATATGACTCGTACACAGAAAATTTAATCCACTAACATATTCTTTTATATAGCATTATAAGAAAGCAGGATAATTACATTAAATTGCTGGGGAAAGAGACAAAGAACAAAACCAACACCATTAAATTTTAGGCCCCTCAACTATGCAGCTCCTTCTGCAGTATTTCTTTCTCAGGTTTGATTATTCCTGAAAGAGTGAATTTAAATTACACCATGTATTCATTTGTATGCTCACATAAACTCTTGCAGGTCAGCCTAGATACTCAGTTTAGTAAGAGAGAGGGGAGAGTGGAAGGAAGAGACCTAATTTTTTTTTAGTAGAAAACAGACACCTCAGGAAGAACACTAGAACAATGAAAACAGCTGAATTTGTGTCACTCAGATCATAATCTGCATAATCTGGGATTGTGATAGTGACACTCTGACTTTCTCTCTGGAAGTATATTTTGTGTCAGATCATGAGAGCTGGTAGTAGCAGAGAGACATTTTCTTGTTGGAGAGGTGATTAAATTGAATCTTTATCTGCTAAAAGACGAAGAAGGAATTCCATGATGTCATTTGTTTTGAGCTTTTCTGTTATAGTGATAGAATGTTTTCTTCTGTAAGAAGTTTATAGACAGTTTTGTAGATAATCTATGATTCCTGTTGAATTTACACATGAATAGTTGAAAATTAAAGAATTTTTTTAAAACCAAACCAATAGTTATTTACCTACAAGAAAAATTCCTTACAAGGGCCATTTTTTATAGAGTAATTACTAACCCACATATGATATTCTTGCTTTCACAGTCTAAAGTAAATTACTTAATTTAGCTTAATTTAGCTTAAAATAGCTCACATAACACTGAATCCAGTTCTTGGATGTTTATGAAAAAAATGTAAATAGTTACTAAAGCAGGCATACAATAATGAGACAGAAATCCTGCCAATTAAATATAAAATTAATGACAAAGCAGAGACAAAAGCTGAGCTCAACTTCTGGCAGTTTGTGTCCTGGTATTTATGAATGGAACTAGGCAAAACATAATTGTTGTCAGACTTGATCCCAGGCCCTTGTTGCTTGATTCCAGAAGTGTCTATATAAGGCTGTCTTGGTTTTGAAAAAACTGTCTGCCAGGGAAAGCTAGAGCTTCCCTTGGAATGGAGAATATAAACCCCCTTCCCTCTTCCCTCCAAATTATTATAATTCTGCAATTAGGGGCTTTCAGGCAAAGATATGGGAATAGGAGTAACAGTTCTTTACTAGGAATATAAAAAAAAAAAGAATACAAAAGTAGTAGTACAAAAAAGAAACCAAGCAAGCAAACAAAAGTCCTAGAAAACCCTGACAGGGTCAGGGATATGACCTGATACCCTGTTAGTCAGGGTGTTGGAAGCAGTCCAAATAAATCCTCCTGGAGTAACAAATGTGGTTCTGTGGAATATAGATGACCCTTTAGAAAAGGTCCAGCTGTGGCAAGATGGGTCCGGTGGTCCAGTCTTCCTCTGGGGTCCTGACTGGAAAGGAAAGGTCCCTGGATATGGGTGCTTGGTGTTCCTGAGTCTCAGTTTTTATCTGGGTAGGAATGGTTGGCTCCCCCCACACTGGGTGGAGCATCTCACAATGGGATGATGTAATGTGTC
Organism: Acrocephalus scirpaceus scirpaceus; assembly: GCA_910950805.1. Lineage (NCBI taxonomy): Eukaryota > Metazoa > Chordata > Aves > Passeriformes > Sylviidae > Acrocephalus > Acrocephalus scirpaceus. The sequence continues at coordinate 64,029,363 of OU383774.1, read as the reverse complement.
ATGTCATTGGTGAGCCTTAATGGCCCATTATCAGAAGATATCCCCCAAAGGATGGATGGGTGGTGAAAGAGATAAGAAAAACTGCCCCACCTGGGTTTAACGGCTGGCCCATTATAAGAAGGCATCCAACCCCCTCTCCCCTGGAGTTACAAGAGGTACAGAAAAAACATCTCAACTGCTTTCAACAGATGAAATGGAATATACATTTTTTGGTTACCTAGCCCAGGACATTGGCAAAGGCTGCACAGTTAAAAATCTTGCGTTATTTGAGAATGTTGTTATTAGGTCTGATTAAAAATCCAGTAGCCTCAGTCAAGTAACCTTAATGCAGCGGATACTTAAACAAAGAAGATACTTATGGGCAGAAAAAAATTCTTGTTTTCCAAAACCTAGTAGATCAGAGACTTCCAGAGCCAAAACCTGAATTCAGTGTCAAATTGTTTAAGTCTTTTGTGAACTCCTCTATGGTTTAGAGAACACCAGCATTCTGTGGTGTTCAGTTCCAGTTCTAGGTGGGTGACCCTATTATAGAAGGATATGTCTGATCTGTGTTGTAAGGAAAAGTATAATTTTTCATCTTTGTTTTAAACATAGTGCTTGAGAATTTCATTTCTTCTTCTTTGGAGAAAAGTATTAGATTATTTTATTATCAAATTTTCAAAAACTCCTTCCATTCTAGATACCCTTATAAATGCAGTTAAGCCTCCTAAGACTCTCCCTATACAGAAGTTATCATAAAGCTGACCTTCTTCTCTCATCCCTTTTCTGGTTTTCCCTTAGAAAAGGGGATGACCAGAACTACACACAACACTTAAGATGTGGAGGTATCATGGATGCTTTGTACCACGAAAATGGAGGTCAGAAAAACTAACACCTGGAAAAGATGTATTTTTACTGGTGAGATGAAAGATAATGAGTCCCTCTTGATGAAGATCAAAGGATAGGTGCATGGAAAAATAGGCTAATAGAAAATGATCCTATTAATAAGTAATAGTTCTCCAAACTTTAAAATTTCATTCTTCCATAACATATATATGAAGCATGAGGAAAAAGTTTAAGAAAACAAGTAGTTTTCTTTGCTTCTCTAGAATTTCCTCAAGCAATCACAGTTAAAAAATGTAAAGGAAATTGTAGAGGTAAGCATTCTATTTCACTGCAAAATTTTTGTATTTGTATTATAGAGTTTTACCTTCTTTTGTGGTTCTAACACTATCAGTCAGCATAGTTCTAACACTTTTTTAAAAGTAGCACGATACTTTTAAGAAGCTTTGCATTTCACTGATTTCACAGTTATAGCTTGTGTAGTTTAAGATTGTTTTTCATCTTAACTATATAGGGTAATCCTGGTTCATTACATTTGCCCACATTTTCCAGGAGAGCACTTTCTTTGGTCAGTCAGTTATATTATTTGAAGGTATACCAATTAAGCTTTAGGTAAATGAAATAACATTTGAATTAAAAATTATGTAAGACTCATTTTTACCAAAATTATCTATCGAGTAATACATCAGCAGCACAGGTAACCTCTCTGATGAAATTATTCTGCAAATCCCCCTGTGTGACAGAGCTAATGATATATTAGTGTGATTCATCATTAGTGATCATCAACAGCTGATGATGTATTAGTATGTTGCTCCAAGGATGGTGCTATCCACAAAGAATGAACTTCTGTAATTAAATTATGTCACCAAAGTCAATTACAAGACCATAGTCTAACCCAGTCAACAGCAGGTAGGAACACAGACATGAAATCAATTTTTCTACCGTTTTTCCTTTGGCTTCCTGGTGGCAGCTTTGCAACTTTGTTAATCAGATCTCATTACCCTTGTGGAAAATTATATTTGCTGAACTTCCTTCTCCAGTAACATTTGACAATGCACTATTAAGTCCTCCAGCACCTAGAAAGGGGAATATCTTTCACATAAGGTAAAAAAAATTTAAAATCCTCTTGTCAATAACACTGCTACACCTTTCTATGAAGGTGGCAAACTAGGCTTCCAAAAGAAATCTTTACAGTATTACATAAATAAATAGATGCCTTCCTGCTTTGCCAATTTTTATCTTTGTCATGGTAATGGTCAGCAAAAATTGGAGAGGAGAGAGCTAAGACAGACAAAGCATATTGGATGAATAGACCACTTAGACCCACATAATCATTTTAGCTTTAAGATTAGGTCATAAAGTTCAGTTTGGAATGACAGAACTATGACAACATAAAGTTACATTGTCTTTCCCTGATGCAGCTTTCAGCCATTCCACATGTCAAGTCTCTGGATACCTGGGAGAAGAGATCAGCACCTCCCTCTTCATTTCGTTTTCTCAGGAAGCTGTAGAGAGTGATGTGGTTGTCCCTCAGCCTCCTTTTCTCCAAACCTGAAAACTCCAAAGTGTTTAGCCACTCTTCATAAGACATTCTTGCCAGCCCTTTCACCAGGTTTGGTGCCTTCTCATGGACACACTCGAGGACCTTTGCATTCTTCTTAAATCATGGGGACCAGAACTGCGCTCCAGGTGAGGCCAACACCATGTTGAATACAGTGAGGTAATCCTGTCTCCTGATTGCCTAGTGATGCTGTGCTTGATATGCCCCAGAATGTGATTTGCTCTCTTAACTGCCAGAGCACATTGCTGGTTCATATTTAACCTGATGTCAACCAGCACCCTCAGATCCTGTTCCTGGGATGCTTCCCATCTACACTTATCCCAACTCATATTTGTGCCAAGCATTATTCCATCCTAGGTGCAGAATCCAGCATTTTGACTTCTTAGATATCATCCTACTGATGATTGCTCAATGTTCAATCTATCCATATCCTTCTGCAAGGCCTCCTGTCCATCACAAGAGTCAACAGCACCTTCCAGCTGGGTATCAGCAGCAAACTTGCCAACAGTGCATTCCACCTGCATGCAGATAATTGATAAATGTATTGAACAGGACTGGCACTAGAACTGAGCCTTGGGAAACACAGCTGGTCTCTAGCTAGATGCAGCCCTATTTACCACAACACTTTGACCCCTGTCATTCACACAGTTCTTCACCCAACAGACCATGTACTTCATTTCAGAGTAGGACAACTTCTTCAGAAGGTTTACATGAGAAACAGTATCAAAAGTCTTATTAAAATCCAGAAAAACTACATCCACTACCTTTCCTTCATCCACTAGATGGGTGACCTTGTCATACAAGCATATGAAATTAGTTAGGTAGGAAATCAGGAGCTGGACTTCAATGATTCTGGTGGGTCCTTTTCAGCTGAGGATGTTCTATGATTCAGGTTATTCTATGACTTTCCCTTTGTGAACATGTGTTGACTGTGCATGTTAATTGCATTGCTCTTTAAATGCCTTTCAAAAGCACTTGAACTATCAGAGTGCTTTGCATCTAGTCCCTGATGATTTTTGAACTTCTGTCCTCATCTTGATCTCTTTTTCTTTTTCTTCCCATTTATTACAGTGGAGTTTACATGGTTCTAATGTCCATGTCACCTTAATTTGGAGAACTCTGAGTTTGACAGTATTCTCAAATGAAATACTCTCCTTATAAATTGAATAGAACAGTGGTCAGAGCAAAAAAATTTTAAAAAGTGAGTGTAAATGATAGTTCTCCCAACTTTTTAACAAACTGCAACTCTGGGATTTCAGGGCTTCAATTGCCCACATCATTAGCACAATATCAACCTCACTGTGTCTAATAGCCTTTAATGAACTTCAAATTTGTGAATGTATCTAAGCTTTGCTTTAATTTCATTTTTTTTAAATTTTATATATTTGAACCCATTTATAATTTTGGCCTTCACAGCATTTTGTGGTAATAAATCTGATGGTTAAAATACATGTTACATGATGAACTGCTTCTTTTTCTTCATTTTCAGCTAGCAGCTGTTTTGCTGATGCTCTTACCGTCACATTGAAACGGGACAATATTGTGATCAGGAAGGGATGAGTCAGAACAGAAAGGTGACTTGTTCCTTTCCTCATGATTAACATAGATTTTGGCAAAGTACAACATGGGTTTTCCACTTTATTTCTGGAATTTCTGCTATATATATTTTTTTTGTTATTACTATTGTTTTTATTATTTTAGTAAAGAAATAACTAATAATGCTGTGGCATTACAAAGAGAAGTGCCTACCAATTTTACATATCTGTGGGAGTCAAATGATATTTGACAGTAAAAAATCTAAATCACTTTCTCAAATGTAGACAGTCTCCACAAATGTGAATTCATTTGGCTGAATGTGAATGCTTACATGATAAATACATACATTTGAACTAGACATCTTCAGTTCTTTTTATGTTACCTTTAAAGAGAAGGATTAACTTTTAGAGAACAGTTGGTTTCATCCTAGGTTAGACATCCATATTTCATCATATGACTCACATTCTTAAAATGATAGTTTTCCAAAATTTTAGTGTTGCAGAGAGAGCACAAACAAAAGTACTAAACTTTCTTAAAACCAACCTTACTGTACCTGACAATGAACAGTCTCAGGAAGAAAATCTGCATTTACAACACTGATAAATTTTGTGATTATAAGTGAAAAGTATGGTCAGGATCATGTGGACTAACACAGTATTTTTCCAAATGCATACAAAAAGAAGAATCAAAAAGGTGAGACTGGAGTAAAACACTCCTCAGATTCATGACCTGGTGAATAACTACCCTGTGAAACACTTAATAAACAGGAAGGAGAATGAGTGATTAAATAATCCTGTCTTTCATGTGGAGAAGATCCTAAATCAAAATGCAGCTACTGAAGATATTTTAATTCTGAATGAAGTTCATTAGACCTAGATGGATCACAGCTGCCAGTACAGACTCAGGTCACAGTGAGATCATATTTTATACAATCTGATAACTCTGAATGAGATATAGTCCACTTCCTCTTAATGGAGATCACTACCTTTTGTTTTTCTGGCAAAATGAACATGATATGGATGAATCGGAGAAAAGAAGTGGGAAGTCCATTGAAGACAAATGAGAGTACAGGTGTTTATGAGAAGATAAAGACAGAAATGAGAGGGAAAAATTGTTTGAGTACATGTATGTGATGTACCTGAATGTACTACATTTTCTCTACAGGGAAATAGGTAAGTGTGCTCTGACACTTTCAGTGGAAATGTGGAGGAAAAAAGGCGCACACACAAGCAAAGGATACATAGAGAATACACATCCTTTGGTCTTCCCAGAGAGTCCTCTCCTAAGGCGATTCTGTTCCTTTTTGTGACAAGATGGGGGGCCTCAAGATGTCAGAAATATACTTCTTTCCTTCTTCCACAAAGAGATCCAATATTTCCAGATTACATCAGACACGAAGGAAGACACAAAGCTTGTATGGCCCCTGTGGTTAAAAGAGATGCAAGGACCCCTTCCATCCCTCCGTCCATCCTGAGCTGTCAGGTGTAAAGCCCTAAATTCTGGCAAGGTCTTCAGCTTTCTGCTCAGTATTAATATTCTCTAAAAATTCTCGCAGAAGCCTCTATTTGCTCTGGCAAGATTCTTTATGATGTGTTTGTTCTGCTTTGGTCACGGAAATGCTTCTGGTGCACTACCTTGGCAGCATAAATCACAATTTCAGCTCAAGGTAAAAGAGCCTAATTTTTAAACAGTCTCAAAAAAAAAGGCCAAGACATGTAATTTATATTATATGTATGAATCCAATTGCTCTTACAATACTCTGAAACAAAAGTATGGCCTCTATAGTCTTGTCTTAATGAATGAAACAAACTTGAAAAGAAGCCTGAAATCTCATTGAGCTGGCCTTCTTTCCTTCCAGGCTTTGTAACATATTCAGTCTTCAGAGGAATTTAGAAGGAATAATCCCCCAAAGGAACATAGAAAGCGCAAACACCATGCACTCAGATTTATGTAGCAAGAAATAATTGTCCATCCTCAGAGGGAATAATCCAAGTGATCCATAATTTCACGTCCCGATAAAATTATCAAATGAAATTAGAAAATAAAATTCTTTAAAATATGACTAGAATAGGTAAACTGAAGTGAGCACTATAAACCAAATTATGATATAGGTTTTGACAAAATATATCTAAATTGACAGGAATAAAAATGAAAACTGAAATTACAATATCTCATCAACGAAGAGAGGGTATTATGAACCTAATAATTTATTTTCTTTTTCAAGGGCTGACTGTGAGAGTCCAACATAAAAAAAATATATATATAAATGCTGGGACGTCAAAGAAAATAGCATATTTTCTCATTTCTTTGAAATGATCTTCCTTTCTAGTATGATATCCAGAGGAAAAATTAATTCTGTTGAGTCTTTTCCAGTATAAACTAGTATCAATGCACAATAAATATGAAACAGCATTCATTAGCTTTAAAGCTGCCAAAACTATACTCAGTGCCATGTAAGATGAAAAGTGGAGGAGAAACGTCTTGTGACAAAAGATTGATCTTGTGAAATTTCATACACAACTGCCATATGTTAAAAAGTGGGGAAACTTCATAAATATGTTGTCACACTTTGGTAAGTAGAGTCCATTCCTAGAGTGCTCCATATCAGTAAACAGAATAATTGTATCACTATGAGAAAAATGTAAATCTGAGGAAAAGAAAAGTGTCCATATTGTAAATTTTTCTTCAATGTTATAAACACTATATGTTGTTCTAGAAAATCAGTTCCATCTTTCCAACAACAAAATAAAATTACTTTGTACCAGGATTCCTAAGAGGACAATACTGACATTAAAAACCTAAGGCAACAGAGTACTCTTTCATAACTCCAGATTATTTTATTCCTCTTAAATTAAGTGTGTCTAGGTCAGTAGACATAGAAAAGCAGATTCTATCATATTCCACGAGGTCCTGAGTCAGCACATTCTAAAACAGAGCACTCAAAATTGGAAACTGTTGGAGAGAATACATGTGGTTAGGTCATGGTGGTATCTGTGGCAACTGAGGTTTGGAGTCTAAAGCACCACAGCCAGCTGACTTCCACACATGAAGAGATTACAGTAAAAGAATTGAAAGGAAAGGCAGAACTGGGGCTTGCTCTGCTGTTTGAGATTTAAAACAAACAGCTTTGTGGGTGTCCAGCAATCCTGCTAGTGCTGTATTGAAAAGCTTCAGTGTGGGCGCTAATCTTTAGGCTAGAAAATCTGACTCAGTATTTCCTGTATATGTTTCAGCCTCTGTGGCCTCTGCAATGCATAACAGTAGTCAAAGAGATACTGGTGTTCTTGTCTAAATATTGTGAAACTGAAAATGTCCTTGTATTGATTCAAAAAGGAAATTTAATCTCCTTAACTCCCTACAGTAAATTTTGTCCATACTTTGTTATTACATCAGTAGATCAGTTTCATAGTGACAGATGTCTAAAATGTAAACTGAAGACATGATACATCATAAATCTGTGTTTAAGTATCACAACATTTCAAGTTAAGGTGCATTCAAATGTATTATATGTTTATTTATACTCTCTATTGAACAGACATATGAACTGTGCAATATCAAAGAAAGTAAAGAATGCTCTATATATTTATGTTTTTCAAAGCACACACTGAAACATATTTTTTATAGATAAAAATAAAGTCTTCCACAGTACCAGCACTATCCCAAAGTCTGGGAAAGGTCTAAAACATTAATATACAAAAAACATTGTCTCCTATAAAATATTTTAAAAACTCAAATCAGTATTTTAAATGTTAAACTATCATTAATAACTCATCAAAATGAGTAGAACTGCAAGTTTCATAAACAACTTTAACAGGTATTCAGCTTTAATAAGTGATTTTTATATTTAAGAAACTGTATGAATATTAGAAAAAGTAGAAAAAAATTCCTAAGAGTGGTTATTCTCATATAAATCAGGCAATAGTAAGAATCTAGAAAAAAAAAAAAAAGACTGTCCCTCAGTATGAAATTATAGACAGGGATTCTAGGTCATCCAGTTTCAATTGTAGAGTAACTATGGAACATTACCATTCCTTTTAATCCAGCCAGAGTGGCATTTGAAGGCAGTTTCAACTTTTGGCTTCCTATCTCCTAAAAATTATTTGACTGAACATTATTCAAAGGGTTGCAAATGTACTTTTAAAATTTGTCTGTAATACATGTCAAAGTCACATACGTCAGACATCCACTCAGTTAAATCTGCTGAGTACATTTGATTGCTAGGGAACTCTCCTAGTCAAGAAGAAATTACACAGTAGTTAAAATCACAGAGTTAGTTCTTTAAATGTTAGGCAGGTAACACTGGCACCAATAGGCCAAGCTTTTTCCAGAAAATTGGAAGCCTAAGTAGAACTTAACTGTAGAGAAAACATCTTTCATTTCAATGAAAGAAATTAAGAGAGTTGACCTCTTCCTGTTTCTTTTACAAGGAAATTCAAGTTCAGATACAACTCTTGAACTTGACAGGATTTGGCCCCAACACCAATCTCCCACTTCTAAATACTTAATATTTCAGATTTACAGCACTTTTCCAAACCTTTTGCAAAGACACTATAATTTAGATAGTTTGCATTACCTCCTAAATTTAAGCAACAAAATTTCAACCCCTGCTTATTTTAGAAACCACCATAGTGTTTCTGGATCTGTTCCAAATCTCCAGGCCAACTAGTCAGTCACTTGTCATGTTCAATACTGTGTCTCATACCTGTCAAAAAGAGATGCAAGAAGGAAAGTTGTTCTACACTGATTTTGAATTTTACCTGAAATTCACAGAGTAAGTCACTAATATAATTATTTCCAAACATTTCTGTGGATAATGAATTACAATATTGATAATCATTAACATATATTTAATTGCAATTCATCATAGCGATTTATGTGAATCTATATTCACAAGGCCTCTTCTTACATTGGCTTTACTGCTACTTTGACTGTTGTTTTTTGCTTAGAAATGTTGAGGTCAGCTCAAGTGGAAAGCTTCCACAAAAAGCTTAGATGGTACAAGAAATAGTACTAGTGATTTAGTAGGCAATATTTTCTCCTCTGATTCAACACTGAATCAGGGTCTCTGCTTTTAGGGGGCACTCTGCAGTTATAAGGATGGTATTTCAGATGAAAAATTAGTTCTAAGGACTTGACTTCACTATTTCTGGCCAAATAAAGTACAATTGCATATATTTGTCTTGTGTTCCTTGTAAAGTCATCTCCTGCAGAGTTACATTTTATTGTATATTTCTTTATGTATCTCATTTCAATAAAGGTGGTGAGGAGGGGGTTTGGAGAATTTTTTTTTTGCTTTTCACTTTATGATTGAAACTAGAGAGTATCCACTGGGCAAAGTTACTTTGCCCCTTGAAAGAACTTTCATGTCCTGTATCCTTTCCATTGATGACATTTTTCTAATATAATTTTTACTGCCATATGGGTATTGTAAAACACTGTAAAAATGTTATTAGGAACACTGCAGAATCCTTTTCATTGCAGACTTTACCTAGAGAGACTTGTGTCAGAGACAACAGCAGTGCACCTGATTCTATTTCAATACAGAGTTGGATTGAATAGTAAATGGTTTCTGATGTCCCTTCAAGCCCTACCTTTGTCTTAATTTTACTCATCAGAGTTGATAAGAGCTCATTAGGTACTTTAATTAAAGTTGCCTCCATCCATGAAAAGTGTCAATAGAAGTACAAATAAAAAAAAAATAAATAAAATATCAAAGTAACTGGCCATCAAGTATTCCAAAGAGTGAAAGCCCAAAATGAAATAAAGCAGAATTGCAGAGGCTTTCAAGCAATTCCATACAGGCATGTCACTGAGTTGATCTTTGATCCCGAAACACTGCTGACTTACACTACAATATAAACACATTGACCGTCTACATAGTCACATTTTCTTTTCTTCCTGAGCAATAATTGCACTTTCTCTCTGCACTACTCCCTTAACATTTATCAAAACACCAGAGGAAATAAGGAACACAATATCACAGCATCAGTCCTCAGGAATAAGGCTGATGCTGACAACAATAACCACATAATCCATTTAAAATACAATAGGGTTAAATACTAATATTTCATTTGCAAATAAACAGAGTCAAATAGGTCCTCAAAATATGTGTCTCCCTTCAAAAATGAATTAAAACAATGTAATATAACATGAATGGTTACATGTGCACAATTCAATTTTAAGGTTGATATATATTTTGCCAAACTAAACAGTACCATTTACTTGACCTCTTACTTTGTGGAGTTCATTAATTTGATAGTTTTTCTAAATATATTTTATTACTCTGGTGAAAATTATTTATCTACTAAAAAAATCTGGACAAGAAAAGATCTGGGACAGCATCAAAACTAGACATCAATCAAATTTTTTCTAATAAATAACATGACAGGTGGCCAAATTCCAACCAGTGTGGAAGAGCTCAGTTTCATGAAAATGAACTCAAACCAATCTGTGGAATTATTTAGTGGTTTCCCTAATATTTCAACAGGCAGCAAAAGGGATTTTAAAAGGACCATGGCAGGGAGGAGAAAACAGATATAAATATATGTATGCATGTAATATCTTGTGGGGAGTTGATGCTGTTTGGATAACCAGGTCTCACCAAAGCCACTCTCCTTCCCAGCTGAACAGGGGAGAAAATTATGAAGAATGAAGGCTTGTGGGTCAAGATAAGAGCAAGGAGAAAAACCATTGCAGGCAAAACAGTCTTGGCTTGGGAGAAATTATTGAATAAATTACCAATCAAATCAGAGTAGAACAGTGAGAAATAAAATATCTTAAAATACGTTTCATACTCCCATAAACAGTGAAAGACACAATGTTCTAGCTGGACTTGCCTTTATTTTTTTTTATCTTCAAAGGATATTCTGCAGAAATACTTTACATTCAGAAAATGAATAGGGAAAATAAACACCTGAATTTTTTTCAGGCAATTAGTAAGGTAGTAACACCAAATGACTTTAATATCCAATAAAAATTAATTGATACAGTTTTATACACCGGAAAGTCATATTGCATGTATAGACTAAGCAATACTTTCTAAATTACCTATTTTTTTTCTAAGTGTAGAACATAAAAGACTGCCTATGATTAGAAATGAGAGACAGATGAAGTTAATTGAATGCATTTCCTATCTTAAATTATTCACTGAGATATAGGGATGTCAAGACTTCTAGGGACTGCAAACAAATAAGGGTAGGATTAATCTGCCTTGGTTTCTGGTCATCCACTAGGCATGCATGCTTGAGCTAATCACTCCAGGGTTTTTCATTGTCTGTGGAGAAGGATCAGTATCTACAGAGACCTGTCATCTCCCCCCAGGCATTTAAAAGAGGACAATGAGTCATCCTTAGCTTGTTTCAATCTATTGTCTCAAAAAAACCCCAATAACCAGCTGAGGTAGAGACCTGTAAGCTTTATATACCTCAACATAGGGCAGAAAAACGATAGAACAAGTTGAGGGGTAAGGAAAAAATCCTATCTTAATAACAAAGATGGTTGAGATTTGGTGTTTTCTAAAACAGCATACATGGCCCCTGTCAGAAGCATAAGGCTTGTTCATCATTTCCTACCTGGTTACAGTTCTCCTTGGGCTATAATCTGTCAAATGGATTTGCAGACACTGTGACCCAAATAAAATATATCTGAAAATGTCACAATTTTTTTTTAGGTGGAAATTCCAGTAAAATTGTACTCAGTATATTCTTCACTTTAATTGCTTAAAGCTTTCATTATATGCCAGATCCTGCAGGTCTTCTTTAGTCCACATCCAGATACCTTTTTTTGAAGTAAAAAATTTGGCAAAATATGCAGAGCCTGAAGAGATGTAATGAATACTCCCAGATATTTTTAAAAATGAAGATGCCAATGGGATTTGTGCTCTCACAATTTCAAAGGGACCATCAGTAGGAGTTGTAAAAGCCTTGGTTCTCCTAAAATATTAGGCTTTCTGCTGAAAGCCTAATGTCCCTTTTGTGAAAAACTCAGGAATGCAATCCTATTCCTATTTTCATGTCATAGGAGCCTTCTCAGAAGTTATATTTTACTCCCTATGTTTCTGATTCAGGTTATTGCAGAGTAAGTTCTAGAATTCCTCTGAATATCTTTACTACTAATGCGACCTTGGAAGAACTGTCGTATATATATCACCAAGTTTTACTTTCTATTTTATCCAAGCTAAAATTTTTAATATTCCAGCAGCAATAGGTGTTCATATTCCAGAGAAATGTCTACAAATGTAAGAGAGTTGAAAGTTTTCATTTTATATGTTTTAAGTAAAAAATGAGAGAGAAAAAAAAAAAAGAAAAAAAAAAAAGTTGTTAATTAGTTCACTGTAGAATTTTCTCCAGAACCTCCCTGTCCGAAGAAAGATACTGAGTCACTTCAGTATCTGCCTCTGGAAAAAAGAAGTTTGTCTAGGTGATTTACATGTACCTGGAATACTGCCTATTTGTCCTTGAGAAATGTTTGGCTTCTTTTATTGAGTTTTCAGAAACATCAAATCTTATGGTGCTATAAGCTTTCTATCGTTACTTTGACTATGTAATTTATTCCATCTAATCAGTAAACTACAAATGTTCTTCACTTTTACATTCTTTTTTTTGATCATGCTCTCACACCTCAGCATTACTTTAAATATAAATTTTTAAAAAAATCATCTTCATCTCAGCCCTTGTTTCTAAACCCTCGCTCTCAAATGTTCTGCACACTGCTTTCTTTGCCATCTGCTTTGCTTCTTCCCAGTCTGAAAGAAGTTCATCCATATTTTAGCCACTTCTGATGGCTAAAACTTAGTTGTTGACGGCTCTCCAGGTTGCTCACAAACCTTACTGCCTTATTTTATATTTTTCTGATTGTGACAAAAGAAATTTCTCTGATCTAGAGGTGGCAATACAAAGGCAAGGATCCTGTAACATTCACAAGAATAGTTTCACAGCCTTTGTTAACTTATGAATAAGTAATATAGCAGAGCTGTTTTAACTTTCATATTAAAAAAAAAAAAAAGTGGTTTTTTGATGTTTGGGTTTTTTCTACATGAACTACATTGGATTGGCTGATGAAGCAATTTATAACCCAAATCTTCTCTGCTTTTCCAGTTAATAAAACTCTAATGGAAGATTTTGCTTTTTCTGGCTCGCTCTACCTTTGAAATTCATTAATGCTTTTGAAAAGTGAGTTGTCTTGTTTTTTCACAGAACTATTTTGATCATGTTCTAGAAAGTAAAGTAAGCAAAGAAAATACCAAGTCCTTTAAAAATGTCCACATCTCTCAGCTCATTTATTCAATTTACTTGCCTGTACCCTATCTCTTTACCAGTCTGGCTTCTTTGGCAGCAGGAGAAAAAATCATTACATTAAAATAATATATATCAGCTTATTTAAATAACAATATTTAAATAATGAAATTGAAATCCAGATTTTAAAAGCTCTAAAATGTGAAGGACAATGCAGCAGGCTGCTGTCATTGGCAAACAAAAATTTAAGGGGCTTCCCATTATAAGCCAAGAGCTAAGAGGTGGTTACAGGCGATGTTTATTATTTCACTAATATTCCACTAAATTACCCAGAAATTTGTTGGGTAGTAAATATGTGACCAGTATGTAAGGCACTATAATTGCAATCATCTTAAGCTATTTTGAGAAAAGGAGGTAGGGAATTTATGGAGCCCTGTTAGACATTTCTAATTGCCTTCAAGGTTGTTATAAAATGTTGAAAATAATTAAAAGGAAGCTATCTAATCAGGTCATCATCCCATTTTTAGTGATGTGGCGCAAGAGGCACAGTTCAGTAGTCGAAGTCTAAACCCTTTAGAGAAGGATTTTAGAAAATAGTATCAGACATCATTATTTCATTTAGTTAAGCTAAATTTATTGTTTTTATTTAGACCACTACAAGTAGTATAAGGAAATTCTTCTTTTTAATTATAATGGCGTTTGTAATTTTCTTTATGCAAACTGCACCATGTTGACATGGTATTTAAAAGCCACAAATATTTTGAATACTGCTAATTAAATTATCTGACAATCTGGATTTATTATTATTTACTTGATATGTATGCTCTGTAGAATGAATTAAATACAATAGCCAATGACACATCCCCTACTGCTTTATCTACACCTTGGTAGTATGCACAGTGGTTCATCTACCTGTTTGCTAAATGTCTGATCTTTTATGACATAACGATGTGGTTAGAACTAATTGAATGTTCAAAACATTTAATTTATACATAGAATAAAATGAAGGAAGAGTGCTTTGTCTGCTGTTGCCATTCATCTGAACCAACCTTTTTCCTTTGTCATTATCTGTTAGCTTACAATTGGCGCAACAGTTCGGTTTTTTGGCATGTTTTCATTTTCAAAACTGTGTTTGAGTTATGTATATGCATATTTTCCATAAAATGAAAGGCAGTTCATGAACAATAGCATTGCATAGCAAACTACATGTTCTGTTGAATTCACAAATAATCTCAATTCTGGGCATCTGCCAAGATTAGTCTTTGAAAGCACATCATGTTGTCTCTTGTGCACTTACAGTATAATAACTTGCCATAAAGTAAAGCCTGCAGCTCAGAAATGTAAAAGCCCTTACAGTTTTAACTGGTTTATGGATAACTCATTTAGATCATACTGATGTCATTTTCAAGAGTGCCTGATTTGATCCAAAGCTAGATTTATTTCTCAGGCTCTGATTTTCCTGAAACACACAGATGGTAATAGGTAATTATTTTGGGGAAATATAATTGCTTCCTTAGTGTAAATACATGTACTTCCAATAAATTACATTCAAGTTTAAATAATGTTACTTCACTCTTGAAGGAAGCTGTTCAAGCATTATTTATTCATCTCAAGATGATCACAGGTATTTTATTGTAGGCACTTCTCAAAAAAGTAGATTAAGACACAGAAAGTTTAGTCATCTCCAGGAAAACCACAAGGCTCTTTCAGCTGGGCAAACCCATGGGAGAGGTAAATCTGTGCGTACCTGACTGAAATGAATAACAAAGACTGAGAACCAAAAAATTAGTGAGACTGAGGGCTTGCAGTTCATCAGTCACCATCATTTAAATGTATGCAAGATACAGGTAAAGCACTTGCTGGAGAGTCAATTCAAATAAGAATTATGCACAGGTTTCATCAAGTCAGAACAGGTGCTTAGTAGTTTAAATATGTGTTGGCAGGACAAGACAGCAAAAAAGAGAAAAACTGCTATCTGGACTTTTACGAATATAAGACATCCCACTATAAAGGTATATAACTATTAGATGACTGAAGAAAACTGTAAGATGTTTGAATAATCTGTGATTGAAGGTTATGGCAAAACAGAAGACTTGTGATAGAATCACAGAATTGTTTGGGTTAGAAGAAATCTGTGAAGATCATCTAGTGCACCCCTCCTGACACGGGCAGGGACAACTTTTATTAGACCAGCTTATTCAAAGCCTCATGGAGCCTGACCTTGAACACTTCCAGGGATGGAGCATCCACAGCTTCTCTGGTCTCACTACTCTTCTCATAAAAATAAATAAAAAAATAAAATAAAATGAAATGAAATGAAATGAAATGAAATAAAATAAAATAAAATAAAATATTTCTTCCTTTTGTCCAATTTAAACCTTCCCTCTTCAGCTTATAACTGTTGTTCCTCATTCTATCACTAGAGATCCTGGTAAAAAGTCTTTCTCCATCTGTCTTACATGCCCCTTTTATACACTGAAAGCCCTTAAGGTGTCTCCTGTAAACCAGGCTGAACAACCCCACTCAGTCTCTCCAACAAAGACTGGTATTTGCTCAAGACAATGGTATACATCAACGTTTAAGAAAGATGGACAAAATTCCTTACCTGAGACTTGATAGTTTCTTAAACCGTGTTAGGAAGGTAACCAGAACTTGAGTGAGGGAAACCAGCCACACCAGTCACTAGTGCCAGCTTCTGGTAGATGACACACGCTTTGTCTGGTGTATCAGGGAAAGAACATTGTTCTCACACCAGGGAATCTGGCAACCTTCACCAACAAGTGACGAAGTCTGCAGCAAAGTGACTGCCATCTTCACTGAACTTTTAACTCTGAGAGCAGATGAGGCGATGAGGTCCAAGCAAATCCAGGCTGTTGTGGGTCACAATGGCAATAACAGCCATTCACTAGGTAGAAAGAAGGAAAGAACAAATGATGACCTGCAAAACACTGTTTGCTAAATGTGTCCCAGATTAATAAATAAAGTTGTGTCCCATTTTAAGTGCATGTACTTTGAAAGAACAGTGAACCAGTAGAAACTACAGTCATCTCACTGCACAATATTTCACTCAGCCTCATTTCAAACGGGTATTTTCTCCAAATATGAATAAAGTGTATTTTCACACTAATTTTCTTTCACCTTCTGTAGCATTTAGCATCTGTCCAGGATTTTAAAGCTCACATTATTTATAATTTATTCTGTTAGCAAATTATAGTCAATGAAACAGATACTTTGATTTTTTGGTAGCTGACTGGCCATTTAAACACTTCTTTAATGGGATAAAATAGAATAAAATGGGAAATAGAGCTCAGATTCACCAGCAATAACTGTTCAACAAATGCCAAGGAAGAAAAGAGTTTGCAAAACAAAAGGGGAAGCAGAAGGGGAAGGGAAAAGGAAAGGGAAACTACAATAATTCTTATAAACTTTCTCTCCTGTGCATCAAATTCAAACAGAATCAGTGTGTAACTGGTATTACAGAATACTATGTTTTCTCTCTGCATTTACTTTCTCCTTATCCAAAGTCAAATAAAACTTTTCAAAACAATAAAGAAATTTCAGTTATATTTGCAATATATATTTGTTGACTAGATATTTGACCCCATGTGGATGGTTTTATTAATCACAGTAGCAAGGAACAATATCACTGAGCTACTTAAAATTTTAATAAATTTCCCTTAGGTTTATATACATTTGATTGATTTAAACTCAACAAATCATGGCAGGAGTTACTGATGAAATCTCAAATAGGTTTTATTATCACAGGCTCTTTTAGCTGCTGTTCTTGCACGCAAGGTAAGAAGATTAATGCAGTGAATATGGGAAATGTTTGAAAGCTGTCGATCACAAATTCTGCCCTAAAGTATATAGTAGAGGGGTTGACAGAAACCATGTATACTCCTAAGATTCTGGTAGAACTGTTGCTGTTACTCTCTTGTTCTGATGACAGTTCCACCCAACACTATTTGCACTGCTCCACGACATAACTATAATTAAGAAAGATCTTGGGTCTTAAGAACCAGTGTGTATTTTCCTTCAATTCCAATGGGTTTGTTTGCTTATACAGTTTGGGAAACAAACTCCAGGTGTAAAGATTTCAACCTGAATTACTTATGTGCTTTTGAAACTGAGGCACAAAGAGACCATGACCCCAAACTGTGATCACTCATAAAATGGGCAGAAAGGATTAAAACCCTTCATCACTTGCTTACTCAGATACCCATTCAGTACTTTCTGAATAAAATCAAGGCAGCTTCTCTTCCTTCTCAAGGTAGGAAACTTCTCTTTCCTATTTTTGCACAACACGTAGAAGGGCACCTATTCCTCAGAGATGCTATCTCAATATGAGTAATGAATGATAAGAAAGGCAGAGAAACTGGGGCAGCATACTCAAGCATGAAGAAAACTAAGCATTATGTGTTATATCTAACATCCTGTCCTTCCTCTAACTAAATTACTCCAAAAGATGTCTCAGTATATGGGTCACAGAATATGCACAGAATGACCTAAAAGCCACTGAAATACTGGGGCAAATAACAGCATATAGTATATTTCATCCATTAGGATCAGTATTGAAGAGTTTTAAGCAACTTCTTTACAATAAGTATTACCCCTTTTTGAATAGATCCAGTGTAATGTAATTTTTTTCATCTACAGGTTAACTACAGATGAAACAAAAGACTTCAATATAAAAGAACTTTGACATACTAACCTATCTAAAGTGAGGTTTTATTAAATACATGAAAAAATTAAACAAACTAAAATATATTAAGCTGACTAAAACACGAAAAACAAGAAGAAACTTAGCTTTTCTATTCAGACTCCATAAGTGACAGACAGTTCTTTCTCCACTAAATCTTAGAGAAAAAAAAAAAAAAGAGAATTTACAAGTATGCCATTCATTCCTTCACATTGACCCTCAGAGGTCAATTCACATGGTTAATATCTTGGGTTATGTAACCTAAAAAAAATGTGTATTCTATTTCATCTGTTGAAAGCTGTTGAAGAGATGTTTTACTTTATCTCTTGTAACTCTAGCGAGGAGAGGACTGGATGCTTTGTGATAATGGCCCAGCCATTAAAGCCAAGTGGGACAGTGTTTCTTATCTCTTTCACCACCCACCTACCCTCGGGGTATATCTTCTGGTAATGGGCCATTAAGGCTCACCAATGACATGACACATTACATCATCCCATTGTGAGATGCTCCACCCAGTGAGGGGGGAAGCCAGCCGCTCCTACCTAGATAAAACTGTTCCTAACAACCTAGACTCAGGAACATCTGACATCCAGCTTTCCACCAGGCTCCAGGAGGAAGACTGGACCTATATTGCCAACACTGAACTTTCTACAGGATTATCTGTACTCCACAGAACCACATCTGTTACTTCAGGAGGATTTATTTGGACAGCTTCCAACACCCTGACCAACAGAGTGTCCAGTCATAGGTCATATCCCTGACTCTGTCAGGGTTTTATCAGGACTTTTGTTTGCTTGCTTGGTTTTTTTTTTTTTTTTTTTTTTGGTTTTTTTGGGGGGGGGTTTTTTTGGTTTTTTGTTTGTTTGTTTTAGTAAAGAACCGTTACTCCTATTCCCAGTTCTTTGCCTGAAAGCCCCTAAATGCAAAATTATAATGATATGGAGGGAAGGGGGTTTACATTCTCCATTCCAAGGGAAGCTCTAGCTTTCTCTAGCAGACAACTGTCTTTCAAAACCGAGACAGTTAATTACCCTCATTACTACTAGAACGGTTACTTCAAATATGGTTTGGAGTTGTTTTTGAATGTGGGGGGAAACTTCTGAATTTTTTCCATGGAGTTGAGATTTTATAGAGGCTTTAGTTATGTCAAAGGATTTAAACATTTGCACAGTACAGAAGGAATACATGTTATTTATTGCCTTTTTTTTTTTTTAATAATATGTAGAGGAATATGACTAAATACATATCCAAAGGTTGAAACTATAAAAGTAAAGTGAGACAGACAGCAAGGTTTGGAAGATATGTGGAAAACAACTAATTATTATACCAAGGTAAACAGCTAACTCATAATGAGCTGTGAAAATTAAAAAGTTTAAGAAAGATTATTCCAATGAACCAATCCATGATCCAATGAAGAACTTAAAATGTAATTTTGGCCCCTTTTAACCATTCTTTGTTGTTGTTGTTGTTTTCCCATTGGATATAGTGAACTCACAGCTTCACTCCTTCACACACATTAAAAAAAACCCCAACAACTTTGAAAAATTCCCCCACAAAGTCATAAAAACAACATCTTTCCTGCTTCAATGTGAAAATAGCTAATTAGGTATTCAGTTTTTAAGACTCTTTTACATTAGTTGAATTCCTACAACCATGTAACTTCCAGTGCAAGTAGCTAAAAGACTTATGTAATGTTGCATACAGAAGCTTTCTTCAGCTAATTACATTCCTAATATCACCTGGGTGAGGAGAAGTGGAAAGGAAAGAAAAGAAGGTGAGCAAAAGAAAGGTTTTCCCCACAGTAGACCTGACTTTAACGGGGAAAAGTTTCAAAGTTGTTTTTAAATCTGTATCTACAGAAGTAGGTTTCTCTAGAGTTTCCAAACCTTTATGTTGAAATGGGTTGTTAGGTAGTGCCTGAATATCATTATTCTGGAACAGCATTAGCAAAATCTTTTCCCTGCTATCCCAGACTAAACAACTTTCCTATATCAAAATGATCCCTTTTTTAATGGAAACTGTGGATATTTTTACATACTTTTTTTAGCAGTTAGATCGTATCTTGGTGTAATCAGCCTTGATGTAAATCTAGTCTACCTCTCTAAGGACAGTGTTATACTGAATAAAAAATTGCATAGACTCTGTTTTCCCATGCACAGTTTTAAAAATAATGGTAAAGGAAATTATACAGAACTGTGCTGTTCAAGCAAGCTTCTAATGAATCCAGGTGATTGATAGGATTTTCTATAAACAAACAGCCACACAGAAGCCGTAAAATGGAAAGGAGGATTCATAGAATAGCATTATGCTAATCCCAAGAAACTAATTCTAGTGATGTACTACAACAGCCGCTGTGTACCTTCCATTCACCCAAAATAAGAAAATATACTGCAGAGACCACTCAAAAGTTTAGTGCTACCTTGCTGTGCTTTACTGCAAATCAATGTGATATGTGTTTCTAGTGCCAATATTAGGAATTTTATAGAAAATTGAACCAGTTTTACAGGTTTGCCAGGGCTGTGGTATAACCCCAACCAGAAACTCAGGTCCATACAGCTACTCACTCACTTCTCCATAGTGGGATGGGGGAGAGAACCAGAAGGGTAAAAGTTAGAAAACTTGTGGGTCGAGATAAAGACAGTTTAATAGGGAAAGCAAAAGCAGCACATGTAAGCAAAACAAAACAAGGTATTTATTCACCATTTCCCATGGGCAGGCAGGTGTTCAGCCATCTCCAGGGAAGCAGGGCTTTATCATGTGTAGTAATGACTTGGGAATAAAAAGTGCCATCACTCCCCTTCCTACTTTCCTTTTCCTCCCCCAGCCTTATATGCTGAGCATAACACCATGAAGTCTAGAATATCCCTTTGGTCTGCTGGGACTGTCTGCCTCTCCTGGCTCTGTCCCCTATCAACTTCTGGTGCACCCCCAGCCTA
Source organism: Acrocephalus scirpaceus scirpaceus (assembly GCA_910950805.1). Taxonomy (NCBI): domain Eukaryota; kingdom Metazoa; phylum Chordata; class Aves; order Passeriformes; family Sylviidae; genus Acrocephalus; species Acrocephalus scirpaceus. The sequence goes on along the minus strand of OU383774.1, from coordinate 64,008,576 downwards.
CTTGCTGGTTGTGTGGATTAAGGAGCAGAAAAGGCATTGGCTCTGTGTAAGTACTACTCAGCAATACCTACCTAAAACATCCTTCTGTCATCAACTCTGTTTTCAGCACAAATCAAAACCAGGGTCCCATACCAGATTCTCTGAAGAAAATTAACTCTATTGCAGCTAAAACCAATACATCCGGTTTGCAAAAGAGACAAACAGCCAGTTTTTCTTAATTCATGGGGGGCAATAAGGCACATTTCTTTCTTCATCTAAAATTTCTAATCCTAGTGGAAGTTTTTTACAGCAAAATAATACAAAACAATCCATGATTGCATTTTCATTGTAAGCACAATGTCCTTCACTCTCCTCTATTTATCCTCCTTAAAATACTATTTTTCCTCTCACTTCCTTTCCATCCACCAGACATTACTGAAAATTTCTGTGTTTTAGAAAATGGCCACATTCTAATTTCAAAACTTATCAAAAAAGGAATAGACACAGCCTTTTCAAAAAGCTTCAGAATATATGTAATTTTTGTAAATCTCCATTATGTATGCGATTTGATTAGAATGCACATGATGGTCTTAAACACATCTATAATGCCATGACAATTATGTGGGTTTTAGTGTTATAGTATTATAACATATGTTTTTAAATTGGTTAGACACTTTAACTATCACTCTCTGCTCTTCTCTAACAGCACTTGTTGTGGAGATGTGTGATTGACACAACCAGTAGTGACATATGACAGCAGAGAATGTGGGCCTGGAGGAGTGGGGGAACAAACAACAGCTACTTGTCAAAATTACGTGATCAAAGTAGCCAGAGATTTCAGTGAATTCTGTTAAAAGAAAATAAACAGAAAAGAAAAAAATGCACAGGCACACAAAGGTCTGCAAGTTAGAATTTGCATATGCAAAATCTAACAGAGGAAAAAAAATGTTTTTAATGTCTTGTTTCTCTACAGTTCTTTGTGGTTGAAAAAATCCTTATGAGGTATATATCTATATAGTTTATGCAATTATGAAGCTGAACATCTTAATTATTAATGAGCCCTCATTCATCCACATCTGTGAAACATCTGTCTCCTTTTATGTTATCAGTGACTAATACAAAGAAACCAAGCAAAATCTTCAGATAAAATTATTTGGCCAATATCATATAAAACACCATTATGGTGTTTTGGGTTTTATTAATAGTAATAAAACACTATGTTTTTAAGATGGATTTAAAAAATTAAAACATGACATAATTTTTAAGGTTTGACAACCTGTCAGATTAGAAAACACAGAAACTATGAGGACTGCTTAATGGATGTAATTACAGAAACAAGTAACAAGTATAGTCCAAGGGATAATTCCCCAACAGTGGCCATGTAACAAATAATGCTAATTACATATTAATAGGTTTTAATAATTAAAATGTACTTCTAGCATCAACTGACCTTGTATGCAATACAGTTTACAGACATTCTTATTCTTTGTGTTACACTGGGTTTTCTTACATTCAACTGAAAGTCTTTAAAGATGAAGGGGATGCACTACAAGATACTACAATAATGAACTGTAGTATGCATTCAGCTAAAAAGTAGTGGCTCTTGATCTGCTTTCACATTTTATGGAAATCTTAAAAATTGAATCCTTTCTTTAGGTGACTTTAAAGGGTGCATTAGATTACTTCCTGACCTCTCTTTATAAGATGAATAAGATTCAGAGTCTACAACAAAGATGCTATTTATAGAGGTTATTTATGGAGGCATGAGACAGGACAGGGGACAATGGATTCAAACTGAAAGAGGGCAGGCTTAGATTAGAGATTAGGAAGACATTCTTTACTGTGAAGGTGGTGAGACACTGGAACAGATTGCCCAGAGAAGATGTGGATGTGAACTTTTCCATCCCTGGAAGAGTTCAAGGCCATGCTGGATGGAACTCTGAATAACTCTGGTCTAGTGAAAGATGTCTCTGCCCATGGCTGAGAGGTTGGAACTAGATAATCTTTAAAGACCCTTCAATCCCAAGCTTCCTATTATTCATTGATTCTCAAATCTCTCTGTAAGATACATTTTTCAGTTTCTGAAATACCCTGAAACCTCCCCTACAGGGTGGGAGGGCTTAACTTATGTCTACTATTTTCAATGCTCGTACATGAAGTAGGAGTCTGGCATACTTTTACATTTGAGATAAACAGTGTCTCTAAAGGTCCAGTTCACCTGAGCATTTTAAGACTCATATTTTGCTAAAAATGTTTTTAATAGAAATCTGCTTAGATTTATTTGAAGTTAGTAAAATCAGTCTTGAAATACATATATCTTTGTTCAGACAATATGGATGACCAACAGCTTGATTCTTGACTGGGCTTTTATCCATAAATAGCAAAACTGTTACTTCTATGACTCTGCAGTCTTAGCAATTTTAAGGACTTAAAGAGCACAGTTGCCTGTGTCAAACATTGTTAAGACCACACAAGGAACTTCCCTTGCTAATTCCAGGCCTGGTGGAGGTGAGGATGAAAAACCTATTCCAAAATTCTCTTTGCATTTAAGTACCACAACAGCATTGTGTAACTCACCCTTATCAAGGTTATTCAGAAACAAACAACTCAAGGCAACTGAGTTTTTCAGTGTACTTTTAGGTTAGTTTGTGTCTAGATTTCACTTATTTTCCTTTTGGTTTTGTGTTTTTTTATTGGGTTGGGTTTTTTTGTTGGAGCATTTTGGTTTTGTTTGTGGGGTTTTTTTGTTTGATTTTCTGTTTTCTTTTTTTATTTTGACACCTTAAAGGATACATCCATCCACTTCCCAAAAGATTTTGAGAACTAGAATAGTAATAGCACAAAACTATTCATGACCTTCTTTTAAACTCATATAATGGTAACAAGAAAGCAATTGCATGTCAAGCAAATTCTATTTCAAATTACACAAAGTATGGATAGTCAAAATGGCTTAATAATTTCTAGTTTCTAATTTCCTGTATTAAGCTTAACTGTATTGGCAAAATATTCATATCAAAACACTTATGCTAATCAAAAAATTAGTTCCAAGCCTTTAATTTTTATAGCATAATTGCTAAATGACAAAAAAACATGGAATTCACATAAAAGTCAGTTAAAGCATGAAGGACTCAATGTTCTTAAATTGGAGAATGATAGCAATAATACCTTTAATTTTTATAGCATCTTTCATCTTGGAATATCAAGAGGTGTAATAAATATTACTGATTCCTTCATGCAGTAAACTTGCAGATAAGAAGTCACTATACTGACATTAAAGGTATCAAAAATCTTAACATGGAGGCAAATCCAATAAGTAAATGAGGTTCCTCCAATTTTGTAAGAGTAGTTCTTACATCAGAAGCCTGCAGAAAGTTCTCTAAAGTGTAATTGATGTGGCTAGGACCATAGACACATGTGGCACTGAGAATAGACTTTAATTGCAGGTTTAATTTTCAAAAGTCATATGCAGAATGATTGCTTTATACAGAGGGAAGAAAAATGATGCAGACATAAAGCTAGTTAAACATTTGGTCCCAGGAAATTGTTAAATTTAGCTGACTACAAAAAACATTTATGATCTATTGCAGATATTTAAATCTCAATAGACTCCATTTAAAAGATGACATAACTCTACACTTGCATTGGGCTTGCCATGTATTATTCATATTTTTTATCCTTTTCCATTTGCAAGCACACTGTTAGCAAATTCCACATATTTACATGCAGAACAATATCAAATTCACTTGCAACTCTTAAATGTCATCAGTGATCCTTTTGGAAGGAACAAAAGGGTAATTTGTATAAAGGGTAATATCTCCCTTGATGATGTTTTATGACATGTCATGACCTAACTGAAAACCATAATTATCTTTATGGAATAACTGTAATCTTTTGATTAATAGGCTTTCATGAGTTGAAACTGCCTGAAGTTTGGACTCACATTTAGATCTCCTTTTAGAAAAATAAATAATTGATAATTCTACTGAGTCCAAAGGATCAAAATTAGTTTAAATTCGGTATACTAGATCTCAGAAAAGAAAAAAATCTTTCTTGAAACTTTTAAACAGCCTTCTTTCATTGTTTTTCTTTGAAAAGGAAGCAAAATCTTGCAAGAAAAAAAGCCATCTATTACCACTTGACTACAGAAACAACTTGAGCTTGCAAATTAGAGTACGAATGTTTATCAACAGACCTAAAGAATGGGTTGCATATTGCTTCTTTGATTGGTGAAGTTATGTATCAAGAGGACTCCTGGTTTTGTTTTGGCTTGCTTTTTTTGTCAGGAAAAGGTCACTAATAAATGCAGTCAATGCACTCTGTACTTAATTTCTTGGCACGCAACCTCAGTAGCTGAAGTGAAAAAAAAAAAGACTAATGATTCTAGAAATCTTGAATTACTGTCATCCCACACTCTTCTCCTTCTCCTAGAAATGGGAACTTAATCAAAGCTTTAATGACAAGTTCCAGACATGGTAATAAAAGCAGTCTGAGTGATAGTGGAGATGTGTTGTCTTCAAACAAAAAATTTCAAATCCATTCTGCACAGCTTACCTCCTGGAAATCCCCTGCTGTAATCATGGAAATATGCAGAGCCAGATGTTAAGGAACAGTGTAGACATCTATTGATTATATTCTTTCTTCTGTGGCTGCATTTGGAATTCTTCTAGTAGGCTGTGAAATTCTTACATGCACACAGCCTCTGTGTTCACAAAATACAAACAGCACACATGAACAACAATGAACATAGTTTCTTATAACAAAACAATACTTAAAATAAAATTAAACATATGTAGTAATATATTCCATCACTTTTTGCCAATTTGCTATTTCAGATTGAAGAAATTGTATGTGGAATCAAGTCCTGGAACATTAAAGAATGATCTTCTTGCATCCTTTTCTGTTTTTCTTCTCAGCTAGGTGTTAATCTTTTTTCAGCATTTGTTGGAGCTGAGCTAATCTGTAGAAGTTCAATGTAAGTTCAGTGTAAGACATATAAGTCTTCTTCCTAACTTGCTACCATAGTGTCTTCTGATCTTAGAAGTAGTGGTGCTTTATCTAGTTAAAACCTGTGCCAAGGCATTAGTAATATGCAGTTACAACTGACCCATAAAACTGCACACACATACATTACTCCCATTCAAATTTCTCCCCAGAAACAATATTCAAAATCTGTAGTGCTTTTATTTTTTCATGTGATACAAGCAAGAGTGACCTCAAACTTCTCTTTTGTCCCAGTAGTCTGCATCTTGTTTTCAAGGAAATATCATGCTTTTTTTTCTGCTTCATAACAGACTAGATATTTTTGATGATTCAGCTTCCTAACATGCAGGAGGTAGAAGAAAATTCTTGTGTTTTGACTTTTGATATTTGAAATTAAAGAATAACTTATACCAGACTCAAATTAAAGTGAAGAGTGGTTAACATGTCTGTTAATATTATTTTCATTCTGCATTTATTGGTATTGGCTTTCCTTACTTTTTCTGATTTGACTGAGAGTGCTGAAAAATTACAAAAGACAGAGAAATAGTGAAAATAATAAAATATAGACTATTCTCATATTTTCCTCATTTTTATGTATACTTTAGTCCAATGACACCTATTTTCTAATTGGATGTATAATTCTGAGAACTGAATGCAAGGGATAAATACTCATGTTTTAAGGTCCAAATTTCATATTCCTTAATGCAGGCTTAAAACTTGTTTTCATGAACACCCTGCCAATAAGCTTATTCAACAAAATATTTACAGACATCTAGCACAAAGGGGATGCAAACTCAGCTTAAGCATACTTCCATCTCTTATTTAAGCAAGCATATACAGACAGTTTTTGAGGCATTAAGCAAGCTGTACAAGTCATTGACCTATATAATTCACAGAACGGTATCAGAGCAGACTTCTGTCAGTGGCAGATAGACTTGTTAAACTGTCCATCACATCCTCAGCAAGTATATCAGTCTCAGTGTACAGCAGGAGTATCTGACAACAACAACCCTGTCATGCTAATTGCTAGACCAAATTTTATGTTAGCTTTATGTGGAGATAAATTATTCAGAGCAAATAATTTGGATCACCATGAGCTGGCAGTTTAGAGCACTTTAGGGAAGATATTTACTGAAATTAATTTATGCTTTAAGAATATGAATGGTCAATCAGAAAAATGTGCACAAAGTAAGCTGTCTTAAAATATTCATTTTTATTTTTTGGTAAAGCTTATGTATCATTTTATGTTTGTGTGTAAGGAAGCAGTCATGCAGAATCTGCTTGTAATTTAATTTTTAAAGGAATATAATTTAAATATAATTTAATTCTTGGAAGTAAGCACAGTGTGATCACTCTGCCATTAAGAACACAAAGGATGGACATTGTTAATCTGGATATCATATCTGAGGGATTCCTGTTGGAAACGTTGTAGAAGTCTTGCTTGTTTTCTCCTCTGGAACATTATCTTCCCATAAATGGATTTTTGATACTGAAGGATGTCACTTTACCTTCTATTTCCCTCTCCATAAAGATTTAATTCATCTTTCTGTTGTAATCTTTTTAAGTAGCACATTTTTGGCTCCAACTTTTGTCTCTGAGAGAACCTTAGTAAGTGAACAGGTAGAATTTTATATAATTTTATTGTAAGAAAGAAATACAACACAGCTTCCCTACAAGATTTAAGGAATGCACTTTTTCCATTCACTTCTCTGTGACGTATCTGACTAATATATCAATTGTATGCCTTAATTTCTACATCTTTGGTTTCAGCCTGCTTGACTCTGAAACAATTTTCTAAATGTACATTGGATATAATGAATATAATTTTGAAGAAACAGTTAATGTGCAGGCTTCTTTTTCTTGTTTTCAGCTTATTATTGACATTATTCTGCAACCATCATCTGATGGCCACAAATGTGGTAAGCAGAATGGGATCCAGAAAAAACCCTTTCTAATTCTTCAGCTACATGGCAAAGAGGTAGAAATATAAAATGTGCTACATGCCCAGAATTGTGCACCTGTTATGACTAGAATTGCCAAGGCTCTCTTCTGCTTATGACTGCCTTACACAAAGTAGTTTGCAGTCTATGTCTGCAAGTGTCTGAACAAGTTTTTGACCCCAGCTAACTCATGCTATAAGAGCTAATTTTGCTCAGGGCACCAGTCACATAAATTTTTCTTTAAAATCTCTGGTGGGATGACACCTGGTAATATATAGGAGCAATGATAGGTATGTAGTTAATTTTTGTGCTCAATTTTGCATAACAGATTAGTGATTAAAGTTTATGTTCAAGGTGGAAAAACCTAGGTTTTGTGTTCTCCTAAGTCTCTAAATACTTCCCTTGGATTCAAATCTTCTTTCTACCTTTCCCAAGAGAAGAATTTAATCATCCATCTGGGAAAGAAGGAATGTACGTTCTCTGCATTTGCTAAATCCGTAGAATCACACAGACAGATATGAAATCTTTCAGAATCATATGGAAGGTAGAAGAGGGGTAAAGACATAGTAACCATATAACTGAACTTCTAATTTTGGAATGAGAAGGTCATTAAATCTGGTTTCTGCTTATATGTTTCCTATTTACTAATGTACAAATAGAAAGTCATTCTCTTTGACAAATGGTCCCATCACCATGTTAAGAGACTAGAAACTTTTTATCTCTCTCATTCCATAAATCTTCAATTCCTAGCTGTAGTGTCAAAGCTCTGTCAGAAGAGCTGGGGAGGAATCTCCCTCCCTCTCCCCTGGTTAAGTCACTCTCCTGGGAAATACAGGTTTGAACTGCCTCAGGCTGAGGAAGCCACAGAAATGAGATCTGTTACATCTTGAATGTGTGCTTTAGGCTATCATATGAAAGGTGGACAAGTCTAACCCTTACAGACATATTTAACAGGAGACAGTTGGGGGGGGGGGGGGGGGCGGGGGTGGAATCTAGTTTTCCAAAGAAAGATTGTCAGCCTAAAAGGAGAAAATTTCACCCTGTTAATTGCCATCTGAAATAATAAGTGAATTTTGGGCAGTGAAGGAAATGCCTGAGTTCCTTCTGTTGTTTTCTATCAGGTAATTTAAACATTTCCTTGCTTACCGTGTTGAATAATGGAAATAATGCTTCATAGTGTTGTTTTTTTTTCCCTAAAATGTTCATGGAAGTTTAATAGTTGATGAGAAATTATAAATTTCATTTTGGGGGATAAATGGTTGCACACAGATATGGCCCTCTTTTATTTCCCTAGCCTGGTTCTGAGACTAGTTTTTTACTTCCATGTGTGTTTTCTCAGGAGTCTGAAGAATGCATAGTGCAGCTCTAGGTCCACATTCAGTACTGACCCACAAGAATAGCTAACTAGTGCCTCTGTAGAGAAATATTTAATTGGTTGCTATACAAACAGAAATTATACCAAATATAGTATTTACAAAAAAATATGCAATATGTAGTAGTTAGAAATGCCCCATCTCTGGCATTCTCATTGTTTTAAATCAGATTTCTAGTGTTCTATGAAGAACTCTGGGTTGGCAGCAAAATGCTGAATAATGGCTCAGTAAGCTTCAAAAAGATTTGGAAACAGGGCTACAGTCTAATTATTTGTCCTGGTGTTTTTATAGAGTCATAGAATCGTATATTGTTTGGAAGGATATAATGATTGAAGGGGACCTTAAAGATCATCTAATCTCAGCCTCCCTGCCATAGGCAGGGACATCTCCCACCAGACCAGGGTGCTCAGTACCTCATCCAACCTGCCCCTGGATACTGGCAGGGTTGGGACATCCACAGTCTCTCTGGACAATCTGTTCCAGTGACTCCCTACCTTCACAGTAAAGAATTCCTTCCTAATATCTAGCCTACATTTCCCCTCTTTCAGTTGGCATCCATTCTTCCTTTTCCTATCGCTACAGTTCCTGATAGAGTCCCTCTTTGTCTTCCTTGTAGGTCCCCTTCAGATACTGAAGTGTTGATATGAGGTCTCCATGCAACCTTCTCAGGGCTGAATAGCTCCAGCTTCCTCACCCTGTCTTCACAGAGGAAGTAATGCAACCCTTTAATAAACTTTTGGCCATTTTCTGACCTTGCTCCAACAGTTACACGTCCTTCTAACGTTGGGAGCAGAAGAACTGTATGCAGTATCCCAGGCAGCATCTCACAAGAGCACCTCAGAGGGGGAGAATCACCTCCCTCCACCTACTGGCCACTGTCCTTATGATGCAGCCAAGGATTCAGTTGTCTCTGTGGGCTGTGAGCACACACTGCTGGCTCATCTTCATGTTTTCAACCATTAGCCCCAAGTCCTTTTCCACAGCGCTGCTCTCAACCCATTCTCCTCCCAACCTGTGGGTGTGCCTGGGATTGCTGTGATCCAGGTGTAGAACTTTGTACTTTGCTTTGCTGAACTTCAGGAGGTTCACATGGGCCCACCTCTCAAGGATGTCATGGTGTCCCTTCTCTCCAGTGTGTCGACTGCATTACACAGATGGCTGTCAGCAAAATTGTTGAGGTGCACTCAAACCCACTGTCCATGCTGCTGACAAAGATGTTGAACAGTATCTGCCCAAGTACAAAACTGTTATTTTGAATACCTTGAATTAATATATTTTTGACAGAGATAACTCATGTTTCAATGAAGAAATATATCTGGTAATTTGTAACATAGAGACAAACTGTTAATCTGTGTAATTTCTAAGATTTGCATGTTTGTATATTGTGGGTGGGACTGGAGAAGAAAGAAACATCTCACTCCAGAGGGTGTGAAATGCCAAAAGATAAGTGTTTTCTTTGTTAGATGCAAATTTCAAAAGAAAATTTAGGAGAACTGCATGATACTAAATACTGTAACACTGGAAACAGTGAAACCCTGATGGTCTCTGGGAAGTACACAAGCACTTTGGTATGAGTACTATATTTATTACAGCACTACAGTAATGATGATAATTTGATGGACACAAAATTGTAGTAAACATTTCCAAAACTTGATCTTTGCTCTGAATAGCTTATTGTTGAATTAATAATTATAAAAATCCCAACCAAACAAAAAAAGCCCCACAACATAAAAAGAATATGCTATTATACCTACTTCACTAAGAAAGGTTCAAATAAAACTAAATATTCTTTTTTTTATAGCAAAACCATGTTTGTTTCATGGCCACCAATGAAAATAATTTTTTTCTAAGTTTTAAACAGAAATACGTGGAAAGCCAAATCTTATGAGTCATGGATGTGAAACATTAGGACCTCTTTATAGTCCCTAAAAAAAGGTTGTTTTTTTCACAATTGTTTAGTATTATAAGCATTGAGAAACTCTGCTTTTTCATAATTCCATGAAACAGTTCAAGTATGAGCAAATATGTGAACATGAGCAAAATAAGAACAATCTTCATGAGCAGGACAGCCGTGACACAGCTGTGCCACTACACAGTACTAAAACAATGTATGTCAAAAACGGATTTTGCACGTGGTCCTGAACACTTCCTTTATGTTAGAAAAATATATCTCAAAAAAAAATTAAACAAGGTTTATGGAAAAAGGAAAGGAAATATGTATAACAAAGGAAACACATACACTAAAATCATAACCTGATTATGAAAATGCCTAGCTCTTGTCAAACAAGCCAACAACTCCTTTTAAATTTTACACATTTGATTAGAATATAAATACACTAATCACATATATGGATTAAGGTTATTTCCTATGTAAAAAAAAAAAAGCATAATCCATATATGTGATTAGTGTATTTGTATTCTAGACAGTAACAGTTTTCAATAAAAGTAAGTATAAAGTTACAAGTATGATGTTATTAAAGGCAGCCTGGCCAAAATGTGAATGGTACAGCTTTAGTTTGTCTACACCTCCCCTCCACTGTGAAACCTTAGAGTGTTATTTGAGATAGCATACCTTATTTCATTTTGAAATGCCAAGAAAAAAATGTTGAAGGATGATTTTTCAAGATTAAATATATAGCTTTGATAACAACTTCAGAACAACAAGGTTTTTTAAAATAAGTCTGTCTTAGGTGTTAGAAAAACTATTCTGTAGGTATCATTCTCAGATAATTTCTTTTTACCCATTTTCACAGACCTTTGTTCAAGCTCAGTATACACCAAATACTGGAGCTAATTGCTTAGGAAGTTGAGTACTGGATAAAGACTCCCTTCTATTCATCAAAATTAAAACAAAGAAAACAGAAAACCACATGCAGAAGGCTGCCACTTCTATATCACTTAACATTACTGTTATTACAAGTCTGAAGATAACAATACTAAAATAAGGAAATGGCTTTCTTTTTTTCAAGTGAGCTGGTTAACATTGATGAGTGCTATTGATTGAGTCTTTGTAGATGTGGTCAACCAGTAAGGCAGAGGGAAATCAAAACTACATGTCTGGCATGGTGATCTCCTGGCCAGAAGCCATCAAATAGTAATATGGAAATCATGAGAGCAGCAGGAGCTTAAATCAAGCCCTATACCCTAAACCTTGGTGATAACCCCCATGGATTCTTGCACAGATATTTTCTGGCAAGTCATCAGAAGTACCCTTCTACAGAGGCTACTAATATCTCCTAGTCTTTCACTCAGCTTGAAACACCCAACTGAACAGCAAAAATTTGGTAGAGCTACAAGCTCTACCAAAAGTAGGAGTAGATAGTCTGAAAAACTGGCAGTACTAGCATCCTCACATATAACGTACATCCAAACTCTTCCGCTTTATAAAATTTTATGCTATGCTTTCCTAAAAAAGTTACTATATATATATCCCCATTGAAAACCAGAAATTTAACTTCATTTCTTTTGATTCTGCCATTTTTGCTCAGTTCTGAACATGTATATGTGGAACAAGTAAGTTATCCAAAGCAAATAGGGGCTTGCAATTAGAGTCAGTTTCTCTTTTCCAGTAAGTCTGTTGATTCCAGAAGCATATATTTTCTAATATTCTAAATGAGTAATATGAGCCAGGCAGGGGTACACCCTGTCTTCAGACAGCTAGACATTGCATGATATCTGTATTTGATGTCTACATTTGAGCTTATTGCCTAGATTTCAATTATTGACAATAATGAGAAAGGTGTGGTTAGAGGCAGTAACACAACTTTAAAATAGGCATATAAAATTACTCCTTTGTACTGACCCCTGAAGAACTAAGTTTCACTTCACAAGTGATAAAGAGACCTTGATTCATCTGCACTAACAACATGATCTATATAGAGGGTTTATAAAATAATTTGTAGTAAATCCTGCTCTAAATTTGGATTATTTTATTTTCTCCCATTAGTAAAATAACAAGTTGTCCTTCAATCTACAAAGAACTACTGCTCTTTTCTCTCTCTTAGCTAAAAGTCTCTCCAAACATACTTTTCACTGCTTTTATTTTTAATAAAATTATACTCATTCAAAAGGCAGCATGTAATTTTAGACATTAACCTGTTGGAGTGAGTCCAAAGGAGGGCCACAAGGATGGTTAGAGGGATGGAACACCTCTCCTATAAGGGAAGGCTAAGAGAACTGGGGTTGTTCAGCCTGGAGAAGAAAATGTTTCAGGGTGACCTAATTGCAGCCTTCCAGTAACCTTAAGGGAACCTACAAGAAAGATGGAGAAGGACCTTTTTATATGGTCAGGTAGTGACAGGACAAGGGGGTATGTCTTCAAACTGGACAGGAGTAGGTTTATATTACATATTAGGAAAAAAATTCTTTGTTGTTAGGGTGGTGAGGTACTGGCACAGATTTTCCAGAGAATAGAATACCCCATCCCTGAAACTGTTCAAGGCTAGGTTTAATGGGGTTCTGAGCAATCTGATGTAGTGGAAAATATCCCCACCCCTGGCAGAGGGATTAGAATGATCTGTAAGGTCCCTTCCTACCCAAATCATTCTGTGATTTTATGAATCTTTCTCACCTTCCTTTTTCAGGTCATATATTACTAGCTTATGCTTTTCTCTCTTAAGGGAGTTGTTCTGCTCCATTTTTTGATCACTTCCACACAATACTTATTTTGGTTTTTTAAGTTCATTTAGAGTGAAAGAAAAATTTACAGTTAAGTGTTCATCCAAATGCAGAAATTTAATATGGCCAGCTGTTTGCTAGCTAATCATCCAGATCAGCTGATTTTAATTTAGTAAGATATTTTCTAAACTTTTATCCTACATTCTAGTTTCTAAACTATCTACTAGTCTTTACCACAAAAAGCAGCCAATACACAAATTAGTCTTAACTGAATGCTAATCTATCTCTGCTTTAATGGAGACAGAAATACCTTAGGATTTCATGACTATTATTTCTTCAGTTCCCTCCCTGTACAAAGTAGCACTGCTACAGGGAAGGTAAAAGATGCTTTCCATCTTCTCTCTACTGTACTTCTTTCAAGAACAGAGAAAAGACAGATATCTGTCACAAGGCATTATTTGGCTGTTTGAAAATATCAGAGGCTCTTGTCAGTTTGGGTTTAGTGGAATCCGAAGTTTTGGGGACTTTAAAAAGTAGAAGTTAGGAATGTGTCAGCATTTTAAGAGTTTTTATTCCAATTTTGTTTCCTGTAAGAAACTAAATGATTTAAATTAGTACTACATTGTCCATAAGCACAGCATAAAACAAACCCAGCAGGCTAATTGTTCATTAAAGACTTAACTGTGATTTCTCTAATTCTTGGTGGTCAACAGGGTACTTAAAAAAAAAAACAAACCACTAACAGAAATTTGAGATAGGCCTCATCTCTTTTTTTACGCGAATATGATTAAATTGGCATCCAATACACAGATATAATTTACTTGAACTATGATAATGCCCAACATAAGTGATCATACTATTAAAATTAAAAACTATATACACAATTCATACAGTATATTTTAAATGTATCAAAGTTCCCTAACTGTTAGAACTTTAACCATAACTAAATAGAAAATTATCAACAAATCAACTGTTTCTCCTGGAATGATATAGTAATCTGTGCTTTTCCCAGTGCTAGCCTACTTTATTTGAATTGTATTGAGAAAAGAAATGATCAGAAGCATTGCAAGAGACATGTAAAATTGACAAAAGTATCCATAGAATTTAAAGAACAGGAAATAAAAACCACAAAAGTTGTTGCACTGATAGAAACCTTTTCAAAATTGGGGTACACTGTCTTCCAAATCATCACGCTGAAATACAAATTAACTGCCTATATCATTGTTCTGTGCTGTGTAGTTATTCTTGAACAATCTGCTGTTCTTTCTGTCTCAGTTTGGAAAGACACATCTGCCAGTGAATGCTGGAGCTCCCTGTGGAATGGAGAATGTAAACCCCTCTCTCTTCAAAATTATTATAATTTTGCAATTAGGGGCTTTCAGGCAAAGATATGGGAATAGGAGTAACAGTTCTTTACTAGGAATATTAAAAAAATACAAATGCAGTAGTACGAAAAAACAAGCAAACAAAAGTCCTAGAAAACCCTGACAAAGTCAGGGATACGACCTGACAGCCTGTTGGTCAGGGTGTTGGAAGCAGTCCAAATAAATCCTCCTGGAGTAACAGATGTGGTTCTGTGGAATAGAGATGATCTTGTAGAAAGTTCAGTGGTGGCGACATGGGTCCGGTCTTCCTCCGGGAATCCAGTGGGAAAAAAAAAAAAAAAGGATGTCTGATGTTCCCGAGTCTCAGTTTTTATCTAGGTAGGAATGGTTGGTTCCCCCCACACTGGGTGGAGTATCTCACAATGGAATGATGTAATGTGTTGTGTCATTGGTGAGCCTTAGAGGCTCACTATCAGAAGATATCTCCCTAGAGGATGGATGGGTGGTGAAAGAGATAAGAAACACTGCCCTGGGTTTAATGGCTGGCCCATTATCAGAAGGCATCCATCCCCCTCCCCCTTGGAGTTACAAGAGATAAAGACAGACATCTCCCCAACTGCATTTAACAGATGAAATAGAATACACTTTTTTTTTTTTTTGTTACATAACCCACGACACTTTCCCATTCCAAACACAACATGACATCAATGGTCATTTCTTTCAAAGCAGCTGTAATATTTGTTTTGTGATGTGTTCACTTCTGATCAAGGCAAGAATCATTGTACCATTTAATTTCAAAACTTTGAAGTATTTGAATGACTGTTTCCTTAAAGATTTTCTTATTTGATACATAAAGACACATCATATATGCACCTGAGTAGTGTGACTTCTGGGGTTAGCAAATTTTTATATACATATGTATTTATGCATATAACTTCCTCTCAAGTTATTAGGCAACAGCTATACTAGATTAATCCTTTTCAAAAGATAAGTCACTGCACAACATGAAATGCTAGTTGATAAGTATTCTCCATTCAGTCCTTCCCATTGTAATGAGAGGCTTCCTTGTCCTTAAAAGATAATTGGAAGTCTTCTGATTGAACTATGCTTGTCTCAGTATTCAATAACCAGTATTTGACAGTAATGTTTCTGATACGAGCTACAATGATGGTAACTGCATGCACGTAATGATTACAAGCTATTAATGTGATTGTTTAAAACTGCGAAGGTTTAGTGACCTCCACAACAACAGCAACAACACAGAAATCAGTAGAGTTCATAAATGTTAAATCAGTACTGTTCACAATTATTCCCTCAATGGCTAGTATTGGAATCAAACATTCATATAAATTGTGGATGAAAATAGGAAACTTATTCTCCCACAGCAAATGACTGAGGTTTCCATGTTTGTCAAGCAAGACTGCAAGAGTACTGAAAGGTTTGTAGACAAATATTGTATTAATTTAATTTAAAAATCCAAATTAGGGATACTGATTTTCCTTCTATAACATTAAATAATCATTTCCACTTCTCAGAAGATAAGATGTTGCAGGAAATACTTCAGAAACCACATTGCACTAGAGAACTTAGTTATGTAAAATTTATAATGTATTCTTCTTTTTGTAGCACGCTGGGATGAACATCAATAATTTCTTTCATTATTGAGTTTACATAACTGTTAAAATACAGTAAATTAGGGGGAAAGTATAGAAAACTAATCAAAACTGCTAAATTCTAAAATATAAAGAAGTTCTCTTTAAATAGCTGGACAGGTGTAATATAATAATACTTGTTATATAATGTTTGGGGTTTTATTCATTAAAGAAAACCCATATTTTTCTGTGGCTCATATGCAAAACAGCATAAATCTTCATATATGTTTCAAGTGCAGTAGTTATAGATGATTATTTTTACTGATCTACATTAGAAGAGTTTTGTAATGGCCACATAAAAAGTATAAGCCAGACATTGTATTTCTAGATATTTCAGTTATCTGTGTGGATAAATCTTTGAAAGAACTCTGAACAATTCTAAGTAATATTTTTTCTATGAGGTACCCTATTTTAAGGTTTGACGTCTTTGATCAATATACACAACTCCTCACTAGCAGCTCCACTGTGACTAGGAGCAATAGATAACTTTGTAACATTATAAGTAATGTTGCACATCAGCTATGTTGTAATTCATGGGATGAAAAATGTTGATAATATTCCTCTTAAATCACACTTGTTCTGATACCCTGAAAAAGTAAAATCCTTACATTTAGAAAAGACCTTTAAGATCATTAAGTCCAACCATCAACCTAGCACCATCACCATGTTCACCACAAAACCATGTCCTCAACTGCTGTATCCACATATTTTTAAACACTTCCAGGAATAGTGACTCCACCACTCCCCTGGGCCATCTTGTCCAAAGGTTTTACCACCCTTTCTGTGAAATTTTCCTCTCACCTAATCTAAACCTCTCCTGACAGAACTGGGGGCCATTTCCTCTCATCTCCTACCTGGGAGAAGAGACTGACATCCACCTCAATACAATCTCTTTCCAGATAGATTTAGAAAATAATATTTCCCTGAGCCTCCTTTTCTCCAGGCTAAACAACCCCAGCTCCCTCATCTGACTTGTGCTCTAGACCTTAAGCAGCTTTGTTGTCTTTCTCTGGACTCGCTCCAGCCCCCCAGTGTCTTTCTTGTAGTGAGACCCAAAACTGAACACAGGATTTGAGGTGCAGCCTCATCAGTGTCAAGTATAGAGGGACAATCCCTTCCCTGGTCCTACTGGCCACATTATTGCTGATCCAGGTCAAGATGTCATTGTCCTTCTTGGCCACCTGGGCACTGCTGGCTCATGTTCAGCCAGCTGTCAATCAATACCTCCAAAACAAATAAATTCATGAGGAGGTTGGTGTTATTTCATGTACTATGATGTACACAATGCACGAAAAATGAATTTCTCATCAATTGCTCTCAGCTTTGTATCTGGAATGAATTTATTTATGCAGTTTCTGACATTGAAACATTTATTAAGAAAAAAATTAAAAACAATTAAAATATTTTTTAAAACCCCAAACATTATTCCTAGCTGTTATCCACAACAATATCCCCATCACTTGTTTTCTTTATGAAGCTTGAGAAAGGGATAAGAGAACAAAAAATTTTTTAGGAAAAAAAGCTTAATCAAAAATAATAGTGATGGAAATTGATTAGAAAAGGTATTTCAAAATAATCTGAAATTTTGTATTTGTAGAGTCCTTTAAATGAGTATCAAGTCAAACTACTCTTCTGTGTTGGGTCAGAAACGTGGGCAAGTTCTTTGTTTCTTCTTCTAATGCTAAGGTAAGAACATTCAACCAAATGGGTATAAGAAAGTACAGAATATAGTGGCTTTACTTCTTTCATTATTTACTGTAGACTTGGCCATTTGTTCATTATCACTTACATTTAAATAATCTGTCCTTCACACTTAAATATTTTTGTATTTATGTATACCAGGCACAGGTTTATATTTTTGGTGATTGCTTCCTCAGATAGAAGATTGCATAGATTATCTGTTCCAGCTTTAGTTTACATCCAAATTAATGTCACATCTGTAACAAAACGGTTTGCTCCCCTGTTGTCAAACACTGTAGGGCCAAGGTTAGCAAATTAGTTAGAATTAGCATATAGACCTTCTGGCAGAAAAAGAAAGCTTCCTACTTGGAGCTGAGCACTCAGCTGCATCTGTCAACTCTAAGCTGCAACTGGCCTCATTATCTCATTTGTCTTAGTTAGTCTAAATTGGCAGTTATGTCTTCATGGCAAATGTTTATTTTTACAAATGAGCAATGAAGCAGTAAGTAGAAGACATAAAAGGAGAATGAAGAATGAGTCAAAAGCTTGTGGATAAGAATTAAGGTCCAGCCTAACATGGTGACACTGTTGTGGGTGTTTAGTACAGGCCACCTGATCAGGAAGAGGAAGTTGATGAGGCTGCCTAAAGACTTCTGGAAGCAGCCTCATGCTCCCAAGCACTGGATCACATGGGAAACTTTACCTAGGTAACTGCTGGAAAGACAACACAGCCAAGCACAAACAGCCCAAGAGTTTCATCCAAAACCCTGACCATGACTTCTGGCACAGCTGCTGAAGAAGCCAATGAGGAAAGGCTTGTGGTACTAACAAACAAAGACTGGTTGGGGATGTGAAGGCTAGGAGCAGCCTTGCTTGGTGGGACCATGAGATGGTGGAGTTCAAGATCATGGATGGAGGAAGTAGGGGAATACATAGCACCACTTCAGGAGTGAAAACTTTGACCTCGTCAAGGACTTATGTGGCAGTATCCCATGAATTAGGACTCTAGAAGGTAAGCATGTCCAAGAGAGTTGGTTAATATTCAAACATCACTTCCTCCAAGCTCAGTATTAGTGCATTCCCATGAGTAAGAAGTCAAGCAAAAGGGACAGGAGCCCTGCATGCATGAGCAGAGAAATTCTGGCTAAAACACAACAGAAGAAGAAAGTGGGAATGTGGAAAATGGAAATGTGGGAATATGAAATGCGAAAAAGGGAAAGGACACTTGAGAGAAATACAAGAATGTTATCAGAGTGTGCAGGGATGCAATAAGGAGGGCTAAGGTCCACCTGAAATTAACTCCAGCGAAGGATGGCAAGGACAACAACAAGAGCTTTTTCAAGTATGTCAGTAGCAAAAAGAGGACTAGGGAAAATGTGCGCCTGCTACTGAATAAGGTGATGGAGGATACAGAGAAAGAAGAGTTACTGAATGCTTTCTTTGCTTCAGTCTTTAACTGCTAAGGCCAGCCCTCAGAATCCCAGATCCTGGAGGCAGAGAGAACATCAGGAGAAAGGAAGCCTTTCCCTCAGTTGAGGAAGATCAGGTTAGAGAATGAATAGGAAAACCTGACACTCACAAATCCAAGGGCCCTGGTGGGATGCACCTAGCAGTGCTGAGGGAGCTGGCAGATGTTATTGCTTAGCCAGTCTCCATCATATTTGAAAGGTCACAGAGAATAAGCAAGGTGCCTGAGGATTGGAGGAAAGCCAATGTCATTCCAGCCATCAAAAAGGACAAAGAAGGAGTACTCCAGAATCTACAAGCCAGTCAGCCTCATCTCCATCCCTGGAAAGGTGTTGGAATGGCTCAACCTGCACATACATCATTATGTATGTGCAGGAAAAAAATGTTTTCATGTCAACATGGATTCACCAAGGAAAAGTCATGCTTGACCAATCCGATAATCTTCTATGATGGTATGACTGGCTGGGCAGAAGAAAGATGGATATTTTCTACCTGTATTTCAGCAAGGCTTTAGACACTGTCACCCATAATATCATGACAGGCAAACTCAGGAGGTGTGGGTTAGGTGAATGGTAAGTTGGATTGAGAACTGGTTGAAGGGCAGAGCTCAGTATCATGATCAGTGACAGAGAGTCTAGTTGGATGCATGTAGCAAACAGTGCTTCCAAGGGGTCAATTTTGCTCAACTTATCAATAACCTGATAAAGGAACAACATGTATCCTCAGCATGTTAGGACAGAGTTGGGCAGAGAGAAATTAAATGAAGTACAACAAGCAAATGCAGGACCTGCATCTGGGAAAGGATAACCCCCTGGACCAGTATGAACTGGGGGTCAACATGCTGAAAAGCAGTTCTGTGCAGAAGATCCTGGAGATCCTAGTGAACAACAAGGAGTCTGTGACCCAGTGGTGTTCCCTTGTGGCCAAGAAGATCAACAGTATCCTGGGATGCATGAGGAAGAGCATTGCCAGCAGGTTTGCCCTTCACTCAGCCCTGGTGAAGTCTCATCTGTAATACTGTGTTCAGCTCTACCCCAATAAACTACTGAAGAGGGTCCAACAGAGGGCTGCAAAGATGATTAGGGGACTGGAGCACCTATCTCATAAGGAAAGGCTGAAAGAGCTTGGCTTGTTTAGCCTGGAGAAGATATGATTTAGAGGGGATCTTATCAATGCATACGAATGTCTTAAGGGTGGGTGTGCTAAGAGGATGGGGCCAGACTCTTCTCAATGATTCTTCCCAATGACAGGACAAAAGTCAATGGGCACAAACTCAATCATAGGAGATTATCTCTGAATATGAAGAAAAACTTCTTTACTGCGAGAGTGACACAGCAGTATCTGTGTAGCTGGGAGCAGGCTGCCCAGATATGTTGGGGAGTTTCCTTCTCTAAAGATATTCCAAAAAAACCTGCACTAGATATTCTCCAAACACCCCTCCCAACCCCAGCCGTTCTGGGGTTGTAAGGCCCCCCCCAAACAACTCACTGAAAGGGGTTTACAGAGGTTCCTGCATTCTGGGTAAGGCATATGGGAGAAATACCAACAACATGTTCTCAAGAGGTCAAAATTGCTTTACTGGCAAACTACAGAAAATCAAGGAACTTTGGCAAAAGGTTTGGTACAACATCCAATCAGCATAAAACACTTCTCAAAGCAATAACTTGGTCCATTCAACTTTGCAAAATCTAAACATCCTTGATGCTGTTACTTTAAACACATTGGATGTTAAGTTACTCAAAATGCTCAAAGAAGAAGGAAGTAGAAGAGAGGAAAGCTACAGGAAAGCACACATATACCTACAAACTCCTGGGTCCCAGCAGTGCTCAGACAAAAACTCCATGAAGAGGTAGAATCAGGTACAATCTTACCTCATCCTCAGCCTTAAACACCTCTGGGCCTTCCTGGGCCACTCCCCCTCAGGAGGGACTTCCAGTCATTGGCCACTCAGCAGCTGGGTTAGGCCAGAGTGCAGCTCTGCCTCAGGTGCGCCAATGATTCAACGATTGGCAGCTCTGCAGGACTGGGAGACAGGCACTAGTGGGGCTGTGGGGTAGTTCAGTGAACGGGGCCTGACCTGCCCCTTCCCACACATGCAGCCATCCCAGAATGTCTTGAGACATCAATCCTTCCAGGCTCTGACAGTGATCATGATTCTGTTACATTTCCCTAAAATTTAATTGAAGCATGCTAAAGCTTGTGACTGGCTTCTTTGATTTTAATTCCCAGGCAGTTTTAAAAGGTATCCTTCTTTTTCCTGACTCAGTAGATGTACTATAAAGTTATGGAAAGAGAGGTTATGAAACTAATGTTAAGTACATTTCTCTTCTTTCTCTTTTGATTTTTTTCTTTTTTCTTTTTTTTTTAATAACATCAACATGTCTTGCATTGAAATGTTTTAGAAAGCATAACTAGATCATCAAAAAAACATTGCCACATTCACAATGATGTATGTACACCCCATTTAACAGTGCTGACCAGATTAGGCAGTCAGGAAGGTTATACATCTTATTAAATAACATCACGTTGCACTCTGGGCCACAAAATGACAATGATAGAATTTTCCAGTTAATCAGCATAGAAAGGCATTGCACAAAAGAGAGCTATAAAAGTTATATAATATGCTTTTATGCTTAGTGATATCAGGCAATGCAATCTCACTTCCAGTCATGTTCTGAAAATGACATTTCTAAAGCAGACTTTAAGTCCTAAAAGAAAATTCCTGGCATGAGAAAAGTCCATCTACCTCCCCCCGCCACTTCAAAAGTTTTGCACTCCTCTATTCATAATAATGGGGATGTTATATACTTTGAAGGGTGACCCCATAGTTTCTAGACAGCTATGCAAGAACAAGTGAAAATTATTATGCAAAATAGAACTTATTTACCACATTTTTTCTGTAATATATATTATGCTAGAGTATTTTTACAATGGTACAAAGTTATGTGTAAAGGAAACAAGTTACCTTTTACAAAATACTCCTATGATTTTATCATCTTTCACTTAAGAAATTCTCTACTGCCTAAGATCTGAATTGTAAACCTGTGAATCAGGTTTAGCTCTGGTTTTCATCCCAGTTGTGATTGTATAATATAAAGCATGAACTGTGCCTGCAGTGCATAGTTACCCTTTCCAAGCAGAGTAGACTAAGTATGCTGATGAATGAGACCATGGCTTTCATTCCTATCCCAGACCTATGAAATTCATCACTGCATAACTGGAAGATCTGTTGACAGGGATAATCTTATTCTAGTTCAGGCTTCAGGCCCATTGATAGTATAATTCTTTTGAAACAGAAAAAGTCTTCCTGTGAGTGTTTATTACCCATTTCTTACATATTGCATCTAGAACTCTATTTCATGAAAGACTCAATCCCATTAAAATTTAGTAGGCATGATACCAACTCATCTATCCTTTTGTGTCTGTGTGCTCCTATAATGCACATACACTTTGTGTAGTTTATAAATAAAACTGAGGTTCAGGCTGACAGATAGATGCATGACTGTTTGCACAGCCATTTTGGACATATGCAGAGGGAGAAATAAGTGTCCCATCAATTTATAAGTTTGAAGGGAGGAAATATTTGCAGCAGAGGGGAAGGAAAAAAGTATGGTTTACCTTGTCGAGTTGACCTCTAAAATGTTTTGGATTCTCTGAAAGCTACTTACAGATGAAGTGTCCTGGATAATTTCTTTAATATTTCTTTAATGGTAATAATTCCTTCATGTTATTGAGATGTAATTTATTTCATGGATTCATTCTATTATTCAGAAACTGTACTTTACTATATTACATAGGTCAACTTCCTAGAATGGTATGCATACTCTATTACCAGATTATATAATTCTGTATTATGTTTCTTCTAAAATAAATGAATAGTAAATAAGAATTACATGAAATTTAAGACACTTGAACATTTTTACTCCAGAGAAAAGTTAATAAGACAGACAATGAAATGTTTCATCAAATTTTTATAGGACTATTTGTACATAATTAAAACTTCTTAAATTTAATGTCTCTAATTTAATATGTGTTTATTTAAAATATATCTGAATAAGTGTGACATTTAAAGGAAAACCTTTAATTAAAATAAATAATCTTGACTATGCTACTTTCAAACACCAACATTTTGAGCAAAACAAACCTTGATTTGTTTCACAGGGAAAGATATCATCTGATGATTTGTTACAGGAAAAACTGATTAAAATGAGGCCAAAATAAGTGTTTAACATTAATTAACCTGTTTTATAAACTCATTCTTTAATAACATGTTCACTACGGTTTGAACTGCCTGACTTCTGATCTCTGTCCTAATTTTTTAGAAGCAGCACAGTTCTTGCAGGATACAGCTTTGGACACATTGTATTATTTATTCAACACACTATGCAGAAATATATAAGAGTGCACCAGTTTAAGGGCATTTGTAATTAATATTCCAGGTAGAAAACCTGCATTATTCCAACTCCATCTTCATTGACCTAGAACTCTCTCAAGTGGAATCTATTGTTTATTTGAACTTCAGAACATTTAAAAGAAAAAAAAAAAAAAAGATACAGAAACCATTAGAAATACAGGATTAGAACAAAACATTCAGAGCCAGAGTTAGGTATATCAAGCAACTCTGTGATCAAGGGGCATCCGTTGGAAAAGAAGGCAACAGTTTCATAAGAGGGGAAAGCTCATAGAGAAACCAGAAGCTGATAAAGTACTTATGGAGCACTGATTTTTTCAGCAGTATACAAGGCTTACAAAAATGAGGAATCACAAAAACACAGAAGAAAGTCAGAGGGCTCCTGAAATACAACCGAGTAAGCAGAGAATTAAAGACTACCAAGAATCAGTGCAGCAATGTGTGCTCACAGCCTTGAAGACCAACTGCCTCCTGGGCTGCATCAAAAGAAGTGTGTCTGTCAGGTCAAGGGAAGTGATTCTCATGAGGACAGAGTAGAGGTGAGGCTATCAACACAAGGATGATGTGGACCTCTTAGAGGGAGTTCAGAGAAAGGCTACAAAGGTGATCACAGGAATGGAGCACGTCTCCTACAAAAAGAGGCAGAGAGAGATTTGGTTGTTCAACACGGAGAAGAGGTGGTTTATGGTGACCCAACTGAGGCCTTCCAGAACCTTAAGGGATATACTTGAAAGATAAAGATACATTATTTAAAAGCTCATGTAGTGACAGGACAAGAAGAGATAGCTTTAAACTGAGACTAGGTTTAGATTAGGTATCAGAATAAAGATTGCAAAGCACTGGAACAAGTGGCCCAGAGAAATTGTGGTTGCCCCATCCCTGGAAGTGTTCAAGCCAAGTTGGGTTGGGCTCTGAGCTACATCACCTAGTGAATGACATCCCTGCCAATGACAGAAGGTTCTCATCTGGGTCAAAGAGGGATGAGGCTGAGAAAGACCTAATGTACTTGAAGTTGAATCTCATAAAGGGCAACAAGAAGGCTTTCTAAATGTCTATTACTAACAAAAAGAAGACTAGGAAAAATGTGATACCACTACTGAATTGTGTGAAGAACCTAGTGATAAAACATAAAGAAAAAATGACATATTCATTATCTCTCTACCTCAGTCTTTTCTGGAAATATAAGGGTTCAGGATCCTTAGATACATGCGGCCTGTGGGAAAGTCTAAAAGTAAAAAGACCCTCACAGGAAGAGGTTAGGGAACATTTAAAATAATGAACAAACAGAAGTCAATAGGATCTGATGGGTTGGTTGCACTCACAAGTGCTGAGGGAGCTGTTTCATGCTATTGCAAGGTCAGTCTTGATTATCTTTAAAAGGTTATGGAAAATGGAAGAGGATCCTAAGGACAGAAGAAATGCAAATACCAAATCTATCTTCAAGAAAGACAGGAGCGAAGATTTAGAGTATGACAGGCCAGTCAGCCTCACACTGTTCCCTAAGAAGGAGATAGAGAAAATAATCCCAGAAACAATTTTCAGCCACATGAATGTTAAGAAGATGATTCGGAGGAGTCAGCATGGGTTCAGAAAGTCAAAATAATGTGACCAATCTGATAAACTTCTTATGATCAGATTAATAGTTTGATGGAAATGAAGAGAGCATTGGATGTTGCTTATCTCAACTTTACTTGAGCTCGTGACCCTTACTTATAATAGCCTAGCAGATAGGCTGACAAAGTATGGGCTAGATACAAAGTGAGGTGGATTGAAAACCATCAGACGTCCTGGGCCCAAAGGGTTGTGAATAGAGGTGCAAAGTCCAGCCTGAATGGACTCATTAGTGGTGAGTCCATACAATGCTGAGTCAATTTTGCTTAAGAACTCCATTGATAATGGGGAAGATGAGACAGAGTGTACCCAAGACAATTTGATGGACAATACAAAACTGGGAGGACTAGCTAATACTCCAGATAGCTTTGCTGTCATTCAAGGGCACCTGGACAAGCTGGTTGAAAATAATTTTATGAAGTTCAACATAGGCAAAAAAATCTTTCTTCTAGGGAGGAATAGCTTCATCCACCAGTATATGATGGGGGACAAAAAGATGGAAACCTCCTTTCCAGGAAAAGATCTGGGTGTCCTGAAGGACACCAAGCTGACCATGAGTGAATAATGTGTCCTTGTAGCAAAGAAAGTCCCCTCTGAGAGCACTGCCAAAAATAAGTTGTTTGTGATGTGAACATCATCTATAAAGAAAAATGTGACATTGAAACAGTGTCATCACTTTATTTCACATAAAGGAAGGAAATAGCCATCCAATGACAAATATTTGTAGTCAGTAGCAAGTGTCTTAAACTGGTATCAGAAAGTTGGAATGACCTATATCCTACTTTCCAATATCTTAAGTTATGTCTCCAGGTCTCTCTTTTCCCACCTTATTTTCTTGATAGCAATAAAAATTGGAATTTGTACCCTTGGAAAATGTGGGTATGAATCTTAAAGAAATTCTGTTAATCAGAGCAGAAAATCTAGCTGAAGCAAAGGTTTGTATTGCAAATTTCAAACACAGGTCCTGATACTTCTGTTGTCCTTCCACTATCATTTAGGCAACACCTGCAATATTTAATGCTTTCATGTTTCACTCTTTTCAAAAAGTCTCAGAATTTTGAAAGGTTTTCCTTCTTCACCAAGCTTTGAAATATTTATATACCTATTGTAAGAATGATGTCACTGATCACATTGATTGAAAAAGTAGTTTAAGGACTAATACTATGTTGGATTTTGTCAATGGCCACTGAAATGTGAGCAGTTAGTGCCTGAAGGCCTCTCAGAGCTATTTATTATTAAAGCAGTATGGAAAAGCTGAGTTTGCTCTGGTCACTCTATTCACAACCTCTCTGGTTTTTTTCGTAAAGTTTTGCATTTCCACACAAAGAGCTTGTTAAAAATAAAACAGCAGTGTGTGTGCGTGACTTATGCGTGAGGATAATAACATATTAGATTCAAACACCAAAAGTCACCATCCTGTTTCCTGTATTTGATATTTCTGTTCTCATTTCAGTTTCTGACAGTCTAGAAAGGCAGGCTTTAGGTATTAGATCTGCTGAGGTGGGGAAGGAGAGCTGGATTTGGTTTTTGTTTTTTTTTCTTTATAATGCTATATGTATATCTATAATGTAGATCTATTTGTGCTTGAAAGCACCAAAGTCATTCACATGACTCTATCCTTTAAATTTTTATTACTTATATTGTAACCTTGTAATGATGCAGGGATTGACTGAACTTCTCTTGGAGAGGAGGCATTTGTTCTCCTATGTCAAGCAAATGTAAGTGCTTATATAGAAGATGTCATTTATTTTGTCTTCATCTTACAGTGATTAAATAAGTGCAAAACCAGCTCAGGTGTATTTGAGTGCCAAGAGTACAACACTTCTGGACTATTAAGAGATCTGCAAGTCTTATACAATGATGTACTTACTTATCATTGCTGAGATGGGACTTGACTCTGAAACTAAAACCAGGCGCTCAGGAGAACAACACAGCAGAAGATTTACATTTCCACTTTTTCAGCACCTACTTCTAGTAGGAGCTTCTCCATTGCCTGCCCATTACTTCTTTATGCAAATTATTGAGCAATGAATTGGGAAATTCTTCATTTCTTTGCTCCTAGCAGTGTCTCTTCTTAATTCTCTTACAAGAAGCCTAAGGAATACAAGTTTACATTCTGTCAAAATTACTAGGTTTTATTTTTAATCCTATACATGTTCTCATCAGTGACAAATTACTTTCTGAATCCTGTCAAGCTCCTGGCCTTGGTGATATAATAATCCTCATTACATAAAGTTCCTTTTTCTATGTAGTCAGCTACAGTTCAGTTTAAGGAGATGTCACACTCTGTACATGCGCATATATGTATTTGCATATATTATTTTGCTACTATAATTTGGCAGTAACGTTGCTAACAAAATGGAACCTTGTGCTTTTCTTTAACCTTTCCAGAGGAGTGAACTATTGCAGTGCCTTGACAATGGCCTACAAGAAAGATGTAGAGGGACTTTTTATAGGATTATGTAGTGAACAGGACAAAGGGGAATGGCTTTAAACTGAAAATGAGTAGGTTTAATTTCGATATTAGGAAGAAAGTCTTTATGATGAGGATGGTGAGTGGGTTGCCCAGAGAAGCTGTGGATGCCTCACCCCTGAAAGGGCTCAAGGTCAGACTGGATGGAGCTCTGACCTAGTGAAAGTTGTCCCTGTACATGGCAAAGGGAATGGAAAAAAGACAACCTTTAAGGTCCCTTCCAACCCAAACCATTCTATGATTCTGCTTCAAAGGAAAACAACGTTTCCCCATTCCTGAAAGAAAGGTTTGCTTTTACCCTCTATGGACATACCTGTAGAAAGATCATGATAAATAAAATAAAACTACTGATACACAGATTCTGTTCGAAGTGCCTCTGAAAGAAAAAAAAAAAACATAACCTAGAAGTCTGAAAGCTGCTATTCTTTCATCTTTGTAGCAAGTTCTCCAGGAAAAATGTTCATTTTACAGTGATACATTTTTTTTTTCATTTCAACTGTAAATTTTCTACTAGATGGAGTTCGATGATCTTTGAAGTCCCTTCCAACCAAACCATTTTAAAACTGTTTTTCAGTTAACATATTGAAAGCCCAAGACTCTTTGTGTTCATACAAACCTTTCTACATTATTCAGTCATTAACATCTACTATTTTGTCTATTCTTAAATAAACAATAGACTAGAGGCTCCTTAATCTTTAAACACGAGATCAATTATAAAAAGAAGTTTTATCTCTTCAAGAGCTGAAATATCTCATAGTGATCTCATGAAAAGATGTACCTCACTTCTCCTTTGAGTCCAGAGAAATGAATGGAAATAAACACAAAATTAATTACTAATTTGGATAAGCCATGAAGAAATCATGTATGAAAAAGAATTTGCCTGACTGACTTTTCAGTGCAGTAAGTTGTTGTATGACAGCTAATTTTGTTGATCAGTCATAAAATGTTTTACAAAGCTACAGTCTTTGAAAGTGCTTGTCATGACCTACAACTTAAGGCAGCAGTAAGCATTCTCAGCCTCATAGTTATGACTGCACAAGTTTCAAATCGAGAGTTTCCTATGGTTTAAATTAGTTATGAAAAAAGCATATATAAGAAACAAGAAGTTGTTTATATATGTGATATAGCTACACTAAAATGTTTAAATCTATGCTTTATAAGAAAAAAAATCCTTCAAAAAAAGCAATTGAAAAGATATTTCTGATTTCACTGAAAGAACTTTGATGACAACTGAAGAATGTCTATTCAATATTATCACTGTGAATTTTTACATTAGCAAACTCAAACTTCTGCCACTTTGAAATTTTTCTAGTAGGAAAGGTCAGGTACTCAGAGATGTCTACATACATCTATCCTTGAATTCCTGAACCACTTCTTATATGAAAAGCCAGGCCTGAATATCTGGTTCAGTGGTATTGGAGTAGCTTGCATAATCCTTTCTAGTGCTAAGCAACAATTGTCCTCTGTCTACTGACCTCTTTACTGCCACTAAATTGTTTCTGTACTAATTCTCCCTAAATTGCATCTTTTTGTTCATAAACCTTTATGACTTCTGAGTCTCTGAATATGTTCTCAGAATACATCACCAAGATGGAGTCAGCTAAATCAATACAGCAGCTTAATCTAACTACAGATAATAACTGTAATTCAGATAATTCTTTTTTGAGATTTGCCTATGTAGCAAGTTACTTAAGTTCTCCTTTTCCCAATGGGTTGGGTGCATGAAGCCTTAAAGAGATATAACACCTCAAAAGCAAATAATCAGCAGTTTTAGGTCAGGGTAGCCTTCCACAGTCTTCTCTGATGTTGGAAAATAACATCTTCTTCTACAGACTTTTAACTAAATAATTGTCATTTTAGATCTATTAAATGCAATAGCCTGTAATATATGCAAAGGGGTTTTGCCATGACAATAGAATTTTTCATCCATCTGTAGTACCTCCACTATATGTTTTTATGTAAGTGCTTTGACGATAGTTATTGCCCATTCTGCAGTGTCAAATCTCCAGGTGGGGTGAATTCTGTCTTATTTAGTCACCCACATTTTGAATACATTTTTTCCTATCTAAAATACCATCTTTCCTACAGAAAAATACTTTTCCACATAGAGAGATTAAATAAGCAGCTACATCTAAGTACCACAGAGAAAGATACTGTGTAATTATATTTAGACATCAAAATTAATACCTCTGGGTGCCTTTTAGTTAATGGATACTAGAAAACTACATATAAACAAAAATAACTGTCTATTTTCTGGTGAATTGAATTGCTTTCTAAACTGCCTTCACTAGTTATTGCTAGATCATCACTGACTGTAATGATAACATAAACACATAAATGGATGTAAAATTGTGTGCTGAGACAACTAAGTTTGATTAACTGCAATCAACATCTACAATCTACAGTTTGGAAGCTGAACCCAATACCCAAGTACAAGGAAAAATTCCTTAAGAATGCAATTCAACACTTTCAATGCTTAGATGTATACAGTAAGCCAGAAGCTCAAAAACTTGTCAATAACTCACAGCAAAGTTCAGATTCTACATAGATACGAAGAGCAAACCAAGAATCAAAGCTGCCTCCACAGTTAGTGCTGAGGATTGTTGTTGATGGTATTTATAGTGATAAGGAATCAGAAAAAGCTGAAGACTGAAAGTGTTACTGTATTAGTGCTAAAGAAAATCCTAAAAATTGTAATGCAAAACTGCCCAAAACTAATGTAGCTCACTTAAAATCATTTTCTACTCTGTAAAGTTTATAACATCCTATGTTGATCACAGTTCTTTACCCTGAATGTTTTATGTTTAGAACATCTTACACAGGCTTTGCCCTAATTACCTAAAATAGTTCTCTCATAGTAATGTGAGGATTTCAATTTTACACCTACTGGATTAAAAAGCCACAACCGCAGGCTGTCTATGTGTGATTAGTTCTTCAAACTGAATTTTAAATCAGTTTAAAACAGGCTTAGTCAGTTATTTTAACTGGTTGTGTGGTTGCTTGTTTAGGATTTTTTTTTTAAATTTTGATTATTACTTGTTACTCCTCTTAGCATTTCAAATAGTATTTTTTTAGTAATTTTATATATACTGTTCAGTTTCTGTTCATGTACTATTCCAGAATTTAACTGGCATATATATGTCAAAAAAAAAGTCTGTGGAGTTAGAAACTTTTCTGTAATTTTTTACAATGTTTTAAAATTATTTAAAGTATTATAATTTCATGTTCTGATCAGAGGAAACTGAAGTACCAGCACCTAAAACAGACTGCCAGTCACTAAACTAATGGCAGATATAGCATGACAGTTCTTGTTTTCAGTCCAAGAATAAAGCTTTTTTAATGAGTGACAAAAGCTCTTATCTCATGGGATTGAAATGTCTACCCCTTTTTTCCTTACAAATACTTTCTTTTTTATTGCCTCCTCTAAATCTATTTTTTCAGTTCTGCTATTAAAATTAATTCATCTTGTCAATTCTCCCTCTCCAGACACTCAAAGTGATGTGTTAATTTCCTGCTCACAGCCCTAGCAATCCTTGGCACTCCATCCTGAACCTGATGCTTCAGGAGAATCCTGACTTTGTAAGTGCTGATACCTACCTCTCAGCCTGGGCTTGTTTTTCTGAAAATGAAGAGAAATAATCACATATAAGACCTATTCACCCATTGTCTTTCAGCATTCCATTATTACAAAATATCATTCACATCTACAGGTACTTTCCATCTCTACCTATTTTAAACTGTATCTTGCACAGATGCCTGCAATATAGCTATTTTCATGCATTCAAAACCATCACCTTGTCTTTTTCTTCTGTTCAAGATGATCTAGTACTATAACCAACCTTAATTTGAGACACACAGAGACATGTGGAAATCAACATAGACTTGGGCCCTCTCTGTCACAGGATCTGGTACAGTTTGCCCAGAGTATTTGAAAACAACTCATCAGTGGAAATAAATGTTGAAGGCCAGTTTGGATGAGACTTTGAGCAATCTGGTCTAGTGAGTGGCATCCCTGCCCATGGCAAGGGATTGGAACAAGATGATCTTTAAGATCCCTTCCAACCAAAACCATTTTTATAATTCTGTGATTCTATGAGCTACAGGAAACCTATGGCCCTCTGCAGCAGTTGCTGGCAGCCAGGCTTCTGGCCTTTACAGACTCTCCAGAAGCAGTGGCCTCTGTAGGACACTGAACTGAACCCAGTCCATCTCCTCTTCCTCTCTTCCACTTCTGTAAATGCCTCACAAACCATTTTCAGTAAATATCCAAACTGTCGTGCATGCTTTTCCTCTTTTCCAAGTAGCCTAGCTTCAGATTTTCTTGCTCAGGCTCAAACCAAAATTTCTCTTCTTCTTACAATCTCTGCTGAGAACTGCCTTCTTTTTGTCAATTTAGATACCAACAATATATCCACTAAAGGAAAAAGCTGGAAGTAAAGGAAGATATAAAAACTATGTACATACCAAAACTATGTACATATTATATTTGTACTATTACCCATATATAAACTATACACATACCCATATTTGAGACACATTTGGTCTAGAAAAAATTCCATGATCCCATATTCCCCATTTTGTCTCTTTTGTCACCACCCTTTAACTTGCATCAGATTATGTCAAATCAAGAACATAAAATGGTTGGGGATTTTGGAAGTTAAAGTCTTTACGCTTGAAACTGATCAATTATATATGGCACCAAAGTACAAACAAACCAAGCCAAATTTTTATGATTCTTTGCAGTTTAAAAACTGTGCAAACACTTGAACCAGCCGACCAGGAGTCATGCACCATCTTAAGGACAGACCCTCAAGTCATGGCACTAAGAATATCCTCTTCCTACTTTTTTCTATTATGTGTGCCCATTCATTGCAAAGAATACTTATATTCGTGCACAAACCCTTCAGGAGCAGCAACAAACAGCTGTGCAGAAGATCACAATAAGTGACACTTTGAATACTAGTCCCCTCTTTGGTATTCAGAATTGTTTGTGTCTTGAGGGTTCTCTTGATAGATACTAAAGGGAGAGACTACAGAAACACATTTTTAAGAAAGGGGTTTTTTTGAGGCATTTTATTTCAATGTTAATTCAGTTAATTTCAACTAAAATTCTTAAAAGCATTGCTTAGTAGAAACAACAATTCTAACCTCAGAATACTGAAGCACCACTGCTAGTTTGTTTTGTTGGGGTTTTTAATTTTTTTTTATTATTATTTTTATTTAGAATTTCTGTACAACAGAGACATATCAATGAGAGGAAAGAGAAATGTATACCAATGTTCTCCTGCTGATTTCTGGACCTGCTGAAGTCAATGGCAAAATCCTAAATGTCACTCATTAAATTAAGATGAAATTAAATTTTTACTATCTTTTTCTTTGTTTTAAAGAAATGTGTCAATGTTAGCCATATGGTTTCTTTCATAAGAGAGCCATTTGCAGATATTTTCTAAAGGGAGCTGCCACAATCTTTCTCCCACTCCTGATGCAATAGAGCTTTTCATTATTATCTGTACTCAGCACTACTTCATTTCACAATTATTTTTAGTTTCACAATTATATTAGCTTTTAATGTGATACTATTAAAAAAAGGGTGATAGGAAAAAAAATGAAAAAATTAAGTACATAGTAGAGCTCTTAGTGTTAATGTGGTTGCTTACATATAGAATTTTTTTCAGTTTGAGATTTCCTCTAAAAACTTTTCTAGCCTCCATCTGCCAATTCAATAGAATATGAATCTCTCGTAGGTACTCTGCAGTATCTACTAGATCCATGGAGTTATCTCATGCATTTGGGATTCTGTCATGTGGCACCAAAATGCCTTTGTCTGGACTAGTGAGTCACACAGGATTCTGTGCCATGTAAACTACATTTCTAATTGGGGATCCAAGCTTCCATACAATAATAGACCCATGAAATATTCTGAATTGGAAGGGACCTACAAGGGTCATCAAGTCCTGGCCCTGCACAGGACAACTGGAAAAATCACACAGTGGGCTTGAGAGCATTGTCTGCCTCTTGAACTCAGGATTGGAGCTGTGACCACTTCCCTGGGGAACATGGCCAGCTGCCCTCTGGATGGAAAACCTTTTTCTAATATCCAGTCTAAACCTTTCTGGTACAGTTTCATGCTATTCCTGTGGGAAAATTTCCTGCCACTGGTCACCAGAAGGAAGAGATAGGTGCCTGATCCTTTGCTTTCTCTTGTGAGGATGTTGTGGATAGGTATGAGGTCTCCTCTCAGCCTCTCAGCCTGCTCTTCAAGCTGAACAGACCAAGTGATCTCAGGCTGTCTTCCCTTGTAGACCCTTTACCAACTTTGTAGCACTCCTTTGGACACTTTCAAATAGTTTTGTATATTTTTATATTGTGGTGCCCAAAACTTCCCCCAGCACTCAAGGTGTGGCTGTCCCAGCTCAGAGCAGATAAGGACAATCCCCTCCCTCACCTGGCTGGTGATGCTGTGCCTGATGCTCCCCAGGACAGGGTTGGCCGTCCTGGCTGCCAGGGCACTGCTGACTCGTGTTCAACA
Source organism: Acrocephalus scirpaceus scirpaceus (assembly GCA_910950805.1). Lineage (NCBI taxonomy): Eukaryota > Metazoa > Chordata > Aves > Passeriformes > Sylviidae > Acrocephalus > Acrocephalus scirpaceus. Next base: position 63,974,539 of record OU383774.1, on the reverse strand, counting down.
TGCTGTCAACTGGGACCCCCAGCTCCCTTTTCTCAGTGCTGGTCTCCAGTGTCTCATTCCCCAGTCTGTACATACATCCATTTTCTTATCATTAATGCAGCTTGATTCAGCTACTCACACTCAGCCACCCTGGATACTGACACAGAGTATTTTAGTCATCCTCAGGGCAGCCAAGGCAGCCAAGTTTTGAGTAGATTCAACATACAGCTTGCAAAAACCAATACTCTTCTAGTATGGTAGACAGAGGCAAGGTAAGATACCCGAGGATACGTCCATTTGTCCTAGAAAACAATGAATGGATTAATGAATTGATTCCTACATTTACAATCCTGTCAATGGGAACTTTAGCATCTATAGTGGGATTCAGCAGACAAATATGTATATTAGATGTTGTGCAACAAATTCATCTGGTTCAGGTAGAAATCAGAAGAAATACAGAAAACCTAGAAGACCTTCATCCATTTGTATCATCATCTATATTCTAAATAGGAGGCTCAGCAGTGCCAAAATCACACTATATGCCTGTAGCAGTCAACAAAAACTTTCAGCTTTCTACTCATGGAGAGTCACTCACACAAAGAGTACAACTGTCTAAATAAAGATATCTAATACTGCTTGAGATTAACTGTGCAATAGTTACTAGTAGTTGACACAAATGAAACTACAGCGGAGCATCTCCTTTCACTTCCATGCAGATTTGTATCCTCTTAGCTATGAGTCATTTTTTGTGGAACTGAATCCTGCCCCTATACATAGAAACTTCTTTCTAACTGCAAAGGTATCAAATAATCCTACCATCACCTTTTTGAAAATCAGCTTGTTCTCTTTAGTACCAGACTTCAAAATAAGGTTACGCTAAGCTGACCTGAGGCAACATAGGCATCTGCCACTTTTTTTTTTGCTCCCTACTCCAGCAGTCTGTATAAATGGATGCCTGATTTAGGAAGACTAAATCTCCACTCATGTAGATATAGTTTTTAAGCATTTGCAATTGTTTTTCTACACAGTGAATACAAGATCTTTGCCTTTATCAAGAAAATTATATGTTCCTGGAGATATCTCACCAACTACAATGATTAAGTCATTAAACAGGTACATTGAGTTCAGTTTATGGTTGTCTGGAATACCTATTTTTCTGTAATGACTACTAAAACAGATAAGATGAGTAATGCAAATGTAGATACTGCAACACAAATGTCTTAAGTTATCTGATATGCATTCCACTTTGGATTCCTATTTTTTCCCTTCTGCTCTCCACGGTGAATTATATCACATATTCACTAGCTTCTGACATTGTTCGTGCTCATTTTATTTTATAAAACCCAGAATATATTGCTTTTCTTTCAAGTTACTTTTATGAAATTTTCATACTACTTTGCTTCCTAATCACACTCCTAATTTATTTTGTAAATTTTCAAGTTATGCAGTGATATTTTACAAAGCAATCCCAGAAACTTTCTAATTAAAATATCTTTGCATGGAAGAGTTTAATCTTTTAAAGAGCGGATATTATACTTGCTGCTGTGTCTTTGATCAGTCTTAAAATATGTGATGCTCATTCTGAGTTGATCAGTAATTTTTGTCTCTTGAAGAATTCTTTTATTAATTTTAAAAGTTTTGAGATTTGTATTACACCAAACTATTTGTGAGAGGTCTGTAAGCTTGATGGAAATTACTTAACTCAAAATTTGTATAGACTTGATTGCCTTTTCTAACACAATTCTGAGTTTTGGGAAAGAGGGAAGACTATTTTAAACAGCTCAGTTCCATGAGGGAACAATTTTTCAGTAGTTAGAGGACAGGAAAGAAGGTAAATGTTGGCTCTGTGAAAAGACTGACTCTGGCTTCTGTCCCAAAAGACTACATACCTCCTTTATTATGTGGTGAGTTGACCCTGGCTCTATTGTTCCACCTCCTCAATCTGACAGGGGAGAAAAATATGACAAAATGCTCTGTGGGCCGAGATAAGGACACAGAGATCATTCAGCATTTATGACCACAAGCAAAGCAGACTCCTCCTAGGGAAATTAATTTGATTCATTACCAATCAAATTAGAGGAGTGTAATGAGAAATCAAACCACATTTTAAAGCACTCTAACCCCCCCATTCCTTTTTTCCAGTTTTCTCCCCACCTTCCCCAGCCACTCAGAGGGACAGGAAACTGGTTCCAGTCAGTTCATCACATGTTATCTCTGCTGCTGCTTCCTCACCATGGGCTCCTGTTTCCCTAGGGGTACACAGGTCTCTCCAGGAGCCTGCTCTAGCATCGGTGCTGTATGGAGTCACAGCCTCCTTCAGACATCCAGTGACTCCAGCGTGGGGTCTTTACCACAGCCTGTGGGTGGGTCTCTGCTGCCCTCTGGACCTCCATGGGCTGCAGGGGCACAGCTGACTCACCATGGTCTGCACCATGGGCTGCAGGGGAATCTCTGTCTGGTGCTGGAACACCTCCCCCTCGTTCACTGACCTTGGTGTCTGCAGAGTGGTTCCTCTCATATATTATCACTCCTCTCTTGTAGTTGCTGTTCAGTAACACAGCAGTTTTACTTCCTTCTTAGCTCTGTTTTCCCAGAGGCACTATCACAGTCACTGATGGGCTTGGCCTTGGACAGCAGGTCTGTCTTAGAGTCATCTGGCATGGGCTCTAGCAGACACAGGAAAAGGTTCTGTCATCACCTCACAGAAGCTAGCCCTGCAGCCTGCTGCCAGAACCTTGCCACAGGAACCCAATATGACTACATATGCTAGTTACCTACTCAGCTGCTCATATAACCTCTCTATATGAGCTCCTGTGTAATCTGCTCTCCACTGAGAGGATGTCAACCTGCAATCAGTGTCTCTCAAAGTGCTTGCATTCTGGAAGGTCGGGAGCCAAAGCTACCCCAGAAGAACACAGTTCACAAAAAGTATAGCAGCAGGCTCTGAAGCTGTTATCACACAACCTGATTTGCCTGGAATTTTGACAAAAACACTGTTGTTAGGTCTGCCTTGGATCTACATGAATTTACTCAGCTTAATAGAGTTCTCATCTAATTAACACAAATATGTTGGCCTAAAGAGGGATAAAACAAAGCAAGTTTCCGATCCTTTCATACTGGTTATATATTGTGGTCAATCTTTAGCACCACTTTGTAACAGAAGCTGTTAAAATTTTTCCTAGGACAAAGTGATACATAAGAATTTTTCATTATCATAAACAAAGTAACTTTTTTTCCCCCTGATGCTAGTTAATGGAAGTGGATAAAAATGGGTATACTTTTTTTAGAAGATTTTCATGGAATCATAAATTGTATTTCTGTCTGTAAGAAAGTGGTAACCAGGCAATGTGCTTCGTACTCATCCAAGCAATTTTCTACTATTTGGCTTAGATAAATATTAAAATTCAGTTATTTGAAAAACCTTCACTAACTGATGATATTAGCAACTGCCACTATTACTGCACTTTATACTCCATAGACCTTTCGGAATCTCAGCCCTAAAACTCCACTGCTGTGTTCTGATTGGATAGCTTGTCTGGGGTTCTGGGATGATTTATCAGTTAGAAATTTTTTCAAAGAGGATATATGATTGCAATATATTTCCCTGAGGGATCTTCCAAAAGTTCTAAAACTTACAATGGGCATAGAACGAGGTCACAGGGATATTATTCAACTTCAAGTTTCCATTCTAAGTTTCAAAATCTCTGCAATTTGTCTCCATTTACATCATACCCACAGAAAGAGTAAAGCAATGACCCTAACAAGAAGAATGCAAATTTAATACTTGTCCCTTATAGAGCATGTAGCCTTTTTCAAAATAATACAGGAAAACTGTCTCAAATTACAAAAGAAGCAAACTTAGTATATATATGCATTATGAATGCTCATGAAAAAAAATAAGGTAGGAAGGATGCTTTATACTGTACTGGATGGTTCTACAGAACTTAGTTACAAGAAACATGAAGGAATCCTTTATAATCAGATAGTAGGAAAATTATCATCATATTAGAGAAGTCATAACTTTTTGTCTGTGTTCTTCCTCTCTTCTGGGATAGTGGTAGAGAAATAGAATAATCAACAGCACAGTAAAACAATGTCTATCTAAAGGTCGTAGAAGGAAACTCTACCTCAGAGAAGAAGACACAACCTGTATCAGCATAGCTAACTACTAATTCCATAGAATCATAGACTCTCCTGATTTGGTAGGGCTCCACAAGGATCGTCAAGTCAACTCCTGTACCTACACAGGACAATTGCAATAATCATACCATGCGCCTGAGAGAACGTACTTCTTTTTTCTCACTTTTAATTTTCTGCAATAAGTGAGCATGTGCTACTATTTCTGAAAAATATGTATATTTTTATCTCTGTGTGTATGGCAGGACCTGTGAATCAAATATCCTGTTTCCTTGTAAATTGTTCCACTGTATTCAAAGGGATATATTGGGCCTATACAGAACCTGTAGCACCTGATAACAAAATTAGAGTTCAGGAAAAGGTGCATTCACTCAGTGTTTACTAACAGTCAGTCAGGACTCCTGACATGCAGAAGAGTTGTAAGGATAACACTGGAACACAGGAAGTATGGCATATCCACCTCATCAGCTTTAGAACGGAGTTGCCTTATGGTAATGACAATATATCAAAGGTATTTGTGATCTGTTTCAAAGGTTCTCCAAACTGATGAAACTGATGCAGGACAGATCAAGTAATTAAAAGCAAGAAATCAAATACACTTGAGTAATTTAAGAAAAGTGTTTGTACCATGTTCCAAATCTAAGATCTGTGATCAAGATCATCCAGCTGCACCAAGGATATTTTGTCACAATTACATGGAGCTGGCCACATACATTCAGCAAACAGAAGTATTACTATGTTAATTTTAATCTTTAGCATGTACAGTTTTGAATTATCAAGCTATATGTTGCTGTGCATACCTTCAGCTTAGAACAAAAATACAATTTTAATCTCTGAGTGCCTTTCATAAAACTTACAATACCTTAGTGACATTTTCATTCACAGATGGAGAAATAACACACAGCATATTCATAGTTATCACTAATCCCCCAAAATTGTCACTTTATCAAAAATAAAATATTTTCTATTTCTAAACATGAAGATGGCAAACAGTCTTCAAAAATATTCAAAAGTAAAAGTGTATGAAGTAGGTATATTATGCATACTCTGTGTATTTACTGAAATATTGCATTACTTCATATCAAATGACACTGAATTACATCCTGCCTGAGGTAGTGTGAAGGGACTCTCCCAATGTCTAGCGTCACTATAAGTAAGGAAAGAGTGGTGAGATTTATTTCAGAGAACAGTAGGAAGTTTACTTTGTGTCATAATTAATTTGGTGTTCTTGTTCCTTTAGAACAAAGCTGGCTCTGTGATAAAACCAAGGGCCTTATTCTAGACTCTGAGCACAACTGGTCAAGTGGAATCACTGTAGAAGTTAGAGTGAAGCAATATTCACAATTTACTCTCACTTATTCAGTATTTAAAGGGTTACTCTCTGAAGCACCTGATATATAATTAAAATCAAGCCCTGAATTAACCCTTCTTTATGCATTTAAGATAATAACAATGATTACAGTCTTGTTTCATTGCAATAAAGGACAAACATCCCTAAAGAAATGTCATATAATGTGTGTTCTCTGAATTAGTGCTCACCCAGTGATTCAAGTGCCACTTACTGTGTCAACAGCACCATTTGTTGCCAGCATGTTGGTTTTTTTTCCTCTTTGAGTTTTGCAAGGACCTTCCAGTAGTGAGCAATTTTGATGTTGGTAATCTACATAACTGACTGGAATGAAACAAGACAGGAGAAGTGTCAAAGCTGTGAGGCTTGAGAGCTCAACATTGCTTCTTTAAAACCCCAAAACGAAGTCTGAATTCCCATTTAGATGCTTTGTTGGACACAGAATTAAACAGGACACTGAATTAAAATCTATGCTGCTTAAGAGTCTAATGTTAATTCACAAAAAGAAATGAAAAAAATTACTATTCCTTTCAAGACCATTTTTGGGCCAGATCCAAGAAGCATAATTTTCCCTCTTACAAAAGGCAGCTCTTATGCAGCAGCCAGTTCCTGAGCTCCAGTGAAAGCTCTGAATGAGTAAAATGTTATATGTATATTGCTGAATCATGGTCAATTTGTTGTCTACCAGCACCCCCAAGTCCAGATTTTGTTTATCTGACCATATTTCAAATTACAATAATATTGCTTTGCATTTCAGGCAGTCACAGATTTTTCAGAAAATTCTTATCTGAATTAAATATCTGAAAAGTTCTTAATTTTAATTTCAGATGGAAATTAATAAATTGCAGCAAGGGGCAGATGCTTTCTCTTTCAGGCTGTGAGCAGTTTCAATGCTACAAATTCAAAGCTCATGAATTTCATATATTTGAATGAGCAATGATATCAGCAAGGGTGTAACCGGTCTGTCTTGCATCAGACATATCTGAACCTGTTGAGTAGTCAAAACAAGAACATTTGGGCACAGCAGTTTGACCTATTGAAAATAATGATGAGGTAGGTGTCTAGTTAGCTCAGGTGAATTAAGGATCTGTCATGGACAAGGACAAAGTAAATGGCAACCCCCAGTGGTTAAAGGTCCTGGGGTTTATTTAAGAACCAAGAAGATTAGAGCTTTTACTCCGCTCTTACTCTCTTCTTCACTCCCTCACTTAGTCCCCTCCAGCCATATGTTCCATAGATCTTGACATGCTTTTCCTGCAGGGGCATCCCTACTGGTCCAGGAATGTTGGGCAGCAATTCATGTTGGTTCTTGCGATGCTGCTGCTCACAGTGAACAGCCTCATGTATTACCCCACAAAGTCCCAGGCTATCCCCTGGCATTTGTCTGTACAGCATACTCTGATTTCCATGGTCCTCACCCATGTCCAAGGTTTTTCCTTCAATCAAGATACTTACCCACTTCGAGAGAATACTTCTTCCTAAATCTCAGTAGTCATTGTGCAGAGGCACAATACATGATCATCTTCCTGACTTAGTTCTGTCTAATACCGCCTGTCAACTGGAGCATTCAGGACATGCTGCTTTTGTTCAGTTCAAGTTTTATCAGTATTTTCAGACACATATGCACCCAGTTATCTGCTGTGTTAGAATTCACATTTTAGGCTGTTTTTTCACAAGAAACATGTCTTTGCAAAAATTACTATAGTTATGATGATTTCAGATCATAATATATTATAAACAGTTGTGAACAAAATGCCGATATTCACAGGTGATTCCTCTACTTCCAGAATTTTTCTTTTTATGAATTTTTTTTCTTTCTCTTCAATGTTGCCTCTGGCAAAAAAGATACGATTTTCTAAAAATTTGATTTCACTATGCAAGTACTCTTTGAGTATTCGTATTGTTTGCCATCACTTTTTTGCCTATGCCAGATGATGTAGCTATAGATTCGTAACAAGATAATTTATCAAAGTGAAAGCCATTAACTCATTTCAGTATTTAATCACTAAATAAAAATTTACTAAGCAAAGCAGCAATTATAATTTAAAAAGAGCATAGAAATTTTAAAAAAAAATTAGTTACTTAATTTCAAAGAAACGGTAACATCTGGAAGTCAAGACAGGTAATAACTTGGTCTGAAGTGCTTAACCTTTTCATAAGAACCCTTCAGGGCACTATTCTAACAATAATCATGAAGGATTCCCTATACTAAAAGGTATAACCAAGATCATGTGTTCAGATTCAAGGGTTATAAAGGAATGGTTTGTGATAAAACAAATGTCATCTTAACACCTATATATAAACTTAAATGACATCATGATGTATTTACAAGATATTACAAAATATTGCATGGGTCAAAAATTGAATTTTCAAGATTCTGTGTTACTAGAAATTGGGCCATGGAACTGTTCCATGTTCTGGACAGAAAACAGTATAATTTTGTCTCTTAAGATATATCTAAGTCTTTTATTTTGACACATTCTAGCACCCCAAATAGTTCTTGTGGAAGCCAAGACCTCTGAAAACACAAGGCATAATATGGTTTATTGGTCTGAGGGTGAAAAGTCCTGCCTGCAGAAAACACTGGTACTTCATGAAAGCAATGCTGAAACCAAGGACTAGAGAAGGCTGACAGATGGATGGTTAATTTGTCTGATGAGGCTCAGTGTGGGTCAAATAGGCTTGTGTGTATTCAATCATCATAATATTTCTGTGTAATAATATACAGATTATAAGGAACAATATCAGAAAAAACACTAAGAGGCTATCCTGAAAACAGTGGTCAAAAAGCCAAATCACAAACTTAATATTACATAAAAAAACATGGCAAAATTAATTTTGTATTTTTGTGGAAGAAAAAAGAGAGAAAGAGAGAAAGAGAGAAAGAGAGAAAGAGAGAAAGAGAGAAAGAGAGAAAGAGAGAAAGAGAGAAAGAGAGAAAGAAAGAAAGAAAGAAAGAAAGAAAGAGAAAGAAAGAAAGAAAGAAAGAAAGAAAGAAAGAAAGAAAGAAAGAAAGAAAGAAAGAAAGAAAGAAAGAAAGAAAGAAAGAAAGAAAGAAAGAAAGAAAGAAAGAAAGAAAGAAAGAGAAATATTTCAAAGCTGCATGCAGCGAAGTGATAATCAGCGATCGTTCATGTTTAAATTAAGGACATCATTTAAATGCCGAGTTAGATCTGATCTTAAAGCCTAGCTCCTTCTAAATTTGAGCTCTTAAGTGACACAAATTGTTTTATATGGGAATTCTGAGAAAGGAACTGTAAGTAAAGAATGGATCTGTTCATGAGTAAATAAGTTTTAACCTCTAAAAGTGAACTAGAATAGTAAATCACAGATTGTTCACTTTCCCCATAAAATTATTTCCACACTAGACCTTCATACAATACATGATGTGAACTCACAGTGTCACAGTTTTTCATAGTGGTTGCCAAACTCAATGGTCAAATAGGACCAAATCAGAAAAACTCTATATGAAAGAAAAAAAAATGGTTTGAAAAAAGCTCTTTAAAATCAATAAATCACCAGAGTAGACAGTAGCCCATTTTGCCATTGATTACTAATAGGTTTTTTTCATTATTTAGGTTTCTCTAAATTTCTTATTTTTAATTGTTCAGTGGACAATTCCCATAGCTACTCAAAATTTTCTGTACATGTCTACATGTACATGTACATCACATGGCATTGTTTCTATTCCAGATACAGCTGACTGCAAAAAGAGCAATAGAGAACAGCAAACAGCAAATAAAAATACATGTGTCCATGTGTGAATGTCTTTCTTTTCATATCGTAGAAAATCTACAGAAAAAAATGTATTCCCCAAGCATCCCTACAAGAAAAAAATGTTCCAGCAAATATTTAAAGTTTGCAAAAAATCCCCCAAAACAGCAGGTTGGATACAGTTAACACCCATCTGAATTTAAGCAAATATGTGTAAGTATTGTACTAATACATTTCTCCATATGTCTTTACATATATAACTTCCCTTTTATGCTTTCTAAAATACAGATGAAAATAAAATGTAGGAACCAGGGAGCTTTTAAACCAATTTTATAGTTTTTGTTTGCCTTATTCTATATATGAAATAGAGTGTGATGGTTTGAAAACAAAACCAGTGAAGGACTCCAAGTCAGAAACACAATTTAATAAGAGGAAAAGAAAATAAAGGAAAGTAAAATAAAATAAAAGTAATAGTAAAAAAAAACCACTGACAGAGTCAGAATACAACCTGACACCTGTTGTATTCCTCTGAGAAATAGGTTTTCCCCTCAGAGTCCCCCTGAAGCCTGTGTCATGTAGTTAGACCCTTCCTCCCTATCTTATCTACTTCTGATCCTATTGGCTGAAGGCCAATATCCCCTCTTAGCCCTAGACTAGATAAACCTCTGTCATTTCCTGTCCGTCCTCTTGCTCCTTGCCCTCTCCTCTCTCCTAGAACACCACATAAAAAAATACATCATAGACTGAAGGTGAGGGGTGAGAGCCACCCTTTTTGATATCTTTATTCTGTCTCTATAAAATACATATCCCTACAAGCCCTGAGAAACTGAGCTAGCTAAAGCCTTAGGGTTAGCTAGAGAGAAAATATTTATTTCAGACACCCTGTTAGTTAGGGTGATAGTGGCAGTCCAGATGAGATGGTCTTGTCAAGGCAGTGATTCCTGTAGAAATGTCTGGTAGCTCTTGTCTCCTCTGGGAGTCCAGTGGATAAAAGCTGCCTAGGCTGTCTCAAACCCTGGATTTATCCAGGTGGGAATGCTTGGCTCCTCCCCCTGGGCGGAGCATCTCCCAATGGGCTGATCTCATTCTATGAGTCATGCAGTGGGTCCTTGATGGCCCATTAATCAGAGATAACTCCCGGAGGAAGTTATCTATGAGTCATGGGCAAGGCATTGTTAGGCTTAGGAAAACATAAGGAAAACACTGCCCCACCTTGGCTCCAACGGCTCATGGGGATGAAATACATACCTTGGGCACAATTTTACATTGTAACCTAGGACATAGAGTTAATGTTTACTATAATGGAGCCTCAACTATTTTTTGTTTTCATTCATTAATATTGTGTTTTTAAAACCTATGACAAGTACATCATACCTCTCTGTGAATATTATCATCATATTCTCTGATTGTTATCTTTTGTGATATGGAAAGTAATCAACTATCCAATTTTTGTTGAAAATCGCAAAAAGACTGTCATATAACACATAAGAAAGCAATTTCCTGAATTCATTGACCTTTCAATTGATATCATAACACAGCATAATCACTAGGCATTTAAATTAGCAATGTAACTCAACGTAGACGGATAACTGTGAAATCTCAAGGACTTGTTGCCTGAACAAGACCACAGCAATGTAGCTAAAAGGGTAAACGTGCTTCATGTTTAGGGATGACCTTTAAGTCCCACAGCTGCCTATCATATGTCTTGTTAATCTGCCCTGTTGTTGGGTTCATCTGCTTATTTTATACTTCTTTTTTTTGTAGAAGTTTAGTTTTCAGTCAGGTCTGACACTTCTGCCACAGGTGCAACACAGGTCTGCATGCTTTATTTTGTCTTAATCTAGGCTCACAGATATCTGCCTGAGGAAAATATTTGAACACTAAAAAAAATTTACTCTTAAAAACTTTGTCTTTTAAATAAAAAATAAGGGGAGTTTCATACTGCTTTTCCTTTGACGCATATATTTGATCATTAGTTTGATTAGAATCATCTGACATGATTTTAGCTTCCTTAAGATTAAACATCCAGCCTAACTTTTTTATACTCTGAATAGTCATCAGAGAGGAACTGGCACTCACAACTTTTTCTGGATATTCCAGTACCTAATCAAAGATGAGACAAAAGAATGTCTGCATAAAGATGTGTCTCCATGTCTGTCCTGAAGATAAAGAGCAGCAGTCTCTCTCTGACAGCAGGCAGAAGAACTCAAAGACAAGCAGGGAGAAGAATTCCAGGACAAGCTTTTAGAAGTCACTGTTGAGATAAGAATTCAAGGTCTACAAAATTTTGTTTTTTCACAATTCCTCTTCTATGTGCAATTATAGCCTTTGTGGAGACATGGAAGTGTAGGTGCATAATTTCCTTTGTTTGAACTCTCAAAATTAGAAGTTTTCAGTTTGTGAGCCTTTGAAATTATATATACCTGTGTACAGAGACTGTATCCACCTAAGTAGGACCACAGTTCAGCATAAGTTGTGTCCCATTAACACAGGAGAGATTATTTAATGAAAAACAAACTTAAAACAAAGCAAAACAAAACAGCTGACTTTCTTAATCAGTATTTTAGTTTATGAGGTCAAATTCCATAGCCATTGACTGAAAAAAGTCTGGAAGAAACCTTAGGAGAGTTGTTTGATGAAGGACTGGAAAATTTGATTCATTGGTGTCTGACAGGGGTGTTTGAAATGGGTTTGGGATTACTTGCCTTAGAGGCCAAGTGTCGTACTCCTGAAAACCCATGACACTGGCAAGAAAGATGTTAAGGACTGAATTCAAGAGGCAGTTGAACAAACATTCTTATCCTATAAGTCACTTCTTCTGGACATTCACAGCTATATTTTTGCTCCAGATGAATTTATATCGCTATTCCTGCTTTCTACAGATTGAATTCTGGTAATCTAATTAAAACCTATTCACTCAGTATTACCTACTGGTTAGCTGAAGACCCCAACAAATTTGTGCTGTGATAAAGTAACATCCCTAATGAGCTGAGGATATGTGACACTTGGTGGCCTGAACAGCAATATCAGAATGTTCCTCTTCATAGAGAAACACAAGTTAATTGATAAAATTCAAGCTGGCTTTTCTTTTAACTGGGGAAAGGACTACAGTTTTCTGTACACAAATCACTCTGTTCTTTTAATCTATTTTTTTTCCTCTCTGACATGTAAACTTTTCTAAAATAAGCAGTAATTTTCAGGGTTTATAACATTCATTATCCCCTCTGCTTATCTTGTGTAGCAGGCTTGTGCTTTTTAAAAGGACATTTTTCTTCCTATATTGCTGCTTACTTCTCACACAGTACTTTTACAGAGAAAATGTCATGTTGTGAAGTGTCCAGGTAACCTCCATGCAATGTTTTTCAACCACAACTTTCTTTTACAAAAGGGCTTTTTAACAGCAAACCCAGATCAAAGCAGTGCAGAGTTTGGAGACAAAACAAAAGTCCCACAGTAAAGAAAAATCAATGATCTTTCAAATAAATCAAGATTAAATCAAATCAAGCCAGTTTAATCAAGCCAGAGGATTTTAAAGCCAAAGAGTGACTTGGCTTACCTGATAGCCAACTACAGGTACAACAGATCAGATGAATATAAAGCCAGTAATAAATGTTTGTATTCTCTCCAATTTCATGTTATAAACAAATAAAAAGACATTGAGTTTGCGCCTGACACCTTTATTGGCAAGTATTTGTTCCACAGGATGTCTTTCAGTTGGGCAGAACTAGAATTAGATGCTACTTTATATAAGATGGCAGGAATTGACTTTTATCATCAATCAGCTATATCATTTTGAGTAACTGTGAAGTACTGAAAGTCAATAAACATATTGGAGATATCAATTAATTATTAGAATGTCTAAATTGAAATTCAGTAAGCTGTTTCAAAATATGCAGGCCTTAATTACTTCCTTTTGCACAGAACACATGCTAGATAGTTTTTAGAATAGTATGTCTCATTAAACACTATATTTATTCAACAGTCCTAGAGGGGTGAAAGGTTTATAGCACAGAGTCAGCAGTAGAAGGAAAAATATTTGACTTGAACTTATACATTTGTTCTTATACTGTAAGAGATTTTGGCATTTATAAACTGGTTCTTGCTCTGGACTCTCTAAATCTCAGCTAAAATGCCAAGCTAGTCATCAGCCATCCATTTCCCTTTCATCCAAGTGCTCTGCCCAGTGTAGAACCTGACACATTAGAAATTGTGGTGATATTCTGCATACATGCACAGTCTCAGCATATTGCTTCAGTTGCCAGTTAAGCCTGGCTAGTTTTGCATAAAATAGCATATCTGACTTATCAATTCAGTCATGAAATATAAAGTGATAATCACAGTTGAAAAATGAATTTTCTTTCTAAGCAACCTCCGATATTATTAGCAAGTAGCTAGCTCATAGCAGCAAAATATAAAGATACAACTCTCTGATAGTAGTTCATAGTTTATGATCCATCTTGAGTAGTCTAATATTTTAAATAATCATGTTCAGGGTTTACCTGACCAGAGGTAAAAGAAGAGATAAGGCCACATTTCACTACTAAATATTAGTCAAATGTACCCAGTGAGTTCACCAGACTTCCTAAAATCTATCAAAGAATGAAAAAATCTGAATTTTTGAATACACAAAAATGCAGCACCAAATATGGGATACATCTCATTTACCTTCATTAACATAAAGCTGAGGCATCAAAGTTTGAGCTAGATATACATCCACTGTGTGCTCAGTATCTTCCTAAAGCAAGGAAGAAAGGGGTATTGGTTACCTGACTTTAACGTATCAGAATGCGGGTAAGAAGAGTTGCACTCTTCATTGTACAATGTTAAAAGAATAAATATTTTTGTCTGCTAATGATATTAATATATTTAGGAGGCATTTACATCCGTCTCAGTGGGAGGTAACATCTCCAGTCACATCTCAAAGTTTTGCTTTAGAGTCTCCTCTGTGTCTTATGGGCCTAGAAAACGTGGAAGTATTTTGTGACGTAGGCTTTTTATTTTTACCCGCTGGACGCTTATTTCTATAAAATAAATTATATAGATTATATTCAATTAATTTATTTTCATTCATCTGTATAGTTATTTCTTTTCAATCACTTAATCTTGTTAGTGTCTTAATAAAAGGAGAACAGAGATGTCTTGACTGAGTGTCAGACAGGTTGGGTCTTACTTTCATGTTTTTGCAGTCAGTTTAATATTTTGAATTCTCACAAATCCCTATATATTCTTGTTGACTCTTACATTGCCTTTACAATAATTTGCTATGGAGTAGTGGTAATGTCAGGAGGACAAAAATCCTAAACTTCTTGCAAAAAATACAGTGATATTTGTCCCAAAACTTTTACTCTCTGGTGGTTTTTTCAGTTCAATTTTCCAATGCAGATCATCTTCACAACAGCTGCACTAATAGTCAATACTCCGTGCCAGGTCCTATTTTCTGATCCATAGAACACATTAAATCACTTTTACTTGCTAGTTTGCCAATTAGCTTTTTCCACTGGATGAGTTTTCTTCATCAATTAAAATTATTGGTGATCATCTAAAGTAATTTCCCTAGTTCATTGCCACTATTTCTTGTGCGACTATTAAAGCTAGCACATTATGTCTTTACCAGCTACCTTTTACCTGTGTACTGATCTAAATAGACTGATGCTGATATTTAAATTACAATGATGGATCTCAGATGTGCTCAGTAAGAAATTGGGATCCACTCAGGATTTACTTTTTTGTTTCCTTTATTTAGATTCACTGAATCATAAAACAGGTTGGGTTGGAAGCGACCTCGAAGATCATCTAGTTCCAAATCCCCTGCCATGGACAGGAACACCTTTCACTAGACCAGGTTTCTCAAAGCCCCATCAAACCTGCTTTTGAACTCTTACAGGAATGTGAATGGAGTTTCATCCACAACTTCTCTGGGCAACCTGTTCCTTTGCCTCACCACCCTCACCATACAGATTTTCCTTCTATCTAATCCTAAATTACTATCTTCCAATTTGAAGCCATTGCCCCTCATCCTATGACTACATATTCATGCAAAAAGTCCTTGACCTATTTTGTAGGTCCCTTGTATGTACTGAGAGGCCACAATAAGGTCTCCCTGGAGTCTTCTTGTATCCAGGATGAACAACCACAACTTTCTCAATGTGCTTCTTAGGAAAGCTGGTGTAGCCCTCTGATCATCATCATGGCCTTCCTCTGGACTCCCTCAATCAGATCCAAGATAGTCCTTACTATTCTGAGGGTCCCAGAGCTGTATACCTGAGCTGAGACCCAGGTGGGGCCTCACGAAAGTAGAGGGGCAGAAATATCTCTTTCAATGTGCTGATCACACTGCTTTTCATGCAGAGCAGGGTATAGGTGGCTTTCTGGGTGCAAGCACACATTTCTGGGTCATATCAAGTTTTTCACCATCAATACTTCAAAGTCCTCCTCCTCAGGGCTACTCTCAGTCCACTCACTGGCCAGACTTTTTCTGTGTTTGGGATTACCCTAACCCAGGTGCAGGATCTTACATTTGACCTTGTTGGAATTCACGAGGTTTGCACGGGCCAACCCCCCTTGTCTGTCAAAGTCCCACTCTATGGCATCCCTTCCCTCCAGTGTGTTGACCACAGCACCCAGCTTCCTGAGTTGTCAGCAAACCCATTGACACAGCCCTTATCACCAAGAGAGTCGTTAAAGAGTGCTGGTCCTAATTCTGATCCCTGAGGAGGATCACTTGTCACTTTTCACTTGAACATTGACCTGTAGACCACAACTTTTTTGAGTACAACCATCAATTCAACCATAACCCACCAAGTGGTCCAACCATCAAGCCCAAGCCTCTGCAGTTTTAGAGGTAAGGATGTCATGTGAGCCAGTGTCAAATGTTCTGCATGAATCCAGGTACACGACATCAATTGTTCTTCCCAGAACTGTAGCCCCATGACAGAAGACCACAAAATTTTTCAGTCACTATTTGCACTTAATGAAGACATACTGACTTGTCAGCAATCACCTCCTTATTTTTCATGTGCCTTAGCAAAATTGCCAGGAAGATCAGCTCCGTGAACCCCATGGCAGGGAAACTTGTGGATACAGAGAAAGAACTACAATACATTCTAGTCTAGATGGGTGCAAAAGCAAGTGCACAACAGAGCACATTTGCTCAACACTGCAGACAACAATTTTGGCTCAAAACTAAATAACTTTATGCAAACCCTCTAAAAAAGTTAAAGGCATATTTTCTTCCCTTGCCTGACCTTCAAACCTTCTTTAAAAAAGAGAAATCTGCCATTGACCAAGATACCTTTTTCTAATGTATAACTAATTTCTAGTCATTTATAGAAACTTTGGGAAGTAGGGGGTGAAGATGGTGTTTTTTTCAATTGGCTGTTTCTTTAATCCACACTTGAAGTTGCTAATAGTGCTTTCAAAGTGTATGTGAATGATGTGAAAGTAATTTCTTTGCTATAAACCCACAAATATTCCCAGTGCTCACTTTTATTTTCATTAGGAAAGCATTAATTTTAGAAGCATTACTATAAGTTTCCAATGTTAGCATTCATCAATAATTTGATCTAATTTAAAATACATATAAAAACAGTCATTTATGAGAAATCTTATAATAAAAATCTTAAATTAAGTACTTTGTTATGCAAAGACAAAAGTTTCACTTTCCTCTTTACTCCTTATTTACATTTTATGGTATTCAACTGCATAGGAAAAATACAGTAAAAATAAAGGCATTTCCCACCTTCTCCAATGAATGCTATTACTTTGCTCTTTTCCTTTTACAAAATTCCAAATTTTCTAAAAATAAAACAGCAATAAGAAAATATGCAAAATAACATTAACGGTGAAAAACACTTTTCTATTATACATACTGTTAAAAGCAGAACCAAGATTTTGGAACATCAAAGAAACTCATTGTATTTGAAACCTTGTAAAATCTCATTTTTTCCTCATTTAATTGAAAAAAAAAAAGTAATTTTTAAAGTACTTAGCCTCAAACTTCTATTACAGAAAAGAAATGGGAATGCTAAACTTTCTAAACATTCATAGGTCTAATTATAGTGATACATTGTAACATTCTCAGATCAGGAAATTGATTTAGGCAGCAGCAGTGAAAGATCCTCTAACATGATGACAAAGATCCTCAGAGAGTTTTCTTTATCATTGTCAAAGCAATTTGGGTACTTGTGATCATATACATACATATATATATATATATAAGAAATTAATATCTATAAAATAATACATATATAAGTCAGAGTTCTATCAATTTCTGATTCAGCAAGACAGAGTTCATCTTGAAACTTAATAAAAAGGTCTAGAAAACATATATACTTATGTAATGTAATTATCTAGGACAGTGGAAATGTTTTAAAAGAAACAATGTAGACAGTTTTTAGGGATTTGATCACAGCTTTAGAGTTAGATGGTAGCAGCTAAGCCACATGTGGTGGATTGACCTTGGCAGGATGCTAGGTGCCTCTATCACTCCCACTTCTCAACTGGATAAGCAGAAAAATACAAGAGGCTTGTTCGTCAAGATTAAGACAGGGAGGGATCACTCAGCAATTGCTATCATGAGCAAAGCAGACTCAAATTGGGGAAATTAATTCAATTTATTACTGATGAAAAGTCAGAGTCAGGTAATCAGGAATCGAACCAAATCATACAACACCTTCTTTCCACCCCTCTCTTATTTACGAACCCAACTTAAGTCTGGATTTCTCTACCTCCTTCCCACCACAGAGACACAGGGAGACAGAGTCTAGGGGTTGTGGTCAGTCACATGTTGTCTCTGCCATGTCTCTCCCACAGGAGACAGTTCTCTATGAATTTCTTCAAAGTGAGTCCTTCTCACGGGCTGCAGTTTTTGTGAACTGCTCTAACATGAGTCCCTTCCATGGTCCCTGCCATCCTTCAGGAACAAACTGCTTCAGTGTGGATACCCTGTAGGCTCCTGAGTCCTGTTAGCAAAACTGCTCCAGTATGGGCTCCTCTCTCTCCACAGGGCACAGATTCTGCCAGCAGCCTGCTCCATGGGGTCCTAGTCTCTATTGGGTGTATCCACCTGCTCCAGCTGGGGCCCTTCATGAGCTGGAGGGGGACAGTCTACCTGCCTCTCCATGGTTTCCACTATGAGCTGGGCAATCTCTGCTCCAGCAAAGGAGCACCTCCTTCCCCTGCTTCTTCACTGACCTTCATGTCAGGACTGTTTGTCTCACATACTCTCAATTCCTCACCTTTGGCTGAAGTTGTGAGCAAGATTTTGTTCCCCTTCTTATCTATGTTATCACAGAAGTGCTACTGCTATGGCTGATTGCCTCAGTTTTGGCCAGCAGTTTTATTGGTCATAGAGGAAGGTTCTGGAATATTCTAAAAGAAGTCACACCTGTAACTCCCACCTCTATCAAACCCATATCACACTCATGTAATACATCACATTACTTCAGAGCAGAATAATTTTCTTCCATTTTTCTAAACAGAAAAATAAACAGACAAATAGATAAATAAATGCCCTTATTTTTCATTGCACCTGAGCACCAAAGAAGTAACACGATGTCACTGGAAGCCTTGAATGTGAGCTCTTAGATTGTTGTACAGGCACTGGACCCCATTAAAAAGGCTGTATAAACACTAAGTTGCTCAAAAACATAAGGCCTAAAAAGTTATGTGTCTGATGAGTAGTAAAATACATTCAAACATTGAATTATGTACTTCCTTTCTACTTATATTGAATGAGATCTGAAATTCACAGCAGTCATCCTGGTAATAAAATGGTAATAAAACATAGAAACATATTTGTCAGACCTTTCTCACATCATTTCCACAGCTCAGCAAAGGACATTTTTATTCATCTCAGACAAGGATCTAAAATTTAAAATTCCTTCAGGAGCTTAGGGACTTATGTGATGATTTTAGACATGAGCAAATGATCACCATTTCTCTGAAATACAGTTCAGGATATACTCTTATACTATATTTTTATGCCATAGTTTTAGTCATATCATGCCATACTCTTAGCATTAATTTAATAAAGTGGTTTGTGACTTTTTATTCATTTTATGCTGAATTATTTATTTTTCATAGAATCATAGAATGTTTTTGATTGGAAGGAACATTAAATGTCAGCTAGTCCAACCTCCCCTGCAATACTCTGGGACATCTTCAACTAGATCAAGTTTTTCAAGTCTCTGCCCAACATGAATTTGAATGTTTCCACATTCTTAGTTTTTAATATCATACGTCCTATTTCTCCCTGCAATTCCCTTATCTGTAGGTTGAATGTAGTGTAAACAATGTTAAAGGGATAAGGTCTCTCTTGTTGGTCAGCGCAATTTTTCAGCACATAAACAGGACTAATCTTTTCCAGGATAGGAATAATTAGCTCAAGATTTTCAATAATTGCAAAGAGGAAATAGAAATGAGAGCAGGAACATTTTCACACCATGACGAAATTTATTGCATATATTTGAGATATTCTAAGGATGCTTAGATTTATTAGGTTGTGTTATCGTGTTGCACATTCTCAAAATGTAAGTATCAGCAACTGCCTAGTTCATTTTCGTGTCAAAATTCTGTATTTGACTAGTTCATGATGTATGAAAACCATTCAGTCTTCATATATTCTTAAAATGGAAGCTGGTTTAGAGATCACATCTTAGAATGTGAATGGAGAGTCTGGGAGTGGAGAGTCTGGGAATGGAGAGTCTGGTTCTAATATCACAGATAAATTTAAAAACTACGTATAATTTGATGGCTCCCAATCAAAGGCAAACTTTGACTATTCTGTAGCACTTTGCATCCATCTGTCCTAGAGAGTTTAAAAAACATAAATATAAGAAATACTTTTGACAGGTAAGAACATCAAGGCACAAAAAACCCAAGGAAACAAGCAATACTAATTGCTGGGATAAATCCAGATGTCCAAGTCCCATCCTAGAAAACGAACCTTAAATATGTTAAAAAAAAAAAACCAAAAAACAACCAGTTTAGTCATGTAGTGTCTCTTAGCAGTGAACAAAAAGAAGGAGATATGCCAAACAATTTTAATGCATGTTTTATAATGAAATTAATCATGTCTTTAAGTCCATTGACTATATCAATCTGATTTTATTGACTATGAAGAAGGACCTGCATAAAAAGCTTGGATAGACACATCTAAACTCTATACTTAGTGAGACAAATCCCACTTAAACACTTGGAAATCATTATGCAAGACATTAAACACTTTTTAGCTTCACTACTTTTTTCTAAAAAAATTAATGAAAATAATTGTAGAAGTTCTCTTGTTTTCTTGAAAGCTTTATATCTTTGTATCTTCTAGGGGCTTTTTGCTGTATTTCTGTTTGAAGGTGATGGGTTGTGGGGAGGGGCGGGGTTTTTTTTTTTTTTTTACCAGGAAATGAATAACCTAAGAAAATCTAGACAAAGGAAAAGAGGATAGTATAGCAAGGCAATTATTGATCTTTCAGTAGTGAGTTGACATATTTTTTCACTTAAGATACTCATAAAATTATTTTATCTTGCCAGATAGTTATAACAACAAAATAATTTTATAATTACTGCTGCTTGCTCCTCTTTCTATATGCTTCATTCCTCTTATATATTTCCATATATACGAATATCAACCTATAATTTCTCTCTGCACCACGAAACTAATATGCTGTGATGGAATGCTAATTTAATTGAACTTACTGGAAGAGGATGTTGAGCTGTCATTTCAACCAAAGTTTCTATAAATCTTGTCTAAATACTGTGTCGTTTCTTAAAGAATAGTCTTCGCAAGCTCAGAAACTTTTTTTTTTTTTTTTTTTTTTTTTTGATAGGTTTAGACATCACAAGAGAACTCTTTGCTGCAAACTCTTATTCAAATGTAAGTTGTCATGCTAGGGGAGAAAATACACCTCAACTGTTGTGTTCTTTAGTTTGGTGTTACCAAGCATATGAGTGTTTAAAAGGGTCAATATCCATCTGGTACTGAGGCTGATGACAAAATAAAGTTATGTTTCAGAACTAATTATTGTACAAGATATTCGTAACTAGGCCTTTACAAAACACTAATTTAAAAAAAAAAACAAAAAACCACAAAAAACCCACCTCCCACAAATTGGGCTCCCATTTTGTGTGCTTACAGACACATTACATTACTTCTACAATGAAATTCCCATTTCTAACAGTAAGACACAAAAACTCCCTAGGAAGATTTCACATCAGGCTGCTCCATAACGGTCAAGATCCCCTGTCCTGGCAGAGTTTTCTAGGACCAATTGGCTAGCTTTATCATTGAAATATATCTGACTGACAGCACCATCTATTCATGAGTCTTGGAAAGGTCAACAAGATGCACTTGGAACACATATTTGCAACTGAACTTCTGCTTGAAAGGTGAATTAAAATAATGGAACTGTAAATAAGGGGATGCAACAGAATATAAATGAGAAAGAAACTCTGAAAGACTTCTGACAAGGTTCTTTAGTAGGACAGGAAAATTACTTGTATCTAAGGCAATTATAAAAAAATTAATTTCTAAATTTTTCTGACTAAATTAAGCCTCTGAAACATGATATTTATCTTTCCAACTTTTCTGGCATAGCAACCATGAAATGTCTCTCCTGTACAACAGCTATAATTACAAAATTTTTGATGTTCAGTGTTCTTGCTTAAAATAGAAAAAAAAATGTAAGAATAAGAGACTTCTTTCCCAAACAATGAAAAAGACATTTTCAGAATACACAGACTTCCTAACTGAAAGACTACCATGCTGAAGTTGAAAGTTGCCATCTTAAAGAACAATAATTTGCACATCAATCAAAGGAGAGGATGATCTGAAATACTGGTAGATTGCAGATATATCGAGGATAAAGAGCCATTTTTGATCCTCTAGCAACTGGATGAGCAGAAAATAAAATTAATAAAATTGTGGGGTTGTTTGTGTCTGTCACCAAAGAAACACTTTAGTGCCGAGTTGGAAGCAGACTCCCAAGAAAGATGGAGTAAATAGGAGAAAATGAAAAAAAACCCAGAAATGTGGATTAACATCACTATCACATAGAGTCTACTGTTTTCTGAGCTTCAAAATTTCAATAATGCAAAACGGCAACTTTCAAACTCACTGGCATAGAATCTTGAGTGTCCAGGAAAAGGTGAACAGGACTTCCAAAACCTCCTATGAAAACAGAATTGCATGCCGTTTATCCTCCATTCATCTGCAATATGAATCAGCCCCGACACCACTTAAATCTGTGATCAAAGGGGTCTGTGAACCAAAGCCATTAGTGGTCTAGCTGAACCAAATACAAGCAAGTCTAAATATATCCCCAGAAGCTTACTGAAAAAATTGCAGAATATAAAGTAATAATTTCCAATTCTAAATATTACAAAACCCCACAAAGACACTATTACATGTGTAAAAGATTTATCATGTGAACATTGAAATGTTGATGCCTTGACTGGTCATTTTCATTGATTATGATTCAATTTTCACTGAATATTATTGATTGAAAAACAAATTAATACTTGAGTTCTAGAAACAACACATTATGTTATGTTACATTGTGTTACATTTACTTTATTTGTTTTCTAGTATTATTTGGCACAATTTTGTCTTCAGATGTGTGGATCTCTTACACTATCTGGACTAACATATATGAAGATTTTGCTCTTGTCTGTTGCAAACTATTCTTGAAATACCAAATATTTAATATTATTTCAATGCTTCAACCACCCAACCTTAACAAAGTTACGTTTAATTTTTTTCTACATTCTTATTAAATATCTGACATTAAATTCAAGTCTACTAAAGTTAAACATGCTTCAGAGGAGCACAGATTTAGATTACTTTAATGGAATCTGAATTTCATATACTGGTATACTTCTCATTAGCACACTAAATATTCTTACACTATACCTTACACTGGCATAAAGAGCTAAATTTTTCTAGAATACAGCTGACTGCAAATCAGAAGTTTTCAGCTGTTTTTAAACTGCAGTGAATATATATGCTGTATCCTATGGACCCAGTCCCTTCACTTTTCACATAATTAATCTCTTGTCAGCTCTGTCCTTCTTTCCAATAAGTCCAGCTCATTCTAATTGCAGTTTCCACTAAAATGAAAACCACAAGCTGCTCCCTTCTCCCCACTCCCTCTGGTGAGAGAGAGCAAAAGGCAGAGGTGAGAACAATATATGGCAAACAGCAGTGAGATAAGAAAACAAACAGTAACATCATTATTAATAACAAAAAATCTACAAAACTAGGGTGATTTACATGCAAAGACACTCACCAAGCAACCTGGTGCCACACAACACTCAAGACACAGATAAAATGGCAGCAGGCCCTTTGAGGGCCATATTTCTCCTCCTGACCATTATCCACACCCCCCCTCCTTCTCAGGAGTGAGAGTCCCTTATTCCACCCCACAGCAGTTAAGGGAGGTGGAATAGAATAACAGTCTAGAAACTAGACATCTAGCTTCCAGGCTCTGCCCCCTCACAGCTAGTGTGAAAAAATGAATTCTGTCCTGCTGAGAACCAGGACACATCCTCACAGTTAAAAACTGTCTGTTGACATTCGAGGGAGCCTCCTGTGCTTAATTTTGTGACACAATATAAAAATGGTAGATCGGCTAAGAAGTAGAATTTGGACAATGTGTGCTTTTGTAGGGAAGAAAAGTGGCAGCATATACACATGTGTTTCATTTACCAAAGGATTTCTGAGTAACCTTGCAAATGACAACACAGTCCACTGAAAAATTATAGCAGCTCTCCAGCTGTTTAATTTAGGATATGATAAATGGCATGCTGTTTGGATTTCTCTGCAAATAGAAGAGATGAGGTTCAAAATCAAGCTGGATATCTGTCTGCACTTTCAGTAATTTCACAGTAGGGTTATCAGAGACTATTCAGTCTAGACTAATTGAAGGAAAGTTCATTGCTGTTGGAAATAGGTATCTGTGAAGTAATGTTTCATTTCAACCAGGAAGACAAATTGCTGTGTGTCTTACTCTTGAAATAATTACAGTAACCCCTCTAGAGAAAGAAGGTAATATATGGGAATAATCAGTTAATTTTGATACGTGATATGTTATCTCTCTGAAGCTTATTATAACAGGAACTATATGAAAGACATTTGAGAAATGTGATGTCATTCCTTACCAACTGCAAAAGTACATAGCAAAATAAAGTCATAGCTCACTGAAAACAAACATTTTTAGTCTTGGGAATGGCAAAGAATTGTACAGATTCTTTTTTTCATAACATTATATTAATATGGAATAATCATTACTATATTTTATGAAAGCCTAGAACATACAGTCTACTTGTATCTTTAATCAGTTAACATCAATTAGGGTATCAACAATCTGAAAGCATGATATCTTTGAAGAAAGTATATGGGAGAGAAGTATCAATTCACCACCTATTGCAATAAGAGTACATTGATCATCCTAGGCTATTTCTAAACCAGAATTATATGAAGAATTTTACACTTAGAAGTAAAATAATTTTTAAGGATTTGAAGAAATCTCTTTCCACCTTTATTAAAACCTTTGCTTAGAAGTGGCAGTGCTTATTTTCCCACAATGATTGGACTTAACCCATCAACAACCAGCAGTTTGAATAACCTTTATAATCACCATCTAAACAGATTTTATGTTAGGTATCTCTTCATTGTAAACAGATATCTTCCAATGCTTTCACTTTCCATAGTTAGACTAATGAGGGTATTTATGGGTATCAAGATGAGAGAATGGATGATTTTTTAATGTTACTTTCAGATTTATTTCAAAACATTCGAAATGCTAGCCAAACTACTAGGAAAGCATTTTCACAGGAATATATCTCAGCTTGAAATGACTGGTTCCAAGCACTAAACAAATATACAAAGAAGCACAAAGTAATACTGTTCTATTATTTGTCTCCATTCCTCATATTTTTGTAATCTTTATATAAAGGAGAACAAGATAATTTAACTCTAGCTGTCTGATCCTTGATCCTGATTGCAACAGAGCCCAAGAACTGAAGAAAGATTTTCTGTGAGAGCTAACAACTATGACATGTAGAAAGAACAATATTTCAGGAAAATTCTAATCTGGTCGATTAGGACAGGTCACATGGTATTGCTACAGCTGTTGTAAGGAACAGGAACACAAAAGATGTTTCACAGTCTAGAAATCAGATGGCTTTATTGCTCATATTTGGCCAAGAAATAACAAAAACTTACTGCCAAATACAGCAGCAATCATAGGTGTACATCTGGGTCTTGTTCAAATCTCAATTACACCTGTGTAAATTAAAAATAACTTGATCAAGATCACTACATTTAGAGCAATTTAAAAACAATGTAAAGTTAGAATTAGGTCAATCACTTAAAAAAAATTAAATTATATTTAGAAGGAGTATATATTGCATAGATTTTTTTTTTCTACTCTTTTTTACTACTTTTCTAAATCCCAAAGATATTTTTATGTAATTTTTATTAAATTCTAAGTCATGCTATAGTATAGATTATTTTTTTTAAGCTCTGCAATTCTAAACCAGCTGGGAGACAACATATGTCCTTGCTCCTTTGAAACAGATTTTAGTATTTAATGGCTCAAAATTATATAAACATTAATTTCAACTTATACGAGACATGCTAGAGGTCAGGTAAAGACAAATGCACAAGCTAACAATAAACAAATTACTTCATTTCACCTGAAAATGTATGTTTATATTATACTTATGCTTTAACCCTCACTTGAATAATGCTCATTTAGTTCAAAAAACTGCTCTAAAGGAGTAAAAAGTGTTGGCAAGTTTGCACCTCTTCCCAGCTTAATATAGTCAATATAGACATAGTATCTTCTAAAACCTGGGAGAAATGATACAGTGGTCCATATTTCAAATTATCCTTGCTCTTTGGTAAAGAGTTATTTTTCATAATTGCAACAAGATTGACTAGGCTCTCTGATAACTGACCCCTAACAAAAACTCTACATACCTTCAGAGTGTATCAACCATCCTTGTAGTTATCCACAAATGTTTCTGCATCCTTTCAAGTGTTTAGTCTTTCAACATGTGCACACAGACTATATTCCAATGCAAAACAATTTATTTCTTATCTTTCACTCCTTAGTTTAACTCCCTAAATCAGTCAAAGAATCAATCAGTTTATTATTGAAGTGGAACTACAGTAACAGTTGCAGTACAGTTAGCTCTGAATTGTAAGATATCTTACAATGGCTGTGTCTCTTCCCTCAGGGTGGGGATTACAAAGGTAGGGCTTCTTTTTGTGCATAACACTTCATAAATGGTTCTGGCCATTGTTTAGTATTTCAGAAATAGAGAAAGAGCTTTTAAAAGCATATAGTTATCTTTTAAAAGCATACAGTAAGTACCCAGTTCTAGAAAGACAAATTCTGTTTTTCTAATATGAATTAAAGAGCAGCCATGTGGCTTCCATTCAGGCTTCACCAATTGATTTTTATCTTTTCTGAGGTTAAACTGCTTGCTATAATTAATGCTGCCCCCAGGTAGTTGTAACTTTTACAAATAATTTTCAGCATGTGATAATAGGTCTCACTGGCCATGACAGCAGCATGGGGTCACATTATTACAGAATAAATGGTCTTGAAAAAAAATCAGTATTAAATTTATCTTTTCAGCTCTTTTCTCTTACAAATAACCTGGTAATAAAAATAGAAAAGAAAAACCCTACCAAATCCAGATAAATTTTGTCATCTCCCAAATGTCTTGAATTGCCAAAGTGCTATTCATACATATTCTTATCTTTATTTGAATGGATCAGGTTTCATCTTTCAAATGCTGTAAATCCATATTAAGGTTTTTGAATGCAGTATTCAAAGAGCTTGCTGTAGTATACCATATTTAAATGGCTGATCATACAGCCAGAACAACTTGTTCCACTGTCTTCTTGGTTTCAATGGTATGCATTTCACTGTTCTTTACAATCCATCTCATCTCATCTCATCTCATCTCATCTCATCTCATCTCATCTCATCTCATCTCATCATTTCCTCTCATCTCAGGCACAACAATATAAAATTAATAATATTAACTTTCAATTTGCTCTTTTTACTCTATCTAAAAACACAAAGCTGGGGTAAAGAATCTTGTTTTCATCTCAATTACAATGTAAATTGAAGAGCTAGTGGATGTGTAGACAGAGTTTTTGAATAGTTGTAGAGGTTCTCTCAGGCCAAGAAGAACATGGTACATACATACCCAAAATATCTAACATCTGACAAGTACACAGATGATGTCTATGAGTCACTATTGAAAGCTGTCATTTAAACCATGCTCAAATTTTACTCCAGAGTCAAGCTAGCTCTCTCAGAACACAGAAAGGCCAGGAGTAAGACAGAGTGAGCGTAATTTGTACAGTCAATGGAGCAATACCCTTGAGAAAAACTAGGAAAGAAACTGACCATATGAAGACACTATTTTTTTAATACTTTGTCATCATGCCATATCCGCTAACTTGGAATTTAGGACAATGTTTAAGATACCCATATAAGCAAAGTCAGTGACCAAATTAGAATAAGAAATCTGATGGGTCTCAAGAAGTTTCAGTTACTGTGGCTAATTGATGAGAAAATTTGTAAGTCTTCTGAAGGCTGAATGGCTGCACAATTATCTCTCTCAGGAACTGAAAAAATTCCCATGTCTCCTCAACGTACAAGATGCAGATAACATCTTTGTTTTCTCTAACAAATATACAGAAATTTGAATCTTTTTTCTATATATAACACAGTATTCATAAATATTTCTACTGCTAGAATGTGAAAGAGAAAATCCGTAATAGTTGATAAATTCAGACCCAAGACTTCTATGACAAAACCACCTACATAGCATGAACTATAGAATGAGTTAAGATCTCATATCTCATTTCCAGCCCTCAATACATCTACATAACCTCATTTCCCACGTTAGAGTTCTGTCTCCATTATGTTCTCAAGGGTGTTGAGAAAACAACTTCTTAATCTAACCTAGTACTTCTAAATCACTTACTTAAAAATAAGTGATAAAATAAGCACTGCTTTTTAAATAGTTATGTTCTTCTGTGTAAGTAGGATTTTGGACTGTTGATAGTCATTGTACACCTACAAGGAGTGGGACATTTAACCATAGCAGTCATGCAGGCATCATTTCAGTAATGACTCATGCCACTGCTCTGGTGTTCTGACCTCCCTGTGCCTCCCTAGATCAAGTTTGGCATTATGACACTGATATCTTAAACACTAACAGCCCCCTTGAGACCAATTGAGGCAGTCTGAGATGAGCTCAGAATATTAAACGTCCACTTCTTGAATATCTTCTGATTCACGAGGAGGATACTTCTAACAGTCAGGCACTCTCCTCCAAAGGGAGCTCTGAGTCTCACAGGTGGTTAACAAGCAAAAAAGGAGCATAGAAGCCAGAAAGCTTGATACTTCGCTTTGTATGACACTTGGCCTGGTTAATGTCAGTGAATATGTTATGGGTCAATAGAGCAGCCACTCACAAATTCACAATGATCTAATTTTGTATTCTTCCCATTAGGACAAGATTGCTTTCTTAGCCCATTCTTACAAAAGAAAAAAAAAAAAAAAAAGGAAAAGGTGTAATTCAGGGGACACTTAGTTTATTCATTGTATTGGTAGACAGAAAATATCAGTTTTTCAACTTTTCTTTTACATAGTTTGAGTCCTTGACCAAAATGGCAGCTGCAGTATACTTGCCCTTGTACTAATAATGAAGACATTACAATTAAAATATAGAAGTTAAAGCTAGATAAAACCAAGAAATCTGGTGGTGGTTTAGACAAATGAAAAGCTGCAAAGTAAAGACCAGAAAATTGAATATATTTTGTGTCAGAAACAGATACTCAACATATTTTCAATTTTATGCTAAATCATAGAAAAAATTCTTCAGTACTCTGCTGTAGAATATTCTTAGCTCATGGTCTTTAAACATGCCAGGAGCTTATTACAGCCCCTTTCACATGTTAGCTCCCTAAAACTTCAAATTATCTTTTCACAATAATAAACTAAATCTCAGTTTTAAGTGCTCCTATGGGAATGAATGCCTGAATGGATTATTACGGGTTTTGAAGGCAATGGCCTCTTGGCCATCCATTTGAATCTAATTTGGCTAAGTAATAGCAATAAACTGTTTTAATCCAATGACTATTTAATGGAATAAATAAAATTACTTGTGTATTGTTATTTTTGATTAATGATTTGAATCTGATTCTCCTTGATTCTTGAAGAAATGTATATTTCCATATTGTCATTTATATGCAAATACATTTTAAAGGTAGGTCTATTACTTTGTAAATCAGGATATTTTAGAAGAAATTAAGGCAAAAAGAGTGTCACACACCAAAGTGAGATATGTATCTTATTTTCTTGATATACCTGTGTTTTACAGACAGGTTCTGAGTGCTCTACAACTAAGCAGTAAAGGTGTAATAATGAATTCTTGCCTCTCCTCAAACTCTATGAGATAGCTAATAGACACATTATAGGAAAGAGCCTTGAGACAGAACAAGAGCAAAAAAAAAGAGACAACTCCTTATTCTCTTTTCACATCTCTTAATCCAGTTGAAAAGTAACCTTAAATTAAACCGTTGAATATGCTTAGTATGAAAACCATAAATAATTGAGGATCCAGTGTTGAAGAGATTGTCTTGAGGATCAAATATTCCAGGTATTATATCACTGTCCTTTCTAAACTGTATGGTTGCACAGATGAGAGCAACTAGGCAAGCAGTTAATCCATCTATTTATGGCTTTGATTGGGACAGTTGACAGACATCCTCAAAGAAATGCAGTAATTATTGACCTGACTCTTCTCAGTTGGAAATTTCAATACCACTGACTGAGGTGATGAATAAAATCACATTTCTATAAGGTTTAAAACCATACTTCTGGAACCTGACTGGTGCTCAAAAAAATGTTGGTGTAACAAAACAAAGCAAATAAATGTGGTTCTCAGAAATCTGAGTAGATCAATGGCTTTGCAATGCTTCAAATTAGCTGAATCCCAAGATCACTACCCAGTCCCTTTTAGCAGTTTATTTAAATAAACAAGAGTTTTGGGGATTTTCTCATATAAGTCACAGTGCTGCTGTAGTCAACTATTAACTCTCATGTTTAAACTATAACACACAAAGAATGTTCATAATTAAGCAGCAATTTCATCCTAGCTACTGTCACTGTGTGCCATTTTATTCTGCATGGAAGTGAGTGTTATAGTAAGACACTTTTCATCCTGAATCATTATGTTTATGTAGAGAGGCTGTTCTCCATATGATAACAGTCACTCGTTTTGGAGATCAGAAATTAAATATATGTGTGTTTTTACTACCTGGGAAATCACCTACTACAGAAAAAGTGCTTGTAAAATGGAAACATTTATTTTGGAAAACAAAAACTAACTATAGGACAACAATTTTAAAAAGTACTTTTAATTAAATTCTGTTATGACATAGTATTTTCATATACTAATATATTTCACTTTCTTCAAATGAGGGAAATTTTAGCTATACATTTGACACAACCAAGTGGGAATTCATTTTGGCTATTTCTTTTGAGGCAATACAATTAAATACTTCCACAGAAGAGCTTTTCTGACAAGAATTTCCAGCTGAGAGATCTTAGAAAGACCTTAGAATTTTTGGTTTTCTTAATAAAATATAGAACCCATCTATATAGAAAGTAAATATTTTTACTTTTTATGTATAAAGCAGAATGATTTTTTCTGGCACTTGAAATTTATAGATCGTTCCTGCAACTAGAATAATCATGCTATGGCATTTAAAATTCAAACCCCTGAATTCTTCCCTTTCACTTTTCAATGATTTTTCACTTTCTTTTACAACCAATTAAAAAAAAAAAGAAATTTCAAAAAAAACCTCAAAACTCAGCAGTGCTTTGGTATCTTTCCTTTAAAAATATCAAAGAATATATTTTTTTGATTTTATTTTATAGGCAGGAATTAAAACCAAGTTGACAGATACTGCCACTATAACACATCCTCTATAGTCACCTAAGTGAATGCTTGATCATTCACACTTATAGTTCTAACATAGCTCAACATATGGTAGGATATTGTGACACACTTGCATGACTCATAAGTCAGGGATCTGATATGTAAAGCAGGCATCAAATATCACAATTGCTCTTCTAGAAGCACAGGGGGACATGGTAAGGATATTTTTTAAAAAAATATTTTGTTTTCCTAGGCCATTTGATTCCAACAAAGTTATTCACAAATTGCCAAGATAATAGAGCTTTGGTTTACCATTGCACCCTTTGTTATAACAAAAGCTCAGACAAGTCTCAGTATATCTTCTTTTTTTTTTCAGGCAGAAGACACTTCATCATTCATAGCCTGCATGCAACTAACTTCTTACTTCAATGCAGCTGTTTAAGCACTGACATAAAATGATTTTGCTAATCTTTCTTAAACATCCTGAGTCTCCTGGTTTCACTGGAAGAAATTATTTAGTCATGAGTTTTGTACACAAGATTGAATCCTAAATATCTTTAAAAATAAACCTTTTAAACTTCATAATTACATTTATTTAGCCTTGAAGATTGTAAGGTTTTGTTTACAAATCACTAGAAGCTAAGTTTCTCAGCAGACTGCTTAACTTAGTATATGGGCTTTGGCTGTTAGCAACCAATATGAGTCTCTTCAGAAAGGAAAACATGTCCAGCTATGCTGGACCAGTTATTATTGCTCACAACAATCTTTTAAGGTATACAATATTAACCAGTAACCAACAGCATTAAAATTTTAAAAGTATTTTCTTCTACAAAACATGTAGTTCAAAAATACTGAATGCTGTGATATGGTACCACCATTGTTAAGGATCTAACTGATATTTTATTGTCAAAATGGACAAATTCTTGAAAGATATCCAGACCTTCTTTTCCTGTTAGATGGTGTTTTCTAAAGTAGAAATTACTCACCTCCAGACTCTCTCCAGCTGAGCGCTATCTGTCTTGAAAAGCTCTTTTTTTCCTGAGACTTACTTAGGTCAGGCATTGCAGAATATTTACTTAATGATGGTGGCAATAGGATTGAGTGTTTATGCATGAGAATCAGGGAAGGCCCAGAAGGCAGATATCATGATTGGAGTCTATTATTGAGCCAATCAGGATGAAGAGGCAGAAAAAATATTCTATAGGCATCTGTAAGATGTCTCACTATAGCTTCTTCTCATGAGGGATTAGACATACCAGTTGTGTGTTGGAAATAGAGTAGAGAGGAAATAGTCTGGAGTACGTGGAAAGTAACTTGCTGGTACATCTGGCTGGGGACCTAACCAGGGAAGGCATTCTGGATCTACTGTTTGCAGAGAAGGACTTGTGTTTGATATGATGGTCCTGAGCACAACAATTCTGAAATGAGAGTTTTCTATTCTAGAAGTAAGGGGTGCTAACAGGGCTTCCGTGTTCGACTTCCAGACTGCTTAGGAGACTGGTTGAAAGAGTCCCTTGGGAAGCAGTGCTGAAGAGCAAAGTAGCCCAGGAAGGCTGGACATTCCTCAAGAAGGAAATAGGACAGGACTTGGCCATCACCTTGTGCCAAAAGACAAGCCAATGGAGAAGACAAACCTGGATGAACAAAGACCTTTGGTTGGAACTCAGGGGAAAAAAGGGAAATTTATAACTTTCAAAAGAAGAGGCAGGCAGCTCAGGATGATTACAAGGATATTATGAAGTTATGCAAGGAGAAAATTGAAAGGGCCAAAGCTCAAATAAGAATTAATCTGGCAACCGCTATAAAAGACTATAAAAAAATTTCTACAAATAGATAGTAGCAAAAGGAGGGCAAAGCAGAATCTTCATCCCTTATGGAGAGTGTGGGAAAAGACAGTAATAAGGGATGAGGAAAATGCTTTCTTTGACTCAGTCTTTAATAGTAATGCCAGTTGTTCTCCAGCTACTCCACTTCTTGAGCAGGAAAACAGGAACACAAGGACAATGAAACTCCCATAATCAAAGGGGAAATGGTCAATGACCTGCTGATGATTTCTGCTTAATGTCTTGACTTTCTCCTAATGAATGAAATATACCTTTTCAGGAAATAAGATATATAAAAGAGGTCTGAAAAAAACCTGAAAAATACACAACTATTTACCTGAAAGTTAAGACAAAGATTACAAATTAGTATTTTAAATGGAACCTTACTGTATTTTTGTGTGCCTGTGACCACAAATCCTGAAAGAAAAACAAGCACTGCACAAGGAGTTTTCTAGGTGTTTCAGAAAGGTTAGGTTGTCATGCTTTTTTAAAAAATAGTTACATATTGTTCCAGAAGTTTGATCTAGAAGTACAGAATCTGTCTGATCCTTACATTTAGGGTAGATATTTGTACATCTGTAATGGAAGATATTTGTCAACACAATTAGAAATTCGGGAATTAATCACAGAAAGGATCAGTAAGCAGCTCACAATCAGTTTGAGCTTCCAATTTCCCCCCAGAATTAAAGATTTTCATACCTAACACTAAGAATAGATTTATCTTATTTATATGAACACAATAGAATGTAGTTGTTTAAATAATCCATGACATTTAGAACATTCATCATGAAACACAAGTTTTTTTACCATGCATGTATTGCTATGAATAAGGCAGTGCAATCAAAGCAGAAATTCAGGTGTATTGTAAAAAATTCCCAGGCAGCTAACCTGCCACCAGAGAAGT
This sequence comes from Acrocephalus scirpaceus scirpaceus, assembly GCA_910950805.1. Lineage (NCBI taxonomy): Eukaryota > Metazoa > Chordata > Aves > Passeriformes > Sylviidae > Acrocephalus > Acrocephalus scirpaceus. Next base: position 63,940,665 of record OU383774.1, on the reverse strand, counting down.
TGCAAAGATACATTTACTAGAATACAACAGACACATACCAGTTTTCTGTTTATCAGAACAGTTCTGAATGGCTCAAATTCATTTTTGAACAATTATGTAATGCTATAAAATAGTATAAATAAATTTAATTTTATTTTATTTCTGAACATTCTTAATTAGAATTTGTATTTTATCTTTATTGGGCAAATTTGCACTGTAGCACTCTGAGGTTAGCATTTCTTCTCTGCTATGGAAAGCATGCCAATGATGAAACACTTTAATCATTATCTTCTTTTACATATTAATTTCTTCCCAGGTATATTTTCAATAACAAAAGCTTAATTTTTTCCTTGTGCTTTTGTTTTGTTTTGGTTTGGGTTTTGTTTTTGGTTTTGTTTAGATCAAATCCAGAAGATATCATTTTCTACAAGACTGGCTGGAGTCCCTGGCCACATTCCTTTACTGATACTTTTCAGAACAAAATATCATCTGAGAAAAAATTATCTGTGTCTATGCTATAAAATAAATCTGCTGCATTTCCCAGTGATATACAACAAGAGCTGAGCATCAGACAGCAGTCAGAGGAAATGTCACTTTACAAGAAGCCATACAGTGTGCACAAATATGAGCTCTAGTTTCATATGGTCGTATGCCAGTACTGGGATAGTAAGTCAAATTACCTGGCATCAGCCAATTTTCAAAAACTGTTTCCCACTGCAGTGAAATTAAAAAGTTAATTTCTAGGTATTTTCTTTCTTGAGCCTATCTATAAGCATGAGTATCTGGCTTTATTAGTAATTTCTCCATGACTTTACATTTTTCCTGTGATTCAACAATAATAAACTATATCAAGTTATTATACATTTCCTCTTCAATCTCAATCTGATATCAAGATTAAAACAAAATGTCCTCTTTAAACTCTATTTTAGAGTATGGTGAATTTTTCCAGATTTTTTTCTCCATGCTAGCAGCATATTCAGTAGTAATTTTTTCATTTATGTTGAAGTCAAATGAGTGACCAGGTATAGCCTAATCATTAGTGGTATAGTTCTTGTAAAAATGAAAAAAAAAAAGAGAATTTTTTTCCATATAATGGCATATATATTTATAAAACATATAATTTTTTTTTTGGAAAAAAATAATCTGATTAAGACTCAAATAATTATCCTGTCTCATTTTTGTTACTTATGGATCTCTTTAACAGTACTAATTTCATTATTTCAGGTACCACAGTGCATTTTGTATCACTCAAATTAGTACAGTTCCTATATAACTTTTATCTATTCTTTCATTGCTATAATAATTTAGGAATAGGTCTTCTAAATCAATGATAGTTTATCCTCTTTGTAAATAAGGCACATTCTGTTTTGATACTGGCAATCTCTTACGGTCATAATAATTTCTTGGGTTTTTCCAAAATGTGATGGGTTGGCTTTGTCCTCTGCTGTGCATAGTTCTGAATGGACTTCAGTTTTTAATTTCCCATATCTTTCTATTTTAATATCATTCTTCGTAGTACATTCTCCAACAGTTGAAAAATCCTATCCGTTTTCCATCATATTATTTTTTTTTCAGGTAATTTCCTTTGCTTAGCAAATTCTGCTTGTTTGTTATCTCAAACTTGTTTTCAGTCAGGTTCTTTTAATGTTTGTTTGTCTTATTTTTAAGTTTTCCTTCTATTTCTATTTTATAATAAGAGATTCCAATTACTCCCCCAAATTGCAAGAAGAGATCTCATTCATACATGCATTAAAAATTTCTCTCTGCTTTTCTTTTAATAAACTCTATTAAAAGCACCTTTCCATCTATTTTACATGAAGCTAAGTACCTCTCATATCTTTAATAGTTATAGAGTCAGCCTCCTCTGCTTAAATTAACTGAGCAGTATTAAAATCAGGTAATGCTTCAGAAATAGCTGCTTTAGAAATATTACTGCCTCTAAATGTCTTCTTTTCTGCTGCCACCCATTTATTACACATTACAAGTCAACTTTAAATCTTCCACATTTCCAAATACTTTTGAGTCTAACGAAAATTTTCAAGACTCTAGTCTTTTCCAATTCTTATTTCGTCTTTGTTTTGATGCTGTGAATTGCTCTATAATCAATGAAGAAAGAAGTGTTTAAGAATGGTTGGGTGCTTTGAGACTCACCAGATTTCAAATTGATCAACACTGTGAAGGACGGGCCACTGCATCTTATTACATTCATTTGACAATTAATTCAAAATTGCATGCATTTTTAATAAAAGTGGAAAGGAGGAGCTTAGGAAATAGCATTCTGAGAGCCTCACCTCTGAGCCTGGGAACAGAACCTCCTGGAGCCTATGCTATGGCACAAGGTTGTGATTTGAGACAGCCAGCAGGTCTTTACCAAGGACAAGTCCTGCCTGACCAACCCAGTGGCCTTTTATGATGGAATGACCACATCAGTGAACAAGGCTTTGGAGGGACTTTTGCAGGTTTTCTGTGATTAAAGGGGGCTTATAAGGAAGATGGGGACAAACTTTTTGGCATGTCCTGTCACACTAGAATAAGGGCTAATGATTTTAAACTAAAAGAGGGAAAATTTAGACAAAATGTAAGGAAGACATTGTTTTTTACAATGACAGTGGTCAAACACCAGAGCAGGTTATCCATAGACATTAGAACTGTCCCACTCCTGGAAACATTTAAGGTCAGTTTGGATGGGGCTTTGAAAAAAATGTTCTACTTGAACTGTTTGTTGCAGGAATCTTTTAAAGGTTCTTCCCTACCCAACTACTGTAAGACTAAATATTCTTCTATGGCATCCTAGTTTAGGCATGTTGTTGGACAACTCCCTCACCAAGATTTTAGGTAATTGGCCCTATGGAGGCAATTCAGCTTAACTAACATAAAGTTCTTGACTCAAAGGAGGAACTCCTTTGAAGACAAGCAGACAGCCATACAGTCCATCTAGATAAGGTGACTTCCTTTTTTCATTTAATATATGTGCTGATTCAGCTGGGGAAGAGTAGTTAATTTTCTTCAGAGTAGTTGTTATGGGGCTGTGTTTTGGATTTGTGCTGAAAACAGTGTTGATAATAGACATTTTTGTTATTGCTGAGCAGGGCTTACACAGAGCTAAGGTCTTTTCTGCTCTTTTACCACGCCACCAGGGGAAGGGATTGGAGGTACACATGAAATGTGGAGAAGACACAGACCTCAACTGACCAAAGAGATATTCCAGACCATATGGCATCATGTTCAGCTGATAAAGATGGGGAAAAAAGAAGAAAGAGAAGAATGGTTAGAGCCCTACTTTCCTGGAGATGGTTGAACACTTGCCTGGCCTTGGGAAGCAGTGAATTAATTTCTTGTTTTGCTTGGCTTGAGCATATGGCTTGTATTTTACCTATTAAGCTGTCTTTATCTGAACCGAAGGTTTTTCTCACTTTTAGTCTTCTGATTCTCTCCCCAGTCCTGCTAGCAAGTGAGTGTGTGGGGCTGAGCTGCTGACTGAAGTTAAACCATTACAGTGTGTAAGAAATCCTCAAATTATATTTTTTCAAAAAGAAACTCAGTTAATTAGATCAACTATTGAGTCATTTGTGCTACAGGAAAATTACCAGAAATTTCCATCTCAAGCTTCTTGGAACTCAGTCCATATAATCCCCTTCAATACAGAAGTGGAGAAAGCCACTTTTTTGCTTAATAATCTTCTACATTATGTGTTCATTCACAGAGGTTCTTGTGACTAGACTTAGTAATTTCCATAAAGTCAGAAATGGGTTGCAGCCACAATTGCATGGAGTTTTGTTCTACTTTCTAGTTAACATCAGTCCACCCTTAAGTCCAGTGTGTATACACCACAAGACCAATCAGAGGAGAGAGCCTGATTAACAGCACATACAGCTGAGTTCTAATTATTCAGGACTGATAGTTACAAATTTGCTTGCAGAACCCCTTTTTATTTTTTTAAGAGCCATCAACCTGTAGTTTGATATTAAATTTTACAATTAGAGGAAAATTGTCCATCTCAGAAAAAAACCCACATCTCAAATGTGTTGGCAAACAAAATTAAGTACATAAGACATTTTCAGAATAATGGAAACTAGGTAGTCGAGAAGATGTCCAATGAATGAAAGAACTTACTGTTTTTAGCAGTTCCCCAAGACACTTGAACTATGGTCCTTCTCATTTTCTAAGTGTCATATAGGGACATCAGATTCTATGTCTACCACTATTTGCAGGTAAATATTTGATTTAAATTTCTTTTCTTTTCTTGACTTTGCAAATTTCCTACAACAATCTGTTAAATACAGTTTATGATACAGTATTTTTCTCATCATTTTTGCATAAGATACATTTTTGTATCATTATATACCCTTAGTGTTTTTGTGTTCTGAGATACTGTCTTTTTATAATTTTTTTAATCTTACTTTAAATTACAATTTTTCCATGATTCTCGTCATGCTTATCATGCTTCAGCACACTTAATGCATATTATACTCTCCATCTTCACTAGTATAACATGTTTTACAAGTCACAGCACAGCTTTGCTGCTACCAGACTTATTTACAGGTCTATAGCACTAAAATTAACATACGTAATATGAAAACCTCAACTGAAGACAATATCACAGTCTATCACTTAAATATTGATTTAGAAATTGGTATAAGTTAATAAAAATCTCCTTTTTCTGCCAAGCAGCCAATCAATCAGCCAACCAACTTAAACATTCTCTTAACTTCAGAAGACTTGGAAGGAAGCAGCAAATGAATCATGGGCTAACATTACTGTCTTTTCTCACTTTTATTCAGCAGTGTGACATCTGCTGCATTTGACTATATGCAAGTCATAACACTTTTTACCACTTTTGCATAATGTTTTTGGAACAATATGAAGCATCATTAGTGTATTTCAGTTCCAAAAGTTATTGTTTCATGTTGCTTTATTACCATAATAAACTTGTGAATCATAGTAACTAACACAGTAGGTCTCCTGTAGTGAATTCATTTTCATATCCTCTTTTGTTATCATAAATGTGATCCAGAAAATTGTAAAGTCAGCAGTTCTATACAGCTTATTAATAAAGCGCATTACAGGGATGCATTAAAGCCTCAACAGCTGTATTATAATGAAACACTCTACTTATAATTATAATTATGCTAACACTTAATAATAATTGGGCTTCTGTGTCTGTAGGTCATTTGCTCAACAGGAGATTGGGTCTTGTCAGAAGTAGCCATTCCCTCAGTAGGTGACCTGGTTGCAAACATAACAGAGTTTAAACAGAGCATGAAGTTAGTAATGACATAAAAAGGGCAGATCTGCAGGTGGAGTTACCATCTGTGAGGAGGAAAATGTAAAATAATGAGCTATATGGGCTTCTCTCTTCGTGGAGATCAACTATCCAAGGGTGACAAGAGGAGAAACAAATATAATGGATGAGAAAGAAAACAAAGTAGACAGGTAAAGAAATTACCTGACCTACAATACACAGCTTTCTACCATTAACAGCACGTAAGACTACAATGTCAAGGGTAAACAACTAGCTGCATGTGTCCCTGTAACGCTACCAACATTTCTTCCAAAATGGAAAATTATTCTGTGCATACTAGGAATTTATTTTTGAAGCCAAACTTTCTCTTCAAGGACAACAGCAGGGATCTTGGAGATAGGTAGATGATTGTCCATTATAGTTTCTTGGTTCCCCCCCTAAAAAAATTATTGATACACTGTAACTTTAATCAAGAAACAGCAGCTGGAGTCAACCAGAAAAGCTATCCTTACAGTCTAGAGATGGAGCTGAGCAGTCTGGAAACTTTTCTAGTAGGTAGCAGATTCTTTACAAGAAAACAGCACTTCTCTTCAATGAAAAGAAGTATTTTGCATCCAAGAATTTAAAGGAACAGACACAACCCAAGCTTATATGCCTCGTTATTACAATCTGTACCAAATTACAAACATAGAGGTGATGCGGTTCCTATTGCTGTACAAGCCCTTATCTAGAATAAAGCTGCTTCTGCATTTGGATTCAGGATGGGAAGATAAAGAAGATTCTTACTTCCAGGAGGAGTGCCTTTACATGGAATTATCCTTCCCCAGTGTTGCAGATAGGTTTACTGTGTTCATATTGTGCAGAAATAGATTGTGAACTCTTTCAGGCAAAGTGTAGAAAGAGTGACTACACATATCTTCCTGTACTTTATTCTAAAAAGATTCTGACCTCTTCAAGGAAGGTTTTTCATATCTTATTGTGGTCTTTCATATCATATTGTGAAAGAACAACTGAGAGTCAGTGGAGCCTTATCAACTCCTGGTCTATTATTAGCGGGACAAAAATGTCCCTTCCATAGCACCCTCCAAGGTATAATATAATCAGGTGGATTTATGCCTTCTCAGCATGGGCTCATGGCATAGGAAGAGGAGCCTACCTCAAGCAGAATGTATCCCTTGCACCCTTGCAGAATATTCTACTGCAGTTATTGGCAGGAGGGAGAAGGAAAAATTCAGCTCAGCCTGAAATACTGGTGAATCTCTGATTAACGAAAGAAGGAGAAGTTGACAGCTTCCAATAATAATAATAATAATAATAATAATAATAATAATAATAATAATAATAAACAAAAGAAAAAAACCACCAAGGAACAAACCATTAAGAAGGTGTTTTCTGCTCCTTCCTTCCAATTTTTCTTGAAAAAATCTAGGAGGATAAAACTGTGTCTTAGAGAAGATCTAAAAGAGCATGAGAAAGTAATGTGGGAGATCAGGAGATTTGAAATATTTAATTTGTAGTATATAGAAGATGCTTACTGAAATGGAATTAAGTGTATAACTCGAGGTCAGTATTGTGCTCTAGAGATGCAGAAATAAAACTAGTCATTTGCTTATATATCTACATTCAGTTAGAATGACTGGTTCTTTTATCTCTCTTCTTGGCAATGTTTATACAACTAGCTTAAACCAATGTTCACTTGTATAGGAGTACATGAACTTAATCTTCCTCCAAACAAATTGCTGAAAGATGATATAAGAGGTAAACTCTAGGAGAGGAAAAATGTTTAAAAAGTGGCCTTCAAATACTGAAAGGACAGAAATGGGACCAAACAAACCCAGCATTGATTACTATCTCAATATTTCAAAGAGTTTCTGAATTAAATAACCTGAATATCCTTTTGCCAGTTCATGTTGGCATAAAAGGAGTGACGTAACACTGCAAGTGTATCAGTTTCTAGTGAATATTCAGAGCTAGAGAGATCTGGGTTCTTCATTTAGAGAAGCAATTTAGGCACCTTTAAAAAATAAATCTATACTCCTACATGATATTCCCACCTAGAACTAGAGTTGTGAAGACACAGTTGGTGATCCCTTAGAAATACTCTTAAATGCCGTTCAATTAAACCCACAATATGCCTTTCTTAGGATATATGAATATCATGATCCAAAAAAGAATGCTGGTGATATGTAGCTTTGATGGAAATTTTGAGTCCCTCAAAAATTGCTGTCAAGTATTTTAATTTTTTGCAAGGGGTGGATGTAGCATAAGTGTCACACGCCCATGTTTCTTTTAATAGAAAATATTTATATGTGACAATCATTGTAGTGTTAAAGAGTAAAGTAAATCAGCATGCTTTGGACAGAATGAGTGTTCATTGTGCTCCCATTTGCTCATAGGAAAATAACCTGGGGAAAAAACCTTTTCCAACAGTTCTTTGGAAAGTGGTATCAGGAGTCATTTAATAAAAAGGAAACAAAAGAAATTATCATCTATGGAAAGTGAATGGGGTTTGTTTATAAAGGAAAGTTCTCAAAATGCAGTACCTTTATAAAGATTAACATAGTTGTATTTTTATTACTTAGAAGTTTGATTTTCATTTTATGAAATGGTCTTCATTTTATTATCTCTGATTCTAATACCATCAGAGACATTTGTATTAAAAAATAACTAGAAGACTGATTTCAGGTATTCTTTAGCCCCAAAAAAACCCTGTCTTTGCAAACTGTCCCACCTACTTGAGTGAATATTGTCATATATTAATATTAAATAAATTAATCTTTAGGGTTGGAAAAGAATTCTAAGATCATCAAGTCCAACTGTAAAAAATAACTGTGCGAAGTCCATGACTAAAACATGTTCCTAAGTGCCATATCTAAATATTTTTTAAACCACTTCTCTGAGGAGACTCCTCCAATGCCTGGTCACCCTCTCAGTGAAAGAATGTTTCATAATATTTCATTTCACACCTTTCCTGCTGCAACTTGAAGGCATTTCTTCTCATCCTGTCACTTATTACCTGGCAGAAGAGGCCAATACCCACCTGGCTACAATCTCCTTTCAGGTAGTTGTAGGGAGCAATAAAGTCACTCCTGAACCTCCTTCTCTCCAGGCTTAACAACCCCAGCTCCCTCAATAGCTTCCCAGAGGCCTTGAGGTAGTCAAAACCACACAATGCACTGGAGGTGGCAATGCAAGAATGGAGAGTAGAGAAGAACAACTTCCCTCTTTGACCAGCCAGCTACACTGTCCCTAATGCACTCCAGGACACAGCTGGGCCCTTTTTTCTGCTCAGCTGTTTTTTTCTGTTGACACATATTCAAATTCCCAACAAGCCAATCTGCCCAGGTCTCTTACTGCAAGGCTATTCTCCAGCCTCTTGTCTCACAGTTTGTACGTACGATGGAGAATCCAGCACTTGCTCTTGTTGAATTTCATACATTTGGCGATTGCCCAACTCTCTAGTCTATCCAGATCTCTCTGTAAGACTTCTCCACCCTCAAACTCGTCCTAGTTTACTGTCATCAGCAAACTTACTCAATATACATATGATTCCTTCACCAGATCATTTATGGAAAAATTAAAGAGCACTGGCCCTAAAATTGGGCCCTGGGGGATCCCACTGATGACAGGGCACCAGCCTGGCATTGCCCCATTTACTACAATGCTTTGAGCCCAACCCATCAGTCAAGTGTTCACCCAATGTATCATGGATTTGCCTAACTGCATGCTGGATATTTTGTCCAGAAGGACACTGTGAAAGACAATATATGTGAGAGACATTGATGCACATAACATTGAAACATATTATTGGTAAAAATTCTCTATATTGTCTTCAGCTTGAGTATTTTCACTGATGAATTAGTGAAAGATAGGAATAGATAAGGGTAGGATTATATTAAATGGTACTTACCTGTCATACAAATGTCTTCCATTGAACATAATAATTTATCTTCAGGTTTGAATGATTAGGTCTGGGCCAATTTACCAAAGTTGGAAGTGCATTGTATTCTTTTGATTTTCATGTACTGGGAGATCTACTTGCAGATTTGTATAACACTATATGAGTCGATTTATGGATTTATGGATATTATAATATTAGAATACTTCACTGAGTTGTTATATTTAGACTGGCTTGCTTTATATAAAACCTTGATTTGAAATGTGCCAGTGTTCAGTTTTGATTGTTCATTCAGTAGATTTAGCATTCAAGAAAATGTTTTCTTATTAGCTAAACTGCTTCACATAGGGTGTTGTAATTCCTTAGCAGAATTCTCAGCATTACTACATCATTGTCCATACATTATTATTGATTATACAATTTAAGGTCAGTATAAGACCCTTATGTTTTAAATCTTAAAAATACATTGCCAAGCATTTCACTCTTACAATTCACATTTCTGCAATATGGTCAGCTGTTCTCTATTACCTGAGTCCATCAAAACTTAATATATTTTTATTCAGAATTACTAATGGACTCTTCTGCCATTGCTTGAAGAATTGAAAAGAGATAGATTGTAGAATATCTGTAATTATATTCTTAAAGGCCTCCTTTGATCATCACTTCATGATAGTTAAATATATTGTAAAAAATTACCTAATACAAGTAAAAGAGTTTATGTATTCCAACACGCAGCTTTAATAAGGAAAATTAAAATAAGCTCTAGGGAAAGTATTTGAAAAAGTCTACTGAATTTTAGGTAAAATCATCTTGTTACTCTACTTTTGCAAGAATTATTTGTCATCAGTGTCCTCATATTGTGTAGAAATTTTACCCAGTGTCACCCAAACATTGTCTGCTTAACTTTTGGAATAATATATTACTCAGTACTCAAAAAGACATGAATTTTTAGGCATATAAAAATTGTATTTTAAATGTATAAGTCACAAAATCATTTATAAAAAGGTGCCTTTGTTCTTAATTTTTCCCCTTTCTTAGTAATAATTTCTTAAAGAATATCACTGTTCTTTTGGTGTGACTAGAGACACCACTGTATTTTCTTCCTAGCAACTGTTGAAGGGATAGCTCTAATTTGTTTCTTCCTTCCACAGCTTGGAAGGAAAGTTGAATAATCAATAAAGGCTAAGTTAGAAATTAATTTACATATTTAAAATAAAATAACATATTACTTCATATTGCTTCAACATGTACTACACTAGCAGACACTTCAGTTTCTTGTATTATACAGAAACTGTCCCCATATAAAAGAAGGGATTTGGAAAAAACTGTTAAGCAGTACATAAAGAAATGTAATTTCCTTCCATACATCTTATAAATGCAAAGATGTGACTCAGAAATAAATTCTGGTCACAAGGAAATCACCAATGATCTCAGTTGAAAGATGAGCTCTAAGTGATCAGCATTCTTTATAAAATAGATTCTAGCCAGCAGTATTTGATTACAGTTTGAAGGAGTTATAGGGCTTATGAATTACCTTTAATTCATATTATATTTCAATAATAAAATCTTTCCAACAGGAATTTCTATCATAATTTTAGTGAATTTAAATTGAAGCTTCATTTACAATATGAAAATCACACTTTGCACAATATTTTATCACTGTAATGATTCCTAGCTTTCTCATAACTTCAGAATAGTAAAATACATTATTTTAAAATTATTAGTAGCAATAATATATCGGTATATCAGAATTATTAATGAAATCATATATATTATATAAGCTTCACTTTCATGAATTCTTTATTAAAATACTGGCTTATACAGAGATGTTTCCTTAAAAGAACTATGCTTTGATTGGTTAAGAGTTTTTGATAACATATTTTTAACTTTACCTAAATTGTAACATGTTCAAAAGACTTCAGATAAATATATCTAACCATGCCACATTCCAACCACATCACATACACATTTTGCAAAATATTCTCTACAATATTATAAGTTAAACTATAAGAAACTTATTAACAATATCCCTGAACCTATATATAAAAAAAGTTGTCACTTCATAATTATAGGTGTGATCTCTATTCAAGATTTTCTGCATAGTGACTGAAAATAGAAACACCAAAATGTGATAGCTCTTTTGATCATTTAACAAAAAAATATGCTGATTTTTCAAGCATCACACATTTCTCTTAAAATTCTGTGGAAGCATAGGTAAACTCATAATAGCATTACATGATATGAATATTTTATAATTATTATATTAACAGCCTCTCAAGATTCAAAATTGAGGTTTTCCACTTCAGTGAGTGTATGAATCTTAATAAAATATGCATACCTAACTATGTAAGACCTAAAGAGCAATTTAACGCTACTACAATAGTTACTTCGTATCTTACCTTTTCTTGTGTTTTGTAAATGTTCAGGAGAGAACTTTAGAAATCTGTCTTTTAAGTAGATTTAGTGCTGTAAAAAATGAACAGGTTAATAGCAATTCTGTCTGTGATATGCTTTTTAAAGTTGCTTTTTGACTTCCAGTACGCTGTTCTCACAGCCTCTAAATTTTAGTATTTATATTAAAATTGAAACCAGTAAAAACTAAATGCACATAAACTGTTATTTATAGCAGTTTCATATTCATTCTTCAACTTAATCAATGAGTATTAAAACTGGAAGTGACAAAGCAAGTTTGCACTTCTTTCTCCTTCAAAAACACAAACAGTAAATCATAACCACACATAATTTCTGCTGTTATATATTGTAAAGGTTATGTTTATACTATGAGCTGTGAATTAGATTAATGAGTTTTCTCAGCACCATAAACCTCCTCCACCAAAACAGGAACTAAATTGCAATAAATCACTGTTTATGTTCACAAATTTATGGGACCGCAAAGATTTAGAGTTCTTCTACTTGGAAAACTGCCCCAACACAAGAGTAAAGAAAAAATACAGCTTTTGTATTGTAAGGCACGTGAACAGGGGCAAAAGCATGAACATTGTTTTCACTTCACTATAATAATGCAAGTAATTTATTAAAAACAAGTGCTAGAGCAAAGCTTTTTTGGCAATGCTTCAGCCAAAGTGACAACACACCATACATACACATTTTTAAATAACAACCTGTGATTTCTCCTTTTGTGGCACTGAATATCACAACTATTAAATTACACATATTTTTACATTATTCTTGAAATGATTTTTTTTTGTAAAAAAGAATATTAGTGATGGAATGGTACAAGAAAACTCTATTCTTTATGTACTGCGTGCATGAAAAATTCTTTCCATGAACTTGAACATTATTATTTACTTCTACACATTTACACTGGTGATTGCAGATTACTGTGGTTGTGATTTCTAAATGTATTCCTCATAGGAAAGTACTGTACTTTCTGCATTTTCTGCATTTTGTTTCATCAGTCTTTCATTCTACATTTTATTCCATCAACTACCCATAATATTTTCTATTATCTGTACAAGAAAACAAATTTAATAAGACCTCTTTAATTTTTAAAAAGGTTTTTTTCTTAATTTTTTAAAAATATCTGGTCTTAAAAAAAAATAGAAAAGGCATTTGTTTTCAAGGAAATGTTATGCAAATATACCTACTTTCCAATGTCTATTGTAATATTTTCTATTTATGGAGAAACCCCTAAAAATTGTAAGAAGAATGTTTTGTAGAGCTACTACTTTTTTTCTTCCAACAGCTTCAAAAAGGAGAGCAGTGTTCCCTTCCCAGGCGTCAATGCCTTCGTGAGAAACGTAAGTCATCTCTTCACCATATTGCAGACAAGTCGTCAACACAACAAAGAAGAGGGACATTCTTATCACTCCATGCATTGTTAAACTGTGGAACCGATTTTTATAGAATGTAGCAGATGGCAAAATCTTATATGAAATACAAAAGTCACCAGATAGGTTCAAAAAAGAAAAACAGTCATGAATTGCAAGATTTGTTAAAGGAAGTGATATTTTGCGCTTCCTACACTACAGCTTTGTGTTCCAACACTTCCTGATAGCATCTATTATCTGCTATCAAGGAAGTATTAAACTGCATGGTGCTTAACTTACTTCTTATGGCCCTTAATCATTGAATGGTTCTTACTTTACGTTCTTATGCAAGGCGGTGCCCTCTTCACTCATCTGCAGGAACCTATCTGTTGTCATCTCATCTGAGAAATGGTGAAATGGTGACAGTTACTGAGCCTTTTATATAAGTGGAAAAGTGAATACAAGATCTTTCCCAGATATAAAATTACTAATTTAAAATTTAAGTGATTGGTTAATAAAAAGTAAGGTCTTGAAGGAAAAAGGGATTCATTTGAATTTATATGCAGAAGGTAGCACATAAAGGCATGTGACGCTGCAAAGATGGATTTAATTTTCAAAACTTTGAGAACCACTGTCTGCATAGAAACATATTTTTTCAGGTCTATAGTTTCTTAGGAACCAAACAAGATTAAAACAAACAAACAAACAAAAACAAACAAAAAAAAAACCACAAAAAACCCCCCACAAAAAAACCCCACCCCATACCATTAGAATATACATTTTGTAAGAGAAAAATAAATCTCTTGCCTAATGCAATACATTTGTATTGCTCTTCTTTCTCCCTTGAACCTCCCCAGCAATTTTTTGCATCACACTTTAGTTATTTCAAAATATTGAAAAATGACACAGCCAATGAAGACAGACCTTCTAATAAAGAATCAGTCTGATCTCTGCTGATTGTATATGCCAGGATGCTATATCCATATACTTCAAGTGCTTATTCCTCTTCACTGATTGTAAAAGGAGCATACACTCACTTTGTTAGATATAGTTCTCACTGTGGGAGTCTGCATGTAGCCCTCCTGAGGAACACTAAGTCTTTAATACAAAATGAAAAAGTATTTATTTTAACATGTGGAGAGCTGAAATTAATGACATCTACTCTAAAAACACAATGGTGTTATGTAGTCTCAGTCAGTGTGATATTAGCAAAAAAATAAAAAACAAAACAAAAGAAAAATCTCCAGTTAAAACACCAATACCAAATGTTCTTGCTCAAATCACAAACTCAGAGTAGTGTCTAGTGAAGGCAAGTTTATGGATTCATAAAATGTCAAATATAAGGTTCTAATGAGATTTAATTCCTTAGATATACTAGAGTAAGTTCACTTAATTGCAATATTCAGCTATTATATTCATCACCCTTATTTGAAAAAAAAAAATTCTGTTTAAACTGTACATCAGAAACAGCAGGAACAGCAGAACTTTCTATTCAATAATTGATGGTTCTGTTGATCTGATACAACAGGATAATTCTAAAGGATTGACACTTCTATCAGTTTTAAAATCTATTTTTTCCTTGGAGATCATACAATATAGAATAAACTGAGATGGAAGGGATGATCCACAGGGAACATCGAGTCCAGCTCCTGGCCCTGCACAGAACAACCCCAAAAATCACACCATGTGCCTGAGACCATTGTCCAAACACTTCTTGAACTTGAGTTGGTGAGGATGCCCCAGCTCAGAGCAGAGCAAGACAATCCCCTCCCTTGCCTGGCTGGTGATCTGTGCCTGATGCCCCCCAGGACAGGGTTGGCCCTCCTGGCTGCCAGGGCACTGCTGACTCTGTTCCACTTGCCATGCACTTCATGTTAAGAAGCCATATGCACATCTTGAAGTGAGGGACAAGTTTATGGATCTTTCTTTGTAATGGGTAGACAGCCCTTCTTCAGCAGAGACAATCCTTGCATTTTAAATCTGTATGACATTGATAAAACATTGCCGCAGTTGTCATGATTTCTATGCCACAGTTAGCATTCCCATGCAGTGAACGATGAACACGTTTCAAAGTCACTTTTTATCAACATAAATGACAAATTCTGGAAACATCTAGCTCCTTATGGCTTAATTAAGGTACTTCTTAGTCATCTGGATATGCAATTACTCATCTCTGCAGTTTTTCTCTAAAAGAGTTAACTGCCCGGAATCTTTGAGGTTTTTAGCATATAAAGGCTTGCAAGTTAAAAGCAAAATTTCTGCAATATTTATAGACTGATCAAATTTCCAAGACATGCTGGTTTTTTTCCCCTGAAGTGAGCAATTGGTTATTGCATTCTCTGTCCACAGAAGAAGCTTTGAGTAGACTAAGCTTCCAATTTTTTTCAAGTTCTTAAGCAGATTGTGGAGGACTGCTGACCTGATTCCTAATAGTTCGGTTAAATAAAAAACCTAAAATCGAGTGTCATTCTATCTGTACTAGCTTGTTCTGTGAAAAAGTTTTGTTCTTTCTCCAAGTAAAATACAAATTTCATTTTTATTATATATATATTATTTTATTATAAGTGAAAAAAAAAAAAAGTAATACACGAGAAAGATAGTAAAGGAAAAATACAAAAGTTCAGATTATTGTCTAAAATTCCACTAAGTTTTAGAACATCTCTTGATGTATTGCTTTACTTTGTTTGCTGTTAGGTACATTTAGTAAATTTATATTAGACTTGTTCCACCATAAGAATTCTTCATTTCACACAGTGAAGATGACATACAGAAGCATTGAAATAAGAGTCATTTAAGTACCATAGTAACAAGAATAATATTTTTAGAAACAGATATATAGATATGTGTAGCTGATAAATCGTGTCTTGTTACAACATAATTACACTGTTTTTCTTATTTTTCTACCCTTTAAAAAGCATAATGCTCAGAGAATACTCCATCTATTTCTCACGGTAAAATAAGGAATTTTACAATTTTACAAAGAGAAAACTTTCCTCTGTAATGATTTTTAATTTTGTACATATATTCCAATAGCTATCTAGAGAACGTGGTTATTTCTTAGATAATGGGAAAACCACATACAATTCAAAAGTCCAGATCGTCTCACCAGACAACTCAGGTATTACACTAAAACCCAGATATTGAGTGACATATTTTATTATGATTTTTGGGCAATCACTTGTGCTTGCTGTATCTGAATTGTAATGTAGTAAGGTACTTACAGGCAAATAGAAGGAGTCAAAGGATATATGCATATATGAAACAGAAATTTCCAGCTGAATAGTAGTGACCATTCTCTACCTGTCCTTTATTAGACAGAAAAAAATAAGAAAACCATGTAATGTACCCTTCAGAGAAGTGAAATTCATTATAAAATTATTGATTTGTGATATTTTATTAGATTTTTATAAGGAAGGTTCCTTTTCTATTTTTTTCCCAATTGTGTTCATAATTATTTACTATGTGGTGAATTACTGCTGTTAAGTCATGCATTATCTTGAACTTAATTATAACACCTGTTTCTGAAATAAGTAAAAATGTAAATAAAAAGATAAGAATGTGGAACAATTGGAAATAGATCCTGTCAAAACCAGGTTCTGTTCATACATTGGAGGTTTTAATGATATGAAATGTCCTTAGAAGAAACAAAATGTAGCATTTACACCACAATCCTCTTCGTGAATGCTAGAAGAGGAAAATAATTTACAAAGTACATCATATAAAGAGGTCATCACAACTGCCACAGTGCTGCAGTCATATTTGGCCAAGTGAGGAATTTTGTAACATTGTTACCAACAGTGGCTTTTCAGTGCTAATCAACTCCTATGCCTTTTCATTTTCTTCTAGTAAAACTTTTGGAAACAACAACATTAAGGGCCTATGTAAAATAGCTTATGAGATCATATTTCAGATGGTAATTTTGCTCTCATACCAGATATAATTGCCAGATGAACATTATTTTGCTATTTGGAATTACCTGATCATCTAACTACTTGACAGAAAGATTTTTGACATGACCTCTGGAAGTTAAAGGATTCTTTCTCTCAAAATTTCTTTCTACAACTAAGCCTTTCTAGCCCAGTCTTTCTGAATTGCCTGTTTTCCCTTAGGTCACTCTCTTTAGGAGATATTTCAAGGTTATTGTATTATTTTATTTATCCTAGACTTCTTCTGAACAAGGAATGGTCAGATTGTAATGAGCATGATTAATTTGCTGTAATGATTAACTTCCTATAGCCTTCTTATCTTATAATAACTATCTGGAAGATTAAACTTCTCATCTAGGCTACTTTAGGTCACTCAGAAAACAAAGGTAAATAAACATACAAACAAAGAGACTTATCCCCTCTTAAAGTAGATGACTAAGTTGGATAACAGATCACCTATGTGGCCTATCTTCCTCCTATTAACGAGCTGCAGTGGAACCCAAAACAAATACAGCTTACTGTAAACACCCTAGAATTTTCTGTGGAGTGCTATTTGTGCGCCTCAGCATCCCGGTCCAACAAGATTTTGTAAGTATAAACCTAAACCAAAAGATTAACCTGGTCTTGCTCTGGAACTCTTTACTCTTGGATAGAGATACTGCTTTAATTTCACCAGGAAGTAACATGATATTTGTTTCCCGTTGTGCAGACAAGTTTGTTACTGGTTTTTGTTTGTTTGTTTGTTTTTAATGTGACTCTGTTCAGTCAGCAAACCCACCCAGTAACACAGGTGTAATCCACACTTCCCAGCCTGAGAGCTGACAAATTCTGGAAGCTCAATTCTTGATAACCAGTAACCTTTCTGTTTCCCTGGAAGGTGCAGTGACAGTACAATGAGGATTATAAGATTCTTCACATTATTTAGCACAGATTTTGTTCTCCCACAGAGACAACAAATGCCATGAAAAATACAGATGTTAGATTTGGTATTTCAAATATTTTGCCCCTGGTTTTTGTTAGCTGTGGGACTCGTTATTTTACATAAGCAGCTCAGGTGACACAGTAATAGACAAAGAGTATGAAAGAATTAATCATACTACCCCTGCAGACTTAAATTACAAATGGCACTAAAGAGACAGAAAATACCTATGTGAAAGGAGAATCTTAACTGTGACCTAGTTGGTTTTATTAGAGTTAATTAGGTCAGTGGAGCTGGCCTAATTTTTTAATTAATAAATTGATTCCAAAGGAATACTTGAAAATATTGCCAGACTTTAATAATCCAGGGAGGGTAATTACATTGCAGAGATTACAAAAACAATTTTTAACTACCCATTTTTCATTTGAATAACTTGACTCTTACATAACAGTTTTAAACTATGCTGTACTGTAGCTACAGTGTAGGTGGTACTTCTTACAAAGTTTAGATAAATATAAACTTGAAAGTATGCATTTTTTTCTCTTCCAGGTTCTCTAGTTTGTATTATTTGGGAGAAATCCATAAGCATTTTTTTTCCATTCCTTTCCTATGTATTTCCAAATAGAAAATCTAGATAATTTTAGCAACATGAAGATATCAAAATTGTGGGTAAATTTCCCAGAAGTCTTTTTTCTAATAATGTCTTACATTTAGTATGGTTGGCCTTTATACTCAATTTCTCTGCTGTTATTTATTTTTTTTTAATTCCCTAAAAGATAAAGAATTCGTAATAATAAAAGGAAATTTTAATTGGTTTTGAAAATTATAAATAAATCAGCAAGGTTCCTCCCTGAAAAAAAAAATAGACCTGATGAATTGTTTTATATTTCCAAAGGAATTCTAAACTCATTTAGGTTAAGCTACCACTAAGATTAAACACTTTTTTTATATCCCACTCCATTTGAAAATCAGATGTAAAGAAACTAACTCAAGGAAAGAGCATTTGATAACATGGATGAGACTGGTCATATTATATCATGTTATCAGATTAAATTATTTTGAGAAAATTTTGAAAAATGAGAATGGCTGAATAATCACCTTTTATTAGCAATAGATCTGAAACCAAATCATTTCTAGCTTCACCCGGGTCATCACTGCTCAGTCTCGTAAGCTCCATTGCAAGTTCTTACACAGCATGGAAAAGATGACAGTTTATTATGTTGTCTTTCTGCACAGAAGAAACTATATAACAATGATACTACATTGCCTTATACAGGCTCAAAATCTGGGAACTCCAAATCTAGAGGCTTTTGAGCTTGATCTCTCAAATCCCATCAGATAGAACTTCAAATTCCAGAATTTTATGAAGTACAAAATCTACTACTTAGATACATATAAACTTATTCTTTTCTGTTATTGAATGTAAATATATTACTTTCAATTCAATACTATTTAGAAATCTCTAATTTCTGTATCTCCTAGATTTGCCCTGAACCCTACCTCTGGAGAGATATAAGACATTTTGCTTGTGATAATTTTTCAAGACAGAATCCAGAAGCCAAGAGTTCTAATTTTACAGATAAATTAACTTGTACTCATCTTTTTTGGTACACTCAGTCTAGTAACAACTGAGGTATGTAGTAAGTTAGGTATTTGTTTAAATAATAATTTTTAACAATAATGAACCAAGAATTCTAAGCATGCCATGGAGTATGATACACTGCACAAAGCACTGAGTTTTGAGTCAGAAGAGAAAGGCTATATCACAGGATGGCTGTTATCATACACAGAATGTTAAGGTCACTTCATTACTCTGTTTCTTTGTCTTCTTGTTTATAAACTGGAACTTGTCTGTATAAAGGAGGCTTATATTTACAAATGAATTTACTATAATATTTCTAAACTGACTATGATTGTTATTGTCAGCTATAAACATTATTGCAAGCGTAAGTTCCAGGACATAGGTTCACCAAGTATTAAAATTTACCTATGAATATATGATTACAAAAGACAATAACAATGAGTGAACCAAAATAGGTTTAAATTCTTTTACTTTATAAAAACATGAGCTGATAATATAGGTTTAACAATATTGATGCTGATCTAAGGTCTTTTGGTATCTTAATAATTTAAATTCTTCAATAATATTTCCTGAGTTAGGGAAATATTTGTATATTAATTTGGGACCCTGGTGAAGAACCAACAAAAATTTCCAGGGTCAGGGCATGCTCTAGTCTGTTACCATAAATACCTTTTCAGTTCTTCAGGTTATCCTCTTAACACTCAAAAATGTTATTGATACTTGCCCTTTCATTTGTAGACAACAAAGATCCTAGTTTCTTCCCACAGGGCATATCAGCTCACTCTATATGAAAACTCAGGAAATTTTTACAATAATCTTGATAAAAACCAGAACTTCTGCATATCTGCCTGCATATACTGAAATAATCAAATTTGACTATTGGAAAAAAAACCCTGAATAGAATATAATGATGATGTGTTACAGTGCTGTCATGTAGAATACTAACAAGAGAAGAAAACCAGGGTTATTGTAGGCAATTATGTGCAATTTTTGATGGGGAAAAGTCTCACAAATTAGCCAAAGTTTTTCTTCCCAATCACAAACAAACAAATCTCCAGACACCTGCAGCAGCTGACCCAATAAGAAGGCCAGTAAGTTGTAGTACATGTTGGAAAAAAGACATACAGAGCACAAAAAAAGGAATCCTGTTTCTAGATACTTTTGGGGTTAATTGGTATGGGAAAAGTTTAGAAATTATGGGGAAAAATAACTAGTATTCATAGATGTCAAATGTTGGGGTTTTTTCTTCTTCCTTATTTTATCTTCCATGAATCTTTGGTGAAGCAGTGAATAGGATTTTCTTTTTCAGGGTAGAATTTTTGCCATTTACCATCAGCCACTAACATCAATATGAAGGAGTTCACAGATGTCAAGATCTGTTATGCCAGTGGTTTTAGTATGATTAGGAAATATCGGCTCAGTACAGAGGTTCAGCCTGCCACTTCTGGAATGGTGTAGCGCTTTCCTGACAGGAATAAAGTGAAAAAAAACCTACCTAGAGGAGAAGGCACTTTAAAGGAACTCTAAAGTTGTACCTGTAGGAGAACTGAAATGTGCTAATGGTAATTTCCTTTCTAGTACCACCTCAAATAATACACTTGTCCGTGCTGTGCTGAACAGCAAATGCCAAAATGCCATTTTCAGTCCTTGACAAAAAGCTCTGCCTTGAGCCAGTTTGCTGAACAATGGACCTAGGAGATCAGCAGCAATAAGAAGCTTAAAAACAACAGTGAGGAACTGAGTATCTTCTTGTGCTGTTCTTTGACTCTTTTCATGTCTCTTTGACATGATGCACATATTTAAAAAATACACAGATAATTTCAAAATTGTGCAAAGACTCCAACTGACTTAGGTACCAAAGAAATCCCTCTCACCAGTAAGAACATGAGCTTCTTGATACACAGAACAATGGTATTGTCCTCCAAGCAAAATTTTAATTATCCTCAATAATAAGATAATTTAAAACACACACAAGTGTACACAAGAGTTCTAATTGCCATATTTGTCAACAAATAATAAAAGTAAATCTTTTTCTCAAATACACAGAATCAAGCAAATAAACAACACCCCCAAAATAATAACAATAAAACCGAAAACAAACAAAACAACCCCAAACCAAAACAAAAAAAAAAACCCCACCAATAACAAAATACCCTACTGTTTTTAAAGAGAAAATGCATGTCTTTATGTTGGACTTATTCTGGCATTCTTTTTGTACTTTTCAGAGTAAAAATTATTAAGGATTATCTTATTTGTGGAACAATATATACCACAAATGAAACATCAAAAGAATAGCCCTCTGTAGCAGATCACATTGTAATGCTTGCAAATACATTGCTACAGTCTAAGATTTTTGTACCTATATCTTCATTTTACACGCAAGGTTGATAATAACTGTGCATATAATATATTTTATTTGGATTTGTAGCAAGCCTTTGATCAAGTTGTACATGACAAGCCTCAGCTTAAAACTACAAGCTTCAGAGATCCAGATTAAGACACAGAAAAGTAAAAAGAGCTAGCTGGAAAATAGACTAGTGATTGTGTAGTGGAAAATAAAACTTGCAGTGGTTTAATGTAGGTCAGTGTTCACAACTTAAAGTGTTAACCTTTGCAGATGCGTGAGGTAAGTAACATCATGTAACTAGCTGCCTGTAAGTGTAAGGATGACACAGAATGAGCAGAGAGGGGGATGGCACAACCCACACCGGAGGGTGTGAGGGGCACTGGGGTACATCCTCTTCAGGAAGCACAGACACCTGTTCTCAGGGATGATTGGAGTGGCACAGACCCAGTGCTACACGCAGGGACGATGTGTGTAAATACATTGAGCAGCCTCAGTTTTTGACTCAACACCACACTACCTCTATGAAAAGCTGTTATCTCCGTAAGTGCTTAAAATGCTGGCTTTCCTGCTCACATTCTCATGAGCTGCATCATTCACAAGGCCGCTAGTGGTGGCCCATATGCTCTGCTGTGGGGTAAGGAGGGAGATAAATACACATTACATCACTAATTCTCTCTGTGCGAATATCCTAAGCAAAAATAAAACTCTTTGGTTTATGGCACAGGAAAGAAATGATGTCAAAGTCTACAACCCTTTAAAGATGTTTATAGATGTTATGTAGAAGTAAAGCAGTTCTGAGTTTCTCACTTTTATGAATTGTTTCAACATAATTATTAACTTCATAAATTTAAGTGTAGAAATGTAAATAAAAGCATAAAAATGTAAATAAAATTTTAAAATAAAAACTGATTTTAAAGAGATTTAGAATTAATTGATTTAATTTGTCAGTACCTAGTTCTTAGGAAAAAAAAATTCTGGTCTAATATTTATGTGCTTAAGCACTAATTAAAGAGAAACTTTAGCTTAAAAAAATATTCTATATCTCATATGTGCACTGTATACTGAATGTTCGTAATATTTTTTTGTCCTACAGCACTCCTGAAAACTTTCTTTCCAACAGCAGGACTTACCTCCATTACTTCTCTGAAATTAAATGTTACAAATAGAACAGAACAGTCTGGACAAGGATTTTGAGATCATTGAGTTCAACCATAAACCAAACACTATGAAGTCAACCACTAAACCATGTCCTTGAACAGCTCATCCACACATCAGGGATGATGACTCAACCACTTACCTGGGCAGCCCATTCCACTGTTTGACAACCCTTTCAGTGAAGAAATTTTTTCTAATACCCAATCTAAACCTTTTGTGCTGCAACTGAAGACCATTTCCTCTTCTCCTATTGCTTGCTACTTGTGAGAACAGACTGACCCCCACCTCATTACTATCTCCTTTCACGTAGTGTTAGAGACCATTAAGATCTCCCCGAGTCTCTTTTCTTTGCTAAAGAACTCCATCTTCCTCAGCTGCTTTTCATAAGGCCCTTCATAAACTTTGTTGTCCTTCTCTGGACATGGTCCAGGACCTCAATGACTTTCTGTAGTGAGGGGCCCAGAACTGAACACAAGATTCAAGGTGCAGCCTCACCAAGTGCTGAGTGCAGGGAGACAATCACTGCTCTGGCCCTGCTGGCTACACTGTTGCTGATACAGGCCAGGATGCCATTGGCCTGCTTGACTACCTGAGCACCCACTGGCTCATGTTCAGCCAGCTCCACATCTTTTTGCACGAGGCAGCTTTGCAGCCACTGTGCCCCAAGCCTGTAGTGCTGCATGGTGTTGTTGTGACCAAGGTGCAGGACCGCTTAAAATTGGGATTGGTGCATCAATCCATCCTGTCTACATCCCTCTATAGAGATTTTGTATCCATCCAGTCCTACAGACTTGTGCATGCAGCAGGTCTCTGAACATTCTTTCCAGGATTATGGAACTTCATTCTGCTCCTCATCTCTTTCTAGTTCTGGGTGTCTAGAGAAAAGCTGAGTTTTAATATTATTAATGACTGAGTTGAAGAAATCATTAAGTACTTCAGACTTTTCCTTATCCTTTGACACAAAGCTTCACCATGCACCCAACAAAATATGGAGATTTTCCTTAGCCCTCCTTTTGCAACTAATATATATACACAAAGATTTTTTTATTGTATCTTGCAGCAGTAGCCAGATTAGATTCTGTAGAATATTGCTTCTGCATCTTTTACCTGGTTGTGTGATCTATAACAGAATTCCACCATGATATTTGCCTTGTTGTCCTAATCCCTGATTCTTACCCATAAACACTCAATGCTATTTGTCACCAGCTCTAGACAGCCAAAATACTCCTGAACATACAGGGCTGCCCCACCAACTCTCCTTCCTTGCCTATCCATTCTGAAGAGTTTTTAGCCATTCATTATAGCACTCCTGTTGTGCAAGTTGTTCCACCATGTTTTATTGATGGTTATTATATATAATCATTTTTGCACTGCACAGTGCCTTCAAGATCTTTCAGTTAACCCTGCTAAGTCCTGTGCAAAGATACCTTTTTCTTCTTTGAGACAGGTTTACCCTATCTGTTACCAGCAGGCCAAGTGTCCTGTACACTGTCCCATAATCACAAAAACAGGGGCTGCAGGATGAGGAGTCTGTCACACCATGGTCTTCATCACAGGCTCTGGGGGAATCTCTTCTCCAGCACTTGGAGCACCTCCCCCACCTTCTATTGTTTTGGTGCCTGCAGATTACCCATCTCAGTTTTTTCCTCATTCCCCTTGTCTTGGTTTTGAAAGAAGACAGGTATCTGCTAAAGAGAGACAGGGCCTCTCTTGGGATGGATAACTCAAATCCCCTTCCCTCAAATTATTATAATTTAGAAAAAAATTAAAACGGCTCTCAGGCAGAGATATGGGGATAGGAATAACAGTTCTTTACTAATAGGTATAACAAGGCAAACAAACAACAACAACTACAGCAATTAATAGCGAACAGAACCAGGGACCTTGACGGGGCTTGGTCCCACAAAACTCGGGGCAGTCTGGTCTCTGGGGACTCCAAAAAAAAAAAGGTACCAAGCTGGAACGGTGGGGTATCCCGGGCTGGTGGATCGGATGAAGTTCGGAGCTCCGTCGGTGGTCATTGGGTGGCAGGGATGTCCGGCAGGGAGGGCAGTGCGGGCCCGCGGTGCAGAGCAGCTCTAAAACAGCGCCGAGGCAGTGGGACAGGGCTGAGACAGCTCCAGCAGGGCAGCAAAGGAGGAATCAGGATCTTCCTGGGCACATGAGCAGATGATAGTGTTATAAATGGTCAGGGGCCAATTCAAAATAAAACAACAAAATTTATTTAACACAATTTCAACACCGAAATAAAGCCACAATAAAAAGAAACAACATCGATCGAATGCCGGGTGGACAGAGAGGCGGTACAAAAGTACCCTCTGAACTCTGCCACACTGCTATGTTTCAGCCCGTGGGTTTTATACAGTTTTTTTACCCTAAGGCTAAGTCTATTGAAAGTCTAGGTATGCTGTGTTTCCAAAAGAGTCCTGTCTGCATGAAAAGGTTGCTTGATAGTTTTTCCGGAATTCATCTTGGGAGGGGTGATCTTGATCGTCCAGGATCTCCACCAAGATTGGTATCTGGTGTTTGAGGAGCTGTGAAGCGAGGGTCCACCCTTAATGGCCGGGCCATCTTCTGGCTTTGTCTTGTTGTTACAGTAGTAGGTGTGTTTGGGAACTTCGGAATCCTGGAGGCATTCTCGGGTATCTTTTTATTAATAGCTTAATCCCACACGAATTTATTTATTCTACTTATTACAATAGTAGTTCTCTTCAGGATCAAATCCCGGTGGTGCCAGTGAGAAACCCACGCAGCAACGGCAGCCTCGTCCTCTCCCGACGCAGACCACACCAAAAGTGCAGCTGCCCTCCAGCACCGTCTTTCTCCACCCCCCCTCGAGAGAAACTCGCAGAGACAAAAGGGTGTAGCCAAATGCCAGGGTCCATCTTTTTTGTTTCAGCTGAGCACTGATAAGTACCAGCAATTAGCTGCCAAGCAACCCTTGGGAAAAAATTCTATAGGTGAAAAAGAAAAGAAACCTAACTCCCAACACCCCTTTATGCTCTGCCCTTTCTAAAACAAGTTTTCCCGGAGGTGCCACCACTCTGACTGTGGGGCTCAGCTGTGCCTTTCAGTGAGTCATTTTGGGAGCCGGCTGGAACCACCTGTACTCCTCACAGGGGCCTCCCTGCAGCCCCTAAAAATCAGCACCTGGACACCCTCACCTGGTGCTCGTTTATTGCTAGTGTAGGACACATAGGCATAGTAATCCAAGATAATTGTGAAGCTTTATGTTGATTGTGTGCACAGACCCTTTGTACTATAAGTGTGTGTAAAGTAAGAACTGTGCCTATGAGATTTGATGAAGGTTTCGAATGTGTGAAATTCCCAGATGGACCAGAATCTGTGGTAGAAAAAAAGAGTAAATACTACCTTTCTCTCCCAAATTTTTCTTGTCAAAGTGCATTCAGCTCCTCATCCTGAACACAATAAATAGTTCTCCTTATCATCAGATGCTTATGATTTTGATTAATCACTAAAGTGTGAATATTTAAGCATTTTTTTAATCCTGCCTTTTCTGCATGTTTGTTCAAATAGTCATTGTTTACATCCAAATGACATAATGTCATATTGATGTTCATTCTCCAACTAATATTTCCTCTGTATACGATGAAAAATTCAATATTCTTTGCTTTTCATTCTATCAGTTTTCAGTATTGCTGGTTGCTTATCAGTCCTTGCCTGTGAAAACTGATCATACATGACAATTTAGTGTACTTTTTCTTTTTTGTATATGTTCTTTTAAATTAATTATCAGCCAAAACTGCACTGTTCCCCTGCATTTCTCAAATGTCTCTGGGTAAATCTCTCTGCCTTACAACACTAGCTCTTTATGCAAGGGATATATTACAGTTTCTCACACAGAATATCTGCTATTCTACTGAGGTTAATTACTTTATGTATGTTTTCTTAGAAATTATTTTAGCGTATATTCATTTGGATTTCTTTTAATCATAGAGCAGATGTTTTCACCTCAGAATTTCCACATTATCAATGTCCTCAATGCTCTTAAAACTAAAGGGACAGCAATATACAGAATAAGAAAATTAGCTCACTTAGACCCAGAGCCTGTGCTTATATAATTGCACAAAAACCTGAGGCATTTTAATAATTTAAACATGGCTGACATTGCCCAGTCTGCTTAAAAAAAAAAAACAACAAACCCAAAAAAAGCCCCCAAAAAAACCAAAACAAAACAAAAACACCAAAGCCTGCAGAATGCTTAATAGCACAGGCCACAGAATACTGTTCTATTTGTACACATACAATAATTGGAGAAAGAAATTTTTCAAAAGAAAAGCTCTGTGAGAACATTGTAGAGATAATTGATTAAACATCTCCTGCTCAGTAGGATAAACTGTAATTTTTTTTAACAAACCCAGCAGAAATTATTAAACTTATTAGAGAAGAAAAATAATTGCAGTCACTAGCCACCTGAGCTTTTTGGACAGGAAATCCCTGGGATATAATGTTAAAATTGCAGTGGTCAGAAAGAATTGGGAAGGATTAAAGCCAAAAAAACAGAAAAAAAAAATTGAGGGAGGAGAAGGAAAGAAGCAATTTAACCATCAGATTAAATGAAATTCTGAGAAAGGACTGCAAAGATTTCAGGACATAATGAGTGAAAAAATCGTGTTCCAGTAAGATAGGGAATTTTCTCTTGTAATTTTACTTCTATACTATTCATCAAGTCCATATTTTGCATGGGTTTTTGGAAAAATCAACATTACCTAAAGAAAACATTGCATCCTCTCAATATGTTCTCCTCCTAACTATCTCAACCTACAACATCTCAAAGCTTTCAATGCCTAATGTAAAAAGGGACAATATTAGAATTAAAAAGTCAAAGTTATTGGTGGTACATTACGGTTACTTTTGATCCTGCAAAGCAATCACATGACAAAGCTGTCTTGCAGCATTCATTTCGATTTTCATTGGATCTCTTCCCCATATTTACAAATATTAATTCAAAGAGTTATGTTTAACATTTTTTCAGGGACAGCAAAAAAAGAGGTCTCAAGTATAGACACACATAAACAGCCAGAATGCTTTTTAATCCCTATCTGTAGAAAGTGAGGGACAACTAAAGCTTCAAATCAAAGCACAATAAGTTTTCAGAAATTTATCCATCAGTCTAAGCCTCTGAACAACGTCACTCTGTCTTGCTGTCAATCTTGAAACCAGCTGGGGGCTTCCTGAGTTATGGCAAGCTCTGCATCATGTCCTCTGAATCCCTAGGAAAAGTATTTCTTTCCCTCACCTCAAGGAGCAGTAATGCCTCTGTTCCCTGTTTTTCTGAGATATCTATTGTTTAGAAGAACTGCACTCTTACCTCAGGAGCTGTCACTTGTCTCTTTTTTGGCCTCTGTCACCCTGTCCCTAGCTGCAGATGCCTCACCCTGGAGGACAGGTGCCTAAGCGGACTGGGAGCAGGCAGAAAACAGCAGATTCTCCAAATATTTCTGTGTGATCCAGAATGCAGGAACATTACTTTCTGTGGGCTTGCCCCATGCTTTTTGAAGAAACAGTACATGAATAAATCAGATATGCCCGGTTACAACCACATAATTACGTATTTTCATGGATATATTTCTAGAATTAATGCATGAAATTGAAGATATGTGAAAAGCTTCAAAGAAGCTGTTCTGTCCATTTACTTCAGGAGATGTGGTTAGGCCACTGTGATCAAGGTATTTTGAGCTGACAAACCAGAGTTCATTAACAGTACATTACATTGAATCTTCTTTTTTTCATACTTTCCCAATTTCCCTTTACACAAATTATAGAATTTTGAGGCTAATGATGGATATAGCAAAGCACAATCGTTATTCACTGAAGTCTGTTTCAGCAAAGAGGCTCCTACATGCAAACCCACAGAGAGTCATGGATGATGGGAAAAAATATAGAAGAAAAGCTATTTTGTTATTCATATTCAGCCTAATTACTGGGATATAATGAGGTGGCAGACTCACTGAGTACCAAGTGTACCTGCAGAGAACAGAGTCCATTTTCAAAATTTGTCTCAGTTTAGTGAAATTTATGAAACTGAGAACAAGATGACAGAAGTAATAGCTTTGAGAAGAGAAACACAGGTCTCGAATTCTTTTTCTTTAAAAAAAAAAATATTATGGCAACAAATATTTGAAAAATAAAGTATCCCAGCCTGAATATTTTTTAAGAACATATTTGATAAACATTAAAAAAAAAAAAAAAACAAAGAAGCAAACAAGCCAAAATAAAGCAACAAAATATTTAATTCCTGTTACATGCTTTTCTTATGAATTTGTTACTTTCAGGTTATGGAATACTTGAATTCCCACCAATAACAGAAAAAGCCTTGTTATGGGCAAAATGAATTCATCATATATGCAAAGCTGAGAATTGATTGTCAGTGTCCTGGTTTAGGGCAAACTTGGGAGAAAACCTCCAAAGAGGGTCCTTCTGTGAAGCAAACCCAAATGGACCCTCCCCCAGTCAGTCTGGGAGAAAATCTCCTCAGAGGAAAAAAAATGGAAAAAACTATTTATTTAACAAATAAAGCACCCACAAGCACAAAAAAAATGAATAATATGAAATAATAAAACCTCTGAAGAAAGAGAAATTGAGAAAGTCCTTGCTGTGGGTGTAGCTCAGCTCACTTAGCCTCTTATCAGTTCCTCTGGCATTGGAAAATTCCATCCTGGGCCAGGTGGGCCACAGGTGTTAGCTCCCAGTGCTCTTCTGGGTTTTCAGTCCACAGCAGGTTTAAACAGTCACAAGAAAAAAGGGGAAAAAAAAAAAAAAAACAATCCAGAGTCTGTTCTCTGCCTCAGCTTGCTAAATCTAACTAAACGCAATGGAGATCTCTGTCCCGCTGTCCATCCATGACTCAGACAAACACAGCCCAGGAGAGAAATGTGGAGGAGGGAGCAGTTTCTCGAAAACAAACTGCGTGCTGCTTCTTTCCCCCCGTTTCGCTTTCAGAACAAGTCTTAAAGGTACAGAACTTAACATACAGAATAAACAGAACAGACAATTGGGGATGCAAGCATCAAAAAGTCACCCCAGGACAGTCAGTCTCATTAAAAACTCTTAACAGCATTATCAAAGAACTGATACTCCAATTGCATTGATTTTAACATTTCTAGGTCAAATCAGATGCAGATAGAACAATGTATACGCAAGCTCTGCAGGATCTACTCCTCCTTTGGTGCCATGCTCTGCCTTCTACTTCTCTGAATCCTGTTGTCAATGGCATAAGTTCTTGGGGGTTTTAGGTATTAAATCATCAGTATACCACTGCTGAAGGATGTATGGTGCTATTAATGATTTCTTCCTCCTCACTCTAGGATTCACCTAGGTTCAGTTTTTATACATCTATTGTCACATTCCACATCTTCCTTTTACCTGCAAGTGTACCATGCATCTGAATTTACTATATATGCTGTGATTTATATGTAATGGATACTTACTCTTTTTCTTTGTCACCCCTATAACCGTTTTTGTTCCCAAGGTTGCGTTCCTTTTAGGACCAGTAGCTGAATGCTGGTGAGTGGCTTAGGGATGGTGGGGTCTGCTGTTACCTGCTGCCTGCATTTTCCAGACCCTGTGATCACTCTGTGTCTCCATTTGCACTCCTGTTCTAGGTTTGCAGCCTGTCACAGGCAATAGCAATAATGTTCTTACTGGGTTACAATGCTACAGATTTGTGATACAGGAATTTCTGATCCAATTTCACACTGAGCAAAAATGTACTTTCTCACAGAAATAATACAGTACTTTGTCTAAAAGAGAAATATGGAACTGTTTTGACAATGATTAAATAATATATTGACGCTTCCAATTTCAACTTTTTTTTTCTCTAATTAACTCTGCTAGCCCAATATTTTTTTAATGGGAAATTTTAACCTGTTAGTAGAGAATTAAAAAAACTTTTGCCAGTGATATCCCATAGATTGTCAAATAAACCTTCCAAAACTGAATGCTATATTCTATTTCCTGATAATAATATTTTTTGTTAGTTGATTTAGTTCCTCAAAAGTGTAAAAATCCTATGATGAATGGATTTACTGAAAGTTTCTAAGATCTATTACCATTATTATGAATCCTTTTTCTTTGTTAATGTCATATTTATTGTCTGTGTTTAAATAGGTGTGAATTTTAAAATACAAATTTTATTTATGAAACCTAAAAATCGGCAGTTTTACAGCAAATATGGCATGTTTTTATTCAATATTTTTGTTTTATATGATCTTTATACTAATTTCCTTTTATTGAACATGATTACTCTTCAAGACACAAAAGTACCTTAGTCTAACTATGGTGATTCCAACTGAATTAATTAAAGTGGTCACACTCCCTGCTGTGATTAGACAATGATTTTGAGCACCAGAGTGGCACTGTAGATTATACGTGTTGTGTAAACTGAAGTTAATTTGAAAAATTTCAAGATAAAATAATCCTTCATATTTTCTAAATCACCTATAATATTATTTCAACAGCTCTACACTATGCTTTCAAAAATGCATGCACTTTCAGAGGGTTGGGGTTTTTTTATCACTTTGCCATGGTGATAAAGAAAATCTTCAAGATTACAATCCTTGGCTCAGAATATTAGAGAGACTCTGAAATAAATAAGTCAATGCTTATTAGGCAAAGACCTGACAGAAAAGAGAGGAAAATCAAGAAAATAAAGATAAGGGAAACAATAGGAGGTTGTTTGTTGAGCCTAGTGACCTTATTTGCTGCTCTTAGTATGCTAAAATTGTGCCAATCACAGAAAAACAGAAGAAAAAAAGTCCTTTAAAATTCAATTTTTCAGCACAGTGGTTGGATATTATTGGATTTTGTTTCCTGCATCTATCCTCAACACTTTTACTCTTTTCCCTTCAGGGTAATACTTTAAAATGCAACTTGTTGTAAGCTAAAATGGAAAAACCTCACCTGATTATACATGGGTAAGTTATTGTTACTGACATGTATGCAAACTGCTAACTAGTGCTGTGTGCCCTTCATTCAGCCTGCATTATTTCCTTGACAAGTAGCACCAAAATTACTGGGCAAGAGTGAAATACAGCCTTGAACTAGTCTCAGAGCTTATTAAATATTTAATAAGTAATAAGAATCCATCAAAGAACAGACTTACCCTTACCTGTGACAGCTGGAGGCAAGAATTGTTTTACAACTTGGCCTGAAAAGTGGTTCTCTGTGAAAATGACATGAGTATAAGAAGCAGGAAATAGGAAAAACACTATTGTTAGCATTTAAATACAGAGTAGTCTGTGAATAGCTGACTTATTTGCTTTTATTATTATGGGGCCCCAGGAACTAGGAACTATACTGCAGACACAGTTCTGTGCATTTGTCTATGTGTACAAGTTGTACAGTATGAGTTGAGTAACATGGAAGGCTTTGATCCAGTTTCAGCTGTAATTTCATCTTTTCTGCTTCTGCTACCAACTACTTAGACACCATAATAGCTGAAGTGTTCTAGTGATGTTACTTTGAATGTAATTAAGAAGGAAAATGTAGCTCGTTACTACTTTTGATGAAACACACATACATACATTCAGCATTGCTGGTAACCATCCTTTTCCTGAATAAGAAATGTCTTCCTTATATCTATTCTGAATCTGCCCTCTATTAGCTTAAAAAGGCTATCCCATGTCCTGTTGCAGCAGGCATAGTTAAAAAGTCCATTCCCAAAGAAGCCTGTACTTTTGTGAATATGCTAAATTTGATTTCTTTCCCATAATTTCCTCTATTGTATAAATCTAGATTATCAATTCTAACAGCTACTTATCACTTTTGTAGCATTGAAAACTGTTCCTTTAAATATTTTTGGTTGGATGTGGTAAAAATTGAAGAAGAAATGAGAGTTTCTAATAAATTACTAACTTCAAAGTGGCCTGAAGTAGCAAAATGAGAGGCTAAAAACTCTCTGTGCTGAAAAATCCATGAAAATGGAGAAGATACCCAGGTGAATTAGTGCTTCACCCAAGGTCTCTGAGAAGCAAGTACCAGTGCAGGACACAAAGCAAGAAATTTTATGCCTTGGCATCAGAGGCCCCATTGCATTTTTTGCCTTTTTTCTTTTTTCTCATTAAATTAGATAAGGGTTTCTTTAATAAGCAAGCATTTTTAGAACTCTGGCGTTCACCATATAATTAAGCACGTGGGAGACAGGGTTTCAAACTGTGAAATAAAAACAGTGCAACAAAATTTTTGATGTCATAACTCTTGAGAGATGAAAGAAAGCATTTATCTCTGAAAAGTTATAAGAATTGGTCAAGTACTAGAAAAGGGTCTGAGAGATTCTTGAATTAAAATTAGCTCTTAACAAAGCACCTAGAAATTATTCAGGCAGAATTATATTATGATCAATAACTCAATGGATAGAAAGTACAGAAATAATCTGACTGAAAATCCTAATGTAATACAAGAAAAAGCACTCAATATCAACCGAATGCAGAGTTCAGAGCTCAGGAATACCAACAGTATATCAATTTTATCCAAATGAATATAGGCTAAGAAAATTTTCATTTAAAAAAAAGTAAAAATCAAAACAGTCAATTGGATCTGTTTGCAGGCAGCTGCAGTGAGCCCTATGAAGATAAAAGAACAACTGCAGCACCCCTAGCACAGACAAATTCTTTTGTCAAAGCAGTGGAAAATTGAATATAAGTGAACTATCACACTAAGGCAACTGTAACATTTCCTTATTTTATATGAAACAAAGGTTAACGACTACTGTTGTAGCTGAAACAGAATTAACAATAAAATATAAGTAATGAAAAGAAAGATATAAAAATTTCCAACTTCCAATGGTGTGCTTATTATCATTAAATTTATGTATTAAGAAGATAAAAGTTAGGAAAGCTTTTATAAGCTTGGGGAAAAAAAAAAAAAAAAAAAAAAGTTGTTCGACATCTAGCCAGAAAAAAACTAGTTATTGATTTTCATATTTGGGACTGTAAAATTTATATTTTCAATACATATATTCCAGAATCATGTTCGTGGCTGAAGGGACATTGAGTCCAAAGAAGTATTACAGTTATAAAGGCAATCTTAATGATCTGTTTCATGAGGCTGGTAGAGACAGAGACTGAGAAAACATAAATATGAAAGTATACATCTGATTAAATAATTCTCTCCAGCTGCTAGGCACCCCACTTCAGGATTAAAACAAAAATTTCATACTGTTTATGGAATCCAGAACCCAGGATAGACCTCTGTTCAGAACTAATCAGAATTCAGAAGACAAAATGCAGAAACCAATCATATCCACTAATAAGTGTATTGAACTAAAGAGTTTAGCTTCTCTGCCTACTAACTTTTGTTACTTTCTTAATTAGTTAGCAGATAAAATAGGTTCCGGTATTTTAAGTGGACTAGAGTGATTTGTTTTTTTCTGAAATGTATTAGAGAGAGACCAAAAAAACCATTAACTGGAAAAAATGGGGAGGTATCAGTAACTTCCAACAAGGGATAGAGTGGCCCTTTTTTGCCATCATAGAAAAAGAAATGCTTGTGAACCTTTGCCTTGGAGAAGGACCGAGAACAGACTGCCAGTCATGCAGTCACCCAAATCTTTGCAGAATCTGGAGAGTTTGGTAAATATCGATCACCTACCTATGGCTCTCACTGGACTTCGATGCACCCTGAGCCTTTCACAACATGTGATATTCACTGGGTTAACCACACACACAACAAAGCACATGAGCAGTATGTTGTAGTTTTAGTGTCTAATAACTATATAGTGTCTAGTAACTTTGTAGATAACTTTCCAGTGAAATAACGAATACTTCCTGTCTTTGGCAGAGGTTTCCAGACGTCTCTGTGGTATTTATAATGAAGGCAGAGAGATCCAATGATCTGATGAACTTTTGCACCTTTCAAGTTGAAGAAGTGAATTTAGATGTCTCCAAGGGTAAAAAGGCTTGAGCAGCTCCAGGTATTGATGGTTAGAGTGCATACCACGGATAAGCTCATCTTGTCTTACATGACCTAGATTGTTCTCAGACAGACATTGCCCATAATTGATATCAGTGTGATTGGTAAGTAGCTTAGCAAGGTCCTAAGTGACACAAGGAAATAAGGAATTCTTCAACAATGCTTAGACTTTTATCTTAAAAAGTTTAACTGTCAATCTTGACAAGATTATTTAAAAAAAAAAATGTGCTCTATCATGGATTATGCCTTGTACCGGTTTTCCTTCTGCTAAAAGAAAATATTCTGTATAACCATTAGTGTTAAGTTAAAAAGTATTGAACATTTTCTGTCAAAGCTCTTAATTATTTATTTCTTAGTAAAGCAGTGAATTTGCTTTGGTGTCTGTTGTTTGCCTACCCAGCAGTGAACAGTAAGAAAAACAGAAACTAGTAATAAGTGCAAGATATTTAGGAGTGTCTCAGTGGGGTAAAGAAATGTTCTCTCAGCCATTCTATCTCAAAGCCAAAACTGACTCATCAAGCATGAATTATATCTAAGTCAGGGAGACTGAGACCTAGATCATTGCTAAAATCTAGACACCAGACTTTTACTGATTTTATTAAGAGTTACATACTTGAGTGTTTCTTGGGATTTAGCCTGCTCAACATACCCATACCTACATAAAAAATCATGTTGACACATGGATATTTCACATACAAAACTTATATCCTATATATTGAGCCTAGCCTCAAAATTAATTTTATATCATTGAAAACTAAATTAACTACTTACCCTTATACCAGTTTCTGCTGCAGAAACCAAGATGTGAGACAGACTACAATAGAGCTATTCACTGCAGCCTTCATTCCATCATGGGACAATTACATACCGGTGACTATCTCACTGCAAAAAAGAGGAGACCATGATGAAGTTGAACAGACATTTTTTTTAATTGGTTGCCTCTTTGTGGTTCTCCCCTGATGAAGGTGTCAGCAGACAGGTGACAACATAAAACTATATCCACAAAATTTTGTCAATATGATTTAAGGGGAGAAAAAAAATTGATTTTAAGCTCCTATTCCCTGCACCAAATTTAGTAAAAATGTGTCTGAAGAGATA
The DNA here is from genome assembly GCA_910950805.1 of Acrocephalus scirpaceus scirpaceus. NCBI lineage: Eukaryota > Metazoa > Chordata > Aves > Passeriformes > Sylviidae > Acrocephalus > Acrocephalus scirpaceus. The sequence goes on along the minus strand of OU383774.1, from coordinate 63,904,818 downwards.
TTACATTTCATACAGAATATGGATTACATTGCATTAAAAAAGATTCCAGTAAACTGAACATTTTACTTATGTGTTTCTGCGAATATAAATGTAAGCAGTAAGAAAGCCAGCACTATCCTCTTTGGTGCTATTTTTACCTCCCAAAACAGCATCTTTCTATGCCAAGAATGAAGATGTTTCTTGTTTGTTGCTTTTCTCCTTGTTTTAACTATGTACCAAGGACAATCTTTGTCAGAGAAGCAGGTGTGGTGTAAAGAATAACTAATGATTTCAGGAGGAAGGATTCATTGTGTACTTTCTTATTCAGTCTTTCAGGACCCGATCCAAGCCTCATTGAAATCAGCTTGATTCTCTGCTCTGATTATTCAATACAGAATCATCAGAGACAAAGTAAACAAGACATGTCCTAATAAGTTCCATAGGAGCTACAATCCTGCCTAAGGAAATCAATATTACTACCGTATCTGGTTGTATATCACTGTACCCATTGTGCAAAGTACTTTTACCCTCCGGATTTAGACATTGATAGCACTTACTTCATCTAGTCGTCAGTGCACCAGTTCTCAAACTCCCTATGTTCTGAGAAATCCCAAATGCAGCTGAGCTTCTCAGCCTGCAGACTTCTAGTATCTTCTGTATCCTCCAGTGTCTTTGAGTTTCTATCAGAGTTTTGTGTCTCACAGAAAATGCAGAACTTCAGCTTGTTCAGAAATATAAGCCCTAGATAGCCACCAGTACTTGATTCCACAGGATGTGGCCCATTTAGGTTTAGTACTTCGTATTCCCCATTTATGCTGTGCTTAACAACATAACATAAACAAATGAGAAAAACTCATGGGTCCAGAAAAATGGCGGGAAGGGAAGGGAAGGGAAGGGAAGGGAAGGGAAGGGAAGGGAAGGGAAGGGAAGGGAAGGGAAGGGAAGGGAAGGGAAGGGAAGGGAAGGGAAGGGAAGGGAAGGGAAGGGAAGGGAAGGGAAGGGAAGGGAAGGGAAGGGAAGGGAAGGGAAGGGAAGGGAAGGGAAGGGAAGGGAAGGGAAGGGAAGGGAAGGGAAGGGAAGGGAAGGGAAGGGAAGGGAAGGGAAGGGAAGGGAAGGGCAGTTTTAGGCACTTCTACTACCTGCAGAAGTTTTATATGTGTTGTTCTAGGAATTTGGTCACGGATGATGTGTGTTGATATTCCAATTGCACATTTTGTGGAAGAAATGTTGGGTTTTAATAGAAGAAATCAGGATATGTGCCTATAAAGAAGCAATGGAACGAGAATGGCTGTTCATATTTTTTTCTCACCCTTTGAGCATATGTGAATGATCCAGCGACAGTCTAACTCTTAATTCTTGTATAGGTAATTACCTCCTAAATAAGTTAATCAGCTTTCTTACCTTCTAAAGGGATGCATGAGTAAAAGGCAATTTTTGACACTAACACCTTGACATGTGGAATAATGTAAAGTGACTGATGGAACAACGTAAATAGCAATAAGCCACTAAGAAGATTTCCTCTCCAGTTCTTGCAAATGTGATTTTAGATCAACTGCAGTTTCATTTCTTCAGCTACACTTTTTTGGCAGTACAAAAACTTCTGAAGTACAATTTCTACATCTTTGACAGCTAGTGATGTTATATGCTGTCTTTTGCCGCTAATTATCCAGTACAATTTTCCTGGAATTTTTGTGACTACTTAAAAACTTCTTATTGAATTACAGTTTCCAGCTACATTTCTGGTTTATTTGGGTGTTACATAGCAGTTAAAAAAAAAAAAAAACATTCACAACATTTACATATAGTAAACTTTACAGGTGATTATCTGAAAGTCTGTGGTCCTATCACAAAAGAGCTGATTCCTGCTCTGCTTTACCTTGACTGTGCATGCACTTGACTCTGAGGGCCACCAGAAAGCTGCAGCTGGCACAGCTGGCAGCAGCACACCTGCTAAGCAGAGCAGGCTAATGAGGATATCTCACACCAGCACACTTTTCTTTATGGTGGATAATATAGTTCCTCAGCAGTGGAAAAGTCCTTGTCCCCGTCTGCAAAGACCAAACTCTGCATGGGTCTGCCACAAGCCTGCTCACTACTTGCCCTGAAATGACAGCTGCAGTTAGCAAACAGCATTATATAGTGAAACTCTGCACTTTTTAAATTATTTTTTTTTATTTTTATTTGCCTTCCAAATACTCTTTTTCAATCTTTTGTATGCTTTTTAATAGAATTTGAAAATACAGGCATAGTAACCAAAGCTAAAACTGTGTGTCTCTTGTTATTGTGCATGTACAGTATATGTATATGCACAATAATATATAATAATACATACAAAATACTATGAATATTCTCCTTAGGTAGCATGCATACATCTGGTCACCACGGATTATGAAAAAGGCCACTCAATATTTGCTCATCTTCAAGCAAAGAAAAGTAGAATGTTTGAAAATTAGAGTCTCCATCACACTTTTCCATGTCAGTTGTTGATCAGCTCTCAAGAGACGTACACTGGCAAAGCCATACCATCTAAAGCATCATATTGGAGAAAGTGTGTTCTTCCAAAGACTCTGTACATTCTGTATAAATATATTTTACAGGGAAACACTTTATTAAATATGTATTGAATAAAATGTGAACAGATTTTTCATTTTCTAACAAACAACTACTTGTTAGTATTTTAGTCTCTTAAGAAAATATATTATAGATCTCTAAGAATTTGGTTAACAAGTGGTTGGAGGGTGATTGTATGATAAAAAAAAAGCAAAAACAAGCAATCTTTTTCAATTATTTTTTCACATTAAGACACCCTAGATATTCAGTGTTTGCATAGATTTTGTATATGTATCTTATTGTATATAGTGATTTTTTTATCATTAGTCCTGCATTTAGACTCTTACTAACTAGAAAACTGTTCGTATTGAACTGAGAATTAACTAGTAGAAAAACTTACAATGTTTATGGAAAATAAGACAACTTTACTACTTATGTATTATGAATTGTAACTATAGCAAAAGGCTAAATATAATGATTGCATAAATAAGACTACCTAATATTTCCTTTTACATGATTCACCCTAATTAAATAGGCTTTCAGTGTTAATTGCCCAATATTTCACTTTCAGATTGATTAGGGCTCTGTTTTCTTGAACACTCTGGAATTTAGCCCATATCAGCTTCAGGTCTTTGTCTTTCTTTTATACTTTTTCAGCATAAGAAAGCTCTGAAGCCATCTTACAGACAGAAGTCAAAGCTTCATAACATTCAGACTGCTTTATTTCCCCCCAGATGCTCTGTAAAGAGGAGGGGAAAAGTAAGCAATTTTGAAGATTCTTATTAACATAAACTACGTGGCCATTATTGAGTTTAGAATGTCAGTCTCTAAAGTGGTACTCTGAAATAACCTTGATGCTATTCAACTTCTTAAATTGTTTAAAATTTGTGTAAGTGCTATAAATCTGGTCACTAGTTATTCAATAAGTTAGACATTTATTTGAAAGTAATACTTTTCTTTCCGTATATCTTTGAAGTCTAACTGAACTTACTTGAAATTTAAATATATATATATATTAATACTTTTACACCACAAAATAATTTCAGTTGTAAATAAATACTTGTAAATAACTACTCCAAACTTTTACAGAAAAAAAGAAAAAATATCTATGTATCTTGGAGTTTGTGGAGCTCTGTGTTTCCTCAGACATTCTTCCTAACATTTAAAAGCAGCTAATAGCTTGGTATAACATTTCAAGATACTTGTTGTATTGATGAAAATATAGTTCTTGTATCTTTAGTGTTCATAAAGGTGTTTTGAGTCATTGGGAAAATATCACTGTGGCTGGAATGCAGTTGTTACTACACCTGTATTTAGTAAATTTTAAGACCTTGGATGCAGATTTCTGAAGGTACTATGTTGATTAGTTATTTCAATTACTTCATCTTTTCAGTTCAACTACCTCAGTAGCTAGTCAGAAAAAATAAAATCTTAGTTATGTTTCAACCAAAGTTTTGCACTTTTTTAATATATGGCACAGAACTGTCATTTTCTGCCAAAGCTCTTTACCAGCAGATCAAGCTTATTCATTTATTGAAACAGCATCAATAGCTACCTTAAGTGAGGGACTTGGGAGAGGCCCTCTGAACCAATGCCTCCTTGCACAAACCCAGACGAGGTCAATAATTTTTTAATTCCTCAGTTCTTCATTCTCCTCTTTCTCATTTTCTTGATTACATCTGAGAAGACTCGGGCACATAGAGGGCACAAAGTAGCTTTGATCAGGCCCAGCTAGAGAGTTTGGGAATAAAACTGTAGGGCTTACACTGGATGCGAATTCCATTAGCATAATAGAGTGAAAATCACAGCAGAGAAAAACACTCATAACACAGTGATTCCTATATCATCAGAAAGATGAAATTTTGAATGGAAAACTGCCAGCATTTTGAGAAAACCCAAAGAATTCCACTAAAGTTAAGTATTTGTAGAACTGTTTTCCAAACGAGTAATAAACTGTGATCCTGAAGCCTTTAGCTTCATCATAAAACATCAAGTTTTATTTGTAACTCAGGTTTTCTCACCTTCCTGTAAGACAGTTTAAAAGGTTTGTTTGTACCCAAAAAGGAGACTTTTAAGATGTGTCCATGCTACAGTTAATTGAAGCTAAAAATAAATACAATTTGTTTCTTTTGAAACATGGGTTGTTCTTGCTCTGCTCTTTAGAAAAAAAAAAGAAAATTAAAATGAGTAATTAACAATGTCTTCTCCCTTATCCCATTATAGAAAAGCTTTTATTTCCCAAAAGAGGAGAGCATAAGCTGCTTTAAACAAAACAGAGCATAGATTTGGCTTGTAAGTTATGCACAATTGCAGTCGGAGCTAGTTCTGCTTATATTCATTCATTAAATGTGTGATGCAAGCTAAGAAAGCAAAAGATTTTCAAGTCCTTCACCCATAGTTGCAAGGAAATAATAATAAAGCCACAGGTCAGGTGCTTTGAGATACTGCTTTATAGTACCTGATACAAAAATGTACACGAACACAGAAGCTCAGTACTTTGAAAACCAAGGTCAGTACACAGTATGCAGCTTTCAACTGCAGTTTCAGAGAGTCAAAGTTGTCAAATAGTGATTGTCAGAGAGAGAAAATGAAAATCCAAACCTCACTTTGCTTCGTCTTACTGCAGTCAGTAGGTGCACATAAATGTCTGGACCCTTTTCAGCTTTAACCATACTTCAGGCTCCTTCCACCCACCCAAGTGACAAGACTGCTGCTCTGCTTACTCTGCTGATGACAGCAAACATTCCCCTGGTTATGGAAGTGCCTGTAAGCAAATGGTGCTAAGAAAAATCTGGGTGGTACAGAAATCAATAGCAGAGCTTTTTATTGACTATAATGAAGCTGGATTTCATGTTGCAAACCAGATTCTTACACTTCAGCTTATTGCAGTTCTTTTCATCAGCATTCAGGAGCTGAAAAGATTTATCCAATGACACATTTTATTTTTAATTTACTTATGATAGAAAATGCTTTAATAAAAAGCCCATGTCTGGCAAAAAAAAAAAAAAAAGAAAAAGGGAACTTATTTATGAAATTAAATCTCCGTGTCTACTATTTGTAGACTGCATTACTGGAAAAGCAGTTAGAACTTTTCTAAATATATTATATGTTTTATAAATTTTATGTTTAATAAATTAATAAATTATATGTTTAATAAATTTCAAATCAAAATGAGGACATGAAGCTACAAATATTCTCTTGTCCTTTCATGCCTTGAGCATCTGGAAGGGACATAAAATAAACGGATGAAATTACAACCACGACTGAAGTATATCTCTTCCCTTTATTTAGTGTCCTGAAGTGATTAATGCTCAGCATCCCAAACTACTTCATTGTTTAGAATAAAAGTCACAAATTCTCACATTTATTGTTTAATTGATGGTGGGAGAAATAAAAACGTATTCTGTTTATTTAAATTATTTTTAACTAATTCATCTCCTCTGTTTGACAAACAGTAGAGTAGTACTGGAAAACTAGTATTTAGGGCTGTTTAGAAATTGATTTCTTTCCTTCCTTCCTCAGCATATTCTAGTATTTCACTGAAGATAAAAGAGGTAAATCTGAACTGAAATAGAAATACAAAAGTTTGAAATTAACAGTCAAAACACTCCAGACCATAAAAAAAGTGTTTCAAGTACTTTGATTTTTTAAAATGTTATTTCTTACATTTATTAATGCACATACCAGTAAATACTTTTAAGTATATAAATTTATACTAGCATACTACCTAATCTTAAATCACTGTTTTTACTGTTTTATTGCTAGTGATTAGGCATTATGAGATATTATATATTCATAATGCACTTAAAACTAAGACCATTCAATTTAAAATATTTAGGCCAGATTTGTTTGAAAAATATTAAATAGGATATTGCAAGGAGCTAGTCTTGATTCTGCACCTGACCCAAGACTAGGATATTTCCAACAACTCAGTGGAGGGCACCATCACACAGGGGGGAGTCTTCTCAAATAGTTCTGTCAGATCAAACCCAGACACTTGGTTTGAGTTGGCTACTCCAGACTCTCTTTGTAGTCAACAGAAAAAAAAATCCAAAAACTTTAGACTGTGATACGTGTGAGCCCAGGTGACGTGGTTTCCACCTAAGGACTCAAACTCTAAGTTTCTTTGCCTATAGTCCACTGATATTTCAGATGCAGATGTGCAGACATTAAAGATGAACTCTCCTTGGTCAGAGGAATCATAGCTCAATACACCTTCCTTTATTCAAAATATCAAAATGAGCAATGTTCTACCAAAGCCATAGGCCTTCATTACCTCATTAGAAAAGGCAATGACCTTCACACTCATGACCCATGTGTGAAGTGATAAAGCAGTGCAGCACAGCAGGAAATACCTTGCCTTGAATATCATGAAGCTCTGCAGACAGACAGATTTCTATTTTCTAAAATATCAAAGTGAGGATAAACTCCCAGATTTTTAGAGCACTGACTACAGACACACCATGCACTAAAGTACACAGGTGTATAAGTGCTGCAGAAAGTATGTCTTTTCTACACTACACTGCTTCCCTCTACTTCAAGGTAGACCAGGATAGAAAAGCCTGGCTCGTATTTCTCCATGGAATGAATACAAATCCTCGAAAAAGGACACCCTAATTTGTGAACAGCTTGGCTCATGTTTAAAGTAATTCCTAGCTCACTACTAGGAAGTCAGTGAAGGGTATAAGAATTTTGGTTTTTTGGAAGGGGGGGGATGGGTGGTGGGATATCACCCATAATACTTAGACCTGGTTGAGAATGAGACTGATTTCAGTGTTCGAATAACAAACTAGAAAATTTAGGGGGATAGTAAATTGTCAAATAGTAACACATATTGCCAATCCAATAGCTGCAAAGATCTTAAACACATCTTCTGATCTAGACAAGTATTTTATTTTAGCTTTCCACATTTATAGTAACAGGCACCTTTCACTCAAAGCCTAAGTAATCTTACCCCTAAATAGCTTTTCACCGAAACATGAATCATACTTTCCTTTACTCATCCCCAGTAATGGAAATATGAATTTGAATTATTGGAATAAGAAAATTATAGGTAATTTATGTTTGTTGTAGTCTTGTTTCTATGATTTTGAGAGAAGATGGCCATCATTTGTAACCCTGGTAACAGGAACTGCACATCCATTTGTTAAAGCTGACCCAACAAACGGCTTGCTCCTCTGGATTTTAGTAGGAGGGAAGAAAAAAAAAAAAAATAAGAAAATGAGATTAACTCATCATTTGGGAATTTCCTTCTCTTTGTTATTGTTAATTATTCAAGTAGCATGAGAGAATTAAATATTACAAAAGGATTTCAATAACAACCACTTCTGCTGGAGCTATATTTAATTGTCTCAATCTCAAAGGAAAAAAAATTCCTTTAAATAATGTCACTGGATAATAACACCAAAAATTGCCATCCATTGAATAACACACTTGATTTCATCACCTGCTTAATTAACACCTATTCAGATTGTTACCTAAGAGTTGGTAAAACATTTACTTACAATTGCAGCAAACACAGACCTTACAGTGTGAATAACTGCATAAGACCTGAAAAAATCCCAAAGATCCCAATTTTTTGTGAAAGATATCGATCATGACTCTGGTCCCTCTGTAGTAAACAGAAATTAAAGTTCTTTAAAGCTTGCAAGAAGTGCCTTTTAACTTCTAGCATCTTGTCCTCAATTAGCATCCGTTTACAGCTGAAACATTGGTCTGTTAATTTAAATTGATTCGATGTGATGGAGCAGACTGTGTTCTAAATGCTTTTTCCTAAATCACACTCAATTAAATAAAAATCTTGTGATGTGTTGATGGAATATCAGTACCCACAAGCTGTAGGGTTTGACTGTATTATATAAATGTTTCTTTTTTAAAATCAGTCAATCTCTGTACTTCTGTGTGATATATCATTTGAAAACCACTGTTGAAAACATACTTATCCCGTGAAACAGTCGCACTCTAATGACCACATTCCATTAACAACCTTTTTTCCCAAACATTTTCTGTGTGTGGATCTAGGGTATCTTTTACCCATTACATGCCTTCAGACATCCAATTTCACAGATATTTCGCACAAAGTAGTGAATTTCATCCTCACAGTCCATTTACCAGGTGTTTCTTCTGCTCTTAAATAAAATATTCAATTACCTAAGCAACTATCACACCACTGAATTTTGCTAGTCAGAAGAAAATGCATGCACCTGTGCACAACCCCCTTTTTTATTTTTTTTTTTTGGTCAAGTAAATATAAAACTGAAACATCCTCCTCTGATACACTAACTTGTCGAGATTTCACTTGCCCTCTGTCAGGTCTGGATTGAATCTGGATCCCATGCATTTCTACATCTACTAACACTAATGATCAGCTAATGGCTGATCATAAATTCCAGGCAACTTTCTTGGGTAAACTTTTTTAGTGCACAATCAAGTCAGACCCTCTTTATGTAATAGAACACCATATGGTGCTTCTGATAACACTGTAAAACCTGTGCATAAGCCTCCTTGAGACACAGCTGGCTAGAAAAATTTGACTTGGAAATTTTTGAAAAAATTTTCTGTGCCGCAGTGTAGTTGGATTTCCTCATGGTAACATTCAGGCACAATGCACAGGGAAAAGAAGAACCACTGACTCAGCTATGCAATTTCTGAAATATGCATATACGCTTTCATATTTCAGTATTAAAGCACAAATGTACCTAAAATTGAATATCCCAGAGAGCATTTACCATTCCTGTTCCTTCACAAAAGAGTGAACTCAGGATTTAGGCTGTGTCTTTTAGACCCACAACCCTCTGGCCTGGCTGAACTATGTACCTGACTACTGAAGGAGAAGCTTCCCTGTTTGCGCCATAAGGTTTCCCCTTTTAAAACAGTCTGTGACACTTTCAACCCCCTGCGCTTATGCTGCAAATTTTCCAGCTCTGACATGAACATGCACCCTTTCCACTTCTGGGCAGAGTTGTTCAAAGTCAATAGCCCTGCTGCTAGCAAGCACATTGATCCACTGGTGTAGAGCCATTAAGTGTTGATGGCCCTTGATTGCTCTGTCAAAACTTCCCAGCTACAGCCTCTCCTCTACGTGCCAACTTCCTGCTTTAAAATGAATGCTTTAAGCTGCACTTAATGTTATCTTCAAAATGAAGTGTAAAACACAACAGCCTATTCACAAAACACAAATGGGAATTATACATTGACAATGACATAACCCCAAAACATCATCACTTCTGTTGTGAGTTAAAAGAATGTCAATTATTCTTTTCCAGTAATTAAAATTTCCAGCGAAAATCTAACACAGGAAATGAAAATAGCAGAGTTTGAAAGAATAGCACAACTGTATGTATGGAACAGAGAAGTCGTCTCTGAGAAAATGTGTGGGTAATAATTCTCTGACTTCATAACAAAAAGGCCAATCTTTTACTAGGGCAGAGCAAAATGATGAGCTATATGAATCTCAAATGTTGTCAATCATCTGTCTGAACTATCCTAAAGAGTAGGGTTTTATGAGACTTTTCAATGAGCTCAGCTTGACTCACTTTTTGGCACAGTGTGTGCTATTACTGATGATTTGCACACTAAATCGATGAAAATTCCCATAATAAATTATTGACTTATTTAATCCCATTTCACCCACCCAGGCATATAATTAATCACAGTTTTGCAAAACCACGAACCTGTTAAAATCCAAATATGTATGTAATCAACAGTGCTTCTCAGATTAGCTTTAATCTATTGACTAATAACATGAAGATTGATATTCCCACTCAAACAACCCCTCTATCCATTGAAAGCATAGATGTATATTGAAACAGCAAATGGATTTCATATTTTATCCTTTGAATAGATGTCAGATGCTCAGCTGGTGTCACCGAGTAGAGGTCTATTGAAGGAAATGTCAATTTATACCAGCTGGTCTATGTGACTGCATGTCTAGGTGAAAGTGAATTTCTATGATTTGACGGAGTCCTTTGTTCCACTTACTTGATTCTTCTTTAAGGATAGCAAATTAGAGTTAGCTGCATATGTTGTTTCAGTTTAGAAGCAAAATGTACAGCCTAATGTTCCCTTTATATTTGTTAAAAGAGTTGCATTTACAAGCAATACCTAGAAAGGGCTGTTACTTCTCCAGGAGAAGGAAGAGCAGTTTCCAATTGAGTTAAAAAGGCAAGTGAAAAGAAAAAAAATATGTTGCAGAGAAGAGCCCAGGAAACTTTAGAGGAACTAAAGATCCAGAGCAGAAAATTCTATGCAAAAAGAATTTCAGTAATGAGCAAATGCAGTTACAATGAGCTGCAATCTCAGGTGTTTCCATACACAGGGGTTTTTTTCTGTGTTTCCAAAAATAACATAAATATATACAATAGATCAGCCTATCCCAGTCTGAGTTGTAGATGAATTTTGGTAGACAGCTTCTTGTTACTGCTTCACAGTTGTTGTTTTCAAGCTGCTTTTATGTCTTATTTTGATATGCAAATAACAGAGGCTCAAATGTTATATCACCTACCAAACAAGAAGACAATCTTATTTTATTCTACATTTCTAAACATTCTTTTCTGGTTTTGCTTTTCTAAAGGCAAAAACAGCCCTTCCATTCAGATTGGAAACAGGACTCCAAACTAGGCTATGTAAATTAATGGGCACATTCTGAGATTAAACCAAGCATTTAAACACTTTTATATATATATATATATATATATATATATATATATACACAGTATTTTTAAAAAAACAAGGTTTTCACAGAGGGATAATTATAAATAGGAAAAAAATATACAACCTAGTGATCTAAACATTGTAAATTTCACTGAGACCCACCCTTGCTCAGATTCTAAAGGAGCTGAGTTCCCAGTAGAATTTTTCTTCTCCTTGTTTTTAAGATAGTATTTACATATACATGCAGAGATTTATGATAATGCATTTGCAAGTGTTGCAGCCAGCCAGAAACAGTGAAGAAAATAATAACTTATACAAAGAAATGCTCATAAGCAGAGAATGCCTATGCCAGAGTATGAGAAACTACCCCTGAAATAGGGATTGAGTGCATAGTGAGCATAGTATCAGCTGAAGTTGGGCTGCTGGGACAAACGCATCTAAAATATTTCCAATATCACCCTCAATGAATGGTTCTACCAAGTGAGTTAATAGAAGTTACCAAGAGGTTACCAAGAACCAGTGGCACAGTCACAGGCCAATGTGCTTATGATGACATACACATTTCTCATGTATGTACATGCATATATATATATATATATATGAATGAAAAATATGTGTGTGTACATATATATGTGTGTGTATACATATACATAGATATATACATGTACATATACATATTCTTCTGTGACTCTATATATTTAAAGGATTTTCCACAAAAATCCAACAAATGTATGCCAACAAATCACCTTCACACACCTGTTTTATTTAGTTCTTTCTCTTTTAAATGAGCACTGGACAACATATTCTGCCCAAGAGAACTTCTATTTCAGTAACTAGGCAACAGAGGTAGACCAGTGATCAATTATGTCACATTTTGCCAGTAATCAGTGCCTATGACATCAAGGTTTCCTTCTTATCTCTCAGTAGTGCACATACCACAGCTTGCTAATAACTGGCAAATAGTCAGTGCTTTGCTTTATAAATAAGTGAATAACAGCAGAGGCCAAACAAAGTCAGAGGCAGTATTACACTGGAAATAATTAGACATGGTAGAACAATACTTGCATAAACAAATCAAAACAAGCAAGGCCCAGCCACCTTTGACAAGGATCCTAGGACATAATTGAAAGCACTTAGGAAACCAGCTGTCTGGAGAGAAAAGGAAGACTAATACTTTTTTCAGGTAAAATTAGCAGATGTACTTCACGGGGCAGAAAGCAGTTACTTGACCTGGAATTTGGCTTAGCCACACTCCAGTTATGTGACAGTGGTATAGATCTCTGTGGCCACGAACACTCAAACTTGCCTACAATTCACAGAGCTGTACTGGGATTACAGTTTCTACTTGTAATTTTTGTGGGTGCTTTATAGACTACTCCAATACTGAAATTGCAAAGCAACTTGAAGATCTGTACATTAAAGTTTTATTAAAGTGGATCAAAAAGATTATTTTAAAAGTTCTTCTGGGAAATGTTTATTTGTACATTCAACATTACAATATAAATTTCTGTAAGTGAGTTAAAGATTCTAAACAAAGAGAATACCAAATGCCTGAAAATAATTCATTTTCATATGTCATCCTGTTCAAGAGGCATCACTCCCTTGCTTTTCTCAAGTTCTTTGGACAACTAGTGAACTGTTGCATAACACAGGCCCACTTTTCTGTCTAAAATAATCACTGACTTCAACGGAGCTTGCCAAATTTAGATCAGCAGTGTCCAGAGTAGAAACTGGACCTCCGATATTATAAGCGTGTTGGATTGTTTTTAAAAAGCAATATTTTTATGCAGTTGCAACTCTGAAGAACTGTAGACTTCCCAGTGGAGGAACTAAAAAAGTAAAATCTGCTGCTGGAGCACAACTCTGACAAGTACATTCAAAGGGGTTTTTTCTGTTACTGAGCTATTATGTCTACCATACTTTGGACAACATAATGTAGTCCATCGTGCCTGTAGCTTTGCTCAGCTTGTGGTTTATAATGTTCTCTGTGGTAGTCATTACACAGCCTGCAGCCACTAACAGTTGCTGAACATGCTTTTGAAGCTCGGTATAGAATCCTGGCTTGCTCTCTGACAGACATTGAAAATGTCTGTGGAGTCAGCTCATTTATTTAGAAGATGTAGATATACCTAGAGTGTTACACATGTACGTTTTCTTGAGGCTCTCTTAGAAACAGCCTATCTGTTTTAGAATAAACTATATGCACTTAGCTGGAGGGACAGTGTGGATCAAGCTTAGGGAAAAATGAGATGTTGGCAGAGGAGAGGCAGAGAAACTTGTCTTACATAGAGTTTTATAAAGTTTAACTGGGGGAAAGTATCTAACCCAACATCATAAAATATTGAAATGAGAGCATGTAATTAGGAAAATGATTCTGTGAGATGTAATTAGATCTGTTTGATGTGAAAACTGGATGAGTAATCATTTCCTGTATGCAAATACTTAATGCACATGTATTTCAAATATAAGGTCTAAGGAGTGCATACATTGTCTGCAATATATATTAATGACACAGATCTTCTAAATGGGTGTTCAGATATTACTGGGGGAGTAAACAATTCTGTGAAAGGGAGTTGTCATTTTTCACAGCATTTTAGTTAGGGAGTGCAAATGTGGTATAATGACTGAGGAGCTGCTATTCACAGGAGTGTTTTTTAAATGTTTTACTGTACTAGAATGCTTTTACTTTTTTACTGCCTCATTTCTTCACTGGACTAAGGTAAAAAAATATATGTACATTTAAGGGATGACATTATTTGTAATGAGTATATAAACTTAAGGAAATCAGAAACAAAATAAAACAATTATCTATTTCATAGAACCATAAAATTATGGGGTGGTCTGGGTTGGAAGGGACCATAGATCATCTAGATCCAACTCCCTGCCAAGAAACACTTACTAGACTGGGTTGCTCACAGCCCCATCCAACCTGGCCCTGAATACCTCCAGCAGTGGGGCATCCACTTCTCTGGGCAACCTGTTCCAGTGCTTCACCATGCTCTTAGTAACAAATCTCTTCCTAATATCTAATATAAACCTACTCTCTTTCAGTCTGAAGCCGTTTCCCCTTGTCCTGTCACTACACACACTTGTAAAAACTCTCTCTCCCTCTTTCCCGTAGGCTCCCTTCTGGAAGATCACACTTAGGTGACTCTGAAGCCTTCTCCAGACTGAACAATCTCAATTTTCTTAGCCTTTCCTTATATTAGGGGTACTCCATCCCATATAATCATTATCATCCCTGATAAAGCTTTTTCTTCCTGGAGTATAGATTGTGTTTTTATTCAAGGCACAGTAAGTGACTTTTGCCCCTATTAATGTTATATGTCTACTTCAAGACATGTATAATAATATGTGTTTCATAAATGCATATATATATTTGAAGAGGTATATCACTAAAAAGGACCACAAATCACTTCTCCAGATGCAGAAAACAAGACAAAGGGAATTATTTTTACCATTTGTTGCTAAAAATACTGTCTCTTTCTTAAACTTTTCAAAAAATTAGCATAAGTTTACTGATAGAATTCAGAACTCTATTTACAGATAGAACTTAAGAACAGCAACATCTATTCTGAAGAATCCACATTTTTATATACTACTCTATATGCATGCTCTTGATACAACTGCATGAGATTAAGTTCTCAGCCATACATTCTATTTGTATAGAAACATTTGTAAGTATATTGAGAAGGAAATTCTGTATCTCTAAAAGCAAACAAATGAGAAAATAAACGACCTACAAGCACCAGTCTCTGAGTTGGCAATGAAATCTTAAAAGTCTTGAAAGAGAATTATGAGATTGCATATTAAATACTTGACATTATTTTCTTTTCTCCCAGAGAGAATATGACTTTCCTGTGCAAAATATTCAGATTATAGTTTGTGTCCTGTGCTTTCAGCCCTTTAAATTGTTTAAGATTTTAAAATTTAATCAAGGGATTTCTTAATGGAAGCAAATGAAGAGTAACATCAGAAATACATTTGACAAAAGGGTAACAAATTTCTACTTAATTATTTACAATGGCCCTATACTGCTGCTTAGAGACACGAAGTAGTCAGGCTCCTAAGCATCAGATCCAGCAGTCTGGAAGGACAAGGGCATCAATTCGTCCTCACATCATGCAAACAGTTTTCAAGATTGCATCTTGTTGATCTTGATGAAATTACAAGTCTAGGATCTGATGCAGCATGCCAGTAATTTATGATCACAGGTCACTCCAAGCTGAATGCTTTCAGGGCACATCCAGCCTACTTGTCATTTGCATGCAACTCATTTTGTCACATAAAAGATTTTTTTTCCTCAGGCCACTGGGCAGGCATTTGCAGTTCTGGAAGGCCTGAATTTTTAAAAAATGACCTCTTTTCATCCATCACAACGTTAAAACAAACATCAATGCAAAATGTAATATTAAAGCAATTAACCTATTATCTTCAGGTCAGATGTTTGTTATTTTGCCATTTACAGAATGACAAACTCTCCCACTTGGCTGCTGATGTTTGGACTGGGCCAGCTGTCTGTTCTTTCTAAATGTTCTTTCAGTTGATAATGTGACTATAAAGTGCCCTTCTTCCCACCACTTGGGATTACTTCTATTTAACTCTATAGCTGAGCAATTTTCCCTATATTGCCTATTCAAGAAAAAAAGAAAGAAGCAGATTCTGTAGCTGTTATGTAATATTTTTCTCACCTTTCAACATTTTGGACAGGTTTCTTTTCTCTTTTTTTATTTTTCCTTTTTTTTTTTTTTTTTTTCCCTCCAGAGAAATCTTTCTCACTCCTAATGTACTAGGTGGGGAAAAAAAAGTAAATAAGTTATTTGATGTTGTTTGTTGTTATTTCTAATGCTATGCCACTCACAGGGACCACAGGGTTCCTATAAGAATAGTAAAGATTTAGAGAAGCAAAGTAACATTTCTCAAGACATTTCAAAATTAGGGCCTACATGATAGAAGTATACCAAGCTCCATATAGACTTACTAGAAGAAGTTTATATATTTGAATAATTCTGATTATGGGGGATGAGAGTTGGGTGGTGAGGGATTGCAACAGGAATAGAATTTATTAATACTAACTTAGGCATCTTCACTCTATGTCTGTCCTAGTCATCCTTGATTTCTTTGCAAACAGCTCTAAGAGGAAATTCATCTCACCCAATGACATCTAAGATAAATTCAAAAAAAAAGGCCTCTTGAGAGTCCCAATTTCTGTCTAATGGGGAGAGATAATTCGTTCAACTTTAGACACAGAACTGATGGTTCTCTGAAATTATACAGAATGAATCCTGCATCAGGTATATTTTTACTCTAGGTACAGACTGCCAACTGGGTCAAACCTGTGCCGTGGCATAGTTAGTGCACAGCTTCTGTGTATCAGAGTGCACTCTAGCTGACTACCATGCTGCAGAAGTTTTGCTTCAAGTCTAGAGCATAACAATGGAAACATTTACTTGATCACATAAAAGCATTCTAACACAATTTTAAAAAGTATTATGCCTGTACTGCCTTTAAACTATGCAAAGCAGTTTAAGCCAGAGTCAGTCCAAAGCAGTTAGCTTGGAATTGTCTCTACTGATGATACCCACAACAGGGTAAGTACACGAGGCTAGCCCAGTAAGATTTCCATTTCAGTAGTCAATCTAGAGATCTAACCTAAGTACTTCAAAAGACAATTGATTTGCATCTCTGTTATGATTTCATTAGGCATATTTAGAATCTGATCTCCTCCACAGAAGAGACAAAATAGACCACACCCACACATGAATACATGTTTAGGAACAAACTAAGTAAAGTTGCAACCTGACCACATTTGGGCCCATTTATATATGGATATATATTTTCAAACCAAGTCTCTTTTTCCCTCTTTGTTGGTATACCATGCTGTACTTTTGATAGCCTTATCCCGTGGTCTTATGCTTTGCTTGTTTTACTTCATCAGCTTTCATGTTTCAGCTACTATAATTGGACAAATATCTCTCCATCTTTTGTTATTCCATGTATTAAAACAAACAGCTGAACCAAACTTTGTCATGTCATCCTGTCCTCAATTGACACACAACAGAGAGGAAAAAAACACCTCTCCTTCTCTACTGCTACCAAAACTGTCATACAGAATCATAAACCAGGTCATATATTTTCCTCCAAAACATTTTCCACAGCATTCATGGGAGATAAAAGTGCAAAAAGCATCCAAGGGTGTGTTGTCACCTATAGGAGAAATCTGAATTAGTCTTTCAAGAGTGTAAAGTTTGTTCCTTGTTTATATCTTTTCTGAGTGAAAAGATAGCTTGGACAAAGAAGTCAGTTCTAACCTCCAGCAAATGCAAATAGATATTGCAAGAAAAAGAAAACATTTTCTCGTGTTCTGTTTTCCTATAATATATGCCTATCAAGCTTTGAGCAACAGTACCAATTAAACTAACCATAAAAGCTTGACATTTAGTATTGAAACAGAAAATAAGGGAACACAAGTGAAGCCTTTCAGGGGAATAAGAAAACTGAAGGTGAGTCATAACACCTGAAAAGATCCGTTGATTCTGTATGAGACTTAAAGGACGAATTGCACATAGACTGTAAAAACATAATTTTATAATGGATACAGCAACTTGGGTGCTGCAGTGCCACACATCTGTTTTATATATTGTTGAATAATTTAGTAATGAATTTTAAAATTAGAATAAGTTGCAAAGGGCCATTAATATTGCATGGAGCCTTGTTGAATTACATGGTATCAAAATTACATCTGTTGTAGAGTGTTTCTTCCAGTAATGGTCACCTATGTTTATACACAGTCACTGCTTTTCTTAATTGTAAGTATGTTAGTGGTGTTCTGGAGACTGAAATCAACAGATGTTATATAGTATGTAGCTCTTCCAGATGGCAAACACTCCTGCTTTAATAGCCTAATTCAGCCTTTTTCTCATCATCAATACCTAAACCATCACTACAAAACTGGTTTTTTTCCTTGCAACTCTTAAGTTGGGAAAAAAAAAAACCCACCAAACTAAAACTAGTAAATGTTTCAGTGTGCCTTCAGAAAGATGATGAACACTGAAGATTTAATTGTTTGAATTTCTACTTGATTATGGTACACATTGGATTTTCTCTGACCTTCCTCAGGAAAAGTTTTGAACAGTGTGAAAACTATTGCTGTTGAAGAGAAATCTTTCTGTATCTCACCAAGCATCAATATCTCTACCTTTTAAAATGCCATGCTTCTATGTTCTCATGAGAGAAAAACACAAGACTTTTTGAAACACTGAGTGGAGAATAAAACTTCCTCTTTGTTGTTAGAATGTAGAACAGTGTTTTGTACAGTAAACTATTTTCTATTAATGGAATATATAGTATTATTCTATAAGGATGATATTGGTCAGTCATTCTTGCTACCACTTACATTGAATAAAAAATATTTTCTCATATTCTTTCAGTGAATGCTGTCTTCATAATGGAACATACGTACTGAAAAGTGTTTCAAGATGTTGACAGACTCTTAAATCAACATTTTAAAAGTAATAAAAGTTTTTCATCTGACCCTTTTGATTCAGAAATGCTCAATCCTTGGCACAGCATCATTGCAAACAGTTACCACTATTTTCCTTTCTGAAGCGTAATTACAGAGAGTTAAGTATCTGCATTCCCAAATCAAACCCATACTCACTTTTCCAGTGATATTACTGTCAATCTCAACACAGCTATGAAATATAACAACCCAGCCCGTTGCAAAAATGAAGCAAAGAGCCTTGTTTATTTATTTTAGAATTTAAAATAATGGCAAAAATTACATTCAAGATGGAAGTTTCTTGGTTGATATTAAGGTACCTTCTATTTTTAGTCATCTGGTGACTCCTTGAATCAGTTCTTGCTTCTCTAAAGCTCACTGAATCAAGTTGGCTTTTCAGGCTTCCAGATAGATACTTAGAATGGATGCGCACTGTTTTTTTCTCCCACTCCTACATCAAAACACAAGGTCGTGTTTCCATTCTTCTGTCCCTTGATGGGTACTCTCCTGTTGAAATCTGTTATATAGCCATCTGTTTATTAACTACAAGCATTCTGCAAAATACATCTATAAAATAAACTATTTTTTTTAGAAATAACAGCTAGCACTTTAGAAAAACAATTCCCATTTTCTGCACACCAGACTTGACAGTAAATTCCCTCTACTTTCTGCCTATTTTGACCTTACTTACTGAGCAAACATAGCTATTTTCCTTTGTGTTTCTTCAGTGAATAGTGAATGCTCCTCTGTTTCACATATTTTGTCTGTGCTTCAAAGCCCTTGATGATACAATTATTGTGGTACTGTACTCAAGACTTTCTAAAAGATATTTTCTTTCCCATGCTTGTGACCAAATGCATACTGAGTATAAATCATTAATCAGGGTTCTAAAGAAGGTCTAAATTTTGAAAACTGAAATGTCATCTCTAGCATATATTGAAAAGGTTCTTCATTGATATAAGCAGGGCAAAAGGAAAAAACTAAACAACTTTATTTCTTTGTGATACTAAAATTTCTGAGATTTAATTATTAAAATTATAGGAGCTCCTTAGTCCATTTGTTACTGGTCTGAGATTCATATGTGTGTGTATAAACACATTCATGCAGAGAGAACTGGTGATTGCAGGCAACAAACACAAGAACATGTGTTCAGAGTTCAAATTCCTGGGCAAGTTCCTTCAGCTGTTACTGCCTGGCATTCTGCAGGTCTGAGTATGTTGGTTCACTGGTGCTCCACCATTGACATCTTTGTATGGAAGTTGATAGGCACTGTTCATTTTGGCTGTGGCAAAAGTTGGAAGAAGAAAGATGGTGGTCTTTTAGAAGGAGGGATGGAGGGATTAGAAAGTCTCCAGGCATGATTCTGGTGCAGACAAGAGTTTTAGCAGTAACTTAAAGACTAGTTATAAAAAAGACGAAGAAGAATAAAGTATTATCACAGCACACTTGCTATCTATTATACTGTGCATTTTTGGGTTTTTTTTAACACATCATTAAGAATCACTGCAGCCTACTACGACTTGAAAGTTTTAAATCTTAACCTAGTGGGAGAGTTAGTAACTTGAAAATGTATTATTAACACTATAACCAGGCTTCTGGTAAATAGAGAGAAACAGGAATCTATTGTAAGACAGGTATTTAAGATCAGCAGTATTGTTAACTTCAGGTCAGGACCATAAGAATAGCTGATGATGGAAGAGTTAAATGCACAATGTGCTGCAGTGAATACATTGTGAGCCATATTTATAACTAATACAGCAAACTAATTACCATGGCAGGTAAATTACTGACAATCGCACGTCTCACTTAAGTGTGTCAGAGTGCAGGTAAATGATCTGAACAGGCTGTTGAGCTATTCTGAGTCATCCTAGCTAAGCCTAGCTGATGAAGAGAAAATGTGGATGCTACAAATACTAACAAAGTCCAGTCTTATGTCCCTTCTTATTCAGGATAATCGTAGCTAATCCACAATCCAGTGTCATAATGCCTTTGAATACTTCCTACAGGGCAGCATGATGTAGTCATATAAACATATATAAGGATATGTATCATATAGATTGTACAATAATTATTATTTTGCATTAAAGCAACACCATCTTGATACAAATGATTAAAAAGTCAACATTTTGGCAACCCAAACCACTTTTCATTGATTCTAAATTGCAAGCCTCAGAAACAAAATATGATTTTTACTCAGATTATTCACATAGTCAAGGCCTGACATTCTCAAAGGCACCAATTGGTGGTGGTGGTCTATGTAGTATAGAATAAAACTAAAAGGGAGAAGTAAAAATGACTTAAAAATCTATCTGCACAAATAATTTTTATATGCAAAAAACACAGTAAAGCTTTATTGAATGCTACATAGATTTACCTTAATTTCAACTCTTTAATGTTAAGTTCTAAATGGAAAAGGCATCAGTAATGTGTGTACTGTTGTTTATTTAGTACAGGTCCATAACCTTCAATACATTTCCAGGCTGTATTTGCTGCTTCTATATTTGAATTAGTCTCACAATCTTCCTGCAACAGAAAACTACCAGCTGTGACGATCTGCAATTCCTCTTTTTTAGTCATAACCGAACATGGTGTGCCATATCCAGAGATAAATTAGTCTGGTGGGTTCAGGAATGGGAGTCAGCAAAATTAAAGAAAGAATGAATTACCTAGGAGCAGAACAACAAGGCTGAGAAAAGGCTCATGCTGATAGTGCTGTGGCATGGATAGATGTGCAATATAATGTGCATAACAAAAATAATTGCTGTACTTCCAGCCAAAGAGATCCCAAAATTTCTGTTCTCAAAATGTCATCCTAAAATTTCCAAACTTTTTTTAAAATTTTCTGGCAAGTTTAAGTATCTGTTATTATTATTAAAATTATCTCAAATTCTAACATTCTTTTTGTTCCATTAACTGCAATAGATATGTACTTTGAATCTCTACAAGAAGAAAAATCCACTTATAAATAATAAATGCACTATATTTAAGAAAAAAAACCATTTTTTACACATCTGTCTTTGTCACCACCTCAAATTCTACGCAAATTCAGAGATGATGCCTATGCAGACAGAAATTACCTCAAAAATTATTTCCATGGCATAAAGTTCTATAATGTCTTATAGTAACTGGGAATCTACTGTATTTTTGAACAAGAAGGATTCCTGTTGGCATTGAAGAAAACAGAAATATCTACAATTTTATAGATTGAAAGTTCATATATCGATGCCATTAAGGGTGTGAAAATAAGATGAAAACCCCATGAGCACTTAAGAAAACAAAAACATATGGAAATATAAAGCAAAAAATTAATGAAATCCAAGGATCACTAAATCTGTACTACTCTAGGAAGAGTATGGTGCCTCGATAAAATAGAATAACTAACTAATTGAAAGCCCCATTTTGTTCAGTCATTCACAAGCAGTACATGTACCCACTAGCAATGCTCAGCCACACCATCAAAGGTGCCACTGTGTAGATATTTAAAGAGAAAAATCCATAGCCTCCAACATACCTTAGAAAAATTGAATGGTTTCCATTGGAAGGGACCTTAAGGACCACCTAGTTCCAGCTCCCTGCCATGGAGGGAAACCAATCTTTCACTGGACCAGGTTTCCCAGACCCCCATCCAACCAGGTTTTGAACACCTTCAAGGATGGGACATCCACAACTTCTCTGGGCAACCTGTTCCAGTGTCTCACTACCCTCACATTAAAGAATTTCTTCCTTAAAACTAAACTAAGTCTACCCTTTTTCAGTTTAAAGCCATTTGTCCAATGAGGAGATATCCCTCTAATGACAGAGCAGTAGAGGACAAGAATCATGTGCCTTGACCTTCTGGTCATGCTGCTTTTGAGGCATTTTCCACTCAAATGTCTTGGTGCTTGGGATTGCCTGTACTCATTTTAATGGCCTTATACTTGGTCTTGTTGAACTTCATGAAGTTTGCATCATCCTAGCCTGTCCAGGTCTCTGTAGATGTTATCGCTTCCCTCCAGCATGTTAACTGCACCACACAGTTCAGTGTCATCATCAAACTTGGTGAGGGTGCATTCAATCCCACTGTCCATGCCATTGATCCCTGAGGAACCCATTTGTCACTGGTCTCCACTTGGACCTACATCCACTGATTGCTACTCCACAAGTTCCTAAAATTCCACAGACTTCCTCTGTCCTCAGTTCCACCCTTCTTAAAAATATGGAAAACAAAACCAAAATTGCACGACTAAATGTTTCAGTTAAAAACATGAAAGAAGCACTGTGTCCATTGGTCAGTAACTAAGACATGCTAAGAGAAAGAGATGAAATAAATGCCTGAGTTACTCTGCTACTCAGCTCGTCAGTGGGATAAATCTAATAAATCTAGTCTGGTTTAATCCAGCAGCAAAAGGTAATTCTATTTATAAGGTAGAGCTGTCTTGGATACTGCATTAAGGACTGGAGTCAACACTGCTTTCCTCCTATTCATGCATCATCTGATTTGGAAGGACTGGGCACACTGAATAATATTTATCCCAGATAGTTTTAGGTGCTGAACCTAGCACTATTCCTGTCAGCTCCTCACACAGTCAGTGGAGACCTGAATGACCTATAGCAGTGCCAATCACAATTTAGCCACTTAAGTTAAATGTCTAAATTTAAGTGAAATTAATGTAGGCTTGATTAACTGCATAAAAATGGTCTCTTAAGGCAAAACTTGAGGCATAAAAGTGTAGGAGGAAAGCTATTTACTCCCACAGGCAAATTTTTGTCCAAGACATTCAGATGTGTTTCAAACTAAGTGTGATTAATATGGAGCTGATCCAGGTGAGAAAAGTGGTGGCATCTTAGCCAAAAGCTTAAAAATTACTGTGTTAATATGTGAATTAAGGCTTATTCTTATAATATTTTGTCATATGTTATATAATAGAAAACCCAGAATAGCTAATCTGACTTCAGTAAACAGTCACCAAAGTACTTGGCTTTCTAGATTTTCAAAACAAATGTGGGCAATGTTTAGTTAGTTAGCATAAGGATTTTTCCTAATATACAATATATGGCAATGTCAGCATGGTGATAAACACAGACCTTTCTTGGCTAGTACTTTTGCCCTCCATTCCCAAACAATCTGTCAGGCAGTCTGTCTCTAAAGCTTTATGATTTTCTGAAATAGATGGTATTATGGAGCTGTGGTAGTCATTCCATGGCTAAGGTAGTAATACCTTCCATTTTAAGCTCAATTAGGCCCTTACATCTAATTTTAACCTCAGACTGTTCTATTAGAAATTTCTCTTGTGTGGTATTCTAAAAGAAGAGGGCTTCTTTTTTCCTCTAAAAAGTTTAAAGATAATTGGACAAGGCATTTGTGAAAATGCTGGAAAATCAGTAGTAATTTGCATTTTACATTATCCTAATGTATTTCAGAACAGCATATCCCCAAAACAACATGTTGTAGAAAGAGCAAATGTGGTTTATTCTTCTGTCTTCACTCAGGACTGAGGAGTTTATGGTTTTTACAGGATTAGACAAATCTACCAATGTTAGGGAACAAGCAAAGCTTAAAAGGTTCTCAGAT
The DNA here is from genome assembly GCA_910950805.1 of Acrocephalus scirpaceus scirpaceus. Taxonomy (NCBI): domain Eukaryota; kingdom Metazoa; phylum Chordata; class Aves; order Passeriformes; family Sylviidae; genus Acrocephalus; species Acrocephalus scirpaceus. The sequence goes on along the minus strand of OU383774.1, from coordinate 63,880,585 downwards.
GCTGGGCTGCTGTGAGAGCTTTTGTTTACCAGGTTGTCAACAAAAGCAGGCTGTCTCAGCATCTACCTTCCTGAGTATATTCTAAAAGAAATAGTTGGGAATAAACAGAGACATAATATTAAGTTTTCTCTTACTAAAAAAAACCCAAAAAACCCCAAAACAAAACAAAACAAAACAAAACAAAACAAAAACAAAAACAAAAACAAAAACAAAAACAAAAACAAAAACAAAACAAAACAAACCCACACCAACCCTAAAAAAAGCGCAAAATCCCTTAAAATTCATTAACACAAATTTTCAGATATGTCTCTCCATTATTTTAGAAAAAGATTTTATTAGAATGTTCTGCAAGAATTAAGAAATTTGAAAGTCAAGAAACTGTATTATTTTAAAATAAAATTAATAAAATCTAAAAATCAGAAACTCCAACATTCTTATTTAAAGTACCAACTCCTCCATTATTCCTTTCTCTTACTCTTGGTCAGGTAACTTTCAGGTATAGCTGAAATGCCATGTATTGACCTTGATTTTTAGGTCATGATCACCTACAATAAACCACAATGTTGTATTAATGTAACAACATAATGTTAAAATATAGGTACTATAAAGTACTGGAAAAAATATTGCAACTTTAAGCAAAAAGAAATTATAACTTTATGTTGTTCTATTCTTCTTTCCCTAGCTTATGAAATATTCTTTCTAAAGTTCTTAGAACATACATATATATAAATTACATTATTATCACAGGCAATTGATACAATTCCTAATGTAAATCTCATGCTTTAATTTTTCACTTTTTACTTAAAAGAGGTTGAGAAACATAGATTTAGAGAAAGTGCCATATTTATAAGCCTGTAAACTGGGCAACAAAATATAACCATTAGAAGTTGAAGACCAAAATTTACCTCTAGCTTGCATTCAAATAAAAGATTATAGTATTATATGCACAATTCTTCACATTAATATTTTATATACCTTACTGAAGGTTTAAGTGTACTGTATTTCACATAATTTTCAGTATTATTAGAATATATAATTATATAGAACATATAATTATGTGCCAGAGCAGAGAATGATTATTAACCCAGGTGTATGTAAGGCATGGAAAGAAAATTATTTCACCTGATCCACCTAAAATTTAGTCACCATTTCCAAAGTAACAGTCCCAAACTCTAATTATCCTGTGAAAAAAAAGAACACCTCCAGAAAGCAATTAATCCCCTTTGAAGATGCCAAGACAAACTTCAGTTTCCTCAAAACAGGGATTTTCTGTTTCAAGTATTGTAGGACACGAGACATGAAGACTGGCTTAGCAGACACAACTGAAGGGACCCCTCTGGTGTTGTTGCTGAAAGCATACCACAGAGCATACCAAAATACTTAAAATACCACTAGACTCAATGCTTTGGGAGTTGAATTCCACACAGCTGTCAAGTTTAAACTAAATACACAACTTTCTTACTAATTTAAATTAGGTAAGACTATTGCCAGAGGCAGAAACTAAAACACAGAAAGTCTAATAGGTGGGTTTGTTAGTCACGTGACTTTTTAAAAAATTATGCTATCCAGAGAACAGTTAGCACAGTCTGCCCATCTATGTTGCAGAAGACTTATACTGTCACAGAGATTCAAGAAAGGTATAATGAGAGGCTTTCACGCTAAGGACAGCAAGCATAGAGAGTTCTGTATGTCCTTAACTTGTAAATATAATTGTTATTCAGTAAAATAATTAACCATGTTCAAAAGACCATGAGTTTCAGTCTCATAATCTTTAAATGTATGCTTAAACTTAGCAATTTAGAAGCTTTTTCTGAATGAGAGCTTAAAAGATGAAGGTTAGACATAAGAAAGAGGAAACAAGATAGCTCAAAAAATTGAAGATAGGAAAGCTAAAAATATTTCCTCCTTTCTAGAGTAATACATTTTCCTGGAAATACATAATGATCTAACTACAGTGATGCTCCTCTTACAATGAAAATTTATTTTTAAATGATTTAGCAATTGCAGTGTATGATGAATAAATTATATATGAAGATTAAGTAAGGAAGCATTAGAGTGTCAGTTCCTTTTTTTATTTTTCCTTTTTTGTTTTTCTTTGAGCAGGATTAGTCCCATAGTTGTATTCTAACCCAAACTGGGGTATTTTATGTATCATAAGGAAGGAGCTTTTAAATGAATTTAAGGTGTTACTTTTCTTGTGAAGATACAAATCTTGAGGTCTAGAGATGCTCCTATAATTACAGATTTTTGTAAGTTAGAGGTGCTTTGGGCAAATTTTGCCAGCCTAATCTTCCTATTCATATGCAAATGATGACATATCAACGTTTGAACATAGTTATAGCTGTCTACATTAGACTACTGGAGGAATCAATATTAACCAGCTGATTTAGTCTTTAGTTTTTTGTAGCATGAAAGAATTTTGTGCAGAGATTTGAAGTCCAATTTAAAATTATTTTTCTAATTCAGTCTGACTCTTGTAGCTTAGTCATTTTAACACCAAGGGAGTGATATTCCTTGTTAATCAGCTGTCAATCATATTTTCAGTTAAGGGCCTGCCCTACTTACCAGTGTGAAAAACACTTAAAAAAAAGTTTCTATTTTCTTTAACGGTTTTCCTAAATCAATATGATATCTATTACTCATATTTCTTTGAACAATTACTGCATTATTACTGTCTCCTATCAAAGGACTAGCAAAAAGAATCCATCTCAAATCTATTTAGAATGACAGATTCACTTAACAACTGAGATCTGTAGTATACAGTTTTTATTTTTTAAGCTGGCACAGAAAAATATCCCTACCTTTCCTTTAAAATCCCCTCCTGCAAAAACATTCAAATAGCACTGAATGTTGAAAATAGAAACTGTGATTCTTTAAAATAGTGTATATTTGATAGACATTAAAAATATCATTAAATCCTTCACTTCATGCTATTTGGCATGAGAAGTTTAATAAGTTCCATTTCAGTTTGCTGGGGTTTTTGTGTCTGTACATTATGTGAAACTGAAGAAATGCAGAGCAGACAACTTTTCATTCAGAGAACTAATAAGCTCACTAAGACATAAGCCCAGCTTCAAATGAGTTTTTCACTTTTCTTACACATTTGGGAGGCATTAAATAAATTTTCCTGTGATGGAAACTTCTCTCCCTATCCAAAGGAAGTACTTTCCTCGTACACTGTCTAAATAACAGGCCACTTCAAGACAAACATTAACTGAGGAACTTGTGCATCAGAATTGCTAAGTGTAGGTTATATATGGATAAAAAGCCATGGTGAGGATTTTGTCTCTCAAATATCCTTTGACTGCAGGAATCCTGGACACAGACAGAGATTCTGTTTTCTTTCTGAAGTACTGTATGGTTAAGAGTTTTGAGTTTTGATCCTTTACCATAAATCTTCAGGATGGTAGAAAGTGTTATGTGGTCTGTGACATACAAGGTCATTTAAAATAGATGTTCTGTAGACCCTGTACAGGACACTTACCTACAGTTCATAGTGTTTGAACTAGATTATTTCCAGGCATCTTCCATCCTATGACCCTGCTATTATTTGACCTCCAGAGGACAGCAGGTTATACAGGTTGCACATTTCATCTCTAACACCAAGAAAATACCTTTGCCCAAGTTTTCAGTCCTATCATTGCAACTGCACCATGCTTCTGAAGAAAACTGTAAATTCAAAGTTTGATGAAGTGCTTGAACTAGAGCTGAATCTGAGGAAAGAATCTGACAGTAATACTGAGCAATATGAAATTCTATGTCTGAAGAAGGATGAGAAGGTAGCTGGGGATCAGTGCTGATTAAAAGCATTTCTACAATCAGACACATAACTGTGGTGCTCTACATTTTATTTCTGAAGTCTGAACAGGCACTTGGTTAAATAAAAAATAACATTCCTGTTTATTTCAGTGATTGTTGGACTAAGCTTCTGACAGGAAGCTTGTCATACTCTTTAAATAGAGGGCAAGCCTTCACAGCAGCACACACTTCCACTTACAGTTTTCAGAATACATAATGTCTTACAGAAATTACAAATGAAAGTTGCTTCTAGTTTGCCTTCTCTTGATACAGCTGAGTATCATAAATTTTAATTGAGCCATCTAGAGCAGAGAATGGGTGCAAAGGAAGTGTCATAGGAAGAAAACAAAGGTGAGCCGATACAAAATACCTTTCTCTCTGTCAAGGAACTTCTCATAAAATACTGACTGGTACCTTAAGGAAATGAGTATGAATTATAGTCATGAGGAGCAGAGGGAAAGAAAGATGTTAAGCTTGTCTTTCTTTCTTTAAAGGTTATTTCTAATTTTTCATTTAATCTCCTTAATAAATTTTTCATTTAATCTCCTGGGCCGGTTGTTGCCCCAGACATACTTGCCTATTTTAAGAGGTGACAGGTTGAACAGCAAAATTCAACTATTAGAAGGGAATAGCTAGTTGAAGACTTTTTATAAGAATCATAAGGAAAAAAAAAATGCAAGTGTTCAGAAAATTCGAAATGTTCAGAAGTGACGACCCATTCCTGAGTTCTGAATGTTATTTTTATACAGCTGATCTTCAAAACAAAATATTTTATGCTCCAGCATAAAGCATTACATGGATATTAAATATATGAGGATGTTAAGAAATCAGTCTATTTACAATTTATGGTTATGTTTCACATTCAGTATCAGGTTACAAGCATAATTTTGAACCTGGGCCTTACATGTCGTCTTCTGACTTTCAGCTCAGCATTGAGCTAAATCCCACAGATGGTGTCATGAGAAATCTTGCTTTCATCTGCACTATAGCAGACAACAAGAGTCATTAAAATTTGATGACTTAAATGGGATAATGTTCAACAAAGAGATACATGAAATCCAGAATAATTTTCTTTCAAGATTGTGTGTGAAAAATAGCATTACTTGGTAACTGATTACCTTGAAAAGGCTTCAGTTACTGAAAAAGTTGGTTGACAATTAGAAAAATTTACACAAACTCTTCTCTCCAGAATAGGTGCACTCTGTAATAAACCTCATAGTCCTTGTCCACAGTTATCCATGAGGATCTAAAGAGCACAGAAGCTTTCTCTAGCCATTAACTTATCTGTCTTCCACAGCAAGATGAAAAACCCGGTGATACAAGGACATGCACCCATCATGAATGTGAGAATCTCTCCTAGATTATTCAGTTCACATATAGCAGAGTGGCTAAATCAAAATACATAGAAATCAGCGATGGACCACTACTGAGACTCATATGGGCAAGGTGTAAAGATGGTTGTTGCTTTGGTTCTTTTTGTTTTTCTTTTTCTTTTTTCCCCCACAGAAAAAAGTGAATAATGTGAGGGCTCTGCTGCAGCTCAGCAAAGCGATCTTTTTACAGCATGGAAGTGAGGCCATGTATTGCATGCCCAGAGGTGTATAGTTAAGGCATGTATGAGGTTGGGATAGCATTGAAGAGAGGAAACAAATATGCTTCACTCTTGTTTACCACAGCTTTAAAAAAAAGAAAAATTCTGTATATGTTTGCAGGTTAGCTACTTGAAGCATTGTGAACTTCAGCATGAATTACCATGCGTGCAATCTGCAGTGGCAGGGAACTTGTTCACCAGGGGGAGCTTGGAACCGAAACTGATTAACACCAGAGATGTACTTACAGTGAGCAGAGAGGAAACATTCAAGCTAAGAGAAATTTAGGAGTATGTATTCTCCTGTGTATCTGAGGAATATGTACTTGGAATAGGTAATAGCTTATTTTCCTTTCAATGTGTATCCATTTCATCTTGGTTCAGTCTTACTTAAATGCTAAGTGTTTTTTTCTCCATGATAACATGAGGCAAAGTTTAATCCTGCCAGAGAAGGTATCAAACTTTAAAAAGGAATAGGAATGCAAGAAAATAGTGATAATTATCACTTACAATGTTTTATACCAATGTAAAAGAGCTTTCTGGATTTGTTTTTTAACTTTCCAATGTTTCATGATGTTGTAACTATATTTTCTCTTCTTGCCTTGCTAATATATATTCAAACCTTCTTTCCATCCATTCTTTAAAAATTTAAGCAGAAAATCACCTTCACAATTAAAAAAAACCCTAGGGTTTTGTTGTTTGTTTTTGGTTTTTTTTTTTTTTTTTGGTATGTTTGTTTGGGGTTTTTTTTTGTTACTTTTAATGCAATATGGTCTCTGAATATTAGTTAGTGCTAAATAGAGATGGTCTCCTCTTGGAGGAGATGGTCTTGCTTGGCCGTGCCCCAAGCAACAAAACATTCCTATTTGTAAGTAGATATCTAGTGCTTATCACTAAAATTAAATAACTCTAGTTGGCACCACATGATCAGATCAAAATAAGAGTGATTTGGGGAGTGTAGGAGAACAAATGATTCACAGTGAACAATTTAACAATAATTAGCCTCTTTATCATGGATCAAATGCTCTCAAGTAGCTTAATATTTTCTCAACTATATTCATTCCCTGTGACTGTACACCACATATTTTCTCTCAATTACATGGATTTTAAATTCTTCATCTGAACTCTTTATTCAAAAGCAGTATTATTTTTCTTGACAAAATTTTAACTCAATGGATTTATAAATGTAAATTAAGCCATGTATCTGGTTCATATACCTTAGATTAAAAAGTCATAATTTACTCTCTCATATATTTGCTGTCTGAGCAGTAAACAGATTTTTAGTAGAAAGTTTTCAATAGAATGTCTGCAAGTATTGTAAGTACAACTAGAAGATATTTAATAGCTCTAGTCTGTTTGGTAAGGTAGACTTCTGGAATGGGAAACTGAATCAACAAAATTTAAAACCTAATTCTCCCCACACGTCAAAAAACCCAATACTAAAAGAAACAGGTCTGATATTAATTTATTTCTTGAGCCAGTTTCCTCTGGAAAGTTTTTGATGTGTTGGCATTAGTTCTGATGTGTCTTTATTTTCCTTCTTTTTCTCTAACGCACCCAGATACACGCTGAGCAGCCTTACTTGGGAAAAGCTATCTATAGAAACATAGAGGTCAGCCTAAATCTTTGGCCAGGAGTCCTTGCAGCAGTAGTTTAAGAGCTGTAATGTGGCCTGTATTTTTACTAGCAAATGTGACAGGCCTTTGGCAGAGCTCTCCTAAGCTCTCCCTCCTCTCATTTCAAAGTGCTTTACTGCATTTTGTACATTCTTTCTCCAAAAGTTAGTTTCAGCAGGAATGATCAAAACAGCTATTAAAGTCCTTCCCTACAATATTTTATGATCGTGATGAGGCTCTCCATAGAAGACTATTGAGATGTTGCAGTGTTTACCAGAATCTACTACTCCTCAATCCAAGTCATGCTGAACCCATTGATCACTCATTTGTCTTGCACATGGACTCCTTCAAGCATAAACAAGGTTGAATTTATCCAGCTGTTACCACCGTGCTTGACCATAAAGGAGAAATGGCTCATGCATAGCTCTCCTTTTTTGTTAACACCGATGCCTTAGGGCATAATTTTTCTTTACCAGTATTTATAAAGAGGACCCAAAATTTGTTTTCCTCAAATTCCAAATTCAGTGCCAGATTCATTGTAAATCTAAGTATTAATATGTGCAACTGATGGATACAAGGTTAGTAAAAGGGCAAGGGGCTGAGGCTTTCATTGGAAGCCATGGTACAGACAGAAGGCAGCTACTGCTGCTGCCACATGATGTGCTGACAAAAGCTCTAATTGTTGCTCAGTTTCCTTTTTGTAGCTATACTCACAAATTTGAAGTGCTGAAACTTGTTTCCTCTTTCTTTTCATGTCTTTTATTTTATCCATACTACTTCAATATCTTTTCTTGAGAGACTTGCAGGCAGGTTATCACTGCAGCAGAATTCTTAACTTTTTTTTTTTTTTTTTTATCATACCCATACTCTCCAAAATTAGAAATTCCTGGTTTAGACCAGCAGAACTGGTGGTGATAATCATGGTTATCCAAGAGTCTAGATCCCCAGACAAGTTTATAGGGATGGGGAACATCCAAGGTCAAATCCAAAGGAAATCATTAACAAGCCCAGGATAGCATTAGGTCCACATACAGCAAGAAGTGTCAGACACAGCCCAGGAATTTCTGGGCAGGTCTACAGTGATGAGGCAGGTTTGAGGTCAAGCTAGAAAGTCAAACCTCCAATATCCTATATTTATCCTAGTTTCACTAAAGCTTTTGTTTAATGAGCTTCATTCACATTGTAATCACCAGTATCTATACTAATCAAGTAGGAAATCCAAACAGTTTGACCTGATAGAAAACCTCTTTTCTTTTTTATCATAAATCTAGACATACCCTGTGGTAGCTACAATGAGGAAGAAAAACATGATTTTTCTCAAAACCACTTCTTTTTTTCAGAACATATTCACAAGGCAAATACTGCACGTCTGTTTCCCTGCTAGCAGCATGGTATGGTATTTGTTTTGGATTTGTGTTTTGTTTGATTCATAGCCATATTCTGCAGCCTTTTCTTTAAGTATCTTCAGTATTATCCTGCTGAATACCTATTCTGAAGCAAGGTCTCCCCTTCTGCTATCTCTGTAGTGATATTTGCTTTTCATGCTGTCCCCAAAGTCATTCTCTACTGCAGTTACTGTATTTTATAAACAACAGATGCTCCTTGCCCCTTGTCCATCTTAAATGATAGCTGTCAAGATGTGACATCAGAATAGGACACCTTGGCAACGAACAAACAAATATAAAATACCCCATTCCAAAGTCTGGACTGTAGGTGCTTTTCAGTGCTAACTGCTCTAGCTAGAGATGTGAACATAATTCCAATTCTTCTGCCTTTTCTCTGGGTTTAGAAAAACAGCCTTCCCAGAATACTTAAAAATCTGGCAAAAGAATTCATTTAATAAATTATGCTCCAACTAAATGCAATCATTTGTGTTGCCAGTGGGTAAGATTCATACCCATACCAATGCAAAAGAACAGTAGAAGGCAAAATCTACCCTTTTAGTTTTGAGCTAATTTTCCTTCTTTCATTCATCCTAAAATTGTTTTGACTGTGAACTGAAAAAAAAGAAAAAAAAATTCTCCAGCATGATAATAGCTATTTTTCATCCTTTACACGAGAAATTCAAGAGACTTTACATGATAATTACAGGTCAGGCTTTAAAAAGGCATGTTAAAATAAATCAAATTCTCTTATACTTACTCTCACTGACTTGTCTTTAAGTTCTGTTGGATGGAAACCAGTACTGTTTTAATTATTAATTTTTCACATGCTTTATTTTTATGCTTTCTTTTTTCTGGGGAAATTTTAAAATATAATTGTATATTTTTTCTTTTAAAATCTATGTTCCAGTTACGTGTTTTTCAGTGCATAATTTACAGACACTTGTAAATTCAGGAGAGCTAGCTAAGGGAAGAAAATTGTGTTGTCAGAGTTTAATTCTGAACATTGCCTTTTCATTGTAAAAGGGTTCAAGGGGCTGAAAATCATCAAAAATTACTGTCACTTAAATCTTTTATTTACATCTATTCCATCTAAATCATAAATTAGTTTGAAGAGTCTGAATGGCCTACGCTAAGTTTGGTAAGATGGTTAAGAGGTATGAACCTCTGAAATTTCTTATATGTGATATGTTAGAAAGTCATGCCCGTTTAAGCCTTTTACCAAAAAAAAAATGAGCATAAATTGTAAAGATACACAATTGTGAATTTCCTTTAAAGTAGGCAGGAGAAAGCTGATTTGCATGAGTTTGCACACCAAGGACCCTGAAGACAATATAGTTAGGATCCCATCTTACTGTAACTTAGATGTTCTTGCCTCCTGACATAATGATTGCACCAATTTAGTTTCTTTAGTTTCTTTAGTTTCTTTAGTTTTTTTAGACATTAGCAGAATGAAAGCAAGTAAAAAATATTCCAAGTGAGTTTAATGGAAAGGGCTCTAATTTACAGGAAATTATGAATAATTTTTTACTTCCCCCATACAAATTAATAATATGAAATGTCTATTAATTCACCTTTTTCATCCCCTACAGTACAATAAATCTACTCTGCCCTTACGTGAGTCTATCTTAAATGAGAAAATAATGAGAAGCTGTCCTAGAAAGCACCTACTTTGCCAATGATTTGAGAAAAATTTCTGACCACACACATAGGAGGGGAAATCTATAACAGATAAATTAGACATACAAGTCAAAAGAAATTTCTCATTAAGAAATAAAATATACATGAATATAGAACTCCTTCTAATATGTCTAATTTTGCTATACCATTCATACTGGAAATTGCACACTAAATTCAACCATTTCCACCCATTTCCAACTTTCTGACAACCTGATGTCAACAATGACATCATTTACAGAATATTACTAAGATCTTTCTGCTTTTACAATATTTTAGAACATACTGTCATATAAAGCAAGGAATAGTCACTGATCAACTCTCCTCTGAAACATGAACACTCAGAAGAGACAGCACTTTACTAGTTACTCCAGCATTGCTGAATGTAGAGCAAGGTTCCAACACCAACTCTGTTTTTCTGCTTGTATATGTAATGTTTGTACTAGTTCTTTCAGTTCACATGTCTTAATGGGAGTTTAAATTTAGCTGATGAATACTCTGATAATTGAATTTATATTTCTCCAGTCACATAGTCCTGGAATATTATTTCTTATTTTCCAGTTTATTCAGTCAGTGACCACCCATTTGGACATACTAAAACACAAGTTTCTTTGCTTGTTTTAAGTTTAGATGCATCCACATAACTTCCTAGCAACATGTTATTCTCTCTATTATTTAATATTTCCCACACTTAATCAGTCATGTTTTAATCCATATTGTAATAATAATGTGAAATAGATGGGTGCAAAAATCTAAGACTATGGAGGCCAATTTTTTACATGCGTAAATAGTGACAGGACAAGGAAATGGTTTTAAACTAAGAGAGGAGAGATTTAGATTAGATGTTAGGAAGAAATTCTTTACTCAAGAAGGTAGTGAGGTATTGGAACAGGTTGCCCAGGGAGGCTGTGGATACATCATCCCTGGAAGTGTTCAAGGCCAGGTTGGATGTGGCTCAGAGCAACCTGGTCTGGTGGAAGGCAGTCCAGCCATGGCAGAGGAATTGGAAATAGATGATCTTTAAGATCTCTTGCAACTCAAACCATTATGTGATTCTATGACTCGTATCTACACATTAGGTGGCCAGGGGTTGATATCTATTCCCTGAGCCAAATTTAATGCCACGACTGTCTAAATCTAGCCGCTTGTAGAGCACATTGGCTATATTCAGTCTGTCATGGCCCTCTGACCCCAAGGCATCAGCATCTTTACTATATTGGGAGAAAAAATTCAGGTCACGTATCTGAAGAAATGTGAGAACTGTTTTGGATACTTGTTTGCGAAGGGCAATGGCTTAGCAAACAGCCACAGCCAGTTTGATGGTCTCCTCTGTCTTTCCAAACATACTAGTAATTATTGCACACTGAACTTTATTAATACATTATAAAAATAAGAAAGCAAAATCTACATTAGTTATGGCACATCATCTATGAAAAATGCTTCTATTTGCTGTGTAAGTAGTCTGGCATCTTCTTTGCAAAGAATATCTATGAAAATGATCATTGTTTATATTTTTAATTGCAGCACACAGCAACTGTATCACAGAATGGTTCAGATTGGAAGGCAACGCAGTGGATCATCTGCTCCAACCTCCCTGCTCAAGCAGGGCCATCTAGAACACATTGCACAGGACTGTGCCCACGTGGTCCTTGAATATCTCCAGTGAGGGAGACTGCACCACTTCTCTGACCAACCTGTTCCAGTGTGCAGTCACCCACACAGTGAAAAAAAATCTTCCTTGTATTCAGGTGGAACTTCCTGTTCATCAGCTTCTGCCCATTGCCTCTCATCCTATTGCTTGGCAACAGTGAGAAGAGCCTGGCCCCATCCTCTGGGCACTCTCCCTTCAGATACTGATAGACATTGATGAGGTCCCCTCTCAGTCACCTCTTCTTGAGGCTGAACAGGCCCAGTTTTTTCAGCCTTTCCTCCTAAGAGACATGCTCCTCTTCCCCAATCATCTTTGTTGCTCTAAATCAATATGTATTTCTAATTCCAGCCTGCAGCTACTGCTGATTAGCAAGAAGATTTAAAAAACAGTGACAATGTCTTTCAATGCCAAAAATTTACCGGAAGCTTTTCAAACTGTCAGTTTTTTTGCAGCAAATGAAGTGTACTGCTTAGAGAAAAGTAAATTAAGCTGAACATGTACTTGATACTGATTCAGTCTACACAACAGATGGCAACATGGATGCAAATAAAGTGCTTGTCCTTTTATTATTATTAGTTAATATTTACATCACTGGAATGCCCAGAGGCCTCAGTCAGGAGCAGAGACCCATTATGGTAGATACTACACAAATACACTCCGGAATATCTTGCTTCAGTACCATCTTTCTCCTGCTGCACACTAAAGTCATTGATGACTCATTTGTATTGCCCAGAGAGTCATTCAAGCATACAGTGGTTTGATTTCTTCCAGCTGCTCTGAAAAGTTTATAACCTAAGCGGGGAAGGAAGGAAGGAAGGAAGGAAGGAAGGAAGGAAGGAAGGAAGGAAGGAAGGAAGGAAGGAAGGAAGGAAGGAAGGAAGGAAGGAAGGAAGGAAGGAAGGAAGGAAGGAAGGAAGGAAGGAAGGAAGGAAGGAAGGAAGGAAGGAAGGAAGGAAGGAAGGAAGGAAGGAAGGAAGGAAGGAAGGAAGGAAGGAAGGAAGGAAGGAAGGAAGGAAGGAAGGAAGGAAGGAAATCTTCAAAAATGCAGAATTTAATTTTGAAGATTTTGTCTTATGTTTCTTTTAACAGAGATATGTTGGAATAACCCTTCTTGTTCTGGTTTCTCAGGTTAACTCCTTATTTTCCATGTTTCCTCAGTTTCTTTACCATACAGAAACAGTTTTCATAATCCTGTTTCCTCCCTTTTGATGCATTCTCCTTGGTTTTTCTCCTCTGCTTCTGTGCCATGTGCTTTTACCAGCACATCATCCTGGTCCTCCAAGCATGGCAAAACACTAGGAGCAATATAGGAGTTAAAAGTGTATGGTATTCACTGGCCAACAAATACATTTCTAAGTATAAACTAAACTAGTTCACTGAAACTTGAAATTCAAAATATTTCACTGTTTTCATTTAGAATGTGATGTTTTTTAATGATGGGAGTTAATATGTTGCAGCATTGTATATGATCAGTTCTACAACACAAATGATTTTTATAAGTAGTCAGTTCTCCACAGAAAAGCCCTGCTGGCACCAGGTTTTTGTCTGAGGACAGTTTCTACCAGGTAACAGGTGTGAGGCCTCCCCCTGCCCCATCAATCCTTGCTCACAGCAGGTGCATAGTTCTGTCTCTCACAATTAAGTCCTAGTGGAGTTTGAAACTAGATTTCAATCAACTGCTTTCTGATCCTGTGGTCTCAGCTACATTGGCATAAAAAGTTTCTCTCTCCTCTTTTTCTTCTTTCTCACCTTTTAGAAGGAAAAATTGAAAGACTTTTTTTTAGAAGTCTACTAAGAGCTTTGATGTTTAGGATTGACACAAAAACCCACTATTTAGCTCCCTTCAGATATAGCAGAATTCAACTATCTAAAAAGAAGAATAGTTTTTAGGATTCTAAAATGAAAAAACTAGAAAAATCAAGCTTTGCATGGAAATCTTGTTGCAGAACAAGCTACAAAATATTATAGTATTAGCCTGATTAAAAAAAAAATCCTGAAATGTAAAAGAAAATATTAGATTGCAAAATAAAAGCATTTTAAAATTCAATTAGTATTAAAGAAACATTATCAATATTATCATTTTAATGTCTTATAAGAAAATTATGCAAATAAAAGTGCAGAAAAAATAAAGAAGCCTTAAGAGAAGTATTGCTTAGACTTATATTAAGGATGTCTACTTCTCAAAGAAATTAAGTGTTCCTGATGACATTTAAAGGAAGAAAATCCATTATATTTGCAGTCAATCATCACTAGGATTCAGAGTTAATATACTGCTACCTTTTATACCTCTTCAGAAAAGTCACAGATGATGATTTGTGCATACAGTGTCCTGTAGCATTCACAGGATGAAATGTTAATTAGTTTTATTGTTGGCAGTATTTTTCTTTAGTAACTCTTGGGGTTAAAAGAAAAATATCTGTACAGTTTGCTGACTGGCACAACTTAGTCTAAACTTATATCCACTAAAACCAGTTAATAAGTATAATCACACTCAGATTTTTGGAAATTGTCTGGTAAAAGTCATTACTGATTACTGAGGTGATCCTTTAACTCATATTTTTGTAGAGAAAAAAAAGTTAGTAATACCAAAACAAAAGATAATTGATTATGTACGATCTTCATGCAGCTATTCCTTTGCAAGACTGGTAATACTGTCCCAATTATTACTGTGATGCACTATTAGAGGAAACAAGAAGCGCTGCAACATTCCCCCAAAGTAAGCAAGGATATGCTGTTCCACACAAATACTTCCCTTCTACAAATGCTACCTGTTGTCAGGGGTTGTTGCTTATAAAATACTTCTTGTAGGGTTATTTAGTTAGGTATGTTTCCTGTAAATCAAACACAAATGCTAAGTCAAGCTCTATCTGGAAATAGAAATTATCTTGACTGGCTAGGTCTGATGAGCAATAAGTCCTGTTTCTTTGGTAATAATTCTCTCTTTAGAAAGAACAGGAAATACTGAATGTGAAAATTAACCTTCAAGTAAAAATAATGGGAGGGGAAGATTGATCCATAATGGCAAATAATAGACCAAGGTTATTTGTGAACATTTCCACCTCTGGATGTTTTGACAACAGATGTTGTCTCACTATCATGAAAAGCTTTTCCTTTTCAGCCATTATTCATCACCCATCCTTCCTTGTATCTCCCATAGTTTATTGGCCAATATTGATAGACTGCATTTTGCACAAGATGACCTCTTGTCCTTCCAGAGGATCAAGCAAAAGTATTGCTTCTTATTTGGCAAGGTTCCCTGTATAGAGTTTTCTGGCTTCAAATGAAGCATTCCCAACTTATCTGAAAATTGTCTTATAGCACATCCCATTCAGTCTAAAGACAATATAACATCAAGTGGGAGACAGTAAACAGATGCACATGAGTCATACATGCTCCTAAGGAATGAGATAAAACTGTGGTACTCCTTCTGGAACAAAACTTTGGATCAAATCTCACCAAGTAGCTCTAGTGGTATTTAGTTACATGACTAGATTTTACTGCCCAGCTCTTTGGTTTATCTTCAAATTTTAAACAACAACTCTGGAATTTATGTCCAAGCCTGGCTTTTTGTAACTAAATGGGAATGGACATCACCAAAAATGCCTCAGAACATGTGCTGTGAACTGCACGTGTTGTCTATAAGTCCCTAAAGTATTTTGGTAGCACAATGAGTGTCAGAGTGATTGCAACTCTATAGCCAGGAGCCTATTGTCTATTTCAGAGCAGTGAGCTGAACCCAGTTCAGCTGGCTTTTTTGGCAGTGGCACATGTCTAATCACAACCTTTTGCTCCCTACCTCATGCCAACTATGGCAATGCCATAACCCCTCCCTGACAGCCTTGATGACCTTCCTTTACAGGCAATCCAATTGGACAAGTTAAACCCCAGGAATGGTGAGACTATTGTGTAAGGTCACACATTCAGATCCTAGCAGTAAATCATAGGCTTCAAATGCCAGTAAAGCTGGAAATAATGAATGCCACTGACAGAAGCTCTCAATATTAAAAATGTTATTTTTAATGTTTCTTAAAAGCAATGTAAGTATGGATTCAGAAAGTCACATGAGCTTTTTCCTTTGATGCAGGTAGTAGCCACCTCTGCAGAAAGAAGGTCAGACTGTTCTTGTTTATGTCAAGGACTCAAAGCAGTATTCCTGGTTGACACTGGGGACAAGGAAGGAAGAATTTCACCTTTAAAAGCTCATATAAAAGACAGGACAAAGAACTCCTTCTCAAGGACACTTGGTTTCAATTTGTGTGTATTGGATTTGATCTTTTTCACTGTTCTGTTTTTATATTGACACAATTCAACTGGATACTGATAAGTCACTTTTAATTTAGCCTAACATATTTGAAAGGTAAAGGGTTCGAACTATGAAAAATCAAACATAAGGCAGACTTTTGTTTCTAATATGGATTAGAGGAATTTTCTTAGCTATTTTGGCACTTGTTTTGCAAAAAAAAAAAAACCACACAACTCAAAAGTTTTAATGTCTTGCTTCTGACAGGCTAGGGATTGTTTTCTGGTACAATACTTTATGAGACACATCAGTTGTTACATGTCACATTTATCAAATAAAGCTTATTAATAAAGTTATTCTTGAGTTTTTGACTAATTCATCTGAAAAATCCTTAGCACCCACGCATGATATAACCTTTTTGTAAATGTGAGTCATTTACTTAAACTAAGGAAATGTTTATGGCAGTGTAAAACATTAATTAGTTAGCAGTCTAAGAAAATACCAGAAACTAATGTTCAAATTCCTTGTATTTTAACAGATGTCAAAGAGATTAAGTCAAACAATTAACCTTCGTATGACAAAAAATGTCATAGAGGAGAACAAGTCCTTAGCGTATCTGCTAAACACAAAGAGCATGCAAAAGCAGGCAAAACTACAGTCAGCAAAAAGAGACAGTTATTTCTCTTATATGTTAATGTTCTCAGTGTTATTCTGTAATAATATTGGAAGTTATTTGGGGTGCTTCTAGCCTTCCGGCTATGCTTCATGTTGCTTGGGCAGCACGTGCTAGTGCCACAGCAAATCCATTCCTTAGAATATAGTCTGAAATAAAACAAGTTTTAAATCATGGTCATAGTGGTTGTGCTAAATAGTTAACTAACCCATATTAAAAACTAAGATGCAGTGACTCTGCATTTCCCTCCTTTTAGGGACTGGCTTGTCCTTGGTTAAATAATGCCCTTGTAAAATTACAAGGCAAAAATGAACTGTTTTCCTCTTAACTAAACACAGATAACCCTGTGATGTGAAATTACTGAAAAGATGTGATTTGGGGAAATTACAGTTCCTTGCTTAGTATGTATTGTGCATGCCCTACAGCCTTCCCTAACCAGTAGCTCCCAATTTCATTTAAATTGTAATGATTTCCTTTAAGGACAATTATGTTGCCTAAGAGCAATGCATGCATAATAATGCTGCTTTGGCATGGTTCAGTATAGAACGAGAGTAATAACTGTTTATTAATATGATAATTAACTGTTAATGCTTAGCAACCTAATTATATCTGTTAAATAACTTACATTTTTAAGCCAAATTCTAACGGAAGGAATTCTATTAAAAATAATAAAAAGCTATGAATATTATAGTAAAGGGCACAGTTCCAGTTAAAATGCTGGATTTTGACTTCACTTGCATGAAACGGATTTTGGATTTCTGCATACTGTGAACAAAAGAGTTGTAAGGGTTTCCTTGTTCTAATAGAGGATGACTCAATGTTAGAATTTGGGCTTTAATTCAGAAAATATATAAATGAACTATGAATATCATAAAATTTAAAGGAATTAATAAGGCTATATGTACTCTTTAGGGTTATTAGAAAGACTTGAGAAAGGGAAAGATTTTTATCAAGATTTGCACAAGTTTCACTAACAGTGACCTTAGAAAATTGTCTTATCACTTGTTCTTTGGTGTAGTAACAAGAACTATGTTGATATTGAACAAACACATTGACAAATCCAACCCTGGCTAGGAGCAATAAGATTTCTGTACCATACCTCAAAAAGGTGGACTAATTGGTGGTAGTCTGAAAGAGGAAAATCAAGGATGATCAAATACCTAAATAGTATATCTTATAACAAAAAATGTGTTTTTAATTTTTTAGCCAAAAGAAGAAAAAGCTGAGGAGGAACAAGACAGTCTCCAAGTCAGAAGTTAAGTAAAACTGAGGAAAAACTGAATTGAGTAAAGTCAGTGAACTGAACACAAAGAACAACCTTTAACTGAACAAAGAAATGTTGAAGTGAAGCTTTAGAATGTATTTCCAATGACATACATAGCAAAACCAGAAACAGTTTATTTCAGATATTCAAAGTTAATTTTGGAAAATTGTTCTCTGAAGTACTATCACTATACTTAAGAGCTCTGTGCCATTTGATTATCTCTTCCCTTATTCACTGCATCTGCAACTTGTGCAGGAAAAGTCACAGTTTCAGCACTGTGGCTGCTAATTTTTATTGCACTCTTCTCATGTATTGACCAAAAATGCTTAAAAACATTGTAATTGCAATTTCCATTATCATTCTTTATAGACTTAAAAGAAACAGCTCAAGAAATAATTCATCTCAGGATATCTAGAATCACAGATAATGAATCTAGGCATCCTGAAGACAATGCCGTGTCAGGAGGTTCTGTACTTTAGGCAAACTTTAACATTTGTTTAAGATGGAGGGGGAAATTTTCCACCTTATTTTTTTTTCCTACAGCATCTTCTTTTGGCCCATAGTTCTGAGGACTATTATGTCTCATATGGATTATCTAACACTAAGCCTTAGTTCAGATTTTTTATTTGAATAAACATTTTTTGAAATTCTATTAGTCCTTCACTTCTGAGATTTCCTACCCCAGCCTTTTCCTCTGCTTGTCACTATAAGTTAAATAAGAGCATAATGTAGAATAATTTTACATGATCCTTTTGATCTCCTTTCTTTCATAGTTCTGAAACTGGTTTTATAACCTATCTCTTATCATCTTCATTATCACAAGCTATAATTCCATTCTTCAGGATAAAGAATACAACTTGATTAGGCATTCTAAATAAGTTCTTCCTTATGAGGCATTCCAACAGGACTCATTGAAAGTTTTAATTATCAAGTAGCATTTGAATTTGATTTTGTTCCAAAGTTAAGACCGACTGGCATTTGCAGAATACAATGTCATAGCAGCCAATGTCACCTGGCTGGCAGATAGACACTTATTGACTCAGTCTCTTTTTCCCTAGGAATTCATTGACATGATAAGGTCAACATACAAGGGGCATCTTGAAAAACATTAGGGGTGATAGGTAATAAAGGGATTGATTCAAAATACCCTGCAGTGCTCCAGAAGTTTTGTATTAACTCACTAGACCCTAGATGGGACTTTGGAATATAGATATTATTAATGACAAAAATTAAAATATATCCTAATAATGGTCATTTGAATCACAAAGATAATGGTAGGAGAACTGACTGACGCAAAGTGTACTCTCAGATGTCATATTATCCTCACTCTAGAAAATTTCATTTGTAAGAATTGAAGGAAGCAAAAAAAGGAACACTGAAATTTGTGACCTTTCATCACAACTGGAATAAATCAACTCTAAAATAAAAGGGCATAACAGTAGCACTCTGCATTCTCCACACTGAGGAACCTCATTTATCTCTTAGAAGAAAAATGGATTCTTGGCAAACTGAGCTGGCTGACAGTGTTCTGACTTGTTTGAGCCAGCTATTTCAGGGTGATTCATTAAGATCTATTAACACAAAATTTAAGATCCCTGACTTTTCACTTTTTATTTCAGAATTAGAAATTCTGCTGCAGTGAGGTCAATTAAACCCTGTATTATTATCAAGCTGATAAAGTAAAAAAATACTTTTATTTTCCTTTAACTCAATTATGGATGGTGCAGCAGACTATACTGAGTTCTACAACTGTACTGCAATCAGAATTAGTAGATTGAGGAGTCACTGGACACAAATACATATATATATATATACACATAAAATAATTATGGTTGGCATGAATCCCAGTATTATTTGAGTGTTTACCCCCTTCAGGAAATTTGTGCTTGTACCCCTTGAGGTGTCAGTGCTACAAAGATAGAAAGGAGATAGAGTTGCATAGAGGAATATAAAGCACTTACCAGTGCAATACTGGTTAATGGCAAGTCAAATATGAGCCAACAGTGCCCTGGCAGCCAGGAGGGCCAACCCTGTCCTGGGGTGCATCAGGCACAGCATTGCCAGCTGGGCAAGGGAGGGGATTGTCCTGCTCTGCTCTGAGCTGGGGCAGCCTCACTTCCAGTGCTGGGGGCTGGTTTGGACACCATAATCTAAGAAAGATATTAAGATGTTAGAGAATGCCCAAAGGAGGGAAAGAAGGATGGTGAAGGGCCTTGAGGAGAAGCCATTTGAAGAGCGGCTGAGGTCACTTGGTCACCAGCCTAAGGGAGAGGAAACTGAGGAGAGACCTCATTGCAGTTACAACTTCATCGTAAGGGGAAGAGGAGGGGCAGATGCTGATTTATTTGTGGTGACCAGTGACACGACCACATTGAATGGCCTGAAGCTGTGTCTGGGAAGGCTAAGGTTGGATATCAGGAAAAGGTTCTTCACCTTTGGTGGTTGGGCATTGAAAGAGTTTTCCCAGGGAAGTGGTCACAGCACCAAGCCTGACAGAGTTCAAAATGTTTGGACAGTGCTCTCAGACACACCATGTGACCCTTTGGATGTCTTGTGCAGGGCTAAAAGTTGGGCTCAATGATCCCTGAGTGTCTCTTCCAATTCAACATATTCTGTGATTCTGTGAACATGATGACCTGACCCTACTGATCTCACCTCATGCCAGATACAGACAGCTTGCTTTAACTGAGTGGCTCACAGATCCTGACTTTAACATCTTCTCAGACTGCTCTGAAATGACTATATAAAGCCTGAGAAAGGTGATCTATTTTGCAATCATAAAGGAGCTGCATAAAGCTAGTCAATAGGCAACACTCCATACATACTTCTGGATGCAGAAGTCACTTCTGAGAGAGAAGATACCTCTATCAATCTAGAGTCACAGGTTAGGTCCATTTCTGACAGTTTGGAGGCTTAGCTGAGCAGGCTTGTATTTGTTAAATAGTAGATGTCAGCGATGGTCTCTGACTATATACACGGCCCTAGTGACCACGTGCACTTGTCTAGTAAGGGATCTGTGCTGGGTTTGAAACTCACCTGGAAGAAATACATACACATTTTAGTCTGGTTGAGTGCAAAGTTTGGCTTCCATGTGTAGTTGTTTGAGTATATGAAAAGGAATGCAAGACTTGTGGCAAATGAGAACAGGAGAAAAAGATCACTTGGCATTTAGGTTATGAGTGTCCTCTGCTTGGGTGAGGAAGAAATCAGGTTCTGGGTCCTCACCAGCCTGCTTCTGATTTTCTAATCACCATGCAGTGTGAAATGCATAAACAACTCAAGGCATAAGGATTTGAAAGCTGATCTCTTTTCATCAGCAACCATTGACTCATTTGCAGAGTCCAGCTTTCTAAATTGCCTCTATTTGGTTCCAAGAATCCCACATCTTTTTGTACTTTGGTGAGGATGCAATAGCAGGATACATCCACGAAAAGGCAAACTTCTGGGGCTCTTACCTCACCAGAAAATTGGAGCAAGAGAAAGGCATGGTTGTAAATACTAAGCAGGGAAAAAGACTGACAATAAGTTTCTCATTTCCTACCTAAACTGCAAGTTGTCTGAACTGGAAGCTGCTTGACTGAGTGAAGAGGAAAGGGGCACCTTTCCTCTGGCCCTGCATTTCAGTGGAAGTGCTCACAGCTGCTGCTCTCTGGGGAAGGTCCATGCTCTGTGTGCACTTCAGGAATGCTGTGAGCCTGGCCATGAGGCCAGGCTTGTATGAGGTGCCTATGTTACCAGCCCAAGTCAGCGTAGCAAGAGGTGAGTGCTGCTCACCTCTCTCCCTAGGGCCACTTCTCCTGTGCACATGCCCCCAGCTATGAAATTTTTCAACTCAAATTTAAGGCATCAAACTCGAGTAAAAAAGTGATGAATTGTGTGCTTTGGAGATACAGATCCACATATGGTGGCAGTTTTTGTGATGCTCACTCCTCCTAATTTACACCACATCAATTGTTTCTTAATCTCCAGGTATACAAAAAAAAAAATAATACACACAAATGGATAAAAAATTACTCTCCTATCCTTCAGTTTCATTCTACCTGGTGGTCTAATGTTCTTCCAAGCAAAAATAAAAAATGTATTTGATTGAATTTTCCACAGATTGCTGGTCATGTAATTTTTTGTAACTTGTCTGTAAAGCTCCAGTGGAGTGATATAAATAACAGAGAAGGAGCAAAAATAAAAACCACTCAGTGGTTTATATAATCCTCTCCACATTGTTTTGTATCATGGAAAATCTTTTCTTGTTTCTTGGCATCTTTCTTTCCTAAAAATTTGTAAAATGGAGAAACGGCCTGTCATATGTCACCTTCTTTAACAGATTCTTAATCAGTTTCATTTAGTGAGTGACACTGGACTTCACAAGTGACCCTAGACCATATTCTCTTTTAGTGTCACATTATTGTTATTTATTGTATCACTAGAGCCTAGATGCAGCAATTTGTAGACTATGAAAAGCAAGGTTGCTTAGCACTCCTCAAAACAAAGTATCATATTCATAAATTAATACTCAAACGCAAAAATATATATACAAGTCCCACTGTAAAAAGAATAAATAAAGTCACTGTTTTATTTATCTATTTTTCTCATAATGTTTTTCTGTCTTGACAGAGTTTTCTTAGCATACTATAAATACAGACATGATTAAAATTGTTGATGACTTAGAAAGTATGGAAATAAAGGCACTGTGAGGGAGAAGTCTATAAGCTGACTTGAAGAGTCTGGGTTGTGGGAACTCTATATAAAAGTAAAAGGAAAGATATCTAGAAATAGAAGGTAAAATTACTTAAAGGATTACATAGCAATATTCTTGCAAGAGATAAAAAAGGAAAAAAAATTCCTAAGTATATTTATATATTTATATGAACTTCAAATAAAGAACAAAAAACAATACCATGCCAATGTTCTCATCCATTTCAAGCTGATGAAGGATTTTAGAAGAAAAACGCAATATATTCCTCAAATTTAGGAAGAAGAAATATAACAACAACTCATAGAGAATAAGGAGAGGCCTATAGCACTGAAAAAGTAAAAAGCTTTAATGGAGAAAATATTTCCAGTCTCCAAGATGCAAAAAATGCAAAAATCATTTTATAAATAGAAGTATTTATGATGATGTGTGTCTATATTCAAAATCTTGAGATAATAACAAAATAATCTCAGCATCTCATTATTCATTTTCTACCATCATTGTAAATTAGTTCTAAGCTCTTTTCTAAAATATTATGTAATAGGTAACAGTGCATGGAATAATTGTCTTTACACAGCTGAAGTTTATTATCAATCAATGTCACATTTGAGCTATAAATATTTGTACAATGTCACAGCTGTTAAATGATGTCACAGAAACACATTAGCATTATGTAACACTAAAGAGCTAAGGGCCACTAAACAGTTTTGAGATTTCACAGCACAGCTTTTTGACCCCTCTGAGCTGTTTGAAACTATTTTCCCCTCATGATCCATCCATCCATAATAACAGAGAAATAAGCTTGATATCTGCACTTGAATTCATCCCACTCACCAGTCTTGCTTTAAAATCAGTGGAGAAAACCAGAAACTTTTGAATCATTGTTCAACTCATTTTAAAGTGAGCATCTAAAATAGGTCAGAAGTATTGTACCTTGAAAGGTCTTATTTCTATCTCTTGATTAGAAAAGGAGCCTACAAGGGCTACAACATATATAGATGCCTTCACTGTAGATTTCTAACATTAAATGAGATTAATTTCAGTAATATATTCTAAATCTTTATTTTTCTGTATAAAATCCTGGTTACATGTGTCCAGAAGCACAGGTAATCAAATGTTTCATCAAATCTCCCAAGATTCTTCTAGAGCAGTATAAAACAGTCAAATATACGTGCACTGAATTATCTTTAACATTTTGTCAAAACATTATTGTCTTCAAGGTAATATTTCCTGAAGAAAATTAATTATTCACATCCTCAGACAATGTTATGATAAGAAAGAACAATTTATGTCACATAACTTCAGACATCTAAAAGTTACAGACATAAGACTGAGCCAGTCACCCTAAGTTCCCTTGATAGTAACTAGAAAGAAATTGGCAACTCCAAAGAGCAATACATCTGACCTATCCTAGATACCAATCTTAGGATAAGAAGAATCATTCCCTTGAGGTATCCATTTCTCTTCATTGACTATAAAGAAAGAATAGGGCAGGTTAGAGAGATTTTTTTTTTTTTCTTTTAAAAATGCCAAAACTAGGGCAGATAAATCTTACACTAGGAGGAAAAGAGTTAGGCTACTTTTTACAGAAAGCCTGTAAGAATGCATGAGCCAAGGGGCAAAATTAAGCTGTATTGAAAATAGAGCAAAAGCACAGAATTTGGTGAATTTTTTAACATGTACTAGGTTCAATATATATTCAGTATAATTGGCCACTCAAGAAAACTGTAAACAGAAAGGACTTTTAAATCAAACACAGAAATTTAAGTATCTGTTCCAAGGAAGCCTCATATTTCATATTTAATGCTAAGAATACTTATAGGAGTTCAGACTTAAAAAAAAAAAAAAGATAGGCTAAGTTCACTTGCACTTTTAGAGTAACAACAAATAAACCCTTTTGATATTGGTGTCATACCTACAGAAAAGATTAAGGCCAACACTCCCTTCTATGTAGGAGACTGTCAATGGAGTCCCAAGCTTAAAGCTGAATGCAGAACTTCATCTACAGTGAGTGCATGTTTGGAAGCTAGTCAGGGCTGGTTGGACAGAAATGGTAGGTTTGGAAAAAACTGACTGGAATATTAAGGGAATAACATTTTCTTGCCCAATTAATTTGCAAAAACCAGCCTCTATCAATGAAATAAATATTTACAACTTGTAATTGAAATAGTTCTAAAAGAAGGAAATTTCTTGTAAAGTATGGAAAATCTATTTTGTTTCATCCTGAATTTCCACAGTTCTAACTTGTCAAATTTGGCATGAAGTGATTGGGTTATTTTGGCAATATTAGCCTAAATTATAAATATCACTTTTTCATAAAAGTGCAATGAAATAAAAGCATTCTTAAACTTTTGTTACCATTAAAAAGAAAAGATTCTGCACATTTTTCAGATAAATATTTCATAAGGTCAGGTTGGATGGGGCTCTGATCAACCTTATCTATTTGAAGATGTCTGGGCTCAGTGTAGGGGGGTTGGACTTAATGACCTTTAAAGGTCCTTTCCAGCCCAAACTGTTCTGTGATTATGTGATTCTATAAGTTAACATTTTCATGTGCATGATTTCCCGTAAAGCAAACATATAGAATAGCCGTCCTGAATTCAGCAGCAACATTACAAAAATTGTTTAATGTCAGGCTTTCAAATGGTTCTAGGTGTACCGAGGCTCTGTTTTTTGCACAGGCTATTGCACTACAGGTATTCTCATCCCTCACTCATTCTGGTCATTACACCAACTTATTTGTACAACACAAATAACGTATATGGTGTTTTACTGAAAAAATCCATGATTTGTTGCAGTCAGGTGGGAAGCACAGGCAGGAAAGAAAAAGGGACACATTAGTGAGCACTAGGGAGAGGAAGAGCATTAGGGTAAAGCCAAAGACAGATGTTTGATGTGCGAAGTCACATCAATTGGAGTACAAGAGTAGTATCATGAATACCTTGCCATGTCTAAAACTTCAATATAATTTTATTTTAAAATACATTTGATTACATTTAGAACAATTATATAAACACAGTATCAGCAACCTACAATGAAAAACAAAACTAGGGGTTTTTTTTAATTATTATTTTACAAGCGTGTTTCTCTGAAGGAAACTTAATACTCTTAAGAATTTATCAGAATCATAGAATCATCTTTTCTTAAATTATATCAGAGAGAAAAAAACATCTACAAAATTTCCCCACCAGAAAAAAAAAATCTAAGAAGTTTTTTTTCAGCTCAGGTGGACTCAGCTATGCCTGCAAAAAGTTTCCGATAGTAAACAGTGCCTGATGCACTGACAAAGGACAGAAGAAAAAGTCTTATCAAGACCTTGAACACAAAGACTAAAGGAAATACAACATTATACTATGCTTCTGTGTTTAGGAGCACCCCAGAGACACAGGAACTGCATACAATATGAAAAAGATGATGCAAGACTATTTTGTTCCTCTTGAGTTTATCAAAAGTTATATCAAGGCTAACTAAATGAGACTAGGAGTAAAATTTTCCATAGTGATAATCTTGTTTCATAATGGTTCTTTTTTAAATGTCCACAGGGGACACTAGAAGAACACCAGGTCAGATAAGCCACAAGGCAGATACATTATAGTCATTTTAATGGTGTAGTAAAGAAGACAGAGTTATGACCCAAAAGGTAGGAACTGAGAACAGATTTCCCCCAGCCCAGACTGGCACAGGAGCTGAACAGAGCAAGATGGGGAAACAGAAAGGGACAGAAGGATAAAGGGCATATTTGGAAAACATATGAACAGCAGATAACTTAGAATTTGACTTTCAACATAGAGCAGATAGAGGCAAGTCACATCAGGAATATTTACCTATAACCTGCATGTGCATATAGAGTGTGCCTTTTTTCTTACATGAGACATAGTAAAAGATTTCAGCAACAACACAGTTTCATTTCATAGATATCATGGGTTTCATGAATATTTCTTTTACTTTTTACCTACATATTGTATTCAGTGGAATGGTCCATGGTCTTTCATAGTGGATAAGCACACAAAGGTCATAGACTATGGCTCCACACCTGGCTGAACTGCTCAGCAGAAATACAGCTGGACTGTGGAAACCAATTCTGTTAAATTCAGCTGGTGTCTCCCAAAATAAGTAGCTGGGAACTAACTATTTCTAACTGAAACTACCTACTTACAGTTTCTTTAATTTCATCCTTCCTATACACTACTAAATGCAATAGGCCTCACAAACAACTTCCTATAATGTAGAAGACTTAACGATAAAATGAAGTCGATGTTCTGGATTAATGCCTTCCAAAGTCACAGGCTGTTAAGTAGGTGACCAGAACAATTTTCAGACATGTTTGCTAATCATCAAAAGGTCCTTAGTACCTAAGAAATGACCTCAAGCATGATTTATTAATGCTTATCATTAACTTAGTACTATCGCATTCAGTTTTTGGATAGAAACTTGCTGCCAATCAGCCTTAAAATAAGCTCAAAAATCTTCCTACTTGTACTAATATCAGTTAAACTGCTTATGATATTTGATGGCAGGTTTTGACTGTGAAATTAGAAAAACATTGGATGATGATATACTAGTAAGCATAAGACACAATTATAATGACAGCATTTGTTACCATAAATATTAGGGTATACTATCAAACACGAAAATTCAGGGCAAGAGCTTAAGAAGGAAAGATTTAAAACATACCTTTTTCTTAAGTAATGCACTTTCTCAAATGTAATACATGTTTCTTATGATCGCTAGAGAGGAAGTTTTTCTCTAAAGGAATTTGAATATGTAAGGACTGATGGTGAAAGTCTTGCTGACACCGGACAAAATCTGGACGTGAGGATCGGGTGGAAAAAAAAATAAGAAGAATAGTATTGTATGTGAAGGTTAGAGCAGAAAATTGGGGGCAATTAGTCTGGAACACTGCAGAGAGGCCATTGTTCCTGGCTAGGACATTTGCTGAGACTGCAAATCACATATTTATTTATTTCTGCTGAACTAGCCTTCTATGTAATAAAGTGCTGCAAGGGCACAGACCAAGAACAGTAACATAATTCATTTGAAATTAAGTCACAGCAACCAGCTTATAGATAAATGGATAAAGAGCTACATATTTTTCTGGCATAAATTGTGTGTAACGTCATTGCAGTCAATGGAATTGTTTCATTTTACATCAGGAGAGAACTTGTTCTACAACACAAGCAATGGTTTTGGCAGTTATATCCCATTTTCAGTAACACCAAATCTACAGAAAAATCCCATTTGCATCTTCTTGTTGATCCATTTAGTTGTTCTGTCTAATGGCCAGATGGCTCCTCCAAGATTTAAAAAAACAAATCGATTTCCCTGCTAGTGATATCTGAAAACAAAGGTATGGAATTAAATTCTGACACTTTTTTCACCTGGAAGTTTCACTGAGCCAAACAGCACCATTTTATGATTTAAAAATTTGGTACGTTGTTTCCTATAGCTCTTTGTCATTTAAATCCCTGAATATTTGAATAGCAGTAAATAGTATATCTACGTAAATATAGATTCCTTGACACCTTCAGCTCTGATGTTTTTTCTATATATAGCTCAATCACTAAAGGAATGAGCTAGGACAATTTTTCCAGATTGAACATTTAAACAGTTTTATTCTTTAATGAAATTCCCATTTTAATTTTTTTTAGGCATTTAGAAATTATTTTGAGACTTACAGCAGCAATAATTCTTTAATTCACAAATTCCAGAATTTCAAAAATTAATCTAAATACTTGGCTCTTCAGAGGCATTGCAATCCTTTCTTGCTCATATTTTGCTAGGTATTTGTTTCATTCTTGTTATCATTTTGTTGTTGTTGTTCATGCTGGTATTTCCCAGGTGAAGAAAGAAACTAAATCTCTTTGAGAAGGCAGATGGATCTAAGAAGATTTAAATAAACCTTACTTTTATTCTGGAATATTTCCCTACTTTTAATTCATGTTTCTGGCATCCCATGGAATTCAATAGGAAAACAGAAATTCCTTTTAGTGAAAGGGGAAGCTTTGTTCCAGAAGATATTAGTCATTTCCTAAATATTGCTACATATTTCTTCATGATCTTTTAACAAGCTACATGGACTTCCGAGAGTCTCCTACATTCTTTATATTTCTTCTTTAGTCTACTTAAATACAGATAAAACAGAGAGAAAAAAAATAATGTTCTTTTCAGTGCTGCTTGGATCACAGAGAGCTACTTACAGTTGTGACAAGCACCTTTTCATCTTTTTAGAAAAAAAGGTTTGTCTATATCCTGATAAGTAACATTAACAGGACAACAGCTTACACTGGAGGTTTGCAGAATCTGGAAACTTTAAGAAAAAATGCAACCTGCAGTGCTGAAGATTCACAACAAATTTAGACTCTACGCTAGAGATCTGCTCTAAACATATTTTGGTGTGGGAAGCGCTGTGACTGTGTTCTTGTCATATTAGGATACATCTGCAAAAGGACTTCCAAACCAAGCACTGACACCGTGGCTTTACTATGTTACTCAGAAACCTTTTGCTGGACTGTCACCTACATCTATAGGCCACCTTTATTCCCTGTCCAACAGTCTCCATAATAGAGGTTCTGATCCTACTGCACTGCTTTGTGCTGATACCCTGGTAAGGCTGTTAAATGTCTGGTCTCATCAGGGACTTCCAGTGTGGCCAACTCTCCTATGTGTTTGAACAGCATCACACAAAACACTTTTATCCAGTATCGTAGCAGTCTCCTAGGACAGAGACTCTGAGAACTGAATCCTCACCTCTAACCTTGACATCCTTTGAGATGAATACTCTAGTGTTTGAGAGTGGCTGGGACTTTTCTGTAGACTTTCTTATTGTTCAGTTTTTATTTGTCAGGTTTTGCTTAGCAGTGTGTAAAAGTGGTGTCTCAGGTTCTTACATAAAAGAATTCTTGTATCAGAGTCTTCTTGAGTAAGGGCTTAATACCTTTCTCTAAGCTCAGTGTTTTCAAAGGGCTTTACTATTTCAAGTGACTCTCTGACTGGCTTGCAAGTTTCTGGGACACCTCCCTGTACCAATGTACTGAAAAAAGGAGAAAACACAGTTTGTCTGCTGAACTCCAGAAATTGGGTATTGCTGTACATAAATTCTTATCTGTATCCTTATCAATCTCCCCAATGACCTGAAAAAGAACAAAATTGTATTGCAGTTATATCCAGCACAGCATCTGAATTTCAACACATTACTATAATGTAATTATAGTTAGGCACAGAGAGATGCAGATTCAAGGTATCCATTTCTGATGGCCTCACATCCACACGGAGATGTAGGTGAAATGTCATAGCTGTGCAGAGTATGTTTCCTTTTTATCAGTGTCCAATGCACAGTGTTTATAAATACTAAAGCATTTTATTTCAAATCCTTCTCAAGTTAATAATGGTTTTGAAAGTATTAGATAAAATCCACCCTTTGAAATGTAAAAAAAACAGTGGAGTTTCACCAGATATGTACATGATTTGGTAACAACAACAACTTTTATCTGTGTTTCATTCATATCAAAGGATCCAATCTCCTTTATAAGCAAAGGGATGAGTTCAAATACCAATGAAATGCAATCACCACAGGTGACATACAGCAGATTTCTTTTTTTTTTTTTTTTAATTACAAGTTTACATAACTGTTCAGCACTGGTAGTGGAAAAGAAGAGATGAGATATATTGTCTGCACTGATATTTTTTTTTTAGTTCGCCTGAATAGAGCAAAACGTTGAGAAGTTTCAGGTTGAACTACAGTCACAGTTTTAGAGAAGAGGAAGGCTAAATTAGGCCCTTAACACATAAACAAAAGTTTGATAAAAGTTACTTACTAACCCACTGATCACTAGCCATCTCAGCTAGGTTGAGAGCTGCTTGATGAGCAACTTATTTGGGTAGAGATAGGTGACTGTTACTGGCAGAGGAATGTTTGAGAGAAGAAAAAGTGTTCACAATGGAAGGGCTTAAGATGCCAATAAAGCACATGCTAATGACAGTGACATTAAGCAGTTAGCTGTGATTCACGGGTTTAAAAGCAAAAGTCATTTAGTTTGCTAATTACAATAACAGCTGCAAAATTGAAGAATTCTGCTACAATTTATGAGGCACAAAGTGTGGAGACAAAACACTAGAATATATAAAATCTGCCTATTAAGGGTTTTCTACTAAAATGGCATCTGAGCCCATCAGAGTCCCACTGAAAGAACTTTAAAAGGGCTCTCAGTCTTTCCTGCTCAGTCCCTGTCTTGCGTTATAGTTTCCCATGCTGCTAGTCCTTCACTTGATTGTTTTAGCACAGTGAATGGGTGTTTAGTGTGTGAGAGGCCTTGACTGGATATTGTCCAGGGAAAGTTTGACTCAATAAAATAGCAAGTCCCTTCACAGGACAGTGCACATATCATAGATATCTCAAATAATTCACCTGAGTTGTGGGTTCCAAACGCTTCTTTTCTGCATGTGACACAACTACGAGAAAGTGGGCTGTGATCTGTGTGACACTTCCAGGTGGCCCATATCCAGACCTGTTTTGCTCTACACCTCTAAATTTTCATTCTATTTTCTGAAATTCACTGTTTCTCTTCCATTTCCTCTACAGATGTGAAACTGTTTTCAGTATGAACTTATTATACACTGTATAGACAAGTAGATAAACAGATGACTCAGTGGTGGAAAATATACATCTGGTCACACCCCTATAAATACACCAGGGATGATCTGCACACAATTTACGTTTAACAGGACTTTGAAAAATTACTTATCTTGGTATCTTATGGCACCCAGAGGGTTAGATTTCTTTCTGAGTTAAATATAACAAGACCATTACTGTGGTTCTTGAGGCACACCCAGATAGAAATACCTACAACAGTTATTCTCTGTGTAAGGCAGCAACAGTAAAATACACAGTGAAGGAACTTGAAGATGCTTTTACATAAAGCTGATCTGAGTCCATATCACGGGATTACAAGCTATATTAAAAAGAAAGGAAATGAAAGCCATGGCATAATATCCATCAAAGCAGTGCAGCAAAGTACATAAGCCGCCCTTTGATAGCTATCATGCACTGGATGTCATTGAACGGCACTGGCAGTAAATACAATAAAATCCTGTAGTGGTCATCTACTATTATATGTTGGGCAGCCTCATGCTAAGTGGTACTATGCATGCTGTGCTGTCCTTAGGAGAATGCAGTTACCCCTCTGGAGCCTTCTAATTTCTTTTATGAAAGGATTTTCAGGGGAGAATGTGTTTGAAGTCATTCCTACAACTGTCTCAAAACACTTTGGAGTTGTTCTTTTACAGAGTAAGTGAAAGGAAAGAGGTAACTGGTAGATGCTCCCTCTGTGCCTGGGTAAGTGCACCTGGAAATCAGTTTTCACTTGATATGTCATCTGTTTTCTATCTGCTGCCTTAGCACACTTTTCTTGACAGCAATTAGCACTTGTGCCTCAAGAATAAAGAGTTTAACAAAATTCACCATAGGAAATAGCCCTTTTCCTTTCACTTATCAGTCAAACTGTGTAGGAAGGGCCACTCTGTTCAGCTTCCTTTTCTGTCCTCTGTCCGTCTCATTTTTGCCCTCCTGCCAGAGTATTTACATGAATAAAATCTACATTAAATATGTAATGGTTAGTGGAGATATACTGGAGAACTTGCCACTAAATAAAGTAATTTAGCTAATTAAGTTAGACTGGTAGTAAAGCTAATGATAGAAACAATAGTTTTGGCAACAAGCACTGAGTTCTGTGAAGAAGAATGTGATTGCTGCTTGGATCCTATTCACCTTTAAAACTGCCATTTTGACATTCATAAAGTAAGCACTGTTTTGTGGAAAAAGAGTGCTTTCAGAGATGCACAGATCAGTAATGACTACAGAATAGGGATAAAACAGGTTGTTTAAGATTCTGGGTATGTGTCATGCCAGACTTCATTCTCCAGTGGGCTCAGAAGCTCACAGCCAGCATCTTCTGGAAATGTGTCACCTTCGGTCGCTATTGATCAGTAGCTACCTACTGTTGTGCTGGAGATTCAACTTACCAGCAACAAAGTTCTGCAAGCACCAAGGGTGCTGCACTACAGTGCACAGAGCTTTTTGATGAATAAAGTAAAGAAAGAGATATCTTTGAATAAGGTCAGAAATTACTCAGTGATAACATGTTTTCATGTTATCTGTGAAAGCATCACCACAGCTCAGTTGACAGAGGTGAGAGACTCCAAAACACTGAGAAACAATCACACAGGCTATCTTGTTTTTTAGTACTGAAGAAAAGAGTTTAATTCTCTTGGGTTTTTGTCTTCATTTTTATCCAACTGAATTTTCACTGTTTTAATTCAGTTCTACGTAACAACACTCTGTGAAAAGTGATTTATTTTTAATGTATCAGCAAAATAGTTCCTGAAGATGGCTCTTCTAAACTACAAAAACCCCAAAAGTTTATAATAATTTCATTTTTTTTTTAAAAAAGAAATTGTCTGAGATAAATACACATGCAAAAAGAAGTTATGATAAATGGGATGCACACAAGTCACCAAAGTACATATAGACACACCAATTCAGCTTACAGTTCCATCAACCTATAGACCTTCTGCCTAACTTCCTTCCTGGAAACTTGTGGGCCATTAGGACATTGCATTATGTTCCCCCTTGAAATCAAGGTCCAAAATTTGCTGCAAGAAACTACTGTTTTTTGTCACACTCACTGGAGGGAAAATCCTGTGCTGGTTGCACCTACCTATTCTCTGCAGCCCCTGAAATCATGGCACAAGTCTGTTCAGCCCCCTGGCAGGCTGTAGAAAAGTCCTCCTGAGCTTATTGTGCTCAAGTGGAAGAAATGCTTCCATGCTTTGAGCAATCATCTGACTTGTTTCCTTGAGAATTCCTTTACAAACCTACACATCTCCACCAAAACAGTGGTAAAGATGGGGCGTGGAAGAGAAGGAAAAGTGATGTCAAGAGAGAAGACAGCTTTACTACATAAACACAAGAAGATGACACATAGATATTTTGTCTCAAGACATTCGTGGACATTTCAGAAGGATGCATCACCAGGGAACTGAGTCTCTTTTGTCTAAGTTTCTGCAATTATTTCCCATGTGGTTTCCTCCAACATTTACAAAAATTCATATTCAATTTAGAATACTAGCACAGTCATTATCTAACTGGTTATACTTAACTTTGGTAGGGGCAAAGTTACTGAAAGGGAGTATTTTTCTTTCCTATATCAGCCTCATTTTTGTGATTGACAACTGATTGACTGACTCCCTTTTGGTTTTATGAGCCTATTTGCCCTTTTATTCACATTTCTAACTTTCCAAAGGCAGTTAGGAATGATTGGATAAAATTTACATCAATATCAGGCCATTATTATGTAATTAGTAACATTGTTTGTGCCAGAGAACATACAACCATGGGAAAATGAGGGATGGGGGGCAAAGAAAGTCTAAGGCCCAGTCTTAAACATATGCTTTTTATACAAATACAGTATATTTACCGTAATGGAGGAAAAAAACCCAGCAAGTTATTTACAAAACCTGGAAAGATCTGCAGCCTGCTATTACAGGAGGCAATGTTCAGCAGGCTTAACAAAAAGATGTGCCCTTTAACTGCTCTCAGTTTGTCCTATCATGTCTTTTTCCATCTTCTGCCTTATAACATTTTCTATGCCTTGTAAACTGATAGGAATTCATTCCTCAATGGCCATACACAGAGGTTAATAATCTCCCAGTAGCAGCTGACTTGGCACTAGAGGAGAAATACTCCAAGCTACATCCAGTTCAGAAATGTTACCTTCATATCCCCTTCCCTGTTTTGGGAAACTGTAAGTCTTTTTCCACTTCAGTTCTTCTGGATGTAGACTGGCAGTGTGGTAAGTCTTTCCTCTTGTCCTGTGCCTGAGAGGCTGTTCATTGTGAAAATTGCAAGTCAATGTGACGTGACACTGAGTCAGCCAGAGACATGAGGTAGGTGTGCCAACATTGTTCCTTACATCAAACCACAAAACAGGGCTTTTAGTGTTAAAAATCATAATTCATTAGGTCACAGGATAGGACAAGGTAACCATTACAATAGAGAAAAGGAACATTTCTGGGGAACACAGCTTAAACCGTTTGAAAACAAATCTCTCCCCTGTCCACTGTGCCCATATTTCCTCCTGACCTTGTTCTCCATGCTGCAGTTTTCACAGTGGATTGCAACAAACTCCCTCTGACTGTCTCTGAAAGTTTCCTTTCTGTCACCTCTGTGTCTGTGCTCTCTGTTTTCTCGCCGATTCGCACGCCAGCTGCAGACTCCCTGCCCGCTCCACCCTGCACTTGCCAAGGGTTGTCCAGCAAAGCCTCTAAACTCACCCTCAGAGATAACACCATCTCTGTCTCCCTTCAGAGGGTGCAAAATCCAGGACAAAACAAAGCAGCAGCTTTTGACCTTGCTGTCCAGCACAGCCTCTCAGAAAAACACACTGCTCATGGAAACTGTGAACAAACAAGTAACTCAGGCTGTTTAACATGTCACCGTGACACGGTGGTGAGCGGTAGGAAAGGCTAAAAGAATTTAAGGGATTATTGGGGAACAAGCAACTAATCCTATGTGTATTTCTCTCACATTTCTTACATCGTAAAATGTCATTCACTTGTGCAGCCATGAAGCAGCCGACTTGCTTGTTTAAGAAGAACAGATCAGTAAGGTACTGAGGATTTCTATTCCTCAGAAGGATTCCTTCTAAGGTGATAAAAGATCATAGTTATCTATACTGGCACAAACAGCAAGGTGTCTCTGCCTTGTAATATTAGAGCCGAAATATGACACTTTCTGTGCCTTAAATTCAATTTTTTTTTTTTTATCCTTGGAAGACAGGTACAAATTCCACTA
The DNA here is from genome assembly GCA_910950805.1 of Acrocephalus scirpaceus scirpaceus. Classification (NCBI taxonomy): domain Eukaryota; kingdom Metazoa; phylum Chordata; class Aves; order Passeriformes; family Sylviidae; genus Acrocephalus; species Acrocephalus scirpaceus. The sequence continues at coordinate 63,845,159 of OU383774.1, read as the reverse complement.
TAAAATAAGTGGAGTTATGCACCAAGTGTTGAGAATATTAGAGGTTAAAAATATTCTCTACCTCCTGCCTCATCTATGCCCTGCCATCTCTATATATTTTCATCCATATGCAAGTTTATGCTGTAAAATGTTCATAGCAAGAGTTTGCTATAAAAAAAATTCTATGCATTATACCTGATAAAATGCTAAAATAAAATAGAATTTTAAAAAGCTGTGAAATATACCTCGGACACCATGTGATGCTGCACTAAGAAATGTACCTTACAGGAAACTATGAAACCTGTAAACTCAAGCATGGCACCAATCAATCCATGAGAAAAACTAATACACATGATGCCTGGGTTTCATGTACTTGGTGAGCACATACACATGATAAGGATTTTTATCATTTGAATGTGCTGTACCAGAAGGGAAAGTGTAAAAAATACACTGTCAACAATTTGGAATGAGGTCTGTAGCAGTCTGCTGCAAAGGAAGCCAATCATAAATGGGGGAAAAGGAGATGTCTAAATAGGCAAGCCTTTCTAGAAAAAAACAAAAACAAAAACAAAAAAACCCACCAAAACTTGAAAACAAAACACTTGGAAGAATGCAGACAATTGATATAGATTTAATTTTTTTTCCCCAACAGTTTTTTTCAACTATAATCCTTAAAAGATTTTGAGACAGTAATTAATGTAAAAGTTGAAATGTCCTCAGTTTATTTTTATTTTCCTGGTCCTTGCAATTAAATTCAATAACATAAATAATGTTGATGGATTTTTTTCCACCTTTTCTATTTTTTCAGTTCCTCAGTTTCTTAAAAATCTGAAGTCATGAAAGCACTAAAAAAAAATCAAACCCTGAAATTTTTCTAGTCAGCCACTATTCCAACACTCATTTTTAAGTTAAATATTTCTTCTTTTACCATTCTGAAACTTTCATAGGCCCAAAGTTGCAAATATAAAAATAAATCCTAACAGAATTATCACTCAGTGCATTGAGCCAAATGGCACAATAGGGTAGGAGTAGAAAGGACAAATAAGGGAAATCTATAAAGAAACCCAAACAAAATCCATCTAGTTCCAAATAAGATACTTTTAAAAATTATGTATACATGCATTTTTGCTTGTGTCTTTTCTTCTACTTTGATCTTTTCAGTGCTGAAAGAAATGCAATTCACCATCTATTTACGTTTTTGGCTTTGTGCAAATGTTTCTCTGCTTTTCAATAAATTCTACTCACAACAAGTAAGCATCTGTGACAAAGACCATCCCCCTGCAGAAGTACAGGATGCATTGCTAAGCAACATTTTTTTTTAGTTTGCTTTGGTTTTGTCCTTTTGTTCTCTCTTGGAGTTCTTTTAGTCGCTTGCTGTCTTACTGTGCAAATGCAGAGGGAAGTTCCACCAGGGCCCCTCTCTGCAAACAATATGCTATGTAAAGAATTCATATTTCAGAGAGCCCATGCAGAAGATCATGACATTTCTCAACTGACTTTGAATCTGATGTTCATAAACAGAATCCCACTGGCATGTGGGAATATAAAACTGGGGTATTTCCACTCTAGATTTCCATTACTCTCTGAGTGGATGGATCTGCTGAAGGCTCAGCTGCTGAAGGCTCAACTTCAGAGCAGAAAATTAACTCTTTCACTCTTTTTCCCTTCTTCTTCACTTTGTGTTTAATTTGTAAAAGATATCTGAATCTATAGACTAGATGGGAATCACAGTGAACTCCAGCAAGGTCATTAACTAGGAGAAGAACAATGTGGGCTTGAAGAAATGTTAGAGTCTTTGGCCTACTGTTGAGAGAGGATCAGCTTGTCTGAGCCTCACATAACTAAAAAATATGTAAAAAAACCCACAAAAAAGAGCTCCTTGTATTGATGGAAGTCAAGCATAAGCCTGAAAGTCTAAATGTGAATCTCTATTGTTAAAATGTTTTTAAAATTATTAATGTACACATTAATGCAATAATATATGCTCTAAAATTGGCAACATGAAGAGCAGAAATGCAAGCACTCTCATGTTCATAGATAGATCTGTGGTTGTGCAAAGTCTTCTGAATAGAGCATACTTAGAGCCAAAAGCTAAAAACACAATATTAAACTTAGGCCTTTTCTTTAGAGAGAGAAAAAAAAGAAAAGTTCGGATTGTTTTCTTCTTTTTTAAACTGGTACAAGCTGCTTTTAAAGCTGTCATTTGAGAATATGAAGTTTTTCATGCCCTCAAACTATAGGGTGTCTTCCTGCCTCACTCTTATTGAGGCCTGCATTTCAGTTAATGTTGGTGTTAGGGGTGGCACGTCAGTGGTCTCAAACGGGTTTGCAGCTGACCATCAGCAGTCAGAAATTGTAAATTTCCAGACGTTTATGACAAAATTCATCTCTACAGACAAGGAAATCTTATATTGGTATGAGGCTGGCAGCTCCAAGGCAACCTTGACATAAATTTTCAGCAAACATATTCCTTCCATTGCAAGCTGTGCTATCCTATCAATTCAGTGTGATTATCTAGTCCAGTGCCGGGAATCCACATTTAATAGACGGTTCCAGCAGCAATCCTCTGACACCATCAGCTAAAGCTTGTTCTCACTATCTTCTTTACCCTCATCTATATTGCTGTCTATAAGAGAGCTTCCCAGTTCCATGAATTGGTATGTAAGGGCAGGTATTTGCTTCATAAACTCCTGCTGCTTCTCAGCTGCTTGTCAGTGCAGTGGAGGATTTTCAATGCAGCATGTAATTAACTATTACTGAAAAAGTAAAAACTAAGCGTGGCAGGTAAAAATGTGATTTGTCAGGGTTGTTCCTTCCTACAGTTTTTTAAATTGCACCATGTTTCTCCCAAAAATGAATTCATGAATGACTATAGTATTTTTACCAGTGAACTATACTTGTGGAAATGGAAATTCCTGGCTTCCTTGCAGAATAATAAACACTCTATGAACAGAAACAACACCTCAACTTTTCATATAACGGGGCAGTAGTGCAGATGCTTACAGGACACTTAGCGTGCTGGTAGTTCATGGATATCCCTACCAACTGTAACACAAATACTCATTTTTAATGAGTGAACAAAACTAATCTTGTGCCAAAGTTGCATTTTGGAAAGTAATAGCAGCAAGAATTTCACTTTGAGATTTCACATTTGGAGCAATTGTATTTGTGTTACGTATTCCACTAAGCACAGAATCCCTTTTTTCAAGCACTGAAGCTATTTGGTGGGGACAGCTTGAGACAATCTGGAAGTGTCTCACTTCCTAAGGGCTATAGAGGTCAAAGCATTAGGCCACAGACAACTTGACAACTGTGCAACTTCACTGTGATACTATCAAACAACAGCATGTATAAAATGTAAATATTCCCATCAACCCCCAGCAATTGAGTGTAAAAGTATCATTGTATAACCTCTAAAAAAATCCTAGTTTAATTTTCACAAACTTTCACAGATGCTGCTTTCTTTCTCACTTTTTTTTTTCCTAATTCATATATTTTTCTTGGTATTACCTTTGTTTCTTGCTTCAATCTCGGCCTTTGTGACTACAGCCCTTTCTTGTCAGAATGCTCCTACATCTTTCGCTACTTAGTACTTTATAAATGTGTATCACTTCCACAGCTAAACTGCATAAAGCATACCTTTGCTACCAAAAAAGAAAAAAGTAGTATCTACTGCAAGAGATCACATTTTCCCATTTGATGCTCCTACAGACTGCATTTCCCTAGCTATCTTGAGATAGGAAGCCCAGCTGTTTGCTTTTTTCACTTCTTTCATTAGAGTTCACACTTTACCTCCAGATTCCCTGCTAGAGCAACTGTCTTCCTACACCAAAGCCCTCTGGAGACGTATAAACATTAGTGAGCATGTTAGAAGCACTAATCTGCAGAAACTTACCCTCTGCTGCATATGTGGCCTCTTGAGCTCTGTGCAGGAGTGTTCTTCTGTCTGAAAATAAAAAAAAAAAAAAAAAGAGTAGATGAAATAAGAAGGGTTCTATGCAACTGCAGCAACACATTTTTTTCCTCCTTATAAATTCATTTACCAAGCAAACACCCAAATCCACTGGAGTTGTGACTGATGAGGCACCTATCCCTGCAAAGTTGTGGTCTCTGTCTACTCAGGAAAAACATGGTGTGAACTACCTCCATCCCCTCTACATTTGTCGGCCATCAACTCTGTTGGTCTCTTCCTTACCTGAAAAAGCAGAGTCTTTTTATTACATGAATAGATTTGAAACAGTATTTTTAATTATTTTACCAATACTACTGTTACTTGATCACAGTGAAATTATGATCCTATTGTCCTTTTCACAAAACTTTATGAGAGCGTCACTAGAATAGGAAAAACATCATCTGACCATCTGAAGAAGGTATCTTCTTTCCTTTAGCTTCATTCCTGCAAATGTTTGCAACTTTCCTTGTCAGACAATAATGCACAGGATGCAGCAGCATTTTTCATTAACTTGGTCACCATTGTAATACAAACAGTACTCCTATAATATGCACCCAAATGAATATAAGCTTACTGTTGGATGTAAGTGATGTCAACCTTCAAAATGGAATGGTTACTCCAAAAATAACAGCATTGTAAAAGGAAAATTGCCTTTTTAGTCGGTATTGTCCTATCAAAGATTTTATCTAAGTAGTTAACTTGACAGCTTTAAGAAAACTTTGTTGTAATTAATTCTTGTCTTGTGTCTTGCTTGATTTTATTTCATACCACAATTTTTAATTCATTTAATTAACAGTATAGCCTCATTAAGCAATGATATGTTTCAAAATGCAACTCATTTGTAAAACAGATGTTGAGTTACGTCTTAACGCACATCTTAAATTCAAGTTCTATACAAATTGCACTCTTGCCTGACCCATGATTGAAATTAGACACAGTCTTAGATATTTAAATTCTTGCAAAATAATATGAAACTCTGGCAAACAAAAGTGGGATAGTTCCTTCTTTGGCAAAGCAGGGATAGCAGAGAGCTGCAGAATGTGAAGATGTTTAGGGTCTAGACAGAAAAAAACCCTACGATTTCATTTAAAACAAACAATAACAATTTTCCAAGCACTTTGTTATTTATATATAGGTATTTCATATGGTTGGTTAGTTAATCTTGGTTTGTGGCTTTCTTGTTTTTAATAAAAATGTCTGACAATTTGTTTTGCCTGCAAAATGGCAGAAGGGAACTATTAAGAAAAGGGAGAGAGACTTGTATAACTCATCATCTTTTGATGAAATGGGTTTTTGGTAATTGTTAATTGCCTCTCACTGCATCTAAGGCGGGAGACAGAAATCTAGTAATGTCAGGTTGTGAATATAAGATGACATTCACAATGTGCCTCTCTTTTACAGCCTTTCACAGATATTGTTTCCTTCCATAGGGTCCAAACAATTATTTGATGAATAAAGAATTACTATTTTCTGGGTCTAGTTACATTTTAAAAATACTTTCTGTAATACTTTAGTGCAATATGAATTACATTATAAGAAGCACAAATAACTAAAGGTAACTATTCAAACATGCACTGGTCAAACCTACATGATATACAGGCTATTTCCTGATTTTCTGTTATGGAAATTTCACATAGTATTTTGTCACCCTAACAGAACCAAAACCTGGATTCACACTAATAGTGGATGCTAGCCTTTAAATTTCTTTAAATGCCTGTGATTAAATGAACAGCCTTAAGGCATCAAAGAATTCTGTTGTGACAGCGTGCTAGGATGCCTGGTGTCCCAAAGGCAGAATGCATTCAGCGATACTTTTAAAAGCAAGAGAAATAGAAGATTACTGCGGCGAGTGCCCAGCCCCTCGCTCCGTGTCGCTCGGCTGGTCCGAACGCGCTGCTGGGGCCGGGCTGCGGCTGCCGTGCAGTACCCCCGAGCAGCCTCTAGATGCCGCTGTTTACTGCGAGGAAACCGCCGCCATCCCGAGGAATGACAGGAATTGCCGGAGCCTGAACCCGCGCTCCCGACGTCAGCAGCCGAGGTTTCAGCAGTGTCAGGGAAAACAAGCAGAGCTTCTACATTCGTCTGTAAAACTAACACTCACCCCCCGCCAAAAATAAAAAAAGCCCAAAACCAAACAAATACCCCCCAACCCCCCAAACTTGTACTTTTCCTTCACTTGTACTATTTCCTTCAAATAGGACTGCTCTCTGAAATACAATTAAAATAGTTTTCGTTGGATCCTAGGCCATAAAATGTACCACAGGAATGCTTTCCTAATTACAGAAACTCCTTCTTACATGCACACATACTTAATTATTCTGGATGTCTTTGTTGAAAAAACGACACTGTATAAATATTAATCCTTTTTTCCCCCAACTATTCTTTGTTCCATGATCTACATTCATTGTAGCATAGTAAATTTGAGATCATTAGATCAGTTACTGCTATTTAGATGTAAATGTCTTCAAGGAAGATTAATTACTCTCTAATCCTGATTTTTTTTTTTTTTTTAATCGGGATAATGAAGACATTCTCTGACACTTCTATAGTAATTAAAAAAACACTCGTAAATCAACATAACCCCCACAAACACAAAAAAACCCCAACCCAGAACTACCCTTGTACCTCCACATAACACAGTTCACAGCAGATAAAATTTTGGAAAGTGTATGGGTAATTTTTATGGCATTTAAGCTAGTACATGAGGTTAGTTGAAGCTTCAGGAAGCCATTTAGTAGCCGAAATGTTCCTGTTCAAGTTGCATATTCCTCACAGGAACACCTTGGTTCTCTCTCGAACACATGGGAAGAATGCAGAATTACAAAGTGCTATCTTTCAGAAATGAAAGAGAAACCACTCTTTCCTTTAAACTAATCAGAGAAGAAGAAACTGACTAGCATAGTGGTCTATCCACGAGCACATGAAGAGCATGTACTCACTCATACACGTAACTTTTCAATTTGCACCTCCTGACAGATTCTCTCAAAGAACAGAGCCCTGTTTAGGCAACTGAAAGCAATTGTTACCAGGAATGCTTTTTAATTACCTGCTATAGACCTCTTAGAAGTGGAAAACGAGCCACCAAGAGCACTTGAATCACAGGCTAGAAATTCATTACAGTTCTCTGAGGAAGCAGGAGAGCAGAGAGGCTTTTTTTTCTTTGTCCTGTGTGACTCAAGCTCGAACCACCCCTCCGTGCACCACCTGCAAGTCATTGATTACTTGGCGAAGGTCAGGCTTACTGACACTATGAAGTATTTTCTTGAATGACAGTTTCATGCAAGGGATGTACACAGCTCATGGAGTAAAGGATGCACGTCGAGACTCACACTCAGTCTTGTCCACTATGCCTGGGAATCAGTGCGCACACACACACACACAAACACACACAAAACCTGCCACACAGGACTTAATCATACAGTCAAAGTGAACAGCATCATCAGGAGACATGGCTAAGATGTTCTTCCAAGAGTTAGGAGTTGTGATTTTGAATCTGTGAAGACAAAAACCTGGGCTAAAGGAATACTAAAACCATTTAAACACAAATTTCATAATTGTGCTTCAAAACAGAGTAAAACAAAATGCTCCATATTATACACAAAGCTTGATTTTGTAAGCATGCATTGGTTTATCCAGTGAGAAGATGAAAAGGATCTTATTTGTAGATCCTGAAATGGCTTGAGATGTGCATTGTTTAGACAGGCCAAGACAAGGGGTTTTTGAACAGCTACAAAAGTACAAATGCAGCATCTCAGAACTACTTAAATTGAAGCAAGCTGTGGACAACCTTCCTTCAGTTTGATGACATACAAGACTTTTAGGACTGCATTGTGAGGTAGATGCCTAGGTAGTGTCCATAATTTACTTGAGATAACTAAAATATTTTTTGACCTGTTTTTGAGGCTTTGGGATTTTTTTTACCCATACAGAGGTTTTCCAATATTATGTAAGATCTACTGCACATCAGAACAAGCAGTATCAGTGTGAAAAAGAACAGATTTTGTGACCGCACACTTTAATTTGGAGCTACTTTAGGCTAAGTGGGAACACAGACACAATCATTTGTAATGCTAACTGAAAGAATGCAATTAAAGAAAGAATTATGAAAATGAACCTCCTGTCTGTATTTAGTGGGGAGGAGCTGTATTTTCAATATTACATCCTATTCTGATCTTAAAATTAGTTTCTTATGCCTTAAAGCCCATGTTCAGGCACAGCACAATTCTGCTTCATGACCAATTTTTTCATTTCTGCTTTTGGGAAAACTGAAACATACGGATTTCTGCAAGAGAACAAGTTACATTCAACTTCTGTAGGTTGATTGAATGCTTATATCTACTAATTAAAAAAAAAAAAAAAGATTACTTGTTAGCCATAGATGTGTCACTGCCAAAGAATCCAAGCCCTGGCAAAAGCCTTTACCTTACAGTAGCTTACAATAAATATTTCAAAGTAACAGATGGGTCTGGCTGAGGAATTCCTGCATTTCTGCTCCATTGAGAAAGGGTAGGGCACTGAGCTACCACAGACCAAAGCAGAGTGACAAAAAAACTTTTGTCAACAGAATGGAGATTTTTACTCATGTTCAAAGACTTAGATCCAAGATCAAATACTTAATGGGAAAGAAAATTAAAAGCTCACAATTCCACTGGTTCTCTTGTAGTAGTGTATGTGCGTACAGAGGAAGATTCTTGCTATTCCATCTTTAAAATACATGTCTCTTTAGGGCTAGCAGACAGTCTCTTTGTTCACCTAAATTCAATCATGTTAATAAGAATTTCATAGTTTTTTGATTTGTATTTTTTTTATTATTATTTCTGTCAGTAATGAAAAACATATTATTGTGCTGAATACAACTGGCTGTCTCACTGTGTATCCTGAAGTCCTCTGGCACTCATGCTGTTAAAGCAAATACTAACATTTCTGACTACCTATATTTTTCAATCAAGAATCAACTGGATAGGAATGTAAACCAAGCAGCAGCTGAAGCACACCTTCTTGAAATGACTAGTGTTCAGTGTATCAAGTTTACTGAATTGCACAGGAGTTTTGTAGGATTGACAGCACTGAAGGAGTGGGGGAGAAAAAGGCCCTATAGTTACTAATCCTCAACTGGTATGGTACTAGCATATGGAAGGTGGATTTGGTTTTACAATGACTGACATAGTTTGTTATGCCTTGAAGTAAACGACCTCACAATTACAGAAATGAGATAAACATATCATTTTTCTATTACATCTTCATATGGCTTTCCTCTGGCATTAGGTGCATTTCACTTGAGCTTTCAGTCCAAGAAAATCTGTAGGTTTCTTTATCTATTTCCCAGATTTACTGTCTTCAGTGACAAATAGTTATATAGATATATTCTATAGAGAAGAAGAATGTCAAAAGAGGACTGTGAATAAACTCGACTTACTGTTTTTCAAAATATTCTCTCTTGAAAACAAGTATCCTCTCCTCATCACAGGCCTGGGGTTTGCAAGCACAGATATAAGTGAGTCAGACCTTCAGTCTATCCAAGCTTTAAAAAGATAAAGGGGAAAGACGGAGATATGAAAGGGAATCTAAGAACTGATCCCTGTAAATCCATCTGAAAATAACAACTTTCTGGCCTATGTCAGAACAAACTTTGTCAGGGAAAAAACTGTGGCACTTCCAAGCTATTCCTAATATTGCATTTTTCAGATTATAAGGTGTCCTCCCTTGGAGAGGGGATTTTCCTTGCTCACACAACCTGAGTCTGCCCAAGCCCATTGTAGGAAAAAGGGTGATGGGTGCCTCGCTAGGCTTTGCTGTAGATCACTGCAGCACCCTCCTGCCTCTGCTAGGACGAAAAGCAATCTCATCTACCTGTCTAGACAAGGCTTTGCACAGGTCTGATCCCTTTCTTTGGTGCTGCTTTTGACATCCAGAAATTTGACAAGGAAAGCAATTATTGATCAGTCTGAAGTGTGTTTTGCAGTGATAATTGTCTAAGCATGACTGAGTGATGCCCCTATAGATAGGTGCTTACTTATTTCCTGATGCATGTCGTCCTCAGAGCGACAGAAACATTGATAAGAGAGAGGACAAAATTACTAACTTTGATGGAGTTTGTGTTGAAACATCTGCTGCTTGTCAACATGGGAGGCAGAAGCAGTAATTTACTAGTAATAAAAAAGGAAAACCCATGAAAGTCCGACTTATTCTTCCCCCGAACTATTTTCTGAGAATGCTCAGTAAGTTTCCCATAAAGGGAAAATACTGCCCCATTTCCTGTATATTTTTACTTTGCTTACATTATGACTTACCATTTACATAATAACACATTATTTACTTTAAGACTTTGACTAACTTCTGCCTACTAAGAAACCTGGATAATAAAGTCATTAAATGGAACAGTGAAAATCTGTGAGAACTCATATTGTGGTCATTTAGATTTTTTCATCTTGCCTACAATCTAAATATTTTTAGGATATTGAACAGAATGTAAATGACAGCAAAGATATTTGGTGACATTTCCTATTCTCTGAGTACATACCAAACACAGATCTGTAATTTTCCCCCATTGTTTTCATGAGAGTAATTTCATTTAGATTAATCCTTTCTTTCAGGCTCAGCTCTGCATGAGCACTCTGCAGAATTTTGGCTTCCATATAAAGAGGAACTCAGAGAGGAACTGGCCTCCAGAAAGCCAAAATTACATCAAAGTACTTCCCCAGAACATGGTGGCATGTACAGAGTCGGGGTACTGCTGCCCATAGGAGGAGGGCACACACCTTCTCTTTTACAGCTTTTGAGCCCCTAAGAACAAAAGGCCTTTGAAAATCAGAGCCATGACACTGGGGCACAGAAAAGAGATGCAGTTTAGGAATCTGCGCTCTTCCCTTCAGTGCATATGCATGGCAAATAGATGGGCATCACCTGCTCAATGAAAGGGTGTAGCTCTTGCAATATTTCTACCACCAGAACACTAAACATACAACTCCCAAGAGATAAAACCTCAAAACCATAGATGCCTTGGTTTAACTGGAATGTTAGGAAACACAGAAGTGTTAGAAATAAGAAGCGATCATAACAGCATGATGCTTTTAAACAGAAATTAGTCATCTGTCTGCCTGCCTTTGTAATTTAAAGAATAAAGCTGTGTCTCCATCAAACAAGTATTTCTTTTTTCCCCCAGAGGACATAGGGTTTAATCAAGCTTTACTACCTTAGTAACCTTTTGTAAACGATGAGGCATGACTGACAGAAGAGCAGGACTGAAAAAAGAAGATCTTTAGGTTCAAATACGGATGCAAAGATGTCAATCTCACTAATGCAAGTTAGTATGAGTACATATATTGATTTAAATGAGCATTTTCTATTTTCTGTGCAAGCAAGGAGCAGGTCATAAGTTGAAAGCAGAAAAACAAAGTAAAAGCCTGTTTTGGTAAACCATGACAATGCCTGAAGGAGGTCTCATTTCACATTTGGGTCTCATTCTGATCCTGTCAACATTGCATCAGCATAATTCCATCTATCAGATCTACATTAGTGTTTTGATGGAAATGAGAATGCTTTAGTAAAATTTCTTCAGATTTTTTTTTTTGTCTGAAAGCCTTTAAACTTCCTTTCTTTTCCTTTCTACTCTTTTTAAACAATAAAGCATCAATAAGACACCAGATTATTTGCAGGTTCTGAAATATTTTTGCCTTATACAAAAGAAGCACACTGGTTGGAATCTGCTTCTGTGTTCTGATTCATCAGGTACTTCCATCATAAAAAATGACAAGAGCGTAGCAAAGAATTAAGCTTTTATTTTCTTTTTTGTGTCACATGAAATTACATCTAAGTGGTCCAACAATTGCATTTTAAACAGCACCTACTACTCTCTTTTAGTTATACCCAAATGGATTTTTATTATTATAGTAAACAGACACTAAAGCCCTGTGAGGGAGGAAAAAACCCCACACACTTTTAAGCAAACAATTCAAATCTGCATAATAATCTGTACCTTTAAATAAACAGTAATAATTAATAGGAGTTGGGCACCTTGTTGTATTGTACAGAGACAGGGATTAAACACTGGCACCGAAACATGCCAGCTTTCAGCTTGTGCACTTGTAGACCCTTCAGAGCCATGAACTGACATTTGCAATCTTTGTCAGTCAAAAAAAAATGGCAAATACAGTTAAATTTAGTTCTGCCATTCAAATGGAATGAAGGTCATCACCTGCCCCTTTTGTGATTCGATTATCCAGGGACTGAGTTTATTTTCCTGAAGAAAGACACATTTAAAGGTCCCAATTCTGCAACTCTTGCCCCATCTCAGCAGCTCAACTGACTTAAATTATTCATCATTAACTGACTTAGCTACTACTGTTCATTTAAGAGTGCAGATTATTATGTAGTCCTGAACTGCTCACTTAAGCATTTTTCCTTTCCTAGAGCTCTCACAACCATTCTGGAAAAACAATTAAATATATTTTGAAATTGCAAAAATGAATATATTAAATAAATAGAATTTATAATTCAATTACCTGGCTTTTTCAAATGCTACAGTTACATATGGTTTACATTACCCAAAACACTTTTATTGACTTCATACATGTAAATAAAGACTACAGGTCCAATCCCTCTACCCAAGAAGACAAGGTAACTCTGAAGCAAGGCCCTGAATAACAAATCATCAGGTGCACAAAGTCTGGACCAAAGCATCACGCTTGCAAGGAGAAACATGCTTGTAAAGATAGAAGAAAAGACGGGCTCCACAATCCTCTCCATACACTGCTCCTGACTCTGTGGCATTCCCCTCTTGTCTTCACAGATGCCTTGAAGTTTTTGGGGGTTAGGAGTGCAGCAGATTATAGGCAACACTTTTTGGCCCAGTGCTTGTAAGAAGTGGGTTTCCTGAGGTAACTGCGAGACCGAACTGTGGCAGAAGCCAAAATCAAGGATAAAGCAATGCCAGTGTCAGTTAGAGCAGAGCGAATGTCTGCCCTGTGGAGGTGGACTGCTTCATGGACTAAACACTGTCTGTGACAGGGATAGTCTTCACTTCTTTACCTACCACACTGAACTCCTAATCTCCTTCCAGGGACAACCACATCACAAACACCCTGAGAGACCTCACCAAAGCTGGCAATATGGCCTTGAATGCTTCCTATTGCAGATGAGACCAAGGCTGTATTTCCTAATGACTTAAGCAACATTAAGAGACAAGACCTCTGGGGATAATATTAAGGATTGCTCAATAGTTAGCACATAACCTGCTATCTGAACACACAAGCAAATTTTTATAATGCAGTTTTGCACTATGCTGCACTAAAGGGGACATCCTATAGGTGCACCATAGGTCAGGTTCCAGTGTTGCAGTGCTCTGCCATGAAATAAGAAAGCTCATTCATTAGCATATGAATCAGCTCTCCACAGAAAGTGGTAGAACTGCAGGAGAGGAAAAGCCATTTTGCTTTAATAATAACAGCCTGTAAGAGGCAATCCCAGGTACAAAATGATCAAGTGACCAGAGCCAGTTCAGTGAAGAATGATAGCATTTTATGCTCAACACTTCAAGATTAAAGTCTTTAGTTAGCTAAGCATAATGTGAATCAGTTTCATGTATAATGCATTGTGTGAGCCTGTAGCCACTGTGATACAATATAAGCAATTCCATTTAGTGCAATTTGACTATAGCTAGTACAGAATAATTGGAGTCAGTTTCTAGCATGCTAGAATTTGAGTCAAATATGATATGGAAAAGAATTTGATACATAATAATATGGAGGCGAAGATAACAAGCAATGATGTGGATGAATAGTTAGTACGTTATAATACAGAAGTCATTTTAATAGGTTGTGATGTGATTACGAATCCAGTGTTCTTATACATGGACAAAAGGCTAATCCATAATGGTAAAGAAAGGTAACTATTAAGAAACAGTACAAATAATGGCACCACAGCTGCATTTGAGGGGAACGTGACATCAAATACTGCAGTTTTCTCAAATACAAGAGTGATGGAATAAACATCTACCAGAGGATAAACATGGCTACTCAAGTGAGCACAGGACATGTCTCAGACCAGTTCCTCACTTTGCAGGGGTGGCGTTAATGCTGCACTGGGTGATTCCAACTCCTGCTCAGGAATTCAGCGCTTTCTGTTCTTTTTCTACCATTATTAGGAGCAGTTGTGACAGTTCTAACCCCTTTGGTACTCTGGGCCTCCATTTTACAATCTAGTGTGCAAATACAACAGTCTGAAGACATGCCTCTTGCATGAGGTTAATAATGTATGATTAGTTAAAGAACCACAGCGTTTTAAAGCAGGCATGTAAATATTAACAACAGATCTACACGTAAACATTGTTGACTTTCCAAAATTACTACTGAAAACAACAAAAATGTGCTATTATTGTGATTTGTGACTGCATTGGGTTCAAGTCAACAAACACTAGTTCACTGATTTTTTTTCCTCTTCCTAACTTTTCATGAGTCTAACCCTGTGTACATGAGAAGAGTTCATTTATGAGCATGTGCTAATCGGTTCTGACTACAAGTTTAAGTCATCCCTGAGCAAACAGAAAACTATTCAGCTTAGCAATAAAGTTAAATAATTATTACCAGGCTATGTGATGTGACTACAATGTGACATTGAAATGACTATGGTGTGATTAGAATAAGAATGTTATATGCCGGGGATGTTACTAGAATGGGGCTATAAAACGTCTGTGATGCCATACTGCTGTGATATGACTAGTGTCAGGAAAAATGCGTGCATTATTAATGCATACATAAACATGCCGTATTTCAGAAGCAGACTGCATTACACAGAATGCTAGCAGTTCTAATTATCTCCTTTATTAATGGCTGTTCTGCTTTGTATTTTAAAAGACAAAAGAACTGCATACTTAATTCATTCACAGAATTCTTTTTCTAAGTGGTTTGGCAGTAAGGTTGCTTCTTTATGTCACTTGCTTGACTTTCAATGCTGGGGCTCTAGCCATCCTTCTTTATTACATAATGAACATTTTTTCTTAAACTATTATTAGATCCAGTTCCGTTTTTAGTGTTACTTGATGTCACCAAAAACAGGATCAATTTTTTTTCTGTGTGTATCTGTAGCAAGAGTATTTTGGACACAACTACAAAGCACAGCAAAACTGAGAGTGTTTAATCTTTACACATCATGGGATTACAGAATGTGCAATGCTCACATACAGTGTCTGCATCCATATGACTTGCAAGGATATGTACATTTATCAGTATGTAGCACGCAATTCCATGCCATGCAAATTACTGACCTCTGAGAGGTACAAGCAGCTTCCACCATTTGTTAATAGTGCATCCTATGTGCAGACACATAAGGGAGTCTAAGAGCCTGCATCTGAAAATGTAAAATCTTCAAGGCAGAACTCTGATCTTTAGCTCACCAATGTTATCCACTGAAAATGTGCAAATGAGATAGTATAACATACAGAAAAAGTCAAATGCTGATGTTATGTTTTTTTTCTGTGCATATTTGAAAGGCTTAACCAGAATCAGCAGCCAGCGTGGCCACGTACCTGGGCATATTAAATTGGATAGGTTCTATCATACAGCTTGTAAATTCAAGCTGAGAAAAACTAGCAATAAAAGCACAGTCAAATGAAGGTTCATTCATGCTTCAGAAAACGTTGAAAAAGGCACTACATATAATGCACTATAGATAATGCACTATAATCATCTTCTTGTCACACTTTTGAGGTCACTCATATCATAATACATTGGCATTTTATTACAGTGTCTTCCACGCATGTGATGCTTCTTTGTGGCTAGCTAGATAATTTACCTGTGTCATTTATGGGGAAGGCGAAACGATCACTTTTATTATTTATCAAACCACAGAGAGGAGGAATCTTTTCCAGTTCAATGTTTAAGCAGACAAAACCCAAACCAGCAGAGTAGCTCTCTCCCTCCCTTGGCGAGCGTCTCGGCTGACCCTTCGGGAAAGGGAAGGAGAAAGGTGTGCAGGCGTAAATGGGAGCCGAGACAGGGCTGGAGTCAGAGCAGCCTGAATTATAGATGAAAGGGCATGTATTAAATATAAGGCCGAACCGGGCGAAGGCGGGCCGGGGTAGGCGCTTGCCTCCGAACCTGCGCGGCGCCAGGCGGCGGCCCCACGGCCACCGCTCCGCTCCGGGCCCGACTCGCACCACGGGCGGTCGCGCTGCCCCGCGCAAGCGACACCGAGCACGCACTGAGGCATCCCCCAACCCCCCCACAAAAAAAAAAAAAAAAAAAAAACAAAAAAACACAACAACAACAAAACGAAAACCTCAAACCTCACCACCAACCCGAACGCACACCAAGCCCTTATTTCCAAATTACCCCTCAGCTACGCGCGAACCCGACGCCGCTTTCCGCCCCCTCCGCGACCCCCGGGCGCTGCGCCCCCGACCGCGGAGCGCCCGCCCGCTCGCCCTCCAGGTGGCCGCGCCGCCCGCGCTGTGCCCGCGTGTCTCCGGTCGCCCTCCTCCCGCGGAACGCCCTCCTCCCGCCGCGTCCCCGCGTCCCCTCGTCCCCGCCGGTCCCCTCCGCGCGGCGCGCACCCCCTCCCGCCCGGCCGGGCCGGGGAGCGACGTGCCCGGCGGCCAATGCCGCGGCCGCGCTCCGCCATCCACCGCCCCCGCCGGCGCGGGCCAATGCGGTGCGGCGGGAGGGGTGGCCTCGCTCCGCTCCCACCCTCCCTCTGGGCTTATTGAGAGTTATATCAAGAATTTCAGTTCAGAGAGAGAGAGGGAGAAGGAGAGAGCGTATGTGAGGGAGAGAGGCTGGGAAGGAGGGAGGGAGGGAGGGAAGGAGGGAGGGAGGAGGGAAAGCGTCGCCGCTTCCTCCCGTCACTAAAGCAATAACCTATTAGGATTTTTTTTTTAATTTTTTTTTTTTTTTTTTTTTTTTTTTTTTTTTTTTTTGGGCAACTGTCACCCCAGAGCTAAAGAGGGAGAAGCACCGCCAGACCAACTCTTGCCATTTCCAGTCAGAAGTTGCAGACTTCATGTAGCTGCCTCTGCTCTGCCGAGAGGGGGACGGGAATGGTGTGCAGTGCAGAGTGGAAAATACCCCCGCTCTAAGAAGTGCACCGGATTTTTCTCTTGCTGTTTGTTTGGGTTGTTGCGTGCACGTTAGGCACCCAAAGGATCGCCGCTTCACAGGAATGAAACGTGGAGAGGATGACTAACGACAGAACTGTGAATTTGTTCCCTGGAGTTGCTAATTTGCCACCCCGAAGCAACACATATCTCGAGGAGGAAGCGTTTGGCTGCTGCTGATTTCTCCAAAACTGGTGGTTTACCAGATGCATTGTGCTGTATCTGCTGGAACAGATCATTGCTTAGCTGCAGCAGATCGTCAAAGGTAGACAACTAACGTAAGTGCAAAGTTACCCTTACTGGGATGGATTTCCTTTAAAGAGGAAAAAAAAAAAAAAAGCCAACACGCAGTATATTTATCTAGGAAAGAATCAGTGTTTGGGATTCAGTTGGTGTTGGTGGGAAAGGCTCACCTACTCGCTGTCTCTGCATCCCTACCTGCATTACTCTGCTGGAAGTAATCACAAGCATCAGTTACCGTGCAGCTTAATGCAGATAAGATTAGTGCTTGGGGCTGCCTAGTTCCGTCAAACTGTAGGTGCTGGCAGCCTTGCACCCCGATAATGCGCGGTTAGCAGTGCATGCAAACAGAAGTCTGTCAGTTGCTTTCCTTTTTTTTTTTTTTTTTTCCCCTTCCACCTGCATTATTATTCTGCAGTATTTATATGTGGCAGCTGCTAATATCATCCTGAAGGGAGATCAGTGTCAACGGGGAAAGGCTGCACCTTTTTTCCTCCTCATGTCATCAGAAAATGTATATTCCCCCCCATCGGTAAACATGCTTCCTGCTTCTAAGTTACATTTGGAATTTCCAGCCTCCTGATTTAGACTGTGTTTAAAAACAAATAAAGTTTTAGGTTATTAAACAGAAGGAGAAGTATCCAACATCTGGAGATGGAACATTGGGCTGAGTGTAAGAAACTGTAAGTCCTGTTATTGTCTCATCAGTTAACAGGGATGTGAAGTAGCCAGTGACGACTGCTGCAGCAGCAGCATGTCCGGGTGGTTATTTCTCAGTACGATAGCTATAGAGGGGCATGCAAGGCACAGCGAGCAGAGAAAAATCTGGTTAGCAAGAGCTAAAAAATACGTATGGAAGCAAACAGCAAATTACATTTGGCAGCTGACATAGCAGTTAGAATCCAGAAGTAGTCCGGGAAGGTTTTTACTTGCACCAAATGAATGACTGGGTGGAGGAGGGTAGAGGGGGAATGCACGTTACGGATTACAGAGTGTACCAAGAAATTATTCAGAAAGTATGTGTCGAAGCAGTAGCTACCCTTAATCCTGCAGGTAGTTATTTTCATTTGTGCTCTGAGCAAATGCAGCTGATGGGATATTGGTTCATTTGTCCGGAGGGCTTGCTTGTAAAAGGGAGCAGTAGGAAAATGTACTGCTGGAAGCGTGCATTGCAAAAACAAGTAGTAGTTGGAGATTGTGGATTTATCATGCCTAAAAAAACAATAATGCTGTTCTGTGTGGTTGTGTTGACAGTGATGTCTCCAAATAAGAAATGAGATGTAATGCATCCTGCAGTCCATGCATGCCTCCTCTTGCAAATCGCGCATCATTCCTCCCTGGAAACCTTTAAGTCCTAAAATCCGTGAAAAGAGAATAAAAACATTATCATGGACCTGAGGGATTTTTACCTGTTGGCCGCTTTGATTGCCTGTTTAAGGCTGGATTCTGCTATAGCTCAAGAACTTATTTACACTATTAGAGAGGAGCTGCCTGAAAACGTGCCCATAGGGAACATACCAAAGGACCTGAACATTTCTCATATCAATGCTGCCACAGGGACCAGTGCCAGCCTTGTCTACAGACTGGTGTCTAAAGCAGGGGATGCGCCTCTGGTCAAAGTGTCCAGTA
Organism: Acrocephalus scirpaceus scirpaceus; assembly: GCA_910950805.1. Classification (NCBI taxonomy): domain Eukaryota; kingdom Metazoa; phylum Chordata; class Aves; order Passeriformes; family Sylviidae; genus Acrocephalus; species Acrocephalus scirpaceus. The sequence continues at coordinate 63,826,272 of OU383774.1, read as the reverse complement.
ACACAGGGGAAATCTTTACAACATCTAACAGAATAGACAGAGAAAAACTATGTGCTGGAGCTTCCTATGCAGAAGAAAATGAGTGTTTCTTTGAACTTGAAGTGGTGATTCTTCCCAATGACTTTTTTAGGCTGATCAAAATAAAAATCATTGTAAAGGATACTAATGACAATGCACCTATGTTTCCATCCCCTGTCATCAATATCTCCATCCCAGAAAACACTCTGATCAACAGTCGCTTTCCAATCCCGTCAGCAACAGACCCTGACACAGGTTTCAATGGTGTGCAGCACTATGAGTTGTTAAACGGGCAGAGTGTCTTTGGACTGGATATTGTAGAAACTCCAGAAGGGGAGAAATGGCCTCAGCTGATTGTGCAGCAGAACTTGGACAGAGAGCAAAAGGACACCTACGTGATGAAAATCAAAGTGGAGGATGGAGGTACTCCCCAGAAATCCAGCACAGCTATCCTACAAGTCACAGTAAGTGATGTCAATGATAACAGGCCAGTCTTTAAAGAGAGTCAAGTAGAGGTCCATATACCAGAGAATGCCCCTGTAGGCACCTCTGTAATTCAGCTTCATGCTACAGATGCTGATATAGGAAGCAATGCAGAAATCAGATATATTTTTGGTGCCCAAGTTGCCCCTGCAACCAAAAGATTTTTTGCTTTAAACAACACCACAGGGCTGATCACAGTTCAGAGGTCCTTAGATCGAGAAGAGACTGCTATTCACAAAGTGACAGTGCTGGCTAGCGATGGCAGCTCTACACCAGCCCGGGCAACTGTCACCATCAATGTCACTGATGTAAATGATAACCCTCCTAACATAGACCTCAGGTACATAATAAGTCCCATCAATGGCACAGTGTACTTATCTGAGAAAGATCCCATCAATACAAAGATTGCCCTAATTACGGTTTCAGATAAGGACACTGATGTGAATGGCAAAGTGATCTGTTTCATTGAGAGAGAGGTCCCCTTCCACTTGAAAGCAGTTTATGACAACCAGTATTTGTTAGAGACCTCTTCCTTGTTGGACTATGAGGGCACCAAAGAATTCAGCTTTAAAATTGTGGCTTCTGATTCTGGCAAGCCCAGTTTGAACCAGACTGCCCTGGTAAGAGTTAAGCTGGAGGATGAAAATGACAATCCTCCGATTTTTAGCCAGCCTGTAATTGAGCTGTCAGTTTCTGAAAACAACCGTCGTGGTCTATACTTAACAACTATTAGTGCCACGGATGAAGACAGTGGGAAAAATGCAGACATTGTTTATCAGCTTGGTCCTAATGCCTCCTTTTTTGATCTGGATCGAAAGACAGGAGTTTTGACAGCCTCCAGAGTTTTTGACAGAGAAGAGCAGGAACGTTTCATTTTCACTGTTACAGCCCGAGACAACGGAACCCCTCCTTTGCAGAGTCAAGCAGCTGTAATTGTTACTGTGTTGGACGAAAATGACAACAGTCCCAAATTTACTCATAATCATTTCCAGTTTTTCGTATCAGAGAACTTACCAAAGTATAGCACGGTGGGGGTGATCACAGTGACTGATGCAGATGCCGGGGAAAATAAAGCAGTGACCCTTTCCATCCTGAATGACAATGAAAACTTTGTACTGGATCCATACTCTGGAGTTATAAAGTCCAACGTTTCTTTTGATCGAGAACAGCAGAGCTCTTACACCTTTGATGTTAAGGCAGTGGATGGAGGGCAACCTCCTCGCTCTTCTACAGCAAAAGTAACAATAAACGTGATGGATGTTAATGACAACAGTCCTGTTGTCATCTACCCACCTTCTAATACTTCTTTTAAGCTAGTGCCACTCTCAGCAATTCCAGGATCGGTGGTAGCCGAAGTCTTTGCTGTGGATATAGACACTGGCATGAACGCTGAGCTGAAGTACACAATTGTAAGCGGCAATAACAAGGGTTTGTTTCGGATTGATCCAGTGACAGGTAATATCACTCTGGAAGAAAAACCAACTCCCAATGACGTGGGGCTGCATCGCTTAGTTGTCAACATAAGTGATTTGGGTTATCCCAAATCCCTGCATACTCTTGTGCTTGTATTTTTATATGTAAATGATACTGCTGGAAATGCCTCTTATATTTATGACTTGATACGCAGGACTATGGAAACACCTTTGGATCGGAACATAGGGGACAGTAGCCAACCCTACCAAAATGAGGACTATCTCACAATCATGATCGCTATTGTGGCGGGTGCCATGGTTGTCATCGTGGTGATATTTGTCACAGTCCTTGTTCGCTGTCGCCATGCGTCCAGATTCAAAGCTGCCCAGAGGAGCAAGCAAGGTGCTGAGTGGATGTCTCCCAATCAGGAAAACAAGCAAAACAAGAAAAAGAAAAGGAAGAAAAGGAAATCTCCAAAGAGCTCTCTTTTGAACTTTGTGACCATTGAGGAGTCCAAACCTGATGATGCAGTTCATGAACCTATCAACGGGACAATAAGCCTTCCAGCAGAGCTGGAGGAGCAGAGTATAGGAAGATTTGATTGGGGCACAGCACCACCATCAACCTTTAAGCCTAACAGTCCTGATCTTGCCAAACATTACAAATCTGCCTCTCCTCAGTCTGCTTTTCATCTCAAACCTGACACTCCAGTTTCAGTGAAAAAGCACCACGTGATTCAGGAACTCCCGTTGGACAACACCTTTGTTGGTGGTTGTGACACCCTTTCCAAACGCTCTTCCACTAGTTCAGATCACTTCAGTGCCTCAGAGTGCAGTTCCCAAGGAGGCTTCAAGACAAAGGGCCCCTTACACACCAGACAGGTAAACGAGCACTTTTACTGGTCTATAAGTACTGCATACAAGTGCCCGATCAACCAGTATTAAAAGTGCCACTGTGTTGTGGGTTGTTGTGTTTTTTTTGTTTGTTTCATTCTAATTTAATTTAGTTTACATTATGGGGGGAACAAAAAAACCCAAACCAAGGACCAAAAATGAACAAACAAACTAAAACCTTGGTTTCTTTATCAGTTACCAGAGGCTTAACCATGTGTTTGCAAAATGCCTCTGATACTTTGGGTTTTGAAGAATTTTGATTGTTAGAGGACTGTTATGCCTCTGTGCATGTGCACATACATATACATAAACAAAACTGAAAAAAAAGATGTTTTTTTTTTCTCCCCAGTATTTAACTGTCCAATTGTAAAACTTACTGAAGAACTGTTTCCATATGTGCTAAATTTCAGTAGAAATTTGACTGTTTCAAGGTTGAAGAGATATGTACATTGTTTCAAATTTCAAAGTGAGTTGGCTTGAATTTCTTTTCCAGTTCAAGCTGATTTGGAACTTTGCTAAGTTAGTGTTACTAAAAGGGTTAATATTTTTCCCTAACAAAGACAGCCAAATTTCCAGGCTACTTCATCAGTGAAGCACGTGGGTTATTGGTAGGCTATAACTAAGCCATACGTAAGTCTTCCTCTTGTTTGAGTTCAACATGATTTTGTTGTAATAGATGAGTCGGTATCACATAGACATAAATTGCTGCATATTTTAAAAAATGGCCAAAGCATACTTTTGAAAGGAATGCGTTCTCTGAATACATCTGAATTATGCAGGAAAAATAAAAAAGTCAGTCCATTGTAAATATTTTCTCATCTCAGTAATGCATAAGTGATCTGACATATCTCATTTTAAACTGTGAAACGCGCCATATGAAGAGGGGTTAGGAGGCTGAGAGACTCATATTTCCACCAAATCCAGAATTAGGTTTTTGGGTTTTGTTTTTTGTTTTTTGGTTTTTTTTTTTTCCTTAGGTCTAATTATTCGTTGCTAATAAAGATTTAAATGCGGTGCTGTCTTAATTTATTTTACCGGCGCTCGTCTGCGGGCGCCGCGGGAGCGCGCGCGCGCGCGGCCCGTAGGTGGCGCCAAGGCACCGCGCGGCGCGCGCTGGCCCCGCGCCAGCGCTGCGGAGGCTGAGGGGCGCGCGGGAGGGCCGGGCCCGCGCGCCGGCCCAGGAGCCCCGCGCTGAGGGCCGGCACGAGCCGCCTCCCCGTCGGGCGCCTGCCTCGCTGCTCCGCCGCCGGACGGGCTCGGGCGGTGCTGCGAGTCGCGTCCGTGCTCCTTGCGGGCGCAGCATCCTCCGAGTGGCGGTGGTTTGTCCGAGTTTATCGGGGGTATGGATCCTAGGGAAGCGAGCGAGGCGCGTTTTAGGCTTGTCTTTGCAAAACGGTTTTGACGATAGCCAAGTTTAGGACAAAGTCATCCTCTTGCTGTTGCGTTAGCCTTATCTGAGATGAATGTGCCGTTCCCAGAAGTGTGTCTTGACTTTGCGTGTCGGTAAGGTGTCACGCTGACAAGATGCTAAGAATAAAACAAGCGCTTTGGAGGCAGTTCTGCTAAAGTAACTGCTCTGACACAACTCCTTGTTACGAGACACTGAAAACACCATGGAAGAATCTCACAAACTCCTAATCTCTCTAAGGGACTTTAAAGAAGGGTCTACTTCCCAAGCCATCTCACAGCACCATACTCACACTGTCAGTGTAAGTTAAAAAAGATAAAATAAAAAACCTAACCAAAAATTTATAGAAGAGCTCTGCATAGTCTGTGCTTACTTGTCTGAAGTTTTCTCCTCAGTTTTAGTTGCAAAATGTAATCCCCCCAAACCACACATTCCTTTTCTGTTCTGAGATAATTTTAATTTAGGCATAGATCAGGTTTCCAAACCCTATCAGAAAACTCAGACTTAATTCTCCGTAGTATCTAGGGGCAGCTGGGACACCCACAATTTTTTACCTGACAGAATGTGCAGGCTCTGCATGGTGAAATTGAACACGAGTGGAAAAAATCTCCCATACCCATACAAAAACAACTGTCAGTATCTCCAGAGTTATCTGTGTTCATTACATTAAATACTCTGGTCTCCATTTAATAATATCTGTAATTATAATTATATATGGTCCTGATTCAAATTTCACTGAGGTTTTAGTATATCCTTTTAGAAGTCAGGAGATACTCATGATTTGGATTGCTCCCTGAAAAAGCTGTATTTTTATATGTAAATGAAAATACAGCTCTTTCTTAGGTAGACAGTTACCTAATCTGAGTTTGTATATTTTTATTCTGTGGGGAACAATATAGTGTCTTTTTGGTTTTTTTCTCCCAATGGTGAGTGTTACAGGATGTAATCTTTTTATACTTCCTTGTCAATTTTGGCTGAGTAGTATAACCATCAATGATAGTAATCATCAACAATCTTCCTATTCTTCTGTCTGTAATTCCTAAAATTAATATGCATCTTAACTAGTATTCATTGGCGCAGGAGTGAAATACACCATCATAGGTATTTTTTTTTAAAAAATTTGTGATAGAGCGTGGCCTATAAGCAAGTATTCATATTTAAAGATCTTACTGAACAGTAGTGTGTGCTAATGCCACAGCATCTGAAATTTTTTTTTACAAATTCCTTTAGGAAGAGATACTTAGTTCTGTGCCATTGTACTGTTTTCTTCAGGTTTAACATAACTAACTTCTCTGCATCTAACGTTGAGTTAGGTTATGTATATATATATATTCAGTAACTTGGTGTGTTTTGTAAAGAACGTGGGAATTGCTGTGGATGATGTTCTGATAGGGAAAGATGAAATATAGGATAAATATATGTCTAAGAAATACTAGCATCCTCCACCTTTATTTACAGTTTCTTTCAGTTCAAGGTAAACGCACATGCAGTGTGTCTTGCAGATACATTAATATTAGCAAAGAGCTGAAGCCTAAGTCAGCACTTGGAATTCATTCAAGCAAAATCCCAATACTTTTGATGGGCACGTGGCCCTAGAAATCTGTTAGAACTGGGTCTTAAATCAAAAAGCTTTTAGAATTTAAAATATATTGTTCAATTAAAAATTTCTTAGGTTTTGGGGGGGTTTTGTGAAGTTTTTTTGGGTTTTATTTTGGTGGGCAATTTCTGTGCAATCATCAATAAATATAGTGGAAATTCTGTGGTTTTTTACATGTGACTTTGCATTGTACAGACTGATGTTTCACAAGTACCCAGTATGAAAACCAAAGTCTCCTTCAAGTGCCTATCTTGCAGTAAACCTGGTGGATGCTCTGAAAGGAGCATTTTTGAATACTTGAACTTGGGATTGTACTAAATGGTAATTCACATAATTAGGAGTATAGAAAAGATGTTGCACACCACCAGCTTATATAGCTAAGCTTCCAAAATCAGTGTTATGACTCATAACGAATACTGAAATCTATGCAGGCTTCTCAATCAGTGTTCTTTTCACTATTTGATTGAACTTTAAAATGCGTTTCAAATTAGTAAGTCATTACACCAAACAGCTACATAGAAATACAGCAGAAGACGACATGTTGTATTCTTCTATGTGAAAGACTTCTTTTGAAAAGCAAATAAACAGACAAAAACTCCTACTCAATGTCATTAGATTAACAATAGATTAAATAATAAAAGAAATTAAGGCAAATTTACTGTGGTTATCCCAATTTTAAATTATAACAACTTCATTTAATCAGATTTAAAGCACAGCAGTGACAAATAACACAGGTTTAAAAATATGTATCAGTATAGGTTATGGGCAAAACCTTCAGTCTTCATTCATAATCAAAATGCATTTAGGCATGTGCTTAACTTTTATTTAAAGTGGTAAAATTGAAGCAGATCCTTAAAGTCCGAGAGACTTGAGATGTTGTCTTCAAGAAAAAGTCGTAAGCACACTATAAGCACTTTTCTGAATCAAAATGAAAATTTAGAAATTTTGGAAACGTGCACAGTTCTAGAAGATTCAGGAAAGTTGAATATATGTTAACACTGTCCTTGTATTTCTGTGCTCTAGTGGCAGAAATTAAGGATTTGGGGCTTGAATGACACATTAACTACATTCCATCCTAAAATATATTTTTAATCTTATACTCAATAACTTAAGCTCTGTGAAGATTGCTTTTTTCCTTTTTCAGCCAATGGACTTCTTGCCTGATGAAGGAACAAGTAACCAGGCTTCTGCTGATCAATGCACATCACTTAAGCTTTATGTGGCAAATCTAGTTGATGTTATCTTATTCTGGAGTGTTTAAATTTGTAAGTTTGGAGTTTATGTAAGAGAAAAGAAAAGCTGAAAACATTAATGACTCTTAATTTGATACGCTGAGAGTCGCAATTTCAAGGTGCATAAGTTGATGGAAATCTGCATTGGAACAGCAGTGCAGAGCTTACGTCACCTGCGAATATTAAAATTCTGTAACCATAGCATTCCACAATTCTGCGTGCAGTAATATTTTTAGTGGCCTTGTTTCATCACTTAGTATAAATAAAAAATACATACATTCTTTTGTATGCTTAGTTTGGTTTATGTGTTAGCATGGATATTAGTCTTGGGTGAGGACTAGTCATCTGGAAAAGTGTCTGCATGTAAAATTCAATTGCTTTCTAGTTCTGTATATTTGTATATCTATACTAAAATATTAGAAATGGTGATAATATACAGTGTATTTTTTCTATCGTTATATAACTGAAAAATAGGTTTACAGATTTCGCTGAACTGTCTAAAGAAATTCATCTTTGAGCTGCGACCAAGCTTGGAAAATTTCAGCTGAAAAGAAGAATTTTTCAGAAAGTTAAGGGCATGTGAAAACTGGTAGTTATAATGGATATCTGAACATAACCCTAAGCTATAATACCATTTTCAAAAGTAACGGTAGACATGCAAAACTAGAGTAGGGAACCTTTTGTGTATACAGATCAGACAGTAAAAGCTTAGTAATCTTCATTTCTCTTTAAATGTTTCCTGTGCAAAAGATTTTTATCAGAATCACTGGAGTCTCATCTATCCCAAATAGCCAAAGCCAAAGTTTCACATATGCTAAGAAATTTGTGCCACACTCGTGAACGAGAGCTGGATCTTGAGAGTTTTATGCTATTGCAATTTTTTGGTAATGTTCTTTTGTATATAGGAACAAGGGAGAATCTTTTTGGTTTCCATTTCAGATTTTCACTTCCAAAGAATCTCTTCTTCTAGCACAGCAAAACCATATCAGCCACACTTTATTGACAGCAATTTTATTGTAGCTAGAGGCTTACAGTAAGCTGTTTATTGCTGTTCCCTAACACAGTTGACAGCAATTGGGGAATTAATTTTCTTGCCCCTGATGTGCTTTCTTGGGTATAAACAACAGATGTTAAAGATATGAAAACTGTGACCCATTTACATTCAGCAGCTCTTTATGGGAACAGTCTACCTGTCTGAAGTGCAGGTTTCAAGTCCTGAGTAATTTTGCTCCTTCAATTCTAGGATTCTTACTTTTGCAATATTGTTTATCTTGATAGATACTGTCCAATGGCAGGATATATAATGCCTATGGATAGGTCCTCATCTAGGTAATTTCTATTCAAGAGTAGCTGAATTCAAGTTCCAGTTAGTTCAGGAGATACTAGATCTTCTTACTCTACCATTTAATTGCATTGAGCATACAGGATGTAACTGACAAAATGGACATATAGCGTTCTGAAAGATCTAAAAGGAGTTACAGGTGCCACATGAAATTTTGGTATCACTGCTTTCACAGAACATCGTGGTGGTCTGTAAAATCTATACTCATAAATTTCCTTAGTTGCTTTTCAAGTACAGGCATGTTGCATACATTCTGTAATGTCCACGTCTTCGCTGAAGAAAAAAAAAACAACGTACATAGAATCATGTATTATTTTTTCCTGCTTTTATTTCTTTGTCTTTCCAGCCTGTGGCATGATGTATGTAATATGATTTATCCCCATACACTGATGTGGCCACTTAATCAGTTCATTTCTGGTTTACATGAGATAACATTCTGTTGAGTGGAAAGATTTACCAGACTGTAGATAAGAGATGAATGGATGCCATCATATTTTACTGAAGTGTGTGGGGGGAGGAGAACATCTTTTGTTAGTTTTTATCTTTTAGAAAGACATTTGCTGCATAAGGGGCTCTAGCATCTTACCTAACTGAGATTTTAAGTGCTAGTCTAGACATAAAATGCATGTTAACTGTTCCCTTATAATTAAAACACCATGCAAGAAAAATTCCTTCTAATGGAGTTGCAATAATTTTCCTGTAATGGATTATTTTCTAGTGAGCTATAAACTCTCTCTTGAAGCAGAACTAGCTATTTCTGGCAGAAGATACCTTAAATTGATATTGCTACTTTTTCATTGGTTGTGAAATTATGAAAACTTGAAATAAAAAAAAAAAATGTTTGGAACAGCAGTATTGTTGTAGCCATACAAACCCCTGTGTATATTGTTCCTGGGATCACTGGGTTTCAGGAAAACATTAAGGCTGCTACAGTTTTGGTACAAAATTCATGTTGATCTTTCTGAATGTATCTGGACTTTCCAATCTTGGAATGATTTGGCCCTCATTCCCAATTTAATTTTAGGGTTTTGTGTATACTGTGAATTCTATGTGATAATGCAGAGAAAGGCAGTTAAAATCTGATTTGTAATCATACCTAGTTGTCTAAATTGTACTAATCTCAAAACTTACTAATCTCAAAAATTCTTTGCTTCTTTCTTCTTTTGCAGCAAGGGGGGGAGGGGGCAATTTGTTTTGGAGCCTCAACGTGGGTTGTTCTGCATCTTCTGTTGCACAGAGAGAAAAATTTGTAATTCTTCATTTGTCAGGATTTTTTGGTGCGTAAAATGTGTAGTTTTCTATGACCTGATGTTGTAGTTTTGCCATTTCTTTTGTGAAATGTCACACTGAAATTTTTGTGCACAAATATTAATATTATTACTTGAAAGTTGGTCTGGAAAATGCACACTTTCTGTTACAAGAGGACTGTAAATAGCCTTTTTCTACAGTAACAATTTACCATTTGAAGTTGAATCCAAGCTGAGATAAATCTACTGGTTTATTCCATCTGCAGCTCTTTTTAATGTTAACTTCTTTATAAAAACAAAAGGATGATATTGAGATAATATTTCCGAAATGTAAAACATACGTAAAATTAATCAGGAGTGAAGTGAATTAAAAATACTTTTTATTTGAGCTGATTTAGATAAACTGGGAAAGATCAGCAGTCAGATTTTTCTTTCTTCCTTTGTTTCCCCCCCCCCCCCCAGGTTTGCAGAAAGGCAGAGTTTTAAAATAACAGCCTCTTCCCAGTCCAGAAAATGAAATCGGATATTCTCACTGACTGATAGCTGAAAGAGAATCACTATTGATATTGATTTATAAAACACTTTGTAGCCTGAAACTGATATTCATTCATTTGCCCTCGTTCCTTCCACTGAAATTGTCAGATGCTTCATTTGCAGTTCTGAAGGATGTTCTTAGCACCTACTAGGCTTTCATGTGTTACTAGTAAGAAAAATCTCTGATTGGTTTTCTTTATCATTAAAAAGTGTTAAATATCTTCATGTACAATATTTTTCATCAAATGAACTAGTTTAGCCTATGTCTTATAAGGTCATACAGCCCTTAAAACACTGAAAAAGTCAAGAGGAAGACCATGCTTCAATTACGAATGGTGTTTTGCTATTATTCCAGCCCCTTGTTGATTGGTAGCTAACAGTAGTACCTCTTAAATGGCTAAGCCTGGTAGATGAAAATATCTGTCTCCTTCAAAACACATAAAGTTATGCAAACAATTGTCTTTCTGATGTCAAGGTTCTGTTGGATGCATGTGTTTCTACATATGACCTATGTAGCTGCTCTGCTGAACTTCATGGTCAAATGCTTTGACCAGTGAGGTCTATCTCCTCTTACCAAAATTTTTTGGAAGAATGTTTCCACAAAAGCTTGATTTTACTGGAAGGGATTCAGGAGCTCCAGAGAGCGGTACAGACTAATGAATTTTAAGAGAACACCTCCTTCCTGTGTTGACAGGATGCATGGCCTGAAAGGGAATGATATTTAATTCCTGGTTTTAGTAGCCTTCCATTCAGTGAGATAGGTTTGGGGAATATTGTTGTTACTCCAGTCCTTCTTCTTAGAGCATGTGATAAATATATCTGAACATCATGATTGCTTCAGGTACCCAGCTTCTGATGGTGGATCTAGCCTTATTTCTGTAAGTGATGTTCACAGAAAGTATCACTTGAAACAGTTTTCACCAGTACACTTAGCTGATAGTGCCTGCACTATCAGTACATTTTGCTTCTGTTGACACTGTGGTGGGATTCAGCTTGTCTGATTTCTAATTCTATAACAAATCTAATCTATTTCAGTGGGTTTTTTATTTACCCCACCCTGAAGAAAATATGGTACTTTAAGCTGGTTGTCAAAGCTGAGCAACACAGCTTGGTGAGACACATCCCACATCCAGTGAGGAGTGTTATTCGGTGTGATCCATATTCTTCACTTTCCTGGTGAAGAGCATTATCCAGTCCATTTTTCTCACTGAGGTCAAGACAAGGGCTATGTATTTCTTTAAGGGATGGTATTATTTGAATAGTGCATGTGGGCACAAAAATGTATGTGCATAGTTGCCTTTGGGAAAGTCTTCTTTAGATTATGACTCAAATTCAAAGGCTTCCAAATTAGCAGAAAGAGTTTTACTGACTTTATTAAATTGTTATCTGGCCAGTGGCTATCTATTTTAGTAAGACGGTGCAATGAAACATCAGTTATTTTGTTTTGATGCTGTTCTGAGTATTTCTGGTTTTCTGCAGCACTGCACATTTCTTGGTACCTTGTTCTGTGAACCTTAGTACAGGACATTCACATTATAGTGTAAAAATGTTTTTTACCTCTCTGGTAAAAGGTATGTGTCTATAGCAGTATGAATTTTCAGTCAGTTGCCAGACTACTTCACTTTCACCATTGCAAAAATACAGGTCAAAATATCAGTGACATGCTAGCGTTACTGCTAAGAGAATTTGAAATTGCCTTCAGTTTGTGACAACAGTACTCTGAAACATGGATGCTGTTGAAGTCTGCAGCATCCAGAGCAGCAGGAGGTAGGCTGTGTACCACTTGCAAAGCCTTAGTCATTTCCCGTGTTTTTTAACAACTGCCAGATAAATAAGAAACAAACAAAATCAACAAAACCCCCAACCAAACAAAAAACACCTCTCCCTCCCAAATTAAATCTGCATCTGCTAAGGACAGTAAACGTTGCCTGTTGAAATTTAATCTCTCTACTGTACAGGAGATGGACTTTGCTATTTGAGATTTCATCAGTTTCATTGCAGGAAGCTGTTACATCTGTCAAACATTTCAGTTTGAAATGAATGCCTGATTTTTTGCCTTTGTATGCTACAAGAGCACCAGGTTGTCAATCAGCAGAAGTACAAAATGAGACAAGATAGGTGATCCGCTGCTGTGATTGGCATTTTATTTTTATTTTACCACATCTTTTTCCTTTCTCAAACTTAAAAATGGCAATATTTTTCTATAGTGGGGTAATAGATGAGAAACATGGATATAATGAAGGGAGGTCACTGCAATCCTGATAGTCTTGGCTTCTAATGCCCATTCTATTGAGAGCACTGGTATAGTCCGGGTGGACAATGGAGCTGTAGGTGACTATCTGTATGAATTTTATGAATGTCCATCCTCTGTGAATGAGATTAAAATATGAATTACTTAAATACATTTAATTTTTTTATTCTTCGTTCTTGCTGTAGTGTTAATGCATTTCAACAAACCTCATGCAGCCCAAAGTATTAACCAGTAGGGCAGGACCACTTCTGAGTGGGCTGTGTAGGCTTTCAGACTGCCTCTGGGCAAAGCAGGGCTCAGAACCTTCAGCAAGTGATTTGAATCTTGTAAAATTCTTAGGGTTTTGATCTGCTTCCCTGAGTTCAAATCAGAACTTTTGTTTTGTAATGTGATTTTTCAAATTCTGGACTAAGAAATGGACAAAAGCATATGTAATTTTTGAGAGGTTTGGGAAACTGATGCACTTCTATGGTTTTGTGATGTGTCTATTGGTAGCATCCCCTCTAAACATCCCTGGATTTCAATATCACTCAGCTTTGCTGAATCTAAGATTTGGCCCTCTTCTGTGCTTTAGCAGTTGATTAAGAAATATTCTAATCCGTCACAGAGTACCAAGAAACTAACGGCTTGTGAAGTATTTTAGTCTTTATGCTTCCACTATAAATGATATGAAAAATAGTGTCATTTGGTTGATGCTTAAATACATCTCTTTCTTTTATGAGATACTGTCTCTGTCCTTTCATGTTTCTCTTTTTATTCTCTTCTTTTATTCTCCAAGCACACTTATTTTTGTAAAACATATTTATGCACATACTAGAAATCTGAGTTTCCCCCTCTAATAAATAGTATCACAGTGCAGAAGTGGCACATTTTATGTACAGTCTGTTGTATTACACCCAAACTTATAGCCATACATTGCTTGTGTCTACACAAAGACTTTTAATCAACCATGCTCTTTAAGATTCAAGGAGTTGAAACATTTGGAAGCATAGCTGGATAGCAGCATATTATGGTAAGCCATCCTGTATGTGTTGTAGTTAAAGCAAGTAGACAAAATAGTTATTTCATACGTGTTTTACTTGCTCACTTTTTTCCTTTTCTTTTTGTAAAATCGTTAATACTTTTCTTATATATGGCATAATGCATTCACAATTTGTAATAGGGGTGCTATCTCACAGACTTATGATAGAAAATTGATTCTGAAAACAAGAACAAAAAATGTAAATCACAAAGCAGAAGACTGTAGATTGCAACTCAGTTACTGGATAGTGCTTGAATTCAGCCATTTGAAAGGGAGATTAGGAGGAGAGATGAAAACATTCATATATCTTTACATTTCAAAATGGTTTAAAGATGACTGAACTTGTAGGAAAACTTATTCTTTAATAAGAAAACTGGCAGTGCTGCTGTGATATACAGATTGTCAGTGATCCTTGAGTCTACTTCTTCAAAGCAGTGTGCTGAGCACTTTTCAGCAGAGCAGTTTCATTCAGTGCCTGCTGAAGCTTTATAGATGGTGCAGATCACCTCCAGACAAAGTACTTCTCGTTGTCATCTATGATATTTATCAGTCAAAAGTATGTTACAGAAGTAATTCTCAGTTTTAGAACTTTCATTCTTTGGATCAGTGGTGACCACATTAAAAAACGTTCTGCATTCACTGTCTCACGCTTGGTATTATTTAACATTTTCATGTCCTAGTGCTGAATACCAGCCTTAGTTGTATTCAGCATTGTGGAAATTCATTTCAGTAAGCCTCTAGCTACTGAAAAGTGTTATATCCTGCTGTCCTCAGTAGAGATAGTTGGGGGTCAGGAGAGCCCTCTGCACTGTGTGCTCCTGTTTGCTACTGCTCATGACATTTTGGCATCTGATAGGGATGCTGTGATAGCACTTTCAATTAAAAGCCATAGGCAACAAGCATAACAAAGAGAATCCTTAAGACTGCTTAACATTATGCCATTGCCTCGACTTGAATAAAACCAGCATGAGAATAAATTGCCTGTGTTAGCTTAATTGTGGTCTTCACCTAAGCACTACCCATGAGACCTTAGACCAAGCAGAAAATGCTAGTGGGAGTATCAGGGACTTTTTCTGAGATTGCTTAAATTTATCATATTTCTGTTAGAAAACACTGGCACAATTTTATTCCATCTTTAAAACCTTAAGCTTTTGCTGTCTGTTTTGGGTTTTCATTACTTTTATGTCTATACACTTACAGAGATAATGAAAAACCCAAAAAACCTGCATATCTCTGCATGTAACATTGCTCTGGAACTATATAACACCTCATTAGTTTTTTCAGTATCAGAGATAAGTTAGCATTCTGTCATGAAATCTGAACTGCCACCACATCTCACTGACGCTTATAAGCCATGCCGTAGTAACTTTCACAAAGCGCATTAACTCTTGCAACAGAAGATTCAGTCTTGTAAACACAAAGAAATCATATGGCTCTTTCTATCTGTGAAGCCAATTTTTTTGACATTTTCACCTGTAAATTTTGCTGCTCTTAGAAATCTTTTGAAATACAAAGGGAAAAATTTCAGTTTTGTCTTTTTCTGCACAATGCAATTGACTGAAGTAGACCTAACCTCATTTATATTTGGACTGTGCTGTACACTCATTACTCTCTGAACATGATGTGCCTTTTTCTCATTTTTTAGGATTCTGTCTTCACTGAAAAAAAAAAAGTTTTATATCAAGATTGCTGTTGTGAGGTATCTGCCTAAATGTAAAATCCTTGTGGAGACAAGAAAGAGGTATTTTGTACCTTACTGTAGCTGGTCGAGGTCATCCTGGAACAATTCACTTGAGGTTGATCTCTACTGGCTATGTAGATGAATCTACAATACCTTATCATTAGCAGGATTTTATACTGCCTTAACTACTTCCGTGTGAAATCATGCTGCACCGTCTTGCAGTGAGGTACTTTTGAGGATATGAATTACATGTATACTTACTCTAGGTCCTTTAAAACTTCTCAAGTGATGCCAAATGAGTCTGTCCTACTGTCTGGCAAAACCATACTATTTGGTCCTCTGGTTGAATTAAAGTCCTTGGACTTCCACGTATTATACTGATGATAGCAGAGGCACGTCTAAGTGTTCCTGCCAGGCTTGCATCACCATCTGGCGTAATTCCAATGCATTTTCATACATCTTCAACATCAGTGTTGCTGTTCTGCAAACCATGCTCAATTGCCAGTGATTGCAGCTGCATACAATGGCTATAACCCAGTCACCCCCTAAGGCAGAGTAATATGAATCACCAAAACCAAACATTAATTGAGCACAGGCCATTACATCGTGATGATGATGGTATAGATGTGCCTGTATTCTATTTGTACTTAAGTAGAACACAGCATTTTATAGGAAGCAAGATCAGAATAAAGCATTGCATCCATGGCCTACTCCATGTTGGCAATAAATGAGTAGACTCGGAACAAATATCTGTTCCTTTGCAAGTGAGGTAAGCAGTCCTGGGCATGAGTTGCCTTCTTGGAGTTTTTTGTTCAGTAGCTTGAGTCTGCCTGCTCCTAAGAATATACTTTTCAGTGTATGGCTTCCACCTTTTTTAAAGTTTCTCCTGAAACTGTCCATAGATTTGGGGTTTATATCTCTTAAAATGTTCCTTTGTGTTGTCTCATCTCTTTATTTTTGAGCTAATCTCAATGAATTTTTTTGAATATTTTCTAATTATGAATTTTTTAGATAATTTGCTTGCCTCATATACTACACAGGTGTTCCACCTATCCTCTCATTTTCAATATGCTTTTATTAGCATTATTTTCCCCCATCAACCTACCTACAAGACCACATATTTGATACAGTCAGTAGTTACTCAGTGTGAGACATTTTCCATTCACATGTGATACCTGCTGGCTGCTGCTTCCAATTATGCCATATGCTGGAAAGCTGAGCTGTTGAACTATTGGAGTGAATGTTGTAATCAAACTAGTTAAGAAGTAGCAGTGTGTCTCATAAAGGGTTCTGGACAATGTCTGATTTCTGCCATAAGCAAAATACTGACAAGTCCTGCTTTGTTTTGCTCTTTTTCAGGTGGCAGAGAGCTAGACATACATTCATTATATTGTAAAATCATAACCTTCGAGATCTTGCTGAATCTGCCCTACAGCTATTTATCACATGATTGCAGGGAATGAAAATAACATTCTTCCTTCTACTAAGAATATGTTGCTAACCTTAGGGCAAGATAGTGCATAATTTTATGTGTGCCTAGTCTTGCTGTTATATATAGACTGTTTTGAGATGAATCAGTGTTATCATTTCCCAGAATTTAGCACTAGTGCTTTAGGAGAGCCAAGGAGATTTCATATACTTAGGCTTTTGGCTGAAGTAGTGACCAGGGATCTCAAGTCTGAGTCACATTTATATAAATGCCATTTTATAGTCATGGACAAAGGCCAAAAAGATGCTAATATCATTTACTCCCAAGTTATTTTATTTTACTTTATTTTAGGTTAGGGCTGCATGTAACTCTACTTACTCTAAGTAAAGGCTATCTGAACCCAATTCTTATTTCATATTCATTTATTTTATATCTTTGAAATCACAACTGTTTCCCTGATGATTTTGCTTGTAATCAAGAGTTGAATCTGTCTCCTCATGTTTTGCTATAATCCCTCTTTCTTCCTCCCACAAACAGGCTAAAGAAGTTGCAAAGATCTCTAACACTTTTTTCTGTCCTATGGCACCCATCCTTCTTTTGCAGTTTCTTGAGTAATAGTTGGGTTTAAACAAGAAGCAGTAATTCACTTTAAATAGCAAGAACTACAGAAGCTGACACTCAGTCCCTTTACACAATTATCAGTTTAACCTCTGAGCTGGCAAGCTGCTGCTTTTATAAGCATAGCTGTACTATAGCTATGTACCAAATACGTAGCTCTGACTTCTTGAGTTACTTTGTTTTCAGGGTGATATGCAGGGAGTGGTTTTAAGCACATTGAAATAATCTCTGATACTACATAGACACTGTCTGTCATGGCCCACTTTTGAGCTACTTATGCATGTAGGCAACATTTTTTAGTATTGTCTAAAGATAATCATTTCTGGAAAAAATTTTCAAGCTATGTAAATTGAGTTTCAGGTTTTAATATCTGTGATACTTTAACATCTTAAGAACAGCAGGATAGCATGAAATTAACAGAAAAAGACTGAGGTGGAAACTGAAGAAAACAACTGAATATGCAAATCAGACTACATCCACTGTTTTAAGAAATTAAATACTTCTGAGTGTAGTTGTTATGATAGTCTGTGCCCTTAACAAGAACTTGTACAGTTATAAAATAGATGTTATTTTCTAATCACAGGGGAAAAAATAATCATGTTTCTAGTCCATGGGTCTGTGATATTTTTAAGTAGTTTAACACAGTGGTAAGATGTCTTGTACTTAATCCAAACCCACTGGAGCTTCAGATTATGCTGTTGCAACTTGCTGTGTGAATTTTCTTCAGGGGATTCCTAGTTGATTAAAGCTTGATAAAAACCGACATCAGGATGGGAGAAGTTTGTTTTTATTCTCTTCTGTATTGAGTTAGCTGTCCCAAAATATAGGTATAAAAGCAGCAGTCCACTTTTTCAGACTTAGCTGAGGCAAACATAACGATTTTAAATTCTACAGATCATACTTGGGCAAAGTGCCCATTTATTTTATTGAGAATTCTGCCTGATTAAGAACTGTTTCCCCCTTATCTCTGAGTTTCTTGGACAAACTGTGTTGACTCTGATCCAGTAAAGTAGAGCAGGCTTCTTAATCTGGCACATTAAATAAAAGCTCAGCTGGGAGAGGAATGCAGTATTTTTTCTTTGCATTTCAATTGAGTTGAAACTTCTCATTTTAAGCTCAGGCTGTGAGAATCATCCTCAAGCAATATAACATCATACACAAAGTCAGGTGATAGATGCTTGGAATGAATACAAATGGATGATGATGATGATTAACATCTTTCAAGTTAATAGAAACAAAAATAAGTAAGTGGAGTGTTCAGACTTCCTTATTCAGTTCTGTCAAGCAATACTGTTTTGACTTCAGCTCTCCTGCTGTTTGGAGTCGTGGACCTTTCTTTTTACACAGACAGGGTATTATCCTAATCTGCATGCTGGGAAAAAGTCCAGTTGAGAGTAACTGAAATTCTAAAAGAAGTTTCACTTTTGACCACATCCCAGTTCTGAATCAAGATTACTAAGGTAGGAAGGCTTGCTACTTCTAGAGTCATGGAGAGGGTCTTGAATCTCTTTCTCAAAACGTTTTTCCTCAAATTTTGCTTCCTTTTCTCTGTGAAAATTGCTTGTATTTCTGGCAGTGTAATAATGAAAAGAGTTGCACTTCTTATTTCTGAAACAAATTATTATTTTTTTCCACTGGTACTGAGACTCCAAGCTCTGCCAAAAAAATCTGAATAGACATCACCAATTGTTCTGTAATTCTTTAAGCAATTACCATTGAATACACACACTGTGGTTCAAAATGCTGTAAATACATAAAACTTCAGCAAGAAAAATCTGTCACAAATCAGAAACAAGTAACTGATGCAAGTACTTACATATACATATTTATTTTAATACATATAAATTATGAAACATAAATACATTGTCAGTAACCCCATAAATGATCTAGTTTATCATTTTATCACATGTTGAATGAGGGGAGGCTGCAACTACCCTGAATGCTTGTAAGCTAATTTATCTTGCAGGAGTACCAACAATACTCAATTTAATATACAGAAGTATTTGTTAAGAAGCTTACCAAAACACTATGGTGAGTTTAGACTAAAATCATACCAGAAGGTCCATCCTTCAGTTCTCTGAATCATAAGAAGAAACAGATTGTTTCAAATGGAAGATGAGAAATAATGTAATCTGTCCAATCTGCACTTTGGCTGAGTCAGCATAGGATGGCTTAGGTCTCTTGATTATTCTGAGCTAACGTATTTATTTGACAAAGTACTGAAGATCTGACCATTTTAATTAAGAATATGTTTTCCTGAAAAGCAAAAGTCTTGGTAGGTTCAGATGGGTCTTTATCGGTGGGTAGTTACATAATGCTCCTCAGGGTCAACCAGCAGGGTGAACCAGTTGATGGCATCAGCCCTCACTTGGGAACTGCAATAGTTAAGGCACTGATGGAAAAAAGTAGGTACTTGCTTCCTTCACAGTTTTTATTGCTCCCCTAAAACCCTTCTGTCCATGATTCTTCCTGAAGTTCAAAGTCCATGAAGTTTTTTTCTTCTGGGGCTTAGGAACTGTCACCTTTTAGAAATCTCTTGATTAAAGTTTTGCAACCCCCTGCCTCTTTTTTTGCTGATGCTACACACTTAGCTTTCCTGCATCTTTAAGGCATGTTGACTTTTCTTCCTACTTTCTTCCTACCTAACCAAATGTAGCAAAAGTATTCTTACTCTTTTCTCCTACCCTGACTGCATGCCTTATTTCCACCTTTGAGTTATCTACCAGGACAATGAACAAATACTCCTGTGGAGTAATCATTATCTGTTAGGAAGTGAATCATACATCTGTTGCATGTTACTGGCTCATGCTGTTTTATCAACAGTCAGTATTAAATATGTAGACCTAGTTAGCATATTTGGGTTTGGAATTTTAAAATAGAAAGATTTCCTGTTCCCTAAACCAATGCATTTAATTCTGTATCAATGACAGCTCTTTCAAACAGAACAGGCAAAAATACTTACATGAGATATATTGTTGCATAGCTCCTGAAAAAAGAAATTTTTAAAAAAATTATTTATAGTGGTACACATAGAAGTGTATATATATAATTGCTTATGTAATTTTAAAAGTTTTAGAATACAGAAATATCAATATTGCACTTTCAATAGAGGGTAAACTGAGGTATAGAGAAATAAAATCCTACAGATGACATTTACTTTCGAAGCGAATGATAGAACATGGATTAAAAACTACGTTCTATGCAGAAGCGCTTATATAGAAGAATAAAGTTGAATTAGATATAAAGTGTTGACATCTTCATGGAGGAAAACATAGCAGTTTTAGAAATCTGGGATGCCAGTACCACATCAGCAGCTATTTGCATAGTATTGTCAGGGACAACTGTTCTGTAGACAATCCAGTGAATCAGAGCTGTTTGATTAATCAAATCAAGTCTCTGTTGTAGAAATGCAGAGAGGTTATGTCTGCTGGCAATCTGATTTGAAATCAAATGTTTATGGATTAATGAACACAAATCAATTGCTTCTAAGCCCCTTTTCAAGCAAAATCTTAGGTCTTTAGAAATGTAGCTAAGTAGGGAATGATTAGCCTGGTCTGACAGCACAAATGAGAATTTATCCCCTCAAAATACACTCTTTACAATTAAAGAAAATCCGAGCAATTAAAAAGAGACAAAACAAAGTGAAGAATAAAATTTGCAAGTCATGTTTGCTATTTTATTAACATATGGTAATGTAAGCAATCTGTAATCATAGTTACATTGCATTCTAATTGAACAATGAACAGAGCCATTTCATATCAGCATAGGATATGTCCCACAATTTGGGCTTTATAAAGCAGTCCAGGCCTCATCTCCAGATGACCCTTGCACTTAAATGTATTGAAAAAAATAAAAGGAAGAGTATTCTTTATTTCTTAGCAGTTGTTCATTAAATGATCTTTAAAAAATGTGAACAATGTGCATATTATAAAAGGAAGTATGTAATCCATTTGAGCATAAAAGAAAGTTCTTCTGCTTTTATAGGAATTGGCTCAGAAATAATTCATGTATAATTTTGCATTCCCTTGGTCTCTCTCTTCTCCGAGAGGGCTCTGCTTTGGTTAGATACTAAATTAGTTATATCTAAATGCCACCTTTGTTTCTGCCCCCACTGAGCTTAACAGTTAATTTTCTTAGCTAGAATAAAGAAATCCTTGCTTTCATATTTTATCCCATCCCCATGGTGCAGTAGACCAATAAGAAGCATGTAGTTCTTACCAAGTTAAGCGAATAGAAACACTTTTCTGAAGAAAATTGGCTGGCTTTCACACACCACAGAAAAAAATCATAAATTAAAAATAGAAACAGCTGGAAATTAACATCTTCCTCTTGTTGTAGGTGAATATTAAACTGCTTCCGATTTGACTTTCCCTTTCTGTGTTTGAAGATGATCATTATTATTTTACAATTATGTTTTCACTTCCTAAGGTAACAGTGATAGCCTTACCTGCTTGGGCTTGTTTTTTGAAAGCTTGACTATGTGTAGCATTTGATCTAAAAGTAGCTGTCCTGGCTTTGTGCACAACATAACTGAATCCTAAATTCATGGAGGATAAACTTTTTATCAGAACAGTTTAGGGTTAACAGAAGATTTGCATTAAAATCTCTGGGAATTTTACATTTTATACAAAGTACTTTTGAAAAGCCTACATTTTTGCCTCATGTTGAACTCATAAGGATCACAGAACTAAATACTAAGGGTGTTTGCTATTTCATATTAAAGGTAATTTAATCTGGTGGTCAGAATATTTTAAATGGAAACATTAGTGATGACAGTCATTAATCTGAAAAAAAACCCAAAAACCCACCAAAACAAAAACAGCAAGACATCAGCCACACTGTCTTAAAACTTTAAGAGGTAGATGCTGTTTTGTGCATGGAGAAACTCCATGAACTGGCCTCTTTGATGAAGTTTCATACTGTGTCACCATTTCAAAGTCATGATTCTTTTAGTAATAGTGAATTATATCTTTTAGCTGCTTACTTTAGTGCTAATTATGTAATTTAATTTTGGTCTATTAATTTAGGTTGATTGGCTGGTGTAGGTTTTCTAGTTATTTTAGTTGCATTATTTTAGTTGGACCTAAATAATTCAAGCAAGGAGAATATGAAGCCAGTCATCATGTACCTTGTGACTGTTCCTGTGCATGTATAGATATGAGAACAGATATATACATGTTCTTGTATGTACAGGATTACATATACCTATTGAAATACTGAGGATTCTACTTCAGAGAGAAGACATGATGGTGGCCAAAGGTGCATTATTCATGTAGTCTAACAAACATGCACTGGTATGTATTTAATAGCTAAAGTCTCATCAGGAGGAAATTCAAAGTAGTTTTCAACAATTTTTATGAAGACAAACATTACTTCTGTTGTGAATAACCCAAAAGTACTTCACATTGTCCAGGTGAGAAGTTAACCAAGTCCTCTTTCAGTACTAGACAATCTCTTTTTTTGAAAACAGCTGAAGATCTAATTTAATGACATTTGAAGATTTATTTTATAGAATAAAAACAGATGCCAAGTGTTACAATGAACCATCTGAAAATCCAGTGCAATTGCAGTCCATATCAATGTGAAGCTTCTCCCACAGAGACCTATGGCATATATATATATATATCAAAGGTGAATATATTCTGTGGGAATGCCTTCAAACAAAAGCATGATAGAAGGCAGATGAGATGAACAGTTTTTAACTCCCAGGTTCCTACTTAGCAGGCAGTGTCCTGGCTGAATGCCTGTTACTTACAGTCTAAATGAGAACAAAAACACATAGGGACATCACTAAAGCATCAGCAATATGATTGGAGAGAGTTTCTAACTGGAAGACATCATGAGGCTCCTCCACATGGGTATTTCTGATTCCATTTGGGTTAGATGCAATTTACTATTCGTTTCTGGATGAGAAAATCCTCAGTATTGCAACTACATGAACTTTTGGTCCTGTGGGATCTGGGCAGATATTTGCAAGATTTCAGTCGGGGAAACACCATACCGACACCAAGAGTGAGCTGTCAGGTGCAATTTCCATGTATAGATGTGTAGAACTGTTGCTCTGTGCTAGAAGATAAACTCTCTGCCATCAGTTTGGCTTATACAGTTGGTTGTGGCATGGTTGGGTTTTGCCTGTGCTGTGAGAAGGCTGGTCCTGAGTATCTTTATAGGCAAAGTCCATGTGTCATTGTCCTTTGGGCTAATGTAGGCAGCAATGCAGACTAGTATGATGGGTTTTGCAATCCATGGTATCTGCTACTAGTAGTATGACATTTGAAGAGTTACGAGGGTCAGAATTAGACACCTAAACCTTCTGTTTCACTTAAATTTACCTGTCAGATATTGAATGTGTATCATTGCTCAGCATGCATTAAGATTTCTTAAACAAAATTTGTTGAGACTTTTAAATGTTTTACTATGAGAGTATCCTGCTGTTTTCAACAGTATTGCAAGGAGACAAAGCTAATATCACTGTAGATGACTTCTGATTGTATTATAAATGTTGAAATTCAGAAGCAAAGTCTCAATTCATTTTAAAACTAGCAGTGCAAAAGTATTTTGATTTTTCTTTCAGTGTGTTGTTTGGGTTAAGCTTCAGTAGTCTCTTCAAGCTTAAATATGATCCTTCTGCACAAAACTTCCCATGCCTTATGCTCTGTGTACATCAAAACAAACAAAACTAGCTCAAGTGGTCTAGAGGCAGGATATGCTGTACCCGTGGGTGAGTAAGAGTGATTTATGCAACAGTATGTTGAGATACATAAGTGATGGGTGACAAGCATGTAGATCATGTAATCACACTTGTGGCTACTGTTGTAGTAGAAAGGATAAGATCTTGCTGAACTTCTGAAGGATGAGATAGTAGAGGCAGTACAATGCATCCAAAAGACAAGTCAGATCTGAGAAATAAAATGCTACAACAATAAATATTTCAGTTACCTAAGAAGAGCTTTATTTTAAATTTTCCTCTATTTTGTGGTTGATTGTGAAGCTTTGGCTGTTTGGTTTTGTTTGTTTGCTTGTTTGAATTTATTTGCTTATTTATTTCCTCTTTTTCAGAGTTAAAATATCTAAATATTTAGTAATTTTTTTTCTTAATTAATGATTGTGGTTGTATATATCACTAAACACCTTAGTGCAACTAATGAGCAAACAAGCTTTTATTTAAAGGCTTCACTAGATAATCAATCACAAATCCTGACTGGGAGCTTGTAGCTGTTACTTTTTCATGTCATAGAATTAAACCAAGGTTTACAGCTTTAAATTAATCAAGCTGATGAAAGGCTGGGAGTTTTTAATTTTTTTGTTTTCCTAAAAAGTAGATAAATGTGACTTCTGTCTATATGGGAAAAATAAGATAGGGATATATATGATGAGAGATAGAAATCTTGCAGCTGTGTGCATGTGCATATGAGAGAGAGAGAGAAGATCCAGACAGACAGATTACTTTGCAGTGTAAAAATGTTGAATTAAAAAGAAAAACACTGGTGTTTACAGAGAATCTTGTATTTAACGAGAGCAGCCCTGGAAAGGAATGCTCCCAGTAATCTCTCTTTAACTGACTCAAGTGGAAGAAAGCCAAGTTGTTCAGTTGCACAATGGGTTGCAATCGTGTGGGAGAGTTCCCGGTTGGGAGTTGAAAACTGAAAACCTGACATGCATAAGTGAATGAAGCTACCCTATGTAATGTGTTGAGATTTTTCTCTCCCTTCTTAAAAATACAGCCTTTGTCCGGGTGCTGAAGAGGTGACATTGTGAGACACAAAATTAGTTTAAAATTGACATTTTGGATATCGGTGATAATTTGTCCTGACATTATGGCTACTGGTTGTGTTTGTGACAAGCAGGCTTGATCCAAGGAGGGCACTGTGAGAGCCAAATTTAATAGACGACCATTGTAATTTTGTGCCTTGCGGACAGCAGAGACTTTCTAATGTTCCTTCACCACAACAATCAGGGATTACTAAATAACAAGTCCACAGGATTGGGGGAGGATTGAAAGGATTAATGGAGTATGACAAAATTGCACCTGAGGGGGAAAATCTGTAGCAGTTTTTGTATCCTGATGTGGTACATCAGGCAAATTGGCAATTGCTACTGATCTTTACACATGCATGTCTTCAAATAAAGTGGGTGAAAGTCAAGCAGATGCAGCTATGAGGCTAAGGCTGTCATAAACATTCATGTCATCAACTGCATAAATCACTTAATACTATCATTTTAAGTATTCTGATGATCAACTATATTAAGCATCAGTGGATTGTAGGCACTGTACTAAATCATTTTTTTACTCCACTATATACTCCTCTTATCCTGCTAAACTAAATCCTAAAAAAGATTAAAAATGTAGGGTTAGTCCAACCCTTCTCTTCAAAGATAATTAAGGAATACACTTCCTGTTTAGGAAAACTGTTTTCAGCTTTAGAACTTAAAACAAAAACCAAAACATATAAAAATTGTTTTGCAGTCTGCATTCATGTACTGACCTAATGTTAACTAACTCCCACTATCCCTCTGATAAATACCATTTCAAAACAACAATAGCAGTCCTAGCCCTGAGTTCTTATGGGATATTAATGTTTTTTAATAAAACATTTAGCACTATGAAACATGAGCAGTCCGAAACATTGCAGTTTGTTAACAGATACTTGATTTCTTTTCTTTTCTTTGGGTTTAAACCAAAACTCCCACCACTGGTGGCAGCGGATTTTACTTGAAATAGAAACAAAGAGAAGCAAAAAGAGAATTATTCATCTTTATTTTTAAAACTATTTTCTTTGAAAAGAACTTAATATACAATAAACATTGTTTATTACCTCTCTAAGAAAAAGATAAACTTGGGAGTGATTTTTGGATTTATGGAAATTTTAGCTTGATGTTGTGTTCATAGTAGCTGACTTAACCTTTAGATCATGGTACTTTTCCTCCCTGTTTGGTATAAACAGTCACTAGGGAAAATAGCAACTGGTGCAAATGGTTAAACTTATTGTAGGTCTACCCAAGAAAGAGTAAAGAAGAGAAATCACATACACAGTTGCAATCTGAGGTCATCTCTCATTGATTGTGAATTGTTTAAGGAAATGTTTCTTCAGCAGCATTGACTGAAGGTCATGTTGTTATTTAGACTTTTGACTAGTGGAACAGCAAACGATTCATTAATTCCATTAGCCATCCTTTCTGCACACTGGGAAAAGCTAATGTAATTGTCAACTATTCCTACTGTATACTTAAGCTGTCAAGGATCCTGGAAGGCTTCAGTTATTCTCTTTGAAGATATCAAAGGAAGGGGTGGGCTATTTTCTGTCTTTAAAACAGAAATAGTGAAAAATGTGCCACATAATGTAAGCTAAAAGATTTCTTTTTAACCTAAAGTGACAACTTGAATACAGTAATACTGGGCAGGTTTCTGACTGGTAAAGCTTCTGGTTTTTGGTTTTGTTTGTTGGGTTGGTTGGTTGGTCTGGTTTGTTTTGGGTTTTGTTTGTTTGTTTTTGAGAAGTCTTAAAGTACAGGCTGTCAGCATGCCATTAAACCTGTCTTGTCTCCAGGAGCCATGCCAGGGATTTCCTGTTTCCATTCCTTCAGGTTCCTGAGGCAGTTCAGTCTCACCTGTGTGCTGCTGTGTGTTGTGGACAGGCAGGTGTAGCATGACTGAAGTCAGTGAGCTTGCTGTGCTCTTCTTGCATGGATATTAGGCAAAATCGTGGTGCGTATTTTTTTATAGCTTGTCACTGTGAATCTTCTGGTGGCAAAAGTGAAAAACATCACATGGATCTGCAAAAGTGTTGGTATTTCTTCCTGCTGTTAACAGGGATGACAGCTGAAAATCTAGTCTACTACATTAAGCAGGAAAAAACTAAGAGGGGTTCCAGGGTGAGTAGCCCAAAATGGTTTGCATTTGAGCTGCAATATCTGCCCTCCAAGTGACCACTGCTATAGGTAGTGTTTTGCAGACAGAGAGTACTTTTTTTTCTCCATGGAAGAGGCAGCTATATTGAAAAGGCAATGAAGCTCTTTGGTGCAACGAGCAAGATAGTTAGTTTTAATTTTGGTTAAAAGAGAAAGTAGGTAAGCAAATCCATGTAGCACAGGCTTTTGCAAATCCACGCAGGATGGGTTTTTGTCCCTCCTGAAAAGGAAAAATGTGCTCCCTTCTGCAAATCTCAATGTCCCAATCATGCTTGGTGGTGGTTAAAAATCCACCATCGGTCATTTCACATTTCAGCTTATTCCTTTTATTCGGCAATAATGAATGCAAAGCTGTCTTGTCCTCTGCATATACTTTGAGCTGTTCAGATAACACATTGCAGAGTGGTTGGACACAAATCACATAACCCTACTGTGCTCAGTTTAAAAGGGAAGAGCAACTTTTCATTCATTATTGGCTAACTAATTTTCTGGTATGCTTTTCACGCAGTTTTGAGCGACAGTCCCTCATCCCCAGTACATAATTTCTTTAATTGCAGTGCTGAAAACTTAGCTTTCTCTTTAAAGATTTAAGTTTACATCCTGATTGTAAAATAATTAGTAGTTCACTGCTTACTCTTTTGTCCTGAAAAAGTAAACACATTTTGCATACTTCTCCAGACATAACATTGTCACTGTGTGATGATTTTTCTCTAAAATATCAAAAACTGTAGAAAAGGAGATCCGTCTGTTGGGAAAGTTTTGCTCTGTGTGTGATATAATGTAATGAGTAATCATAAATGTAAAACAGTTGATGTGACGATTTCCTATATAATGATTATGCAGTAGTTAGTAGCCACAGTATACTATATTACTCCTGTTATGTATTTTGGAGGTGGACGCTATGGATTCATAATATGATTTAACTTGTATAAGTAATATCAGTCCATCTGAGGGATAGTCTTTCCCCAGGTTGAGAATTACAAATTTGCAGTGTTGATTTTTTTGAATCTTATGAGCCACTACAGAGTGGAAAATATTTAAGGATAGCAGTATATGTGCTTCTGTATGTTACTGAGTGTTAAAATAAGCAATCAGTTGATTGTTAAATAAACTAGTATATATATACAATGCATTATATTTATGCAAAGAATAGTTGCAAAAATCAGGTGAAATGTTTCACTTTTATTGTAGTAATAGGCACCATTGATATGTATTTATCTATGCATAGTTTAGGAGAGAAAAGATGCTGTCAATGATTCTGTAATATTTTCTTCATTGTAGTGGCTATGGAGTTGAATAAGAATTCACTGATATGTATAGTAATGAATCTTTAAAACTATAAGTTCTAATCAGTATTGGACAGTGCAAATGAACAGGTGTCCTTTAAAAATGGACTTTTGTACACTTTGAGTAAAGAATTGCCTAAAAAAAATATAAAGTAGTTGTACATTCAAGATGTATTAAATTCCATTTTTCCTTTGCTATATTTTGTAAAATGTTTTCATTGTAAACAGTATGCCGCTCACACATGTCAAATCAAAGCTCTTTATTTTAGAAATATATACCTAATGTAATCGGAAGCTTATTGCACTCTCATGCAATGTATATATATTGTGACTTCAAAAAGTCTGTACTGAACTTTGCTCAAACTACTAGTATGTGGATTTCTTTAAATTTATTTTTAATTAATGATATGAAGGATAAGATCCTTTTTAAATGTACTTTAAAATTCACAATAAAGTTTCAGAAGTTCTTTTGTACAATGTTGAGGCTTTGTGTTGAATTTTCTTGTTCAAATCTTTTTAAACTGGTATCTCGATTAAGTTCCACATTCCTCAAATATGTGTAAATCTGTGTTTAACATCATCACAATTTAAATCAGGTGTGCTCTGCCACAAGGTACTATAATTCCATTTACTTCAGAGTAAATTAGGCTACTCTATTGAACACAGTGTCTCCTGGCACTTCTGTAATTTCTGCTGGAGATTCAGTATGGGTTCAAGGATGTATTGGACTTCAAGGGTGAGATAAAATATATCTCAATTTGTATATCAGCCCAATCCAGGAGACAATACAGAATAAATTGGATGAAACAGTGGGGAAAACATAGAGAAAAACATGCTTATTTTAGAATATGCAAAAATCTGCTTTATAGATCCCAATGAAAGAAAAAGTAAATATGGCAATGCTGGAGAAAGATGAAGTGGTACAGCACACAGTCAAATCTATTGCAAGCTTTCAGTTTTATTCTGAAATTCCATGTCTTTTGTTTTTAATGTTATTATTGGATGATTCAGTAGTAATTGAGGTAAAAATATTGGTGGCATCAGTGAGGAATTTGCCTGAGTGGAAAGGTAATTGAGCTCAGTAAAGCTTGGAATAACAGTTACTTTTTCATGTCTGACCTTCTTCATCTGAAAAAACAGTGACAATTGTTTTGCTCTGAAATAGAAGTTTGTATTTAACTATATGTTTAGCAATGACTAAAAAGATTAAGCAATAGGATGGCATAATTTTTCTTTGGAGGACAAAACAGTCTTATTTCCCATGAATGGACTATTGTTTAGCTGTTTACTTAATTAAAAGAGGATTTGGCTTCTAATTTTATAGATGAAATCTTAAATAACATTTAAAATTGTCACTCTGAAAATTGCTAGTGGCACAGTTTTAGGTCATTTTTTTACATGTTTGACAACTCCATATGGCATACCTGTATTATCAGGAGATAGTAATTTTTCAAGATGCTTTCACTGGCACTGCATATCTGCATATCTGAAGACATATATAGCTTGATAGTTTCCATTCAGAAATCCCAATATAGCTCCTTAAGTATGGTTAGCTAGAGTTTTGCACATTAAAAATGTAATTCTGATGTCAAGTAAATCTGATTTGAGAATGAGCTAGAAATGTCTTTCAAAATCCCCTATTTAACTTGTCTGTTTAAATAGGTAAAACTTCTAGAAATTATTTCCCACTGCAAAGCTTCAACTAAGGTCCAAGGCAAAATTAGACCTAATTATCTTAATGGCAGATAATACTCAGCTGAATACTTTACTTATAAAATGCGTTAACTTTAATGGTGCTATTCGTACAGAAAATCAGATCTTTCTTTCTGAGTGACTCCTTCTTTAAAGACCGAAGAACAGTTTTGAATTGTCTTCGAAAAGAATCTGAAATTCAGGCTCTAAAGAGAGTCCTCAGATCTCTGCAGAGAGACAGTTTCACCATACTCAACTATCTTTTAACAGTCTGTAATAACATTTATCTCATTAAAGATCTGCTATGGGGCTAACTCAACACTCAATTACGAAGAAGCACTGATACTCCAAATGAGAATCATTTTCACTTTTAATTCTTGAAATGGGAATGGATGTTCAAGTGTTTGCATCTGAGGAAACACTGATGACCAAAAGGAGGTAGGATCCTGCACTTTTCTTGCAAATATAGCCAGAGACCAGAAATAGCACACCATTACTCACAATAGAATAAACAAAACACTCACTGTCATTAGGATTGCAAGTCGGCACACTGCCTGTTGACAGGTTTGATGATAGTCATCATCTGCTTGGCTTCCTGTACTTGGGACCCATAATTGTCTCTTGATGTACGGTTTTGTGTCTTTTCGCTAAGGCTCACATTGTCATCTTTTCCATTATGAATTATGAATCTTTTTATTGTAATACTGCTGCCAAAGTTAAGATATTAGACTAATTTGGAACCTGATTGGGTAGCCCAGGCCCATATTAGCTGGCAGCTAAATTTGAGAGGAGCCTTTTAGTCTCAGTATTGTACGCTACACTTGTAAGTGCTCCTTGGTGTGCCAGGGGTTGTGTCATCCAGTGCTGGGAACTCCATCCAGCAGATTCTGTACAAGGGGAATTCATCAATCCAGATGGATGCCCCTTGTGCAGGATCTGACTTTACCTGAGGTTGAAGGATCCTGCATTCATTTTTAAATAGTCTGATGTCAGTGACAGAAAAATGATCCCTGGTGTCCATAAGCAGAAGTCCCATCCTAAGTTTCACTTAATAAAACATTATAATACTGCAATAACTTGGTACAATGGTGATAAAAACAAAAAGTTTGTTGAATTAGGATATGGTAACTTTCTCTAAGTAGGACAGATTTCTTGTATTGGGATTTTTAAGAGCCATGTATGAGACTGATGAGCTCCAGCTTCTAGACCATTTAGTCATACTGAATGCGATACATCAACATACCTTTTTTTCAACTTAGAGCCAGATTATGGCCAAAATAAACTAAAATTTCATAATTGATAGCCATCATCATAGGAAAAAAAGAAAAACAGTTTATTATGGACCCAGGGGGACAATCTAATTAGTTTTTGAACATAAACTCAAAACAATACCCTACTGTAAGATCTCTAAATAAAATCCTCTTTTGATCTCATGAATGTTATATTTTTTTAAGTTTTTGCAGGTTTTTGTATATCAAGTGATACCATCAATCCATTAAGTTAGATGTTAAAAGGCATTTAACAATCTGACTCAGTCAGTTATTTCCATATGCAAGAATTAATTTCAACTTTATTTTCTTAATAGAAGAAATTATTTTGCTGATGAAATTTCAGGAAATGCTCTAGCATATTTGCAGCTTTCTTGAAGACAGAGAAAATTTCCCAACAGCCAGCATTTAGACTTCTGATAAGAACCTTCTTCATAAGCAAAGGAGTAAAATGATTTTGTCTTTGAAAAAAGCTTCCCTTAGATTTTTGATGGGGAGCAGATTTGCTGTAGGAACTTGTTCAATTTCATTTTTGCATATTCACTCCCCATTTAATACAAAATGTTTTCTTGTTTGCAACATGAAACAGGATCTTGTCACTGCACTGCAAAGGGAAAATACATAGTGGGCTTGGCATTCCCTGACAATATGCTTTCATTAAAACTTTAAAATGTAAATGTATGGAGAAATACATGTCATATCCCATCGCAGAGCTTCACAGCTATTGCATTCATTGCCACGACTGTGTGGCAGAGTTGCTCTTCTTTTTTTAGCTTGTTTGCCTCATAAATGTAACTATATACAGCAAATTATATTTGGGAGTGAATGTTTTGCAAACCTCAGCTAATCAATAGGAGTCTTAGCTCCAGCTCCATTAGACCATTAGCAGTTTAAATTAGTAACCAGTGGTTATCAGATCTTTAACCTTGCAATTTTTTCCCCTGTCAGGTTTTTTCTCAAACTTCTTTGTAACACTATTTTCAGGTCACTACTCAATGTCTTATCAAAAGGAGTGGGTTGATTAGAATTCAGATAGATGGGAAATTTTGAACGGAAATTGCTCAGTTATTGCTTTGACTATGGCCAGAAAGATGTTAATTAAAAGCAGTGGAGAACATAATCCTTTTCTGAATCGAAATGGCTATGGCAGTTCCTACAGTTGGGAGGTACGGGACATGCTTTAACCAGCTACAAAGCTATTTAGATGGATCAAAAAATAGAGTCTTGAAAGATTATACCAGTGAATCCAGTTCCAGAAGTGTCACATCATCTGTCCTTTTGCCTTTATTATTTATTTTAATGCTAAATACTTGAAATACAATCTATCATTTGGAACATATGTTAATTGCAAAATAATGTAAGAGCTAATTTTGCTGTCAGAAATACTACTTTTTTGGTTTGACAGTACACAGCATTATGGGTGGTTTGGAAAATATTTTTTCTCCAGATTCTTCAAACTGGTCTTTCCAAAGGCTTATTTAGAGACCACAGAAACAAACGTCATTTCAAGCCAAAAAACTATACATTCTTTGGTAAGAGGGAGCAACCACAGGGCCCACTTGCAGAACAAAGACAATTTTTCTTTTGCAGACAGGAATGGCGCTGCTCTGTCCTTCCTTCATGGAAGATAGAGGTGGAAGGAGCTGCAGTTGTGTGTTGTGCTTCAATGACAGAACTTTGAGACATCATTTTACAAACAGTACACTTGGTATTTATCTCTAGGTGTATTTTTAAGTAAATTATTTCTGCCATTGATGTGGTTCTTTTTATAGAAAGACTCTGACAGGACACTTATATCTCTGTGGTGATATATCTGCATACCACAGGGGTACAGTAATAAAGCTTCAACAGTGTTAAGTCTCAGCACTTACTGTTTTTATGCATTATTTTAAATAGTATTTAGACATGGGGTTTTTGTGTGTTTTGATTATGGGTTTGTTTTGGGTTGTTTGTTTTTTTTTTTTTTTGTCTCTCTAGATTTGCAAAATAATTGATTTTTTTATTTCATTTTCTAATTAATATTCTTTCTTGGATAATTTCTATTGCTGATGTAGTTCTTTATCAGGATGACAGAGTATTACCTTGTTGGAGGCAAATGTTGACATCACTTAGAGTTACACCTTTAAAAACGGAAGCAGTATATTACTGTCCTGATCCAAATGCTTTTATAGGTACCCTTGTAAACATCTTTTCTATAGACCATGACAAGAAATTAGGTAGTCTGTCTTTGTAAGTGTGACAAGAATGTCAAGCTAAGTGGAAATAATGGGAAATCAGCATTATTTAAGAGAAAAAACTAATCCACTGTCATATCCAAAAATAGATGGTCGCTCAAAGCAAATATTTCACTTAAGTAAAGGCTTTGAGCATTCTTTAAACAGGATTATTTCAGGAATTTGGAGGGGAAAAAGAAGAGATAAAATTAAAAATCTGTAATTATCAATAAAGATATGAACTTCACTTAGACAAATGATTTCAGAAACTCTTTTAAGCCTTTTCTCTAAAGAACTAGTGACACAAAAATGCTGTGTAAGAGAAATTGTTCAAGAAAAATAAATGCTGTCCTTTAATATTGTCAGTTGCCTGCAATTATCTTGGATTAAATTTATTTGACTGAATGATCTGATCACCTAGACACCCATTACAGTTAGTGGAGAGAAGCAAACAATTTGGGGGCATTGGTTGATCTCATTTCATCCTGAAGTAAGTAGCCAAAATCAGTCCTATGAATTTAAATGTTAGTAGCTCATGTGTCAACATGAACTCTGTAGAGATTTAAAGCTAAATGACTTCTGTATTTTCAGACATACTTCTTTGAGTGGTCTGTCTAAGTATTTCCAGCCCCAATAGTTCTCTGACGAGGCTGAGTTCAATAAATAGAATAAAAGTCATTACTTGCAGAGCTCTTCATTTAGAAATGTGTAAGGAATAGAATTAAATGGAGTGGAATGTTTTCAGTGATAGCAGGCTGCAGCCTTGATAGTAATTGTCATTGTAGTACCTTAACAAAAACCACAACTGATGATCCTTGAATTTTAGATATTCTTTAACAGTAGTGTAAATTAATACATGTGCTTTTATACCAGTTGACTACTTAATGACAATTGATTTATATGTTGGTCATTATCTCCTTTGAAGCAGACAAAGGAGTTAGGACATTTCTAAGAGCAAAGGCTCTATTTTGACCTATTTTTTAGTTAAGAAAAAAAAGAGCATTAAAGCTAAATTTCATGCTGGAAAGTGGCTATTTTGCCTTTGCTGCATGCAAATATTGTCTTGCAGCCACCTGTGTCTGTCTCATGTCTAACTTACAGAAAAAATTGGCATTTTTTTAATGGCTAGCCCATAAAACTCAAACCTGAATGACAGGGTTGAGTTCTCCCTTTCTGATGCATCATCCCCAATTAGACATGAGTCAGACTAAATTGCTCAATCAGGTTTATGTATTTTTCTTGTTCTCTGAGGGATTTGCACTTCTCTAGTGGTTTCCTCACAGATTTAATTAGTTTACCTTTTCTGGGTGGGAGGGGGTTTACATTATTGTAAACCCATTCATCCCTAGATCTTGTGACAGGGATGGAGGAAGCTTTATTGATTTTTTTTTTTCTTTTTTTCTTTTTTTTTTTTTTTAAATTCCTTCCAAAATCCATCTTACTGTAACACTACTCCAGAGGGTATGGATTTTTATCTGTGAACCTCAGTGGCACCACCATCCTGTCCAAGCTCCATCTTCATAACACCTTAAGGCACTTCACACCATAGGTCTAGCTGGGTGTCTTTATGTATCAAGGATGTTGGGGACTGGGATACCTTGGTTGTTCTGTTGCTCTCAGTTTTATATGTTTGAATACACTGCTTCCATTCATTTTGTCTCCAGGGTGAAGAAGATTTTAGCTTTCAATGACAGCAACAATAACCATAACAATTTAAAAAAAAAAAAAAAGACGGAAGAGAAAAACAATTTCAAGTATAAATTCTAAAAGCAAGATCAACAAGCCTATGTAATTTCAAAGGCCTATAGATTTTCAATAAATGCCCTAGATAATATTTATTTCACAGCAGGATATGATCAACAGCCTGGAATTTATAGAAGACTCTGAGCTCTCAATCCATTCTATTTTTTTCCAGCTGTTCTGCCTTTGGGAGCAGTGGAGCAGTCTGGAAAAGACTGCAGCAGATGAATCCAGAGACTCCTTTAGAAACATAGTAATGAGCAAAATATGTCAGCATTTCTCCACTGATAATTTGCAATAGATGATCTTTCTCAAAAGTCTGTTGCACACTACTAAAAGACATACAAAATCTAAGCATGCCCATGGGGCTTGGGAGCAAGATAATTTTTCTCAGTGAGTTCACCTCCATAAGTTAAAGCCCATATTCTGGATGGTAGCTTTGTTGGTATAATAAAGTCTCATGAAAGAGAAATATATAAATCTAGATCCATTACCATGGAAATAGTGAAAGGTCATTTCCATGGAAACCACGGGAAGCTCTCATGCTATGATTTTGAGGAAGCCTCTCTTTGAAGATGCATTTGTACAATAAGCCTTGTTTTAAATTAAATTAAATCTATATTTGTAAAGTGATAGACATTTTGAAAATTCTAACTTAGTACAGCCATTTGCTGGAAAAGAAATGAATATCAAATCCAGATGTATTACTCATTTTGGCTATGGGAAAGCGGTTTGGTATCTTTTTTTGTGCCTAGTGCTGCAAATAGCTGAGATTTCTTACTGAGAACAGTAACCTTTTAGGATTCAGGACTATCATTTCTGTTTTCTATGGTTTTCCTTCCTGACTAAGCCGCATGCCAGAACTTCAGCCTCAGGAGAATGCTTTCTAATATGTATGCATATATTTGTAATTTGAGAGCTCATTCAGTCACAATGATGAGAAAATTTCAAGAATCTACCTTTATGAAGAAATTCTCTAAAACCAATACAAAGAGTGGGGTTCTGTAGAAATGCCTGTGAAATCTTTGCAAGCTAATACATCCTAATTTTTGTTCCTTAGTATCCATTACCACAATCTTTTCTGACTTTTCTTCAGGCAGTCCGATATGTAGTTCTTTTTAGAGACTTTTGAATAAAATTTCATAAGAGCTACATAGACAGTTAGCCTATAAATGTTGCAAAAAAATCTTACTTGAATAAATAATTCTCCAGTGTTTCTTCACAGTGAGAGAATGTACTGTTTCTATAATGCAAGAATGGAAAGGTAAATGGATAAAAGAGCACTAAGGTATTTAAAAGTGTTTTTCGTTATACTGGAACATACCCTACCATCATTGTGCATTTCCAAGCAAATATAAAGTTTACTTGCAAAATCTTTGAAAGTTTTCTAAACTAGCTTTAAAAAGTAGATCAGCTTCAGAATCCTTGTGCACTGGAGGGCAAAAATCCCCACTTAAAATAATTTACATAAAATCATAATGAAGGTTGGAGCCAGACTACTTTCTTTTTCTCTTATCTCATCAGAACCACTGAAGCAAAAGTCAGGGCATCTACTTTTACATACCTGGTTTAGATTTGAAACAGCAGTAAGCTTTCAGACATCCTACTCCCCAGGGCTGCCTATGAAGTCAATGGGCAGAGTTAGTAATATCTAAGGTTAGGCAGACTGCACTACAGGTCTTCCCCACAGCAGTATTTAGCAGCCTATGCCCCATTAAGTTGTGGAAGTGCAGTCACTTAAATGTCTTTCCCTACCTGAATATACAAGTACTTGTTTACAGAGGAAGCCCAGGGCTGCAGCCTGGGAGGGAGGGCCACCTGAATCATTCTTTATTTTAGGAATATTATTATTATTATTATTATTTATTAGGAATATTATTTTAGTAGCTGTAGGGCTGTGGTTGCAAGTTTCTGGGTACTGTCCATACATTCTTTCCTGTCAGAATTTCAAAATTAGTATTTTGAAATCCTGACAGGATTAAATTAAACTAACATCATAAAAATATATTATATAAATTAACATTAAAACTTTTACCTTTCTATGTTTGAGTGACTTAAGGATCAAAATGTGTTTAAACCAGCATTTCTAAGTTTCCACTAATTCAATGGTTTACCAGTACTCACTTTGAATAAGCTTGGGCCTGGCTTCAGTCTTAAAGTCTGGGAGTCTAGAACAGGGAGTTCTTGCTAAAAATAGTATCTGCTTGCATCTGCATTAACTGAAAATCAATTCAAGTTGTTTATCAGAAGTTTTTTTACAAGTGGGAAGGAAGAAGTGATATACTCATCTGGCGCACAGGTCACTTTGCATAAGGTTTTCCTAATTTGACATCCTGACTGTCAGGGTGCAGGTAAAGTGAAAGGGATAAATGAAAAAAACATTGTGAGTGTTCTGGATTAGTTGTCGTTTCAAGGGCACAGCCTTGGTTGGAGTCATCATACAATTTATCACGAAGTCTAGTACATCCATGCACTTCAGACTTGGAAACTGGAGATTTTTTCAAACATCAAATACTCCAAATGCATAGAAGATTTAAGGTGTTTTTTCCCCATCATTGTATGCACATGTGTAATTCTTTCCAGATGGAACAACAAATATTTGAACTCATTCAATATTGAATTTATTTTAATTTAGTTCAGTGATGGTCTCCGTGATGCCTCATTTTTTGGCCAGTCCCACATGGGCCAGATGAAGAACTACAGATGCTTATTTGGAAAGTCTACTTTACTTCTTGATTGGCTGAAGAATGTTGGTAAACATTGGAATGTTTGTTTGGGTTGTTTGTTGTTTTTGTTTTTTTTTCCTTCTTCCTCACTTCTAAATTCCATTGCTGAACAAAGATACCTATCTTGATAGCAGAAGATTCTTTTGACATGAGACCACTATGATGAGTCTTCTGAGATACATCTATGTTGGGATCTTTCGAAAAGTTCTACTTATATTCCATCTTTATTCATTTGTCTTAGTTTCATATATGATACAGGAGTCTGCTTTCATTTTTTCAGTTATTTCAGGTGTCAGTACTGTCCTATGGCATTTATCAGAAAGTGCTCCATTAACAGATTTTCAGGAAATCAAACCAAAATATTTTAAAATTAATTCAGCAGCAAATACAAATCAGTCTAACTTCTGTGTCTCATATCTCTAAAGTTTTGCTTCTCCAGTCTTCCCCACTGAGAAGTCATGTTCAAAGTTAGAATTTTTTTTTTTTTTTTTTGGCAGGAAAGTTCTGAACTACACTCAACAGAAAGTACACCTTTATATATATATATATATATATATATATATATATATATATATATCTTTATTTTAATCATCTACAGTTGCCAAACTGTAGTCATCTAGCAAATTTTCATTACATTTGGCCACATCCAGAGCAAAGTCAGGGAGATACTCGGAGAAGTTTCAATTGCTTTGTAACAGCTAGAAATATCAGAGATATACAGCTAGAAATATCAGAGAGATGATTTATGTCATGAACAGGAATCAATCCTATGATAAATACTGCAGTTCAAGAATTCCATTGCTGAGGAGATGAAAAAAAAAAAAAAAAAAAAAAAAAAAGCCTTGAAGTCAATTGGGGTGGAGGAGATAGGAAGAGACACAACAATGAGCATTTGTATATGATTCCCTTTGTGCCTTCCATAACCTAGTTTTTAAAGATGTAGATGACTTCCTTATTTTCTCTAAATTATTTTTATTTCTAAATTAAAATTTGGCTGCTTTTAACCTTCCCTGCTCCCTCCATCCCCCTTTTCTTTTTTTTCCAGCTAGGTTTTTAGAAGGCTATATTTAGTACAGTGAGACAGCAGTGGTCAGTTGTTCCAAGCAACCCCTGACTTCTACCATTTGTAAAGCTAGTACTTTAAATAGCATTCTTCCATATCTTCCAGACATTAAAATAAGGAATGAAGCAGGACCAGACCCATTTGGTCTAACCTTATGGGCCTGATCCAGATCTTTTGCAGATTTTCTCAGTGACAACACTGATAACCCTGATACGCTTTTCACTTCTAGTGTTTGTAAGTATTAAATCTACTCCTTTGTTTATTAATTTTTAAAGGATATCATTAATAAATGCATAAAAAATGGGTCTGCATTTCTAAATGAATCATTTTCATCAGAGGCAGTAGGCTATCATTACAACTGATAGTGTTTAATTGACATTTTTAAGATTAAAAAAAAAATAGGTTTGAATTATTAAAATGGGTCAAATGATAATTTCATATTTTGAGCTCAAAAACAAGAATCATAACATTATTTCTTTGTATATTTTCTTTTCTTGTTCATTTCAAAGTGGGAAATTGGAAAATATAAGTTTGATTTCTTTAGAGGATATTTATCTGCTGAAAGAGCAAGCAAAAGGTTATCCTGAGATGACATTTTAGGATATTGTATGAAAAGAGAAATGATAAGGATTTAGAAAGAGATGCAAGGAGTGAAGAAACTTTATTAAAAAAAAGGCAGAAAAAGTGAAATTATCCATCATTTCAGATTTTCAGAATATATGCTAAAATATCAGAAGAAAAATATTTGTTTTAATTATTATTTGTCAGTGGAAGAGATGAAATATACCACCACTCATTATTTTTATTATCTGATTTAGTGTTTTGATTACAGACAATATTTATATCAACAATAACTTCAAAAGTGTACTGTCACAGCCAGATCCCATGTGCCTTGCTCTCTGCATTTGCAGAACATTTTACAGCACTGAGGCCAATCCTACAGACAGTGCCTTTTAGCAAATTAAAGAAAGTTGTATATGTGTTTCAAGATCAAATCCCCAGTTGACGAGAAACTCAGAAAATCAGAGACAGAATTTTGAGTATATGTTAGATGGTAAACAAAACTGTAGGAAGATGCAGCCGGTAGAGATTTTTGAACAAAAAGCTCTTGTCAGTCTGTATTGTATCATATGAATGTCGAAAGTACTATACTTGAATTGGAGATCAGAGAAGATTGGCCTTGAAACACAAAAATTTATAAAAGTTTTTGGTGTGGAAGGCATAATTAAAACCAAAAGAAAAAAAGTGATGGTCATGATAACAGAAAAGAAAATCTAGTCTCATTCTAATATAAAGTATCAGTTTTTCAATGGTAATAATAAATATATATGGGGTACATCTCTCCGTTAACAGCTGTGGTAATTGAAATACTAATCACAAAAAGCCAAAGAATCTCAACCAATTCCCTCCAACTCAAAATGTGGCACTGGTGTCCTTAGGGGTATGCTGGGTACAGGAGGAGGGCAGAAGCAGGAGCAATTAACAGAAAAGAGGCATCCATTCATCCTGAGCTTGTGAAAAGCCCATGGCAGCGACACAGATTCCTGCTGCATCGTAAGTTCTGAGTAGGGGGCTGAGGTCGAGAAGAAGGGATCAAGAACTTGTTTCTCATCACCTCCCATATCCTCCAAAGGCTCAGGGAAGGATTTAAGCCAAGGTGATTTTTTATTAGTTACTGACACTAGACAAACCAACATTTATCTTTACCTGGTCTCCTGTACTGCCCAAAGGCCTGACTCAAGCATAAACATGTATAGAAGGTAAAAATCTACCTGCAGTTCAAAGTTGCCCTTTAGTGGACAATTAGAGCAGTACAGTTCATGCTTGTTTGTCTGTAATATTAACCACACTGTCAGTGCTAAAGCAAGTGATATTAAGTGGAAGATGGTAATATAATCAATACTATTGCAAGATGTAAGGCTCACTTCTTCCATCAGTGAAAAATCTGCTAAGGTAATAAACTGTAGTAGGGTAAATTTTGCTTTTTTTGTCCTTCCACAAATATAAAGGTAGGATGCACAATGAGTTGTTACAAGATTCTGAGGATAAAATCCTGCCAAAGATGCTTTCAGGTCTTTTATGAGTCACTAGCATTGTTGTGCATGAACTATATAGCAAAGGATTACTATATTTAATGTTTTGTATAGTTTAATTCCTCCTTTAATGTTTAATAAATAAAGTAAAGATCACTAAGGAGTTTGTTTTTTGGGGTATCCCTTAATCTTGGTTTTTAAATTTATTTTCATTTTCAGTTGTTTTAAAAGTCTTTTTATTCTTTACATTCTTGTAAGAAACCATTTATTTGCAAGGTTTTACAGTTATGACATAACTGACAAAGTGGCTAAACACATAGGAAATTAGTAATCCCTATCTTACTTTTTTATTATATATCCTTATGTATAATAACCTTGTATAGAACACACTTTTAAAATCCATGTGTGGGTGTGTGCATGTATATAATTTAAGTGAGATAATATGTTTGGTGTGCCTTACATTTTATCTGTTCAGGTAAGTAATTTGCCTACCTTTTTCATTTCAGGAAAATGTTGCATAGTTTTATTCGATCTGCTTCGATAAAATTCTAGCTCATCTCAATGATTTTGCAGTTTTTGTTGTGTAGGCATTATCTCTGTCTTCTAAATATTGAAGACTTTAAACCCATTTTGGTGCTTTTATTTTCAAGACGAAGCAACAGCTATCATGTTCCCATTGATAATAATAGGGATTTTGTGTATTATTGCTGTGGGAGCTGGCATAGTGGTGTAACACATCCATCTAGATCATCCAAATGGCATTCAAAATCCTCCCAGAGTGTGTTGGATCCATGTCCAAACCCAATTACACAATGCAATCAGATAGTTATTACTAACTGTATGGGAATCACTAACTTTTTGGAGTGTTGAGCTGATAAGCGTGCAAAGAGCTAAAATATAATTGTAAATAAGCATTAGAACTACTATGTTGGGGATATTTTACATCCTTCTTGATTTTTTTTTTTTTTCATTTCCTTCACCTCAAGTTGCACACTAGATATTTTAGAGAGTTAAGATTGCCAGCAGTGTAATCAGAAAAAAATTACTGTGAAAAACCTGTAAATTCATGTGATTGTTCTTAAAGACTTTCCTATCAGTGCCAGTAGAAAGTCAAAGATGGCTTTTCTAATTGCTAGCTCTGTGAATACAGTACCTGAAAATCCATGTTTCTGACTTTTACATTTATCTTACCAATAAAAGTTCTGCAGTTCAGATTTAGATGAATCATTTTGCTGATGGTGCATAAGATAAAAGGGAAATTCAACTGACTTTTAAATGAGGTCTGATTCTGTAAAGGTAAAAACTTAGTATTTATTGTTAAAGGAGACTTGCCTGACTCTTAGTATAGCTGGGCAGATAAGTCCTTATGAGGGGGAAGGACATGAATTGGTCAAGCAATGACTTTGCTGAGTTTATTTTTAAATATATGTAAAATACCTGACCTAAGAAGATCTGCTCTAATTTCAGCAGGCTTTGAATGTTGAGCTGATTAAAGATTACAAAGCACTTACCTCTCAGTTCTTGTAAGTACATTTATGAGAGTTTCTAAGGTTCTGCATGTACAATATGTACCATTATAATACCCTGCTGAGACAAGACACTTTGAATCTGTCCTCCATCATACTTATTCTGGCTCTGCAGATGTGAGGTTTAGTTACAACCTGTCTTGTCTTTTTCAACTTTAGAAACACATTCATTGTATTTTCAACTTAATATATTTCATTGTCAGTATTCTGTGAGAAAATACATTTTTAAACCTAAATTTTCTAACAAATGCACAAGTACTTTTTGTACCCTTAACTGCAGAATCTGTGAATTGAGTTTATAAAGAAGGTATGAAAGGCAAAAAAGTCCTTATAAATAAACCTTTATGCTTCAAAAATAGTTTGATGGAATCAAACAGTTCTTTGAAACAAAACTCAAATATGCATTTGATACAATGATTTTTAATGATAGAGTTCCATGGGTGTCTTGAGACATCCCATTTCCCGTTTCTTGGCAGTTTATAACAACTGATACTGTGTAAGTCAAATCCATCAGAGGACACCTTTCTGCAAATTTCTATACTCTGCTGTTGCAGAGCTCCCTAAGGGCTCTGGAGACACAGGAGGAGAGATGTTTATTACGAGCTTCATTTATTGAAGAAAACAGCTCTCGCATTTAGGGGGAGGATCACAGACACACAGTGAAACTCGGAGAAATCCCTCAGCTCTAGATTTTAAATCTCCCAAGCTTGCTTGTTCTTTTATTTGTCTGTCATTGTGCACAGAACAGCATGACCACTGTTTGCCTCCCAAGCCACAGCTGCCGGCGGGGGATAAGCGAGAGGCCCGGTGCAGCAGAGGGGAGGGGAGGAT
Organism: Acrocephalus scirpaceus scirpaceus; assembly: GCA_910950805.1. NCBI lineage: Eukaryota > Metazoa > Chordata > Aves > Passeriformes > Sylviidae > Acrocephalus > Acrocephalus scirpaceus. The sequence continues at coordinate 63,782,818 of OU383774.1, read as the reverse complement.
GTTTACACTGACCTAGCCTGCCTAAAGTTTATGCAGGAGGAACTACAAAAATGTTAAAAGGGAGGATTTCTTGTCTGACAGAGAACTTTCTTAACCTCTGTCTCGCTGTCTTTCTGCCTTGCAGAGTGAGGGATTTTCCACTTCTCTCTAGCTCCACTGGATTTTCTTTAGCTGAAGCTGAAGTGATCAGCTAGCTGGCCCTGGGGAATCTGGTGAAGTGTTAAAACCTGCCAGATCTGTGGCCCAGTGGGCAGCTGATGAAATTCCTGCTCAGCATAGGCAGTGGGGGCTTGTTGCTTCTTGGTTGCAGTCACACTCTACTTCAGCAGTGCCACCTTAGAGATGCTTCTCTATTAGTATTCAAGCTGTTCTGAAAATGCCAAAAATTAATAAGCTCTTCCATAGCTTCACTTCCTTCATTACTGATGGCCAATACAGATTTTGCAGCGATTGCCGGCATGCACCCTTTGGACCACGAGCTTCAGTTTCTTGAGAGTAGCACACCTTTGAATGGACATCGCAGGAGGCTGGGTGGCACACACTGTGTCAATGTTCAGAAAGGTATAATTCACCTTTACTTAGTCACTCAGCAACTTCAGTGGGCTCTTATCATCCCTTCTGGACACCCAGAAGCATAAATACACAGCAATCACTTTACTCCCCAGCTATACCCTGATTACTGCAGTGGGTGTGCAAGGAAAAGGGAAAACCCTGAGTATAATCTCATGGATGCTTCAGCTGCAGCTTGGCCTTTTGTTTCTTTGGATTATCAAACATTATGTGTAGAATAGATTGGCACTTTTTTCTCTCATATGCTAATTTATGTAAGTATGTGAAGTTCTACTCGGAGGTTGGATCAGCTCATAAACAAGAGCTATGTTCAGGGTTCAACTGAGCCTTATTATCTACAACTGAAATATTACTCCTGAGCTCTGTATAAAGATGTAAAGAACCAGAGTAGGGTGTCACAAGTCATTTGGCATTTTTTACAGCACCACATGACCTTCAATTCCTTATTTTGCTCCACCAACTGTGCATACTAATACTGTGGCAGACTAATATTCCTTGCAGGATCAGATTATTTGGATTTGATATATTTGATCAGAGAAGGAACTGGTTCAATGTAACACATGTATGTCATGGCATTACCTCCCAGGAAATGTTAATTGCTTTGACATAAAAAAGTTTAAAGGCTGGGTTTTTCTTTTTTAAAAATCTGTCTATTATCTAGAGCAGCTGTGTTATCTGGAACTGTATTCCTTTATAGCATGCATGATGTTTAAAACTATGCTACTAAAAACAGTGTTTTTATAAACAAGCACAAGCTTTTCTTCAAATCAAATCAAATCAAATCACTTTTTTATCTCTCTGTATTTATTTTGTTTTTCAAGCATATTTGTCTCTTTCATACTTGACTCTGTATTTTATTTGCCTATGGTGTTTCTCTGCCAGTCTAATCTGTCTAACCTATTTTAGGCTTTTACAGCAGGCTTATCACTTCAGTATCTAGGCATTAAATGCTTCAATGCATTTCTGAAGGCTTTCATTTTACTTAAATGCCTTTGAACACACTTAGAAAGTGTTATTAATTAGAATCAGCAGCCCAGTACAACTTCAGGTACTAATTAGGTATTGCCCTTCTGTAAATTCTTTGTAACTTTCCTACAAACAGAACATTTTAGCTAACTCAATAATTTGAAGATGGAGAAAACCATTGTATGTGGTTTTGTCAATCTTTGCTGCATGCATATTAGATATGACATGGTTAGATTGTGCTTATTTGTAGAATGCAGCCATAAATCTTAATAAATAAAGTTGTTTTGGCAATTATTGTCATTAAATTCATAGTGAATTTAATGAAGACCATGAACTTTAAAAGCAGTCATCGAATGACAGTTTAATTCTAACATTTTGTTTTCTTTCATGTTTGGTATGGTTTAAAAGGTTGTATTTGTTTGTTGCTTTTTATCTGTATTACTTCATAGCAATAAGTTGCCTAGAGTATTTTAAACAACATTTACTTCTTCGAAACAACGTGACTGTACTTATACAAGTCCTGTAATTTTCAAGCCGAAAACTCAATAATAAGACGGTAAATATAATGCCCAGCCTTTTAAGTGAGTATGACAAATTGTTTAATGCATCAGGTATTATATCAGTGTTTCTAGCACAAAGCTCAATGAGCATGAATTTAAATATCTCATCAAGTATCTTAATGTTTATTGAAAGCTGGGAACTCTGGGGACACATCCTGTCCCTCGAGGTTTGTTGTCTGGGTTGTTGCTAGCAATCTACCAGATGTAATCACACATTGCTGGCCTTTTCACACAATAAGGAATGGATAGTGTTTTCTCCTGGTAGTGGTTCAGTTTAAAAAAAAAAAAAAAAAAAGTAGTAATATATGAGGAACTTCAGTTACATACATGAATTATTTCCTTGGCTTTTTTTTTTTTAAGGTTGTTGAAGTACTTTCAGGACACTTCAAGAGACCATGTGCAGTTAAGAAAATAAATGGACCAAATGCTATAAACTCAGTGGGGAAAAATATAATACATGCTAAATGTGAGCTGGTTTAAGGCTGATTCCTCACTAATGGGTTTGAAGAATAACTCCTCTGTCTTTTGCGCTGTAAATTTTGAACCTCGTTTTTTAACTTTGAAACTGTTATGATGGGAACGAAAATTTGTTGTTAGATAGAATAAATGTGTGGCTATTTATGAGATGAAGCTGAAAGAGATTTGTTTAACTCAAACAATATTTTTTTTATTTGTACCACATTAATCTTTACACCAGAATTCTATTTCTGCATTGTACATTTCTTTTCTAGTATGAGTGCTCAATATTGTTTCCTCCAAATAATATTGTGAAAACATGAGCCTCCTTGCTACATTTGGAAAACATTCAATTCCTTATGGTCCATTTTTATGACCTTTTCTTTCAAATAGTCCCTATACTTCATGAACCTCATAAAGTCAGACAAATGCAAGTTTACTCTGTGATTAAAATTGCTGTTAGCATAGTTTAGCCTCTTGACGCAAGTTTAAAATGAACAAGTTTTGCAATTTATTTTACTTTCCATTACTTAAGGGCCTGAAAAAAGAAGTACATACGCATGAATCAACATTAAGGGATATCCCCAGTTTTTAAACTGAAGCAAAAGAATTCTTCGTAACCATAGCACTTAATGTAGGATATTCTTCCCACTATGTTTACTACAAAGAAATCAAGGAAGGAGCTTACAAGACATTTAAACCTTGCTAAGGTTTTGGCTAGAAATTCAGCACCAGCATTTGTCAGGAATGGACCTGCAGTGTTAGAAGAGGCCATGTCAAATGACATCAATTGTAAAACCATATGTAAAATTGCATCTAGATAACACCTGCAATTAATTTATAAATCTCAAAGGAAAGTGGCAGTGTACTTGATGAACACATCTCCAGAGCATCATCAGCAGGCTGATTTCTATACCTGGAAATAAAATATCATAGCCAGGTAGCACAGTGATTTGTGAAATATAATGGGAATTGAATCTCAGATCTCAGAAATCTCCACATAACCTCTGCACGTCTACAGCTATCCCTGAAGTCATGATGCTGAATCCTAAAGAGCTGGGAAAGAAAGCAAGCTTTTGTCAGAAGTAGAGCCTTTGCTGTTCTTCAGGAAAGAAGCTTTTGTTCAGCTTAGTGCAGTGAGTTACAGCTCAGCAGAACTTTTTGTACTTTGTTTTTGGCTGACATTGGACTGCAGCTGTGATACAGATACCTTTTCAATGGATCTTTGAGGAAAGGTTGAGACAGGGCAAATATTTTTATGAGGTCCTCAGGGAAGTTGGATCCCTGGAGAAAAGGAGTGATGGTCAAAAATTCGCATAGTAATCTGACATTCACTGTTCACCTGAAACCTGAACTTTAAACTAAAGGACACGCAGGTCACAGTTAGTACATGCAGTGTCACAACCACTGCGTCTCTCTTCTTTCCTCTTTACTTCCAGTAGAGCGTCCCATGTGCACAGCAATCTATAGATCCCTAGAGAGTCAGATTGCTGTGAAATAGCCACTCTTCTCTTAAATCATACTGGAATGAGTTCTTCTGCCACCAGTTCAGTAGACCACCAACTCTGCGCTGTCATTCATACACAGAGCCTTATATGAAGGAGTGACCTGGAAGTCTGAGCTGGGTATGTGTCAGCCACAGTACAACACACTCTGCGTGCTTCCAGTCATGTCATTTGCCACTGGAGCATCTGTTACTTCTTCTGATGCTCATAATTTATGCTAATGTCCAAAGGTGAGCTTTTTGTGTCAATGTGTACACTTAATTTACTTTTTTATCTATACATACATTTCTGATAAAATTAAACTTTGTAGCTACATTGTAAGAATGAATGGAAATTAGCTATGTGAGAAGAAAATATTACATAAACTGTCATCTTAAAAATACCTGACATATTTTCAGAAGAATACAGTTGTATGTATATTTTAACATGTGAAAACTCTTTACTGAAAAGTGGTGTTGGCTGATGACAGCAATGAAATACACTTTGGGACTAATGAGTTCTCTAGGGGTGAAAATTATCTATGTAATTGGGAAGAAAGTTTTCTTTCTTAAAACTGATTGCTTTATTTATTCAATTTAGTAGAGCAAGTCTTTATTGTCTGAATTGCATGTAAGTTGTTTGCTCTGCCTTTTTTTATTCCACACAGATTTATCTTGTGTTTGTTTGGGTTTTTTTACACCAGAAAAGACATTTTCTAAAGAAAGAAAGAAAGAAAGAAAAAAAGAACAGTAATTAATCTGCTTCACCATAGTTGAACAGTTCTTGAGTTGAATTGTTAGTTCAGATTGAAAGAATATACCTTCTTTCATTTAAGAAAAACATTTCCATTTTTAAAATGTATACTGTGAAAAATAGTTTTGCAGCTCAATCCAAATCTATCTAAACATTGCAGGGTTGCTTTCCTTCAAGGGTGGATGAAATTCCTTACATTTTAATGGCAAATAAGTTAAAAATATATTGTTCAAGGCCTCATGTTATGTCCAGAGCATGCGAATGGCACCGCTCTTTTCTCCTGATCTTTTCAGGGATGCCTCAGTGAGAAGGATGACAGGTCTAAGCATCCCATCCAAAACATGAGTTGTTCGCCTCTCCATTCTGACTACTTTGCTCCTGGGCATCACAGTCCTTGTAAACAGATGCTTGGAAATTTTGAAATTCTTGAAAATTATACCCTTTCTTCTCTGTGTAATAAATACCCAAGATTCTGGATAACAGAATGTTTTCTCTCTCCGTAGGCATTGCTGACCCCTGGTGTAATAAGGTTCTTGATTACTTATGAAAAAGGAATGTTCATCCTCTTTGGTTTTGTGGTTTGGTTTTTTTTTTTTACCTTTTTTCTTTAAAAATAGTTTAAAATAGAATTTTTTTGGTTCTGATGACAGAAAGAATGCATTATTTTTTCAAAGAATTCTTATTAGAACTCTACAACTTTCTGTTGTCAATCAGTTTAAAAAGTTCTAGCCAGTTTTCTGTTTATCTTGTACAATTTACAGAAGAAAACAGCTAGCTCATAGCATCATTCCTACTGTCATGCCTGCATCCAACCTACCATGCATATAACTCTTTAGCATGAAGAATTTAGTGGCCTGAGCGCTTGGATGAAAACCAGTAGCTGTTCAACTCCTGCTGTCTCTCTCAGACATTCTCCAGATAATGCAGTATTTCTTAGTTGGCATCATCCTGAAAATGTATCTTGGATGGATTTTTATTTTCAAAGTGATAGTTTCCTGTACAGTCTGCCCTATTCTGGATCCAATTCAGTTATGGAGGAAGGTAATTTATCATTCTTTAGGCTGATTTCATAAGGTGACATAGGTTGGCTCCAGTGAATTCAAAAGCGCTGCAGTGTCTGCCAATACTAGCACCTGGGAGTGATGTCCTTGCAGTGATCTCATGCTTAGTAAATTAGGGTTTCTAGAACTCTCCAAAGGACACTCATCTTCTAGTCCTCTCCCCAAAAGCCTAACTCTCCAAAGTCAGTACAGAAACAATGGCTGTATTTCAAAAACAAAGCACCCAGTGGCGACGTGCCATTGCAGGTCAATGGATGAGAGGTTGCACCTACTGTTCTGGATTGTCACTGTAAGGTACCCCCTTCCTAAGGGGGAAATGCTCAGGTTCTCTCTCTCCCTATGCAGCCCAGAGAGGAAGGAGCATGATTGCAACAAAGACTTTTTAAAATCTGACAAGAGAAGATAATACAGGCCGTTCTGTGACTAACAGTGGCTATGAAAGATCTAAAAGGTCCTTCTCCATAGATTTTTCCTCCTAACAACAGGAATTAGAAATGGTTGCTCGCAGTGCTTTTCCTCATATGGCAGCAAAACCATCACGTGTTTTGCTTCCCAACAATTTTGGCTTGTATCAAATGTGAAGCTGGCTCAGAAACAGCTTGTAAAAGAGAGAAAAGTAAGACTGAGCTCTGGTAAGTGCCTGAACACTCTTTTTCATCCACTTGGCAGGAGGATGATGGTATTCCAACTTGACATGGACATGAACATTTCAATGGCCGGACAGTAAGCTCTCTGATAAAGCTGTTGTCTGACTAGGAAACAAGGCTCTCCTACATGGCTGCCTCTTTATAGCAATTATTGTAAAAATTAGCCTTTCAAAAGTTAAGTTTCTGTTTGAGGGCCCAGAACGAGAAGTGAAAACAAGGATTAATTTCCCAGCAACAATCTAAGCTCTTGTCTAAAAAAAAAAAAAAAAACCCAAAACCAAACCAAACCAAACCAAAAAACCCCCACAGGATTTTATGAGCAGTATTTAAATCCATGTGAAATTATGTCTTTTAATTTTCCTATTTAGGGTCTGCTTCCAGATACAAACACAAATGATGAGTATTATATGTGGAAAAAAATTTTGCCTAAACTTTGGAAAATTCAAAACAAAATAAAGAAAAAACCCACACAGAAAATAATGGTTTTTAGAAAATGACAAGCTTGGTTTTTTAGAAATAGATTTTGACAAGAGCTGTCTGCCTCATTATGCTTAGTATTTTGGGCATGCTGTTTGAATATAGTACTTTTTCTGAGTACACTGCACAAAAAACATAGCTTTGATATGGCTTAGGATGCCTATTCCATGGTTCTCTGTATATTTCGTAGTTTTGCATTAGCTGCCATTATGTGTTTTTTTCAAAATGTGCACACAACTCTTTTCATTTGTCTCTCCTTCTTCCTGCTCTTTGTTTCCTTTCCTTTGGTTATAAGCATTTTATATCAGCTTTCTGAATCTGTTTTACTATACTAGAGCAGCGCCAAAAAGTGGTATCATCTGAAGTTAAGCAGAGACATTATGTATGTATTGAAATGATTCCTAACTCATATATTCCACGTTAAGAAATATCTGGGGGAATAAAATTTCTGTCATGGCTTGTAATTAATGTGCAAAAGACTTGCTCTGTCAGACAGTATAGTGATATGCACAGTGAGAGCCCATCATATTTAGGTTAGCAGTTTGCAGTTCTTTCAGTTGTTTTTTGGGTTTGTTTTTTTTTTTTTTTTCCTTGCATTTGAAGATTTATTATCAGTTTGCTGTACATTCATCCAGTTATTTAGGTTTCAGTAATCTTATCTCTGAATGTATGATTTTAAACCATTTATTAATCTGAAGATTAATCTGCTTTTAAAGAGAATTTTTTTCTCCTGATTAGCATCAAGAAAACCTAATTCCTTTCTGCTTTAGATGAATGGAAATTCTTTTGGTTTTTAAGTGATGGCAAACTAGGATTTCTGCCAGTTCCCTTGATTGTATTAGAGAAATTCCAGACAGCTAGAAAGTAGTAGCTCCTTAATGCATGTTTAGTACTGTAGAGTCCCCTATTGAGGGTGCATTAATAGCTGTCATCAGAAGTATCGTATAAAAATGTTGGTGTCAGCAGTGCTATGCCTAATGGCAATCTCCTTGTGAACAGGTTACAGAGAGAGGTGAAAAAGGATAGATTATTGGTTTAGACCCTTGTCCCTTATTTAGAGGAAAAGAGGGGTGAAACTGTCACTTTAAATAATAGTTTTCTACTTCAGGAGATGGCTTGTTGGTTATTCTCTCTTCTTGTAATGCCAAAGTTGATTTTTGTGTACTGGAGACAATAAATGTAATGCAGGAGCCTGATACATATTCATAATTTTGCTGTAAGGCTAAAGTGCTTTCCTAGTAAATTCATCTAGCTACAGATATTGTGAGCACCAAAAGCAATTACTTCACCCCATCAGATTGCTATAAAAGAGAATACCTTTAAAATCCTTGTTCTGTATTTATTGTTCTAACAGTGAACAAGAAGAACATTCTGCTGAGACACCGGTGCAAGAACCAAAATTAGCATGCTTTTATTCAATTATATTTGACAAAGCTGGACACCTTTTTTTTTTTTTCCAATGTGTAATGCAATAAATTTATGTACCTATCAAAAACAATTCATAAAGCTCTCCAGTGCTAAATTGTAGTAAAGTGGGAAGGCTAGGCAAATTTAGAAAAAAAAAGCATGCTTTCCATTTTCAAAGAAAGACATGGAAATCAGAAAAGAATGGTAATTTTTCAAGTTGGTGTTTCTATTCCCTGTGGATTTTTTTCACTGTTTAACACCTAGAAATAGTTCATTGGCTGGATTCTACACACAGTTCTAAAAGATGTGTCCTGACTCCGATATTTTTATATAAAATAGAATTCAAATCTGTATAAAACCAAAGGGACAGTGGAAAACAGGGGGGGGAAAAAGAAAAAGAATTTTAAAAAATACCCAGGAGTTGTTCTATGGTAGAAGACACTTATAAGTGAAAATTGGAGAATTAAAAAAAAAAAAAAACCAAAAAAAAAAACCAAAACACCCAAACCAAAAAAATCCACCAAAACAAAACAGAACAAAAAAAATTGGATTAGTTTTCTTAGAGGGTAACTGGGAGACATTTTACCAAGCTTCATATGGATAGAGATATTTGTTTGAAAGTGAATAGCATACAGAAGCTGGGCTCACAGGCTTATCAGAGACAGAGGTAAAACTCTCAATATGAAAGAAAAATGATAGAGTGGTGGAAGGTCAGCAGTGGATGTTCTTGAACATTAAAAAAAAAAAATTATGGCAAAGTAAGTAATACAGAGGAGACAATCTTTAAAAGGGGCATAAGGCAAGGAATGTGATGAAAACATCAGACCAAATCAATTATCATTTGCATAAGTAGGACTTTACATTTGTAGGACTGCTGTCGTATCACAGTGACAGTTGTTGAGACAAGGGGGCAACTGTGAATATGTGAGATTAGAAAGCTAGGTGATGACTTTTTGATTGTACTTTGGGAGATGCAATAGATAGATGCTGGCATGGAACTTTTTCAATTCATGGAGCTGCCACACTAATTATACCACACTGGTCATTGACTAACTTTGCAGTCAATGGACAGAGGCACCTCCCCAGCACCATCTATCCTAAATCAGTAAAGCTAAGTCAATGAGATGAGTCACCTTTTTTTAAGGAATTCTAGACCTTTTTGAAATTCCAGGTAGTTTAGGAACTACCCCAACCAATAAGATAAACACCTTGTCATAACATTATGCTATAGTTGGATGGTGAGTACCAGTATTTGGATACTGAATGTAGATTTTACTGCAGCACTACCAAAAGGCTCCACACTATGTTAAGATCTTGTGCAGGTGCTGTAAAATAAAGCCCTTTATATAGTCATGTATCTTTCTTGTATGCATCTCTCATTTGGAGACATCTGAAGCAGGAGCCTTGTGGACCAGAAGCTTTATGAGGTGAACCACAAAGAGCTTTTGAAATGTTTTTAAGTGGACTGAATTGTGTCCCAAGATGTTCACAGACCTTGTTTCTTCTCCATTTAATGGTATAAATTTCAGGAACTGTTTTTCTGTTTGGTAATATAGGTAATGTGAACTGCTGCAAACCAAATTGCATTAAATACATTTGTATATCATATCAGATGAAAAATCCAATTAAAATTACTTATTTGCCATGAAAAAAATGATCATGAGAAAGAAAATCATTTTCAAATGAAAATTTTTTTTATGACTGCTACCAGTTTAGAACTGGTGTATACAGATTTATTATCTAAAGTTGTCTTTTTCTAAAAACAAACTGCTCTAAGCAGTCTGAGAGTATCTATGAATAAGTACTTGCAGCTGAAGAAGAGTTTAATACACATGGAAAGAATGTATTTCTAAGTATCTCCAAGGACAAATCAAATCTGTTTTTACACAGATTTTCACATTTTATTTTTCCTGCCTCAAGTAAAAAAGATTTGCTCAGACAAGTTAGAATTTTCATATTCAGTTGTTTTACTATTTTTAAAATTAACCTCAGGACAAGGTAGTTTCCTATGCAGCATTGGACTTAGGTGTTCACTTACTGCTTTGTGAGAAAGAGACTGTATCAGCTGGATTTTTTTCTCAAGGAAGGACTCTCTAGAGGCTGAGCCACTACAAGGAGGAACAGATATGTCATCTGGGAAGGCATCAGAAGTGTGGTTGGAAGCTGTTGTTGCCCTTATCACTGCACTACCTCAGCATGATAGTTTGAATTTAGTTAACATTGTTGTCTTCTGTGAAATAGGACATTATTGCCCTTTCCTCTGAGCTGGCATTAAGCAAACATGCTGGATTAAGTGACTTGACAAAGATGATGTAAGGATTGTGTACAAATAGTAGAAAATGGACACATGCCACCTTAAGCCTGTTTAGTTGCTTACCAAATAAGCTGATTAAACACCCACCATCCCCATCTTCCCCCTCCCCACTTTATTTGATTTCATTAGGGCAGGTTTCTCAGTAGTGTCCATAGAGAAAAGCTTTGAACTCTGCTGAAGTTTTGGTTATATGTCACATAATTCTTAGAATTCAGAAGCAAAGATATAATCTTATGAAATTGGGGGATTTTGGAGGAAAGCTTCTACCTGGTGTTGTATCTATGAAAAAGAAAGCCAACCCTAACTACCAATGAAAAGGACAAGAATGAAGTACAGGGACACCACACTGGAAGCCCTTGCAGTTAATTCAGCAGGAAGCAGAGATCATCATCTTTTTGTCATGGCTCTTTTTACCATTTAAATTTCTAGCTGTTTTGTATGTCAGTTTTAGAACGAATATTTCAAATTCTGGTTTGGTTTCTCTGTTCCTATCAAAGTTTCCTGCCCAACACATTCCCACCTCAACATGCTCTCTGCCTACACACCCATTACAAGGTCTCCTTCAGTGGCAGGATGCATTGCCAATGATCTGCTCCCTCATCTGTCTGTCTATGCAAGGGCTTTTGCTGCTGCAAACACTTTTTGGTTTTTTAAGCAAATTCTTGTCAACAGGATCTGCCTGTGTCAAGGTGGGAATATGAAGTAGATTTAATTCTTGAAGTCCATATTCAGTAGAAGATAATCTGAAGTTTTGCTTCTGTTCTTTAGTAGTACTGGACATTCTTTAGTATTCCAGATATATTTTGGACATTAATCTCTGTAGCTTTAGTTACATCGATACAAAAGAAAATTCCTGTAAAAATTTCACAGCAAAAACTATCACTAGTAAATTCAAGATAGGGAAGCTTTCAGTTCAGTTTAGTTCAGTATTTCTAATAAATTCAATAATACAAGAAATTAAAAGAAAATAGGTCTTCTCTGTGAAGATGCTGTAGTGCAAGTAGGATAGTTACAATGAGCTACTGCGGCCATTGTCAAAAGCTGTTTAAAGTAAGATTAGATCATTTCATTGTAGTACCATTTTCAGTTGGCGAGTTGTAACTTTGTTTTATGAGTGCTGTTTAATATACAAATTTCACTGGAACTTGAAGGAGACAGTAATAGTTGTGATGATTTAAGATTAGAAGTATTTGGATAAACATGGATGCTAGTTGTAGTAGATCTGAATTGTCACCTGAGATTACATAACCTGATTTATCATTTCACTGAAGAATTGCAGATAATAGTTTACAATATATTTTCATATGCAGTCTTGTCATTGTTTCCTTTAGTAAATAATCCTCCTCTATATAGCAGGGAAAAAAAAAAGTTTTATATTTTCCTAAGGACAGGTAAGATTTATGGAAAATAGTTATTTTCTAAGTAGAAGAACTGATAATATTTGCTCATTCACTTTGATACAGTGACGGACATTTATGATCTTCATGTACTTATTTATATTTAATGCATTTTGTTTCTCCTTCATGTTCTGGAGTTTCTAGAGTAACTGCATTTGTGAAAACTTACAGTTAATTTAATATCCATTTGCTAAAGTTAATAAAAGCACTCAAAAAAAAATTGCTTCTTTGTCAACCTATTTCAATGATGATGGTGACAAGACAGGTCATGTCTCAGTTTCCAGAATCAGAGGGAGACATGAAAGGATTCTGGTAGGAAAGTATAATTAGTGTGTAAGTGTTTTTGCAGAAGTGTTTTTGCAGAAGTATTTTCACATAGATTTCCCAACTAACTTTTCAAAACTTTACTATTAAAATTTAATGGCTTGTTTAACAAATATTTTCTGTTTCAGCAGTCATGAGCCAGGTAGCTATTTTCTCTGCTCAAAGTGGCAGTCTGCTTGACACAGTAGATCCTTTTTTCTCAATGCACAATCACAGAGAGCACCGCAGGCAGACGAAGGCATAGTCACTTTCCAACCCCCTGCTCTGCATTTTGGTGCAAAGGCAAGGTTGCACCTTATTTTCCTCCCTCACTCAGGCCTGTAGCCTTTTTGTCAAGGGCACTGAAGTACATCCAAATTTATTTTCTGATGCAGACTCCTGCTGACTGAAATCTAGGTCAAAACCTTGTGACCTTCCTTCACGTGCATTCTCTCTGCTCCTCAGCAGCAGCACTGCTCGGTGCCGCACTGCGAGGTTGAGGATCGGCTGCTGAGAGGCACATGGCACTGGGCGGGCTGAGCCCTGCCTGGAACTGTTGTTAGAAACCTTTCTTACGCAAGAGCTCAAGAGGTAATGCACTGCCTGTTTAAAAATAACATATTCCTCCAGGAATGCTGAGTTATTTCAGTAGTGATCCAGCAGTGTCTTCTAGGAGAGGGAAATAGCTTCCTGAGGTCACGTCAGAGGTCCTGCTCCTGGCAGTGGACAGCAGTGAATGTCCAAGGAATGGCGTGAAGGCAGGGACATCACAGAGGTGACCTTCCAAGGTGGAGGGTTATTTATTTCTTGCTGCCCTTCAGAGCAGTTAGCAGCTAGTACAGGTAGGAAGCAGATCTTCATTTGGTAGCAGGGGCAGAGAGGGTTAACACGAAGTAATGGGAAGTAGAACATGAATCAAGCAGGAGAAATATAGCTTGAGCATCAGAGAAACTACTTAGCAGTAAGCTGTATTACAGAATCAGGCAGCTTCCCAAGGAGAGATGACGGATTTGTATTGCTCATGGCATTTAAAAGTGAGCTGCGCACAGCACATTAAATACGTTAAGAGGGATCTCACTGTCTCTAGCAGAATGGCAGATTAGATTAATATCTCTAGATATAAATGTGTTGCTTCCCAAAGATTTGAATAATTTCCAGAATAGCTCAAATAAACAAAACAGAAACAAAATCCCTTTTCTTTAAAACTGTAAGAAAAAGGTTTTCCTGTTTGTCTTGCAGAAATTACCTTCTTTTGTGAACCACAGTTCAAGTTGTTTACTTTTGACACTTGTTCAGTAGTATAAAGTTCATTTATTAATCTGTGTTCAATTAGGTGCTGAAATATGTGCTTTTCATATATACATATATATTTTTATATGTATGTATGTATATGCATTTTTAGAGAATTAAGTGACTGGAAATATGTTGCACCATTTAATTTAACAAAATTAAATTACTATGTACTTATTCTAGTCAATACCAAGCGATATCAACATGGGAGTAGCATACTGTTCAATTTAAGTGAGGATATCATAACCTGGGCTTTCATTTTAACCACTTGAATAGATCTGATTTGTGTCTTTTAATGAATACTTTGTCCAGAATATCATACACCCTCTAGTGAATTAAATTTTCCATAGTCTGAAGCATTTACTTTCAAAAATATGTATGCAGCTGCCTGCTAACATACATATCAAATGTCCATGTTAAACTATAACGTAGAAATAAGGCACTTATTTAAGAACTTCAAGACATCATACAATTTTGCCATTTAAGACTGTTTAAAGCTTCAGGCACTTAGGTAACTTAATTTTTATGTGAGGGAAGAAATAGATTTAGGTATTCAGAAGAAGATGAAGTCAGAGAGGGCTGTGCCAGGTGTTTCAACTGTAGAAAAGCTTAAAGCATGGAAGGAGCAATGTAGCAGCAAAGCAGACCTGCTGAATAATTCATCACTGTCTTACACACTTCTACTGCTGTACCATTATTTAGGAAAGAATATTATATTGTTATTGATTACAGCTGTTGCTGACACGTTTCATTTGCTGGGAGATATGTGTGCATGCCTTGTATTTCTGACACTTTCACCATCACCAGAGAAACGTATGTATGAGCTCGATTAAAATTTAAGAGGCTGGATGTTATACACACATGTACACACATTCTCAGCATTTATCCCTAACACTCCCAGTCTGGGCAGGATGAGCTTGCTTCATGTGTCAGAGAAACTGCCCTCCTACTGATAGTTTTTTGAAATGATGAGAAACATTTCTTAAGGGACTACAAGCAACTTTGCCTTTACCAAAACACCACTGAAAAATTGACTCCTTTATTACACCAACCCACCACCCACACCGCCACGGGAGCACGTCCCAAATGACCTTGGAGCTTCCTCTGCCATGAGAGGAGGCTCTGCTGGGGTGTGATCATGGACAGACCATTTACACAAGCCAAACCCCAAGGGTGCCCTTTCCTTAGGCTCCTGCAGTTGCTGGTACAAATGAACTTTCACCTGAAGTTGGCTAAAGGCCAGAGGAACTTGATGGCTGTTGCAGCTGGTAGTACATCTTATTTAAACAGGGAAATGCAATCCTGTTCCTCACATGCTTGAAAACAAATTCACATGAGTATATATGTATGCAGATCTATAAGATTAGGAGAGATAATAGATGAGTATCAATATGGACTATAGATTGAAATGTATACATACATATACCATTATGCGTATTTCAGATTTACACTGGAGCATTGTGAGATATTTTTAGACTTCTGATGATTTTTAGACTTCTGAAACAGTGAAGGATATTTTCCTCTGTTAAGGAGAGGGAAAGGCAAGAAATAAACCAGAAGTATTTTTCTGATTTATTTGGTCGATTAGTAAAGGAACACCTGGTGTAGATGAAAAAGGTATTGTCATAAAATCTATATTGTCTTGAAACAGTATTGAGAAGATTCCAAGTAGCTGTGGTGAGCTTTCTCTTAAATGTTGAGCTTGTAGGGGATTCTGTGACAAACTCTGAACAGCATAGAGACTGACAGAAAATAAACTGCTTGTGTCTTGGAGGAAACTTTCCTTACTTCTCCTTGCATGTACAAATCCATTAAACAAAAAAAAAGGACAAAAAAAAAAAAAAAAGGACTATAAACAAAACCCAAGGAATCCCGAATGCTTTAGTTAAAGAATAATCGGATTTCCTTCCTTGGATTGAAAATCAACTTGGTGGAAATAAAATTCACTTTATACCAGACTTAATCCATGGTAAGATACTGATCTGTTGAAGTCAATGGCTGCTTGCCCAATGATTTCAGAGTAAGGACTCACTCTAAACAGCCAGTTTTTTCAGGTGGCAAACAGTGATTAGATTCATAAATATCTGCTTCTGCTCAGATTTTGGAAGAGCTGGTTCACACTTAGTAGGTCCGGAAGCTTAGCAGATTACATGATCCCCAATCCATCAGTCATATATACAAGGCATATCCCTGTTGGAGATACACAAGCTGATTTGGTAATGCTTGAACATCTTTAACTCTCTAAATACTAGGTGAGAATTTCTTGATAGAATATTCCATAATACAACTAGATAGTGTTACTTGCAGGTTTACTGTTGTTCTCTCTCTCTCTCTTTCTTTCTTGGCCTAGAAGAAGGAATTTTTAATTTAATTTACTCCTTACAACTTATCTGAAAAGACTGATTTTAAATAGATTTCTTGTCACTTGTGTTTGCAGGGACTCTATGGATATTGGACCAATATCTGAATAGAAATTTATGAATTTATCTTTAAAAATCATTCTTCAAAATTTTTGGCTTTTACTACAGTAAAAATGAGTGCTGCAGATTTAAAAATAGATTCTTAAAGGCTTTAGTGCTTTTGCATCAAAGACATATCTTACTTCTACTATTCAGTTATTGTGATTTACCTAAAGGAAATCCATACATAGATTTAGTCATTGTTTTGATTCTTGGCAGCTAGTAAAACGAATAGCAATAAATCTCTGAAACTTATCAAGAATGTTAAAAGCTACAGCTTAATCATTATTTATTGTCTAGAGATTTTGGTGTATCTGATTAACTTTCAAGATAAGTGCCAAGAAAAAAAAAAAAGAATGCAACATATCTTTTCCAGAATGCTCAGCAAAACTCACAATAATATGGTAGTGATTAGTGCAGAGCAATGCTTGCAGAAGTCATATAGTGCCAGTGATTATACTTCAGATCCACTATAAAAGCAAGCTGTTCCTGATGTGCTCCTCAAAAGTAGGACAAAATGTTCTCCATTAGTCTGTTGCTACTTAACATCTTTCTCTACGTCATGTCTTGATTTTTCTCTCATGCCATCTGCGGAAAAAACATGTCTCTCAACCTGCTAGATCCTGAGATGGCAATATTCAGAGCTGTAAGAGGAATTAGGCTGTGTGAGAAGGGAATCTTGTCATGGTGGTTTTGCAGAGGCTTTTAAAAATATACAGACAAAGAACAAAGATGACAGGGTTGTTTTTTTTGATTTTTATCGTCAGTAAAAGTAATTGTATCATTGTTCACACATAAAATCATATATAAAATTCACATTTAAAATTTAAATATAAATCATATTCTGTGATTTTAATCTATTTTTTGCTGCTTTATTCTCGACCTTGTTCATTAAGATTTAGAGCAATGTGAGACCAGAATGCATTATGGGCCAGCTGAATGTACCTTTTCTTTCTCTAGAACTGAGAGTACTTCATAAGTATTTATGCACAAATATGTAGTTGTTGTCAAACATGCTCATGTGTGTGTATATATACCCTGTATTACATGAAGTGGGCTCCCACTACGTAGAGAGCATTGTGGACTGCTGTGACAATCTGCTTGTGTCCCCTTGCCAGTGTGTCCCCTGAAGCAGAATTCTCATCATAGGAGCCTGGATCCAGGTGTCCTACTGGACTGACACTGTGGTGCTGAGCATTTCACCTGCCCTGGCTGCTTCCTGCTTGGTACATTTTCAGCTACTTTTACAAGAGGGGAACAAAGAGCAGGAGTGTGTTTCTTCTGTGGGGCAGCACTCGGATCTCTCAGAAGTAGTTGGAGATGAATGTGCAGAATGGAATGGGAAAAGTGCAGAAAAGAAATGAAGTAATACACTTACATTCACTGAGCTTTTTAGATAGAGGAGCACTTGTGACCTAGTGACACAGTGAATGGTGGAATTTTTTGTAACATACATTTCTTCCTGACATGATAATGCTGTCTGTGCCCTAAAAACTAATGCCAAGAAGATCATGGAATTATGCTATCTATGAGAAACATGGCTGGTTTGGAAAAAAATAGAGGCCTTAGTGGGGCTCAAAACTGCACTCTGCAATACAGCAACAAACTTGAGGTTCTCAGCAAATTATAAGTGGCATGATTGTAAGGAAGCACCTATGGACAAAGAGGCAGAGAAAGCTAGGAAATAGAATGTGTTTGCCCTTTGTTGACAGAGGGCAAAAAATAATGGGGGATACAACTAAGGATCTCATGACAGGCTGAGGTATCATATGATGAGAAGTTTTGTCAAAGCCAGTGAAAACTGGTGGAGCTGTGCATTGAAGGAATGTCTCACTCACCAGTGTCCATGTGTCATGTGGCAGATCTCTGAGACTTTTAACACGTAGTGTTCTCCTCCTTTGGTTCTTTTTCTCTGTTTCAAACATGCTCCCTTTCTCTCTCCCATGTGGCTTCTGTTTTGATTTTCTTTTTACAATGAACTACTTCTTTTGCTTAACAGTGAATATTTGATTAACAGCTTCTCAAATACTCTCTGACTTCCACTCCAGGTATGGAGAGTTTTTGATGTTGTCTTTGGTTTTGTTTGATTTTTTGGTTTTTGGGGTTTTTGTCTGGTTTGTTGGTAGGTTGGTTTTTTGTAGGGGTTTTTTTGGGTTTTGTTTTTTGGGTTTTTTGTTTTGGTTTGGTTTTGTATGTTTGTTTTGCTTTGTTTTGGTTTTTTGTTTTTGGTTGGTTGGTTGGTTGGTTTGTTGTTGTTGTTGTTGCATCTTTCACACTGGCTTTTTAATCTGGGAGTTTTAATCACTGCTGTTTTTTGCAACTCTCACTGGCATCACCATTTTTTTTTCCTATTCCATTTTGTTTTCCATGCTATATTTCATTCAATAGTGAAAGGGAGATTGGCAGGTATTTTGTGCCAAAAATTGAAGGGTTGGAAACAAAGGGTTTTACAGAAGCAGAGAGAATTATTTATTGTGGGAAAAAAATTCTCAGTGATCTTTTAAAATTAATTGAAATACCTTCAGTACTGGAAACCCAAATATCACAATGTTGTGAAAGAGCTTAGCCTAAAGCAGACTGATGCCAATAGAGGGATCACAAGTGACTTATAGTCAATTGGCATTAAAGCTGATTGAAATCTGTGACACTTCTGTGAAAAAGATGCCCCTCTCTCTGGGATTAAATAGCCTTAGTTTATATTTACAGTGTGAATATAGCTGCTGTTGCCATAGGATATGATTGCCTTTCATATTCTGCAATGTACTGTGTCATGTACTGTACTATATTATGTAGCATGATTTTAAAGATTTTTCTGTTTTCCATTTTACAATTAAGAACTGAGGCATGCACTGCTTCTATGGTTTGCTCGGGGTAAGATGTGGATGTCTATGTCAGAGCAAGGACTTGAATTTCAATCTTGTGAGTCAGTGCCTTAGTACTCAATCCCTGACACCTCTCTAGTAATCAAAGGCCAAAAAAGTGAAGGGTAAAATGTCTATGGTATACCAAACTTAATGTTGAATAAGAAACAGAGGGAAAGAATTAACCTAAAAAAGCCCATCCTCTAAAATGTTCTTATACTATTGAAACTGGGCCACTTGGGCACCCAGGGATTCAAGATTCATGGATTTAGGACAGCAAACATGAAGGTGCTTGGTTGTATATCCCCGTGGCTGAACAACTCACCAGGGATACAGGAGTCTTAGAGATCTGCTCATTGCACTGTTCATGCATTTTATATTAGAAAGTTGTCAGGTAAAGAAAAAGAAAGGAAGAATAATGGAAATTAAACCACCCCCTCCTCCCCCTGAAATAGGCTCAAGTTAAATTTTAGGCATAAATATAAAGTTTATTCTGCGTTATTCTCATGGAAAGTAGATATCTAAGACTGCTTGAATAAGATGTTGCAGGCATGCTCAGAACAAATGCCTAGAACATGGTGTGCTATAAATGCATAAAACAGATAAACTCGATCAATTTCTGCATTTTTAGTCCTTTATGCAAACATTTTATTTTGTATTTGTTTTAAAGAATACTATTTGTTCTTGCTGAGCATAAAAGAGGTACAGTTGTATAATCTAAATGACAACTTTCTGCAGTTTACTATGTGCTCCTGAACATGATGAATAATGGGTGCAAAGAGAAAATTTGGTCAGCAATAATAATTTCTCTTTAATTAACATCACATCAATATGAGAACACTTCAGCATGCGTCTTCATGAACATGATTCCCACAGAACTGCAGAGTTATAGAGAAGAA
Source organism: Acrocephalus scirpaceus scirpaceus (assembly GCA_910950805.1). Taxonomy (NCBI): domain Eukaryota; kingdom Metazoa; phylum Chordata; class Aves; order Passeriformes; family Sylviidae; genus Acrocephalus; species Acrocephalus scirpaceus. Next base: position 63,762,914 of record OU383774.1, on the reverse strand, counting down.
ATGTTACAGCTTTAAATTCCATTGTCTTATGATAAAATATTTCTAGAATAAAACTGAATTGCTTGAAAGCCCCTTCCCTTTCTTTCCACTGTCTTTTACATCCATGTATATCTTTCAGGTGTTTTTTTCTATTTTATTGTGGTTACTCCTTTAACAATTTTCAGCAAATATTCCTTTGCCAGTATTCTTGACAAGTTTTATTGCTGCACTTCAATGTCCTCCTCCACTTAGGAGTAGAATAATGTTAGTCATCTTGCTCTAAAAAATAAATAAGGTAAATGCTATCTCTTTTCTTATTTTTCCTTTGGCGACAGGCTTTTCTCTGTTCTCACTGAAAGAAAATGCCTTTTTTTTTTTTTTTTGGAGGATGGTCCTATTTTGAAAAAAATTTATAAAGAATGTAATTTCATTGATTTTAAGATTTGGACAAGGAACAGCATCATCTTGATAGACACAGTGAAGTTTTAGGCAGTGACTTGAGTAGATGTGCCCCATTTACACACCTCTATTTTTTTAAAGATACCTCTGGGTTGCAAAATATTTCTTAATGTCTGTTTCAAGATTGGATCACAGAATTATGGAATCGCTTATATTAGAAAAGACCATAAAGACTAGCGAGTCCAACCATTAACCTAACAGCCCCAAATCCACCACTAAACCGCATTCCTAATCATCACATCCACATTTCTTTTAAATACCTCCAGGGCTGATAATTCCACCATTTCCCTGGGCAGCCTGTTCCAATGCTTGACAACCCTTACAGCAAAGAAGTGTTTCCTAATACCAAATCTAAACCTCCAATGGACCACCTTGAGGCTGTTTCCTCTTGTCCTATCACTTATTTATTATTGTCTGGGAGGAGAGACCAATGCTCACCTCACTACAATCTCCTTAGTTTGTAGAGATCTACAAAATAAAAATAAATAAAAGGACAAAAGTCTGTTATTTAGCTCAGAGAACAAGCAGTATGTCACAGTTCACATTCATGCAGCTAGATGGTCCTAAATGCAAGATGACCAGTGTCTTGCAGTTTGGGGACTGTCTCCATTCCTAGATAAGCTCTGAACTACATCACAGTATTTTATGTGACAGCAGTAGTTGTCTTAAAACTGTCAAGGACTGTGCCTCTAAACATGCTGACTGTGCCCTACCCCTGTTTATGAAGCTGGATGAACCTTTGATTTTTATAGTTCAGTGACACTGTGAGAAGGACCACTTCATCCTAAGAAATGAGCTATGTATTTTATTAGAGTTTTCTGCTTGCTACACTGAACCTCAGCAGTATCCTACATCCATAGTGGTTGGTATTTGGGGATTATACACTCAAAGAACGGTAAACACCAGGAATTATAAATCCCAGGGGATGGTGAAGCCCTGGGATTAAGCATGGGTTTCCAGAATGCAAAGTCTGTAGATGAAAACTCAACTGGGGACAAAGCCCAAAAAGGACATTTGATTAACAGGGTAAAACAAGCATGGCTGATTCTAGGATATCACATGTTTTTGAAAAGTCATTCTGGAAAAAAAGTGGTCATATCTGAAGAATTAAAGCTAACATTCTTAGTATGCACTGCCTGATAATTCTGTATGTATTGAGAGGTCCAATTACAAGAGTCATTATTAAAAAGCAGAGCTTTTTTCCTCAAGCCACTTGTGTGCTTTAACTTGGCAGAAGACTTCAATGAGTGAAAACCACTGAATAGGAATTAGATGCCTATCTATCTTCTGTATTTTTTTTTTGGTTTTTTTGGAAGGAGGAAATATTCAATTTAAGACATTGAGATGCTCTCTCTAATCTGTGTTCTTTTATGGAGTGCTATTTCTTTTCAGAGGTATCCTAATTTTCTTAGTTTTCCTATATTATCTTATAAAAGACACCGGAAACATATCTTGCTGAATATTCCTATGTACTACGGCTGCTCCTAAAATATTAATGTCTAGTAAGATCCTTATTAAAAAGTGGAGGGATTTTTTTTGTGCATAAGTGGACATTCATGTTGATATAGAAACACACTATATGTCTTCCTACTTCCTTCCCTCCTTCCTTCCTTCCTGCCTTTCTTCCTTTGTTCCTTTACATATAACTGCTTGCAGGTTGCTATTGTCTTTTTACCATCCAGGAGGGACATCAATAATTTTGAAGCTGAAGTTATTTGCAGTTATTATGTCTTTTCATATTGAAAGATGCTTGATTTAATCAGAGATATGAAAGCTTCTTTTACTTGTCCACGAAATCAAAGAATTTGACTGCCCTTCTGTTGTCACTGTAAAAAAGAAGCAAAAATACGTATACTTCTGCATAAGACATTTGTTCAGTTTTGCTTTCTTATTGCTGAAGCAGCTTGAATGGCACAGAATAGGTTCAGATACTGAAGATACACAGCTGTGAGAAGTGTACTGTTAATTTTACCATCTCAGAGGGAACCAGGCCTGAAATAGGTTATTCCAATTTGGTACTGTAGCAGAAAATTCATCTGGGGCTGGCCTCAGTGTCTGCTTGGAGCACTCAGACGTCATCTTTGAAGCTAGCTGAGGGACTATACTGTCATCCCAAAGGAAGCAGAGTGGATTTGTTCCATTTGTGTATTTGTGCTCACTTTTCTTCTGAATGTGATAGAGTCAAATGAGGCAAGCTCAGGAGCTTTACAAGCTCTGTGACATGGCGTGGCTCTTAAGTTTAACTAAAATTGTATTTACATAAGCATGCTTGGTTTGATCCAGCAAACATTTTGCATTCATATTCTGATTGAAAACACAGAGGATCTGACTGCTTCTGTAGAGGTGACATGATACTCTGGCTGTAATGTAACTTACCTAACTCAATCCCAATATGTAGTTCCTAGAAATACCTCAGTATTCACACACACTCCCCTTTCTTCTTTTCTGACCGAACTCTTCCTGAGGTGGGATACTTTTCCAAACTAGCATTAAGTTCCTCAGAAAAATAGTTATGGAACCTTCCAAATGAAGTCAAAAGAGGAGTTGTGCAACTAAGTAGTGTTTTCCCCCTCCCTGCAATTGGAAAATCATTGCTTTCTTTGCTCTGTCCCTGTTGTGTTTCTGGACTAGAAACTCCTAAGATGAAAAAGAAGCACATCTTTGTTGTTGTGGTTGCTGTCTTAAAAAACCCCAAACCAACACAACCCCCCCCAACAAATAAACAAACAAACACCACAAAAAAAAAAAAAAACCCAAAACAAAACAAAACAAAACAAAAAAAACAAAACAAAACAAAACAAAACAAAACAAAACAAAAACCAAAAAAAAACCACCTGCCCCCTCACCCCCCCAAACACCCTCATCTCTGCATTATGATTCCAGATTTGAGCAAACTGGCATTATGTTACACTGAAATCTTCCAAATCATTTAATTTGAGGGACATCAAATGAGTTAATAAAGGTTTTGTCCCTATTACGTGGAAACCAGTTCACACTCTCAGCAACTGCTGTGTGAACAGAAAGAGGTTTATTCATGCAGTAAGACACAACTCTTACAGTGTTGCTCTTTTTTTTAATTTTAAAAAAAGTTTTACCTCTCTGATAAGAACAAAATTGAATTAATTCTCCTGGTTCTTTTCTGAGACAGTAGTGGTATTAAGTCATAACTGCTACTGAACAGTCTATCTAAAAGTCAATGGTTGTCAGTGCTTTTGTATCTCAGTCATCACAGTATTTCTAGGTTCATAAAGAAGCAAAGGCTACGTGCAGCTCTCCTTGGGTCAATGAGAACTTTGCATTGATTTTGAAGGAGGAAAGATGAAGACCCAAGCGCAAGATCTCGGATTTTACATTCTGGTTATCAATGATAAATATTGACTTCTTTCATGGCAAGTACTAAAGATTATTTTCCCCATTTCACAAGTGACAAAAATCAAATCTGAGAGGTCAAATGGCTTGTGTTCAGCCACAGGTAAAGAACATGGAAGAACTATGAGCTCAGGGAGATCTTGACAATCAACTCAGAACTGAATCTTGCAGAAATCTGGCAGTCATAGGAGGCAGCAGACAAGACAGGAGGCATATACTGACTGAAGGGCCAGGGAAATGCACAGAGATGCCTATGGCATTAAGTTAAGCATGGGCTAAAAAAACCCTAAGAAATATTTCCAGGCATACATATGCAATATATGCTGTTCCTGTTGGAGGCATTGAGGAGTCACTTTGAAGTCAGGACTTCAGGGGTGTGGGACTCCAGGCTGGGGATCCTGATCTTCATGCTCACTGCCTGATGAGGTTTGACAAGGTCTCACACTGCTTCATTGGCACTGTGGGAAGTAAAATTGCAATGTGCAGATACAGAAGCGCCAAGTCTGGTATACTTTATTTGGGGAGGCTGAGATTGATTTAGCCAGGTTTCTCTAGATGACAAAGTAAGAGAAGGAGCTGAATGTGCAGGCTAGAGGCCCTTTTAACTTTAGAACATGAAACCTTTTGCACTGATCAGCTTTTCCAAAAGGCCTTTCAATGGAAAAAAAAATTCTTTAGTATTAAATGATTTAACTGGCATGATGCACAGCACAAGAAATAGGATTTTGTTTGCCTTTTGCTGAGAAGAGTTTTTCTGTCTGGACTTTCTGCAGAAGGGAAAGGAGGAAAAAATAATGGCTATAGGGGGTGCAAGCTTGATCGCTATATTGTGTTTCAACTTTCTCCTTTTCTTTCATAAGAATTCTAATTTAGAGTAAAATTATCTATCACATTAAAATAGGTGGTAAGGATTATTACTAAAAAGATAGAAAGAACATAGAGTATTTTCCTGGTATTCTCCGTTACATGTGTAGTAGCATCCCTGTTACCTAGGAGAGGAAGGAATGTATGTTAGTTATAGATAGTAGAAGGAAATGGGAAGTGCCTATAATTGGTCCCTAACTTTCTGTGGAAAGAGATTTTTCAAACAAGAAAAAGAATCTTGTTAGGCAATGGGTTTACATCTTAATTAATAGAGAGAAGAGGAAAAAAATCCCAAAGAAATTGCAATTATTTTGAAGAAAATCTGAATGTACAGTCATCAGCCATAAAGAAGTATAATATGCATTTCATTTATATATGTATCCATGCATAACTATTTATAAATTCTCAGTATCCATGAGTATTACTGGGCTGTTGAGGACTTATGTTAAATAGACTTGCATTTAAATGCTGATCTCAACTTTCCACAAGGGACCACTAGAAAGTCTTTCAGTAGAAAAGGCTGGGATCAGCAAAACATGAAATCATTATAACTGCAGACTTTCTAGACTTGCTTTGTACTAATCTTTTGAAAGGGACATTTGTTTAAGGATAAGATAGCTTTATCTTGCCTTGAATGTTTAACGTTATTCTATGGCAGAACCCCTGTATTCTCACAGCAAGGGCATGGAACAAGGACTGAGGCACAGACCTGTCCACCCCCTCCAAAGTGACGCATGAGAAGTCCTGATTCAATCTGACTCTTAAAGGATGTCTACATTATGCAACCTGGAAGCCTTTGTCTTGATTCCATCATTATTTATATCATCATTTATCAAAACATACCTGTGAGGATTTACCTGGGGGAGTGCACTAGGATATACACCAACTTTTTCCTCCTTCACTTCCCTTACTATAAGCAAAGTTAAGGTGATAACTCCACTGTCATGGATTGAATATGACTTTTTCAGCCTGTCAAATTCTTGTTCATGTTGTTCTGAATTTCATCATAAAATTGTTCATACAGTGATGTTGTCATTTTCATGTGGAAGCAAAGTGAGGGGTTAGAATGAGGGGACCAGCAATTTTTATGGGGGCAGAAGGGGGAAGATACCCATGTTTATGGTAGATTTTTTCCCCCCACAACCTGGAGTTCACTGATGTTTTACAAGGGAACATAGAAGGATCCCATACCACTGTAATCCTGTGGAAATTTGAATAAAAATTTGTAGATTATCTGACCCTTACCTGCGAATTGATTTATCCTTCAGCTGCATTTAAATCATTAGGATTATTTCAGACCTGGTAATCCCCACAATCTTCAACCTGTAGAAGATGGGAACAATGCTACAAAGAGACGGTTGGTAAGGTGATTTGCATTAGGATTTGCAGAGGTAAAAACATTCAGAAAAGCTGTAGTATGATAGTAGATATTGTTTATAATAACCCTTCCCCCCCACCCCAGCATGTATTTTTTTATTTTAAGAAATGCTTTGTCCTGATTTGCTGCACCAACTTTTTCTTGCTTTCACCTGGCAAGAGATAACACCTCATTTCTTTCCCACTTCTTCATGATTCTTGAAGAAGTAGCACCTTCCAAAGTACTTCTTTTATACATCCCTTCGTCATCTTTTAATGCCCCTTTTGCCTTAGGTATTAATTTGTTTTAAATGGGGATTTTGTCTAGGTAGCTTACCAAATTCACTCATTCACTACTTAAAAAGTAAAAAAAGAAGTAAAAACCATAGTAATCACCATGACTACATAAGCAACCTGATTCTTGCTCTGTTCTTCTGAAATACGAGTGAATGGATGTCTTGTGAAGTAAAAACTATGAATAATAACAACAGATATACTGAAAGGATGCTATAAAAAGTGGTTGCATGTATGTGGTAAGCACAGACCTCAGAGAAAGAGTCAGTTATCTCATAACAGCTAAGGCTTTTTATTTGTTCATATCAAAACAAGACTAAGAATTCAACATGTTGAGAGGATCAGAGCTGAACTTAAGTGCAGTTGTCTTTTTATTAGCTGCACATATTAAAAATAGCAACATAGAAGTTGATTGTTTAAGCTTCTCAGATATGCATGACATGTATTTGAGTCTATAATTTGGCATCTGGGATATAGAAACTGTTGCCACTCAAAGATTTGCTTATAATCCAATGATAAATAGCATAAGTGTCTGTTCTTAGAAATGAAGGGTGGTCAAGGAAACAAGCTTTGAAATCCTTATTCTTTTCCCTTTTTTTACAGTAACTATGATTCTACTGAAGTATTCATATACCTGATGAATGGCAAACAGGAACATTGTGACAGAAAGTGCTCTGCTTGGTAATCCAAATGCTTAGAGGTAGATCACATCTCCTGAGCTGCTGATTTTTAGCTCTCTGCAGGTGGAATGTAGCCAAACAATGTCCGCATAGTTTGTGCAGTAGTATATAATTAGCCAAATACTTAAGCATTCCTTTTTGGTTTTGATCTTTTACATGTGATAGCTAATGTTCTGTACATGAAAATGAGACAAAGTGCTGTCTCCAATTCTTTCAGAGTATTTCCATTTATAGAGATGTCAGAGAGCTTTTTTTTGTTATAATTCTAGGGAACACGAATGTCTGAGCTTCTGAACTGATTAACATCTTGTGCATGCAAATCTAACACAAAAGAATCTATTTACAGCTTGACTTCACAGCAGATTGCTACCATATTAGCAAACACCTTTAAGTTGTTTGGAAAAGTGATGATTTGTTATTTCCTTTGGGCTGTGTATCTCTCACTTATATATGGCTGCTTTTTTTCTCTCTTTTAACGATACCCCCATCATCAGCAGCACCAAAAAAAAAAAAAAAAAAAAAAAAAAAAAAAAAAAAAAAAAAAGAAAAACCCTTTAATAGTAGCTCCTTGGGTTGATGGATAATATTCATAAAATAATTTAAGGTGTGGCATGAAAACTTCCTCTTTCAGTCTATCTGTGGTTATCCTCAAGGTTTTACAGATGGCTGCAAGACAACCCATAGAATCTTAATGCAAATTAGAATTTCAATGTGACTATGACTGAGTATGAAGAGAGTGTGCAACTAAATACATCAGAATAAATTAGTAAAGAAATCTGGTTTTAAACGGTTTGAAAAACAAATTTTTGTTTAGCTGTCTCTGCTATACACATATATTATCATTTAATATTGAATCAATTCAATTTCTGCTGTAGAGGTAAAAATTGATGTGCATTCATTAACTACAGACACCAATAAAAGGAAAGCTGAATGATCATTCAGACTATTTTACAGTCTCATGCCTAGGAGTGGTTATTTTGGGTCAAGGATATTGTGAAGGAGAGGGCAAGCAAGGACAAACAAGAAAGCTTGCTCATTTGCTCCTATGTTGTGCCTGTTCTAAATTTGGCTGTTTTCAGGGAATTCAATCCTAGCATGTTTAAAAGCAGTGCTGAATGAAAGGTTGTCTGGAAAACGGGGACCAGATTCTTTTACGGGTTGCTATATAGAATATTCTAGAAAACACACACATATGCATATTGAATATATGTATATCTTCATCTTAAGGTGTTAATGAAGAGGAAGGCAGAATCAGATAAGTGTTTACATTTTAATGGGCATGGAGAGTAAACCTACTCAAAGGTAATAAAAATATATTTTTGTAGATAAATGTAGACTAAGAAATGTGAAAATTAAGATCGGTAAATGTTAAATAATAAAGTTGTAGCTTAGTAGAAATTTCACAGTAGAATAATTACACAAAAGAAAGATTAATTTTAGGATTCGGCTCATAATTTTTAGGAGCCTTAGTATTGGAGATGAATTCTGCTGCATTAGATATTATCCAAGTACTGTGAAGGCCATGCCTGAAGTACTGTTTCAAGTTCTGGGTTCCCCAGTAGAAGACAGGTATGGACATAGAGTCCAGTGAAGGGCCACTAAGATGCTTAGGGGATTTGAGCATCTCTCCAGTTATGCAAAGGCAGAGAGACCTGGAACTGTTCAGAAAAAAGAGAAAAGAAGGCTCATGGGGATCATACCAATGTGTACGAATACCTAAAGGGAGTGAGCAAAGAAGAGCAATACACTCTTTTTAGTGGTGCCCAGTGACAGAGAAAGAGGCAACGGGCACAAACTGAAACATAGGAGGTTCCTCCTGAACATGGGGAAACATTTTTTTTCGCTGTGAGGGTGACCAAGTACAGGGACGGGTTGTCCAGGGAGATTGGAAATCTCCATCCTTGCAGATATTCAAAATCCATCAGCATTTTGTCCAAAGTAACCAGCTCTTTGTGTCCCTGCTTGAGTGTGGCTGGTTGGTTTAAATGGACTCTCTTCCATCCTCAACCATTCTGTGGTTCTGTGAAACAAGGCTGATAACTGCTGAATTTTTGAAAATTTGAAGCTTGTTTATGGTGCTGGACTTTTGCAACAGTGAAATAAGGACTATTTTAGGCATCCATTTTAATTTATCTATTAGAAGACTTAAAACTAAAGGAAAATAAATTACTATCTTATGCTAATGTGAAAATTATTCTTATACTTTATGTGTAGTGGAAAATATACTTGTGCAAATAGACTGTAAAGAATGTAGCTGAGCTAACATGCTAATTCCTCTTAATGGTAGAAGAAGCAAAACTGATGAAAATGAGACTTCACTGAATGAAAAACATTCCAAGACTGGGGAGAGCCAGTGTTTCTAAGAAGGATGTGAAATAGCCAAACCTAAAATTGAAGCTAATGCTTGGATGTGAACCTTACCATTCCTTTTTCATAAGTGGTCTATTTTCAGTAGATTACGATACTGAGACCATTCTATGCTAATAAGAGGAAATAAAAATATTGTGTACACACACATACACACTACTGTTACCCATGACATACCTTAAAGTACAATAAAGCATGAAGAGCAGGATGGAAAGAGCAATCAGAGGGAGAAAACCTTCTGTGAGAGGCTTACATCACCACTTTTTCAGGTAGCTCTTGAAGAGACTGAATATGGAAGGGAAGAGCAGGTGTTCATCTGAAATAAGGTCACCAATGAATAGAATACCAGACACAGTTTGCTAAAATTGGGTCTGACTCATTTTGGAACAGTATGAAACATTTTTTCTAAAAAGGACCAGTTCTCAAAAGGATTTTTTTTTTTTCTTCCAAAAAGCTGGTTGGTCAGTCTGCTTTTAGAATATCATCTGAAGGGCTGAGTTGTTGAGAAGTGCTGTTACTAAACCATTCAAGCTTTCATTGTAAAACCTTTGCCTCCCTGTTTTCATGAGAGTAGTGAAGGCTAGCTAGTATGATAAAATGATGCTGAAGTATTTTGTCTTTTCAGTTATCTTATATTCTGCTCTGCCACTCTTCAATCTATTATATGCCTAGAGAGTATTATAAATGTATCAAGATATAGTTTGAGGTTTATCATTGTCAAAATATAATGGAACTGTGATTAGTACAATAAATGCTGAAAGCACAAAACCCCAGTAAATAATACCAAATCTTCAAGAAAATTCCAAACTAAGACTTCCTAGTTGTTTACAAAATGTAACCCTGTATTTATTTTCATAAACAAGCACAATGCTAAACAATTCTTAACAAGAACAGACCTTAGTGATCAGAGATATAACAAAGAAGGATATAGTATGCTGCCTTATAAAAGATAATTTCTTCTCTCTTCCTGTCTCAAAAATATGGCTATTAATCAATCAGACATTGTGTGTTACCTAAACATTGAATTAAGTCAATCAACAGAGAAAAGACAGTAGAGTATCAGAGATAAAAGAGCTTGGACACCTTGTGATGCAGAGAAAATTAATTAGGAGCGTTTTGGGGTTCCCACTAAGCAAACAGTTTCCTTTGTGGTCCTCCTTCTGAATTCTTATCACTCATGTCTGCTGATGTCCTTTGCCAGCCTCTCATTTTTAATGTTTGCTCTCAATAAAGTCCCTCAAGATGCTTGGTTTATTCAAGCCTGGTTAGGTTTTAATATCTTTTTCTTATGTTGACCTGGCTCTTTTTTTTTTAAAGATCTTGAACTCAGAGTTTTAATTTTTGAGATTTCTCTATCACAAGAACTAACGCTTTTTTATCAGAGCAAAATCTAATGGAGCATTACAAAACAAGGGAGATAGCCTTTTTCTTATGCTCCTATTTGATTTGGAGATATTAGATGATGTGTTAAACAGCTTTTCAAAATCTTGTAGATAATAACTGATACCACCTTTATTGACATTACTTCTAGGTATTCATATTTTATAACTTGTTTCAAAATGGAAAAAGATCTCCTTTGTAGGATCAAAACTGGAACAGTAAAGATGAAGAAAACCCATGTCTCTGCATTATTCTGTAAATCCTAATTATAATTTTAAAAAAAAGCAAATTACTAACTTTTCTAGTATCTTGTAATATTTTTCATTTAGACAATTTTTACAACTCAATTTTACATTGAGTTACATTTCACCCTCAATTTTGATGGTTTTTAAAACACGTAAATTAGCTGCTAATGCAGTTATGCTATATCCAGGAATATTCTCAGTTCTGTTGCTGCATGTTCACTTACTGATAAATTATAGAGGGGATCATCCTAAGCATGATGTCATTTACTTCTGATGAGAAAATGCAGCTGCATGGTTCACACTCAGATAAGATTAATATATCTATATTGTGCTAGGGAATTTTCTTGCTAGCATGTTGAAGAAATCTGTTGAGTTTATGTTAAAGTCGTTCATAAAGTCTGTGATGAGATTACTGATGATGCCCATATTCAGGATTAATTTGTCATACAAAATACTAGAGGTTGTTCTTATTAAGGATGACAGTACATTTCCAGCTGTTTAAACACCTAAAATGCTCTTTCTAAATTAAAATTCTTAACCTATTGCTACCTGAACTGATAATTAGTAAAAATCTTTATAAATTTCATTATCTATGTGAATCAATAAGTGGCAAACCAACAATTTATTACTTTTTTTTTTTTTAATACAAATATGGGAAAAGTGGGATGATATTTGACTATTTGAATTTGTCTTTAAGAAGGTTTATTCAGGATGAACCAAGATTTGTCAAAAATCTTTTGTCTCTCATGGAATTCACTTAGAGCCTAAAAAGATATTAATTTGAACCAAGGGTAAAATCCTAACCCATTGCAACAAATTATTAGGCTGCTTTAGCTTCAGAGGTTATCACTTATTTATTGTTGTTGCCTACCGAAAAAATCCTGAGAAGCATGAATGTTTATGCTCCAAATTCATTTACATTGTGATGGCAACTTAATCTGAAAGAATCTTGCTGCTCATATTATTTTCTTCACATATATGTTTTGTACTTTGATATTTCCATAGGGTATCTTTGTTTTCAGGAGTGGATCTTGATGGTTTGAGAAATTTTCTGAAAAATCTCAAGGAGTTTTATTACCAAGATGCTATAAAATTTCAAGCATGATTTAGCATTTTCAGTTCTTCTATTTATCTTTGCCTCTGGATTTCGGTGATGTCCTCAGCCTCCATCCTCTGACAAGTCTATGGACTTTGGTTTCTATCTGGAGATATGGTTTGTTTAGTTAGCAAAAGCATTCAGCTGTATGCCAGAAGCTGTGGTTATTATTTAGAATTAACAATGTTGAAAATGCAGTGCTTTTTTTTTCAGTACTTATTTTGGTTCTGTTTGAAGGCACTGGGCCAAAGTCACGAACAATATGAAAAGCAATAATTCTGTTCATGTTGGTTTATTCAATGCTCTAACTCTGAGGCTAGACTGGCCCATTGCCTATGCATTTCAACTTTCAGAGGATCTGATACCAGAGCAATGGACACAAGATGGATTTGCCTGTCAGTCTTTTTCAACTGCTCAACAGTTGGTATGGTATATTCTCTGTAGTTGTAATTATAGTTCTCAAGGGATAGTCAAGACACAGAGCTTTCATTTCAGACAATGCTTGTTGCCTCAGGGGGGAACAATAAACATGCAGATATTCTTAGACAGCCACTGGCACTCACAATAGCTGTTCCTAGATATATAGGATTATAATGCTGACAAATTGTATGGTTTGTTGTACCTTTTTTTTTTTTTTTTAATATAGTTGCCAGCAGTCTCAAACAGCAAATTAATCCAAAAGCTGAATCAATTTATAAACTTCATCTAAGCTAGTATCAATAACCTGGTAAATGGCAGAGAGAGTTGCATAATGTTTACAAATATGCATAGACTGCACAAATAATTTCAAAGTTATTCTTATCTGCCTGGTAAATAAACACTTTTAGATTGGTAGGTCTAAACTGAAGTTGAGAGATGGAGTCTGCTGAGGTTTCCCTTCTCCTGCATCAGAACTTGACTGCTCATTAGGAAAAGTATAGGCACCTCTAGTGCTGTCCTACATTCTCCTTGAGGATCAGCCAACTTTGTGCACAATTGACTACGTGCAAGTACTGGAACATCTTAGCACAAAGATTGTCGGGCTCTGTTCTCATCAAATACAGCTGAGTGCAGAAACAAAAGAAACTGCTGTTAAAGGAATCACTTGTGCTACAGGAGACTTGCATGCAGGCAAGGTGGGCCTAGATGCTCGGTCTTGGGTGCCAGTCCATCAACTCACTGGCTACTGCAGATAAGACCTGGGTAGCAGAATGAGCTGCCCTCTCCCTCCCCCTCTGCATGTGACAGTATGACCTGGCTACAGGAATCAGAGATGGAAATGGAAATGGTCTGTCATTCCTTGTCATAAACAACGGCTGTTCGAAAGAAATTGAAAAAGGTTCTAAAGTGGAGGCAAAAGTGCATTCCTATTATAAATGTCATTTATTTAAATACCAGGATCACTGAAAGGGTATTTTATTCATTTTCTTGCTTTTGAAAAATTGAAGGAATATGTCAGAGAGTTTCACCTCAATGATCACAGTACAGAAAGCAAGGAAACAAGAGGTCAACTGGCAGTTGTCGGTTTTCCCATTACATTATACATCAGAAAATTAAGTTCTCTGTGATTTACCATTTGTGTTGTTTAATGCTTTCATCCAGTTTTAAAAATTCATTAAAAAAATAGTATTGAAACTCACAAATCCTTAATTCTGTCAGAATGTAAGTAAATTAGCATAATTAATAATTAAATTATTACGCCTTCTTGTTCTGAAGGTACTTTGAGAACTGTTGCTAAGCCATTTTTTGTGGGCACTGTAATGGTTATCAGTATAACAGATTATTTACCCAGTACCTTTTGTTTAAGATTTTGTTCTTTAAATAAAGGTAAGAAACTGAGGTGCTGATTATTTTTGTTGTTTTAGCTGGAGAGTACTAAATGGATTACTTCTTTCAGAGTTGTGTTTGAATAGGTTTGGAGAAATTTCACAGGAGTCTGTATCTTTTCCATTCACAGAATTCCCACAGAAGCAGTGATCCTAGTAACTTCAACACCTTAAAAATACTTGAATGACTTTATTTTCAGATGTTACTGTGATCAGCCAAGCTTCTGTGTGACTAGAGTGAAGGAAGAGTGAAAGGTCTCTTGCATCTTTTCTTTAAAGCCATACATCTTCCTCTTCATGTGACTTTATGTGTATATCTTTTTGTTCAGGGCAGAAGTAGTTTTAGGATGAATGCAGGCTGGCAAAGAAAAGAGGGATTGTCTGGAGGCCCCACATGGCCTACATTTATAAAAATGATGACGAAAATAAGGACAGATGTGAAAAAAGGTTCAGGTATTTTTAGGGACATATATTTGCTCCACTCACTCCTCCAGTAGATAACTATGAATGAAAAGGTAGAGGGTTCTTCCACTGTAAACATTCATGTGTGAGCAGTTCACTGTTCCACTCAGGCAAGAGAGGAAAGGGAAGAAAAACAAGTTAAAGGTTTGCTGTGAAAAAATACTGCTGCGTTAAACATCCTTTGAAAGATGAGATTTGCAATAGGAGATATGCACCACAGCTGAAAGACAAGGGAGATCAAATTAGGGGCTATGAAAAGAAGTATAAATACCTGCCATCAAAATTCATTTTCCTTGTTTAAACTCAGAAGCTAAAAGTAACCCAATCCTGCTTATCAGAAACTTAGTGGATGTCAGTTTGAATTATCCTAAAATTGTGACATATTTTTAACCATTGAGAACAGGGTTTTGGTTAATAAGAGCATATCTTCTCAAGGTCTCATCTGCTCATCAGAATAAGTCACAGGAAGGATATATGTATGGTGGGACAGAAACTGGATTATTACTCTAATTGTTTATGAATTGGTCAGAGTAACCAGAAGAACATCTTATCTTCTTTAAATGAAGAAGATTGCCAATTAGGATTTTTGAATTATTTAAGAGTCAACTAATTAAACAATGAAATAATTGAATACATTTTGTGTTTCTCCCAATATTACCACTAGCCAGCAGTTAGATAATTGTCTCTCATCAAAAAGGGAAGTTGAGTGATTTTAAGGATTTAACTTCTGTTACAGGACTTAAACTACCTATGATTGATAAATTTCCTGTAAGGTTTGGGAGCCTTATTGATCATATAGAGTTTGAAGTTTCTCAGAATTACTTTGCAAAATACTTATGAATTCCCATGGGACTAAAATACATGGAACTTGAACTAAATGCATCCTTTATTTTTGAATACCAATTTAAAATAATGGTAAGAAAAATGGAAAAAAAATCATTTTTAGTTCAACAGAATTTTAAAACTTTGGTAAATTTAATTTTGATTATGAATGTGTGCAATGTTTGAATTAATTTTGAAAATTAAATTAAATTCTGAAATTATATTGTGAACACAATTTGAATAACACCAGAACTCAGAGTAGTTGTCTAGTCCTTTGGCTTTAGAGGGAAGTTTGGGTTTGTTGCATTCATTTTCAGCTCTGCTTCATGGATTACTGAATGTTTCTATGCTGTAAAGCTGTCTTTTCCTCCACCTCTCCAAACTGTGCTCTTGGGCCAGTTTCAGGGAGCGTGCATAACTAACTTCCATCGCTTCAGTACAAATAAAATAAACTGCTGGAGTCTTTCTTCCCCCAGGTCAATAGCTGCGCAACTGCATGCCTCCTTTTATTCATCTGATTGTACATATTGCTTTACCCAGAAAAAACCTGCTTTATATGCTTATCTTCTCAGTATATTTTTACTTTGTCTTCCTGAGTCTTAAGCCATATATAATTTTCTTCCTCAGAAACCATCTTCCAGAGAGAACTAGAACTAAACCTCTTTAGGAGCTGCACCTTTCAAAATGACCCACTGCAGACAGACTCAGCGACTTTAATTTGCTTTTACCTTCCTTCAGCAAAACAGAGATCACAATTCAGTAATCTGCTGGCAAGAAAAACAAACAGTGACAACATCAAGCACTCCAGACTTCTCAGAGAGAATTCAGAGTATAAAAATAACCAAGCTAATATTTGTTTATTTTGGTTTTTGGTTTTAGAACAGTTTAAGTCCACCTGAGTGATATTTTCAAATTCTCTCCTGCAACTAGGGATCTGCATGTATATTTTATTTACAAGCCACATGGCCTTCTTTCTCAAATTGCTCATGCATTCTTCTAAGTAAGAGCCAAAAAGCACAGAAGAGGCTACAAAATATCTGATAAATCCTGATAGCAAATACTGTCCTGTAAAGTCCCTTGCACTTTACTGGGGATGCTCCCTTCCTTCCCTTTATTGGGTATGGAGGGAAAAAGAAAAAGAGGAGGGCATAATTGAAGTTTTTTACAGTCCTTTTATTCTCCAACAAAGGTGAGACTAAGGACAGTTTATCAGAATAATCTTTTGCTAAACTGGAAGCTTTACTTAGCTCAACCAGTCTCATACACAACATTGAAGTTCCCCTTTGATGATATTGTTTCTGCTCATTGTATGAGTCATTTTTACACTTAAGTGACTTCAGAATTGAGCCAGCAATAAAATCACTGTGAGTGAGGATACTGTTTTAGAGGCGTACAATATGCTTATTTTAAATGGAAGAAAATTCTAGAAGAAACCCCTTACTTTCTTACTGCAATTGGGACTGAAGCTCAGAGAGAGCCGTAATTCTACCTCTGCCATTGCAGAATGGGAGCCAGGGGCATGGGGGACAACACTAGAAGAAAGCAAAATTTGAAATCTGTTTAAACAGCAGAGACTATGAAAGCCAGCTTCCATAACAGGGTAGAACTGTACAGACATTTCAAGGTGTGCAGCCCTCTAGTATTTTAATATCAAATACAGTGAACAGTGGGATCCAACAGCTTTTCTCCAGCTAAGGGAGCTTTCTGGTGTGCCAAACAACTTTTGCATTTTCATTCCCAGCTGAAGTGTAGCAATGGAGAGACCTGATTCAAGGAAATTACTCACGCATCAGCTGCATGCCTGTATGTCACTTATATGGAACAAGTTACAATTTCCAGCAGCTTTTATAATCAATGCAGCAGCTCACCGAAGAAGACATACTCTGCACAGACAGATTTTGTCATTTTTGCTGTCAGTTCCGTACTTTCCAGATATGGTATATCACATAAAATCTCTTTATATTATGATGCTTTGCAATAATTCTGAATTTCACTGAATTTCATTGAAAAAATAGAATCACATTTTTTTACTTTCAAAAATTAATTTGACCCGTTGATCTAATTTGGTTCATTCTGTTTCACCAGTCACTTAATGTGCCAACTTTCTGAGGTAAAATGTTTCCATAGAGGTGCCTACTCACCTGTTCTGGAAACTTAAATCAAAATAAACGTTCCTCCCCTGACAACAGCCCCAAAAACAAGCCCCAGATGTGGTAGGGGCACATCACACACAGACCCTGGCCCTGCTGGCCAATGTGTATCTGCTGACAACCTTTCATGCCCCTTTTTTTGTGTCTTATGCACACCATGGCTGTGGCAGTGTGCTGGTTTTGGCTGGGGAAGAGTAGCTAGTTTTCTTCAGAGTAGCTGGTATGGTGCTGTGTTTTGGATTTGTGCTGAAAACAGTGTTGATAATATAGGGATGTTTTAGCTACTGTTGAGCAGTTCTCATGCAGAGACAAGGCCTTTTCTGCCCCTCAGCCCACCCCACCGGCCAGGAAGCTGGGAGTGCACAAGTTGGGAGGGGAGACAACTGGGACAGAGGGCCCCAAGAGACCAAAGGAATATTGCATACCATATGGCACCCTGCTCAGTATATAGAGCTGGGGGAATAATAGGGAAGGAGGTGATGTTCAGTGATGATCTTTGTCTTTCTAAGTCACCATTCCATATGATGGAGCTCTGCTGTCCTGGAGATGCCTGAACACCTGCCTGCCTGTGGGAAGTAGTAAACAAATTGCCTGTTTTACCTTGTTTTTGCTTTACCTATTAAACTGTCTTTATCTCAAGCCATGCGTTTCCCCACTTTTACCCTTAGCGGTGCTATCCCCCATCCCACAGGGAGGGTGTGACCCAGCAGCTCTGTTGGCTGAGTTTCCCGAGTGGGTTGAAGCACAGCAGGTGGGTACACCACGGCCCAGGGCTGCACCTGGTGGGACAGAGAGGGGAGCGGGGCCCCTTGGTCGACAGAGGCTGCAGCCAAGGAGGGCCCCAGCCCCGGAGCCAGGCCCGGGCTGTGACCCTGTACGGCCCCAAGCCCCGGCTGAACGACTGTCTGTGGGCCCTGCTCACAGGAGATCACCGCAGCTCTGTGAGGTGAAGCCTTGCCCTGGGGACTGGGACACTGTCCACAGAGACTTGCTGGGATGTGTGCCCTCACACTACCCCCAGGTGAGTGCTTTTCTTCCTACTGGATGTCCCTCAGTGATAGTGTGGCCCTTTGGGTGGAGCAGCCTGATCTGCTGGTTCCCCTGGGGCTCCGTTTCAGTCTGTGAGTGTGCGCTTTGGGCCATTGTCCTTGTCCTTATAGTAATGATATGTCCAGCAGGCAACAGGGAACTCATAACCTGTTGAACACCATGGGACACATCATGGTCACCCTTCGTGTGTGTCAGTTTTGGCCGCTAGTTTTGGTTTTCAATCAAAGTTTGTCTGATTTTGTTACCTGAGTAGAGCTGTTTTCGCATAGCTCTGTGATACCGATGTGATTCAGCAACTTTAGCAACACAAAAACACAAGGTGAAAACAGTAACAGTTAAGGAGACTGACAGGGCACGTTTTCTTTATTGTCTTGGAGTGGGAAGGACATGCTCTCAGGGCAGAACCTGTTGCCCTGAATGCAGTACTTAAACCATTATATACAGTTATGGTATTTTGTGTGTTAATAATCCTAAAATGGATTAAAAAAAACCCACAAAAAACCCCCCAAAACAACCAAAAAAATCCCCAAGCAATGAAAGGATGCTTATAGGCAGCAAAGTAAAGAAATATGATTTAATGAAAATTTACAAGTAATGAAAAATAAGTGTAATTACCTAAATACACACTCAAAGATAATAGTTTCCTGTGTTAACAATTTTTCCTTTGAAGCTTTGGCTTTGTAGAATAACTTTGAGTGCCTAATTTGAAGGGTTGTTTTTTTTTTTTCAACTTAAAGTAGCAAAGTGGTACATCGACAGCCAGTGTGTTAGTCTCAAATACCAGAGTAGCAGGATATTTAAAAAGGTATATGTAAAAAAGAGTTGATAAACCAATACACCAAGACTGATTTGTTTTCCAAGATTTATTTATAAATATGTGGTTGAAAACCATTTTATGCATGATATTACTGTGAGTGGAAAAGAGGTGCTGAAGATGCCAGGAAGAGCAAAATAAGTCAGCTTCTATTTTTCCCTAAGTTGAGCAATGAAATCAGAACCCTCTCAAGTTCCTAAGTAAATCTTTGTGTGTTGACTCTGTGTGTGGGGTGTCTTATCTGTGATGCTAGTAGCCTAATGGCGAATATCATAAAAGCTATATGAAAAAAATAAAAATAAAATCGTTGGCAGAGCATATGCAGTCACCCAGAGCAACAGAGGGGATTGTTCTAGGACAAGTGACAAAATTTCTCCTGGTATATACTGATTTGTCACTTCCCTTGGGAAATAAATACGTCAATGCATTTGCTGCCTTATGTGTAATAAAATACCCTTCCAGCCAAAGAAACAAAAAAGTGCTTCCCTCCTCCATCCCTCTCCACATAATAAGAAAAACTGAAGTCTTGCTTTTTGTCTCCAAGCAATCCCTCAAATAAGAAGCAGTGTCCTGTAATTTGATTCAGTTAAGTACTAACCTCCATTCCATTATTCAGGAATGTCAAATCTAAGCTTATTGGAGAAGGATTTTGAGCGAGAGTGTTTTTAGTGGGCACAGTTTGTCTTGATTTCACATGTAAAGTGAGAAGAAACGAGGCACAGTGACTCTGAAGTCAGTGTATAACCTGCATGTGTGGGTCTGCACCTCTCGAGGTGAGCAGGGTCCTTACAACATGGTGCAGTCACATACTAGCAGAGGTTGCATTCAATGACTTCTCACTGGGGAGAGTATTCCTTGAGTGTCCAGAAAATCTACAAGTTCAGCTTTATATTCCAACGTGATCCTCTGTAGTGGAGACTACAGAATAGCTGCACTGACTTGCCCTCTGCTTGGTCCAGGCCATCTATCTCTTGCACTTTAGTATTCCTGGAATGGAGGAACTTAAGCAACATGGTTTGTGACTTTCTTGGCATTGCAACACTGAGTTTTCATCTGTTTTACTCCTGTAAAAGAATGCAAATTAGTGCTACCCCAGTGAATATAGCTAACTGTGAGTTCAGTCTGGTTCTTCAGGTGTGCTTTATAGAAAGAGCCCAGCTGTGCTGGAGTATGGTAGATGATTTCCATATTTCTCTGTTTGAGGAAAATTTGGTGGAACTTAGTGCATGATGTGGGTTGAATAAAACACTGTATTTTTTAATTTTAATTTTGGGGAGTGTTTGCAGTCATTGGCAGTGTTTAAAAAAACCTATGTAATAAAAATTGGCCTCAAAAATTGTATTCTCTAGAAAATGTTTGTTATGAAAGATCAAGCTGAGTTTCAAAAGCTTTTTTATTTTACAAGACAATACTGTATTGATCAGAAGTGTAACTAGCAGCCATTTTCTTGTATGCTTAAATTAAAAAATAAACTGAAAGAGGAGAGAACTGTTCTGTTTAGTGCCAATCATTAATCCCTATGTTTCCTTTTATTGTTGTTTTCTGAGGGTTGATTTTTGTTTGTTTTGTTGTTTGTTTTTGGTTTTGTGATTTAGTTCTGTTCTGTTTTAGAAGTTTAGTTCAATTATATTGTGAAAGTAAAGATAGGGAAAAATAATTGCAGAGTATCTGTTATATTCAAGAGATAATTTTTTCTTTCCCAGTTGTTACTTGACAGTGTCTTAGTTCACAGTGTCGCATCTTGAAAGCTCTACAGTCATTTTAGACCTTTGAAATCTCTTCATGAATACTTAATTCTGCATTTGTAGGAGAAGAGTCTGTGCTGGAGAGATCTGTAGTATCGTTCAATTTCTGGCCTCTAGCTCTCAGTGCAGATTGTGCAAGGCAGCAGAATAAATTAGTATTACTTTGAAACAACGTTTGTCCACTGGAATGTCACCCCTTTAGATCCTTGTACAGAACATACAAAATAGCACCACATGCAGACAGTGATGTATGTTCCACTGTGGTTCTCCCAATTATTGTCATGAAGCTCTCTTGCCTGCATTGATGTTTTGTGAGAAGAACAGAGAACAGCAGCAGTTCCAGAATGTATATGTGTGATGAATGTCATTTATTTTCATTTCTTTATTCCTTTGTAAAGGAAGTGACTGGGTAAAAGTGAGGTAGATTTATTTGCTTGTGTAGGGAAGAGCCTGACATACTGAAAAGTGCAGGGAGCAGATGTGATGCAGAAATAAAAACTTCTGAGGGATGCAGAGGGTACTGTGCAGAGTGTGCTGAAACCAAGCCTAGGGAGAAGGAATTGCTTTCAAATATATGACTTGGGATACAGCAAATGGGACATTCTTTGCAATCCTACTTTATTTCTGTTTTACTGAACTGGTTCTGAGATTTCTCTGTTAAAAATATTTACTCTAGTGTTTGTTTAAATACAGACTTGCTTTAATGATTAAGAACCTGTTGAAGAGTTTTGGGTATTCTTTATCCTAAAAGGAAGTACCATTTCAATATAAGTAAATGTAGTACTTCAAAGGTCTGGTTGCCTTTGGCTCTTGTCAGAACAGATTGAATTTTTCAGATGAGAAATACATATTTTTGGTTTATAAGCAACGTCCATGAATTATTTGCTCTGAAAAATAATTCTATAATCATTTTGCTATTAGGATTAGGCAGATGCAAATCAAGAATGGCATAGCATCTACTCTAGATTTTTCCCTTTTCTTTCCCTCCCTTTTTGTTTTTCCAAAAAGAAAAAAACAAAAACAAACAAACAAAAAAAACCCAAACCAAACCAGAATTAAACCACAAACAATTAAAAAAAAAAATCCAAACCACATAGTTAGCATGTGAGGTGCTGCTCTTTATGCATGTTAGACGCAGTGTCTTGAAGACCATAATATGCTTCTGGTAAATGTGAAAATAAGCAGTAAGGGAAAAAGGATATTTTTTTTTCTGCTTTTTAATAACTTCTAGCAGAATTAACTTCTTTGAGCTACTCATGTATTCTTAATGTACTGAATGCCATGCTGTTCAGACAAACCAGAACCCATAATAAAAACAATTCAATTAGACAAGACACTTAACCACTTTACCCTTAAGTGTAAATTGATACGTGATCTGAACTCAGTGGAATTTTCCCACTGAGCTCAGTTATTCTGGAATAGATAAAATGTCACTGGTTTGTGTACATCTTCTTAAAAGTGAGGGGTTTGGCACATGCCACAGCCATTCTGGCAAACATTCCCTCTCACCCTCTTTTTTGCTTTTGAATTTCCTGAGGGTCTTAATTAATACAGTTAGTAAGAAAAACAGTCACAGTCTATTGGCACCCCAATGGACTTTCATCAGAAAGGAGGCCAACTTCTTGCCTCTTTTTGAGCTTCAGTTTATTAGCTTCAATATCTGATTTGGATCTGAAACCTTTATTTTTTTTCAAGATTTCTGTAATTATAAATTCCTTTCCAGACAATTTAATTTTTAAAATTTCATACTGAGTTAGTATCTCTACAATGATGTCCCATTTTTGGGGAAAAGTTATGGGCCTTTGTGCTTACAAACAATTTCTTGGGCCACAACCAAATGTCTGCCTTCTTAGCTTCAGAACATCTGGGACACACAAAAACTGGTATAATATTTACACAAGATATTGGCTATACATACTTATGAAATAAAAGTTTCAGAACTCAATACATAAATAAAACCAAAAAACCTAGTTCTTACTTTGACATTTGCTTGCATAGATTTAAAAGCTTTTTAGAGGACGTCATCTTGTTTCACAGATTGGAAGAGAAGGATGTAGCTCTTCTAGCTTCACTGAACAAACCAGTAGTAAAGTTACAATTAGAAATTCACGCCTCTAGGTTTCCTTTCAGGGCCACCTATGTTAGGTCTCATTTACAGTTGTAAATGTAAAAAAAAGTTGTCTCAATGAAAATTGCCTATTCTGGATGGATATTAATTATTATTAACTATTATTAATGTTGTGTATTTACAGAGTCTTGTGTCCTTTGACATTTATGCACAGGCATCAGCGTTCTTAATAGCTGCTAACATAACACTATCAACACCAAATGTAAAGTGCCTAGAAATTAATGGGGTTTGTGGTAAAGACACTTGTGTAGCAGACTTTGGCTCTTGTTCTTGCTTTTTTACTGTGGAAAAAGCTGAGAGAGCTGGGCCTGTTCAGTCTTGACAAGAGGCAACTGAGAGGGGACCTCATCAATGTCTATCAGTATCTAAAGGGAGAGTGTCAAGAGGATGGAGCCAGGCTCTTCTCAGTGGTACCAACCAATAGGACAAGAGGCAATGGGGAGAAACTGATGCACAGGAAAAAAAACACCTGAATATGAGGAAGAAATTCTTCGCTATGTGCGTGACCATGCACTGGAACAGATTGTCCAGAGAGGTTTTGAAGTCTATCACTGGAGAATTCAAGAACTGTCTGGATGCAATCCTGTGCCATGTGCTCTAGGATGACCCTGCTTTAGCAGGGAGGTTGGACCAGATGACTCCCAGTGGTCTCTTCCAACTACACCTATTCTGTAATTCTGTGAAAGAGGGAAAAAATCCTGGCACGGAAGAAGGTGGAAGATTTGCAGTAATTGATAAGGATAAAGATTTGTTACCAAAAATTCTGGAGGAGTACGTGACCACATCTGGGAGCATGAGAGCTCCAAAGCTTCAATGGTTACAGGGAGAGGGCAAGTTCATTTACATTGCAGCATTATTTGGGTAAAAGAGGGAGGAGGTCAGAATGCAGCATTGGCATGTACAGTAGATCAAATGAAACTGAGAAGAAAAGGCTAAATGGAACAACTAATATTTTCCTAGTAAGACTGTGTGACATTCCTGAATAATTTTAATGTGAACCAGAGTATATCCCATGGTCAAAGTTTTCCATGTAAATTGTCACTAAATCAATGATAAACCTAAGTCCAGTTATAACATTTTTTCTGTAAGGAGCAAGAAGAGCATACATCAGATCATTCCCACTCAAAAACCAGGTGGTGAGGAAGTGGCTGCTAGCAAATAGGACAAGAAAGCATAATTTAATACTGTAGTTAGTCTGGGGTCTCAATGTGAATTGAACAAGTCAAATTTAAGAGTATAGGGTGTAACACAGTGTGCAGCCAATTGCTGGCAGCCCCCTGGGCTGCATCTCTCCAGAGAAAGATCAAGCACTCAGCAGTGGAAGGGAAAGATGATGTACTAAAAAGGAGGCTTAAAAGTGTATCAATCTAGGTTCTGTTTAACCTCCAGGATCTTTGTGAAGACAAGAAGCAGAGAAAGTAAGGAGTCAACAAAGAGAATGGAAAAGGAAGGATAACTGAGTCAAAAGTGGATAAAGGAGAAAATTATAAGGAAATGAGTGAGGATGAAGTGGTGGGAGGATGGCACAAGGGAGAGAAGGAACCATATTGTGCTTTGGGAGAAGTGGGGAAGAAGTTTCCTAGTAGAATTTTTCACTCTAGAGGATCTACAGCTCACAATAAACCCTTGATTATTTTAGTATGTACTACTATTTCTCGTAGTACATACTAGAAAGTTCACATTTGAACATCTAGGCCTGGGCCTGCCCTGTTGCAGTGTCACAGGTAGGGGATGAAAGTGGGCACCCCCAACATCTCACCTCTTCCTGGAGCAGGATGGTTTGCCTGGGCTACAGGCACAGCATGGATGAGACAGCCATGGGTGAGGCAGGGCTGGGAACCACACAGATTCTGAGGCTCAGGGTGGGTTCTGTACCAGATTGACTGGAGTGATTCAGGGCTCTTATGGCAGGTGGGAACCAGGGTACTTCTCAGAGGTACCACTCAAAAGTGGAAAGGTAGAAGAAATGGCTGCTAGGTGAGTGGTTCAAAGAGGCCATTCATACTCCTCTGTCCTTTCTCCCAGCTCAGGAGCTGTCACATACTTAATCATCTTCATTATTTTTCTGCTGGATGGACTTTTTTCTCAATTCTTTTTGAGACAAGGCAAGAACATAGACTATTTAAAGTTACTGTATTTAAAGGCTTTATTTTCATTATTGTTCTGTCTTTTAATACTCTGAATTTTTCAGGCCTTAATAACATTGCTGGGCTTTTTGACTACTGTTATACACAGAACAAATGGTTTTATTGAACTGTCCAAAATACTTTCTACATCTTTTTCTCTGACTAGGTGCACTTAATTTAGAACCCATTTGTACACAGGGGAAATTCACATTATTTCATCCAGTGTATATTGCCACTTGACTACACTGAATTTTATCTGTTGAGTTTCTTAAATGCATAACTTTATTCAGCTTTTCTAAAGTTCTCCCTGGTCTTCTCTAATCTTGAGTAACCCACGTCACCTTGAATGTGGGTTTTAAAGGTTCCATTAATATTCTAAATGGTTTTTAATTTTTTTGTTTTGTTTTGGGATTGGCAAGGCAGTATCAGAAGTACATTGAGAATACCTTTGTTCAGCAGAGCTGCAGTAATTGCTTCTGTCTCTTGTAGTTTGAAGAAAGTGAAATAAAGTGAAAATACCCATTCATAACAAGAAAATGTAAAGTCAAGTAGGCACAAAGTTTTTAATATTTAATTTTCCACATTATAAAGCAGACTCTTCTTCTCCGCCTTCCCATAAATGCAGAAATGGATAGGATTAATTAAACATTAAGCCATTATTCTCCCAAAAAGAAAAGTCCTTGCTGGTCATGCTTGATATAATATATTCCCAAGGTGATCTTTCCCTCATCTGAAGTTTCTCTATCATTGGTTTAAAAATATTAATAACAAAAGAATAAATATTTTGTTACCATATTGCTCTTATCTTTTTTTTACTGGGGAAAAGGATGTTATTCTGTAAATCTTCCATAATTAAATAATTGACTGGAGGACTTACTCCATAATCAAAATGTTGTGTGACATTCAGTGTCACACATTCTGCAGAAGAAAAAAGATTTGTAGGTCCTTAGGCTTAAGGAAGAAGCATATTTACTTTCTAGACTGTTTGCCTTCTAGAAAAGGAGAACGAGCAGGGAACGAAACCAACAGAATAGGGCCACTAGCATTTTTAGCTAATGATATGCAGTGTCAAGAAGGTGATATTTGTATCTGTGAAATATTGCTGTGGGCTGACAGAATAAGAAAACAA
This sequence comes from Acrocephalus scirpaceus scirpaceus, assembly GCA_910950805.1. Classification (NCBI taxonomy): domain Eukaryota; kingdom Metazoa; phylum Chordata; class Aves; order Passeriformes; family Sylviidae; genus Acrocephalus; species Acrocephalus scirpaceus. Next base: position 63,736,594 of record OU383774.1, on the reverse strand, counting down.
GAAACATATGAAGTAAACTGAAGAAAGCAAAAAGATTCCATCTAGGAAGAAAATAAACCAGAGGTTTTTTAATTTTTTTTTTTTTTCAGAGAAGCCATACTTGCTTAAATTGCTTAAGGAATGCATTTTATAGTCTTGAGCATATGAACATAACTATTGCATTGGCTGTATCCTGTCTTCCTTAGTTTATTCCTAGTTTTGTTACTTTGCGGAGAGTGCTAAGTGAATAGTTCTGGTCTACATTTTAACCATGATAGTACTGAATTAAAATTATAGCAACTGACAGAATTAAGCAAAATGATGTGAAAAAGTAAATTGTTGTTATAAACTTACAAAATTAGGTGGTGGGTGGGGTGAGTTGGTAAGAAAAGATAGATCTGTGCAACATATTTCCTGATAGTTGTAAATAATGGACTGTGGGGAAATTCTCCAGATGTTGTGAGGTATGAATTTTAAGAAACAGTCTGAGCATTGACCTACCCCCTTTATTGCTCCATGGAAGCTTAGATGATTTCTGCTGATACTTTAACTCAGACTTTATCTACTCCCTTTTGAGCAGTAACTCTGCAATTTGTAGCACTGTATTTTCATCTCCCAATGGTATATTTACTATCTTAGATCATATGTTAACAGCAGATCGAGTCCCAGAGGAGAAAGGGCAAACCAGTCATTACTCAGATGAATAAAATCTCTCAGCCAACATCCACAAGTGTCTATCTAAAATGAAACCAAAAGAAAAGTGGACAAATGATACAAACTTGGTGTGCAAATGTCAGTAGGAGAGGAAGTGAAAATGAGACAGTGGCCCAATCACTGCTGTGACTACCAGAATTCAATCTAAGGTAGAGCCTTTCTAGCTCCCAGCTGCCATAACTTTGATTAACCTTGCAGTGTTTCAGCACAGGGTCATGCTATCCTGTTGACACTTTTCCTTTGAGATGTCAGTCACATTTCAATAACTTTCCAGTGTGGGCTTGTAAGTCCTGTCTCTTCATTGACTTAGAATGAGGCAGGTTGCTTATGAATACAGCTTGAAGTGTCAGTCAGATATACTTGCATTGTATTATCTTTGATTGACTTGTCTGGCATGGTGAAAAATTCATGGTATCTAACTGCCCCTCTTTTGACAGTCAGGGATCTCAGGGATCTCCTTTTTTTTTTTTCTTTTTTTTTTTTTTTTTTTTTTTTCTTTTTATTATTATTTTTTCATTTTCTTTTTTTTTATTCCTGAAACTCTCATGCCTTTCTCAGAAAATAAGATTTAGTGTTTGTTTTTTTCTTTACACTGCTAAAAAGAACAGGAGAGTCCTATCCTGCAGATCTAGTATCTTAGCATTACTGTCTGGAGTTTAGGTTCTCACAGCATGAAAAGCATAAGCTCCACTAATGGAACATAATATGTTAATGATAGCAGAGAAAGCACCATTTTAGGAAAGGACATAAAGGAAATTCTGATTGGTTTAGCTTTTAGTTTGTCTGGCTTATGTAATTCCTAAGGGTTAGGCCCAAAGCCATTTAAAAAGGGCCAGCAAGAAGAAAGGAAAAGCAATTCTGGTTTTTAATGTTTATTATTACCAACATAGACTGTAGCTGGCTTTGTGGAAGTAGAAAGCTATGTCCCAGGACAGTGATTATTCCAAGGCAGTGTTATTCAATAAACTGATTTATAACATATGATTCCAGTTATAATCCAAGAGTTTCTCCATTTATTTTAAACAAAATAAATATTTCCCTGCTGTAGCCACTTGAGATTTATAATCTTGTTTTCAGGAGTGCCCTGGCTCACATAAACAGACTTACTCCCCTTCCAGTGCTAACAGAAAATGCAGGGCTAGTGGTGAAGGAGGGAAAAATTCTTTTATATAAAATAGTTCATATCTGTTTCATAGTGTTCCATAAATCTGGTTCCCAGGCAGTAGAAGAAAATGAGTAAGAAGCATTTTTTTCAAGCTGCTGCTATAGCTGTTCTTGCTTGGCTGAATGGAAAGAAGTGTATAGAAACAGCTAGTGCTGAAAACTAGATGTGAAACAATAGCAAACAAAAAATTCTTTAACAGGCATAATCTATTGTCAGTGAAAGGCAAAGACATCATTAAATTCGCCACAGTGCTTATTTTTCTAATGTAAGATGTGGAGGAGGCAGTCATGCTGAGATGTGGAAAAGGAAGCAGTGGCTGTATCAGGAGCATTGCCATGCCAAACTCTTGCATGCATGTCTGAGGCTGACCCTTGGCTAGATCTGTAGCCATCCATGCAGTACACAGGGAGAGTTCTGTGTCTGGGGTGGAACCCATAATTTACTGCCACAAGGAGACAGCTGTTTAAGTAAGATTATAGAAGGGATGAGGCAGAATCATGGATCTTCATGTATGGTTTCAACAGCAGAAATTAAAAATACCCCATGATAGCTCATAGTCTGGTGGCTGTGGTACTTTGCTTGGCAATAGAAGTTGAAATACTATTGAAAAACAATTGAACTATATTTTTTTATGTTACATCAGTCTGTGAACTGCTGGGTAATTGGGTCTAATTGTTCTTTCTGCAGCCGGGTTTTATTTTTTAAGAGGTACTTGTATAGTACCTCCATCTTCTACAAGCGCTTGAGAGTTTCTGTAAGATCATGCCCTCAGGAAAAGGAGACAGAAGATCATCTAGTTTATTGATCCTCATGGGACTAAATCTGCTCTTGGAGTACAACTGTTGAGCTCTGTTGAAACTGAGGCTCCTCCCCATGTCTTTAGAAGTGGGAACTTAATAAGTGTGTGAAAATGTTCAGTGTATGAAGTGTGGTGGGTTGATCTTGGCCAGATGCCCACACAGCAGCTCTTTCATTTCGCTTCCTTAGCAAGGCAGACAGAAAATATGATGAAAAATTTCGTAAGTTGAGGTAGAGACAGGCAGATCAGTTATCAGTTACCATCACTGGAAAAACAGACTTGACTGGAAAAGTATGTCTTATTAATTTATATTAAAAATATTTATATTAGCATAGAATTGGATGTTGAAAAACAAAGAAAAACAAAAACAATTAATTTCCCCTCACCAATTTCCCCTTCACCAAGAGATGAAGGAGGATGGGGAGTAGGGGTACAGGTCAGTACACAACAGCTCTTTTCTGCTGTTCCTCCCTCTTTAGATTTTCCCCTGCTGCAGTGTGGGGACATCCATGGGCAAGAGTCCTTCAGGATAAACTTCCTCTGTCGTGGGGTCCCCCACAGGCTGCAGGGATATCTGTGATCCAGCACTTGGAGCTCATTCTCCTTGCCTTATTGTCTGCAGGGCTGTTTCTCACACTTTTTTTTCCCCATTCACTTCTTACTGCCTGTGCCCTTGCTGAAACCTGTTTCCTCTGAGGTGCCACTACTTGGCCGTGGGGCTCAGCCATGCCCTGCAGTGGGTTTGCTGGAGCTGTCTGCCAGGGCTGCCCCTCACAGACACTGCCCTGCAGCTCTCCAGCATCAAAGCCTTGCCACGTACACCTAGGACACCAAGATATGGCACCTGAGAATGGTAGATGGTGTGTGAGTCAACACAGAGGGGAGCTGGAACAAAGGCAGAGAGAAAATTTACTTCAATTTCCCTTCTTTCTATATTCTCTAATATCATCTAAAGTTTGTGAATCTTAACTAATATTTGTAGAAGCTTTGAGAACTTTAGCAAAACAAGTAAGTTCAAATTTGTCCAAAAGTCAGTGCTTTGACAGGAAGTTCCACCTTCTACTACACATTGCAAGCAGATGTTATATTTTATTATGTGTCTCAATGGTACCAAGAGATCAACCACTCCAGAAAAGGTGAACTGAGTTATGAAAATGTTACAGATACGTACAGATGTTAGGTCATCAGATAGCTTGGAATCATGACTTTTTTAAAGAAAAGCAGATAAAACACATTCATAAATATCTGGATGCCCTTGCTATTAACTATTTTATGATGATTTAATTTCCATTAGTAGTTGCATGTGTTTCTTAATACTCTGACCTCTTCAAAAGTTTTGGAAAATAACATTACCATGTTTTCCTTGCAAGTAATTTCTTTTGATTTTTATTTGTTTATTTTTATATAGTACATTGCATCAGAGCAAAGAATGTCTATGTATGTGCACGTGTGTTTTATGTGTGCAGTGTAATATGTATAATATAATGAAAGAATTCTTTCAGCAGCATTATGGCCACTGCAGTGCTAAGGAGCTCAAGAAGTGGTCTTTCAAAAACACACTGAACCTCCATGTGCTGCAAACTTAATTATTCATTCACCTGTCTTGAAATGTAGCAGAGAAAAAAAAAATACCCAGTGGAAAATGGGACAGCCATGAGGAAAAACACAGAAAGCTGACGTGACTGGATATATCACACTGTGGTCTAACTGCTGAGATCTGTGTATTATCACAATAAATGGCTGTGAAAAGTCTTTTTAGATATATTTCTGAAAGTGTTCAAGAGCAATATTCTAAAGTCACAGTCTAATTTGTGCTTTAATATCTATTGCCTATTGAAATATATCTACTGACTTGGGTGCCTGTATTTTTATACAGTTACTGAAGAGATTTAAGGTACATAAGCAGGTAGGATCACTCTGGAATCCTGAGAAGGTGTGCAACTTCATTGCTAAGCAGAGTTTCTTGTAGAAGCAAATTATCATACTTCAAGAAGTTGAAATTGCCAGATACTCATGATGTCAGTGTAAATAAATTAGGCTGGGGTGGAAAGGACCGCATTTAACTAGCATGGTCAAATATGAAGTGAATACTAAGTAGAGAAAAAAACAAAGATTTTTATAGTAACCTCTGAGTGGAAACATAAATTTGCATTTTCACTTATTAGTCAGAAGTTTTTATCCAACTCTTCAGAATTGTGGAATTTCACTGGGAGCTTTAGCTTATTTCAGGATGAATAAAGATGTTAGAAAGCATCTTTGTCTGTACCCAGTACTTTTTTCTCTTTACAACTCTCTGTGTGCTGCTTGTGTTTAAACCCTTCTTGCTGGAAGATCATTCCAGACATGGTATAATTAGGCAGTTTTTCCAGATACTTTGCCAGCACAGCTCTACTGAGTCCTGTAGGGTAGCACTGTAGTTACAGGACTGCACAAGCAACGTTAATGTGGTATGTATTTATGGGTTAATGACAACAAATCCATTCTAATCACGTTGGAAATGAGTTAATAAAATTATTATGTTCTGGGTTTTTTTTAATTTTTGGTGTACTGAATCTATATGTGAGTGTTCTTTGACCAATGGCAACCATCTCTGAGGTGATGCATCTGGATCATTATCCTGCTTTTTTGAACACTTATCATTGCGTCTTTCTTTTGAAAGCACCAATGATAGAGTAGTGAAATGCTACTATTAGTTTAATTAGGTTTTTATCCCACTTTACTTCACTGTAGGTCATATAACTTATGCATGAATATCTCCCTATGTGAGTGGGAAACACTATTCTCATTCCCATCAAGAAAGATGAGTTCAAGCAGTTCAGAATCTGCATCCTAGCCTGTTAGATGAAGCAGCAGCAACTGCTTCAACTTTGTGTGTGGAGCCAGATTTGTTAGACATGGTCGAAGAGTGCTTACCAAGAAAACTGATCTAACAAGCCTTTTTCATGGATTTGGATGGACTAGAGAAGGTACTCAGCCCTGAGAAGGCAAGGAAATTGATTTTGTGCCTGCATCAGGTGTATGACTGAGTTAGAGAAGCTTCATGGTCACTTCACAACCTCTGAGATTCAACAGCAGACTTCGTGAGTACTCCTGGTGTTAATTGAAATATAATTAGACATGATCTTTTGATGCAGCTCAGCTGTGGTATGTCTTAAGGTCATTTGAGAGTGTGATTAAGACAATTTAGATAAGCAAAAAATACTGATTTTAAATAGAAAAGATGTTTTTTGGGGGTTTGTTTTTTTTTTTTTTTTCAGGTTAATTGTTACGAAGACTTTTTGAATGGCAAAGCTGATTAGGCAAAACTGTTTTGTTACATTGATATCACTGCAGATCTGGAGGACATGAACTTGTAAACATACTAATTCTTTCCTTATGGGTAGAGGTGACTTGCAGTAGGAAGACTGAAAGGCCCACAAAAGAATTTGCTTACCCTTAGCCATTTAGCAGAAGTTACATGGTAAGCTTCTGATATGACCCACCCCTAAAGAAGAGGGTAACCCCAGTTCTTGTCAATAGATCCCTTTGGGGTGGGGTAGAATGAAACAACACTGAATGATTGGTGCTCATAAATATATGTATATAGGGGTTTTTTAGAACAATTTGGTTGCAATGGTTTTGGTTATTATCATCTAACAATGGCAATTAACAAAGTAACATAGCAATCTAAAAGCATGAAAGTAACACCTAAGAAAATGTGTAAGGAAAAGGAAAAAAGGATAAGATTAGATATCACCACCTGTGGATCTCATGGCTAGGCTCGATTGTTTCAAGTTTGATGTCTGGTGGTCAAAGGGGTGGTTGCAGACTGAATCCATCGAGTGTGGAGTGGGGTGTGGGAGGAAAGCCCCCAAAACACAAAGTTCCTTGGGTTTAGATTATGCATAGTCTAGGGGGAAATGCCCCAGAACCTCCCCTTGGGCCGGGAGTACTACACTGGATGATGTTATACTGGATCGTGGGACACTTCAGGAGTTTTTGACACCTTCTAAAATGTTGCAGCTGTAATGTTAAGTCAGCAGAATTGAGTCAGTTATGACCCGTCTTGGCCTGTCAGAAGCGTTGGATACCTTCAGGCTAGCCGTGAATGTCCCGGTACTTCCCTGAAGGGGAGTTAGCACAGCTGAGTCACTTGAGTAGGAACAAAGAAACAGTACTTTGCCTTGTAGGATTTGCCTCTTTTCTTATCTGGTTCAATGCCAGCTGTATCCTGAGGTGTCAGCTGTGCTCGCCCTCTGCACCTGGGAGGTTACCTTGCACATCAGCAGCTTGTCCCTGATGCTTTGAGCCACCAACATTCCAGTCTCTCCACTTGTGGATATATTCTACTCCAGAGCCCTATTAGCTTCTCCTTTGACTTGGGGTAATTGCACAATAGCACTTCTCTCTGAATTCCAATTGGTAGGCGTATTTGGGGAGGGCTGGGCTTTTATGGTTGCAGGTGAGCAGCTGCATCTTTGCAGTTTGCTACAGTGGGCAGAAGTCCTCAGAAGATCTTAACAGTGTTTAAGCCATTAACTATTTCAGTCTCTCACTGCCTTTTGTGGACGAGGGAACCTCATTGTGATCTCACTAACCCTGCTCTTTGTTTGTACAGAATATTGAGTCCACAGCTTTTGTTTACAATCTTCCATTTTTTTTTTTTTCAAATCTGTGTGATAGTGCATGTATTTCCATCCCATATGTACATCTTTTTTTCTGGTTTTTATTTGTTATTTAGATGTTTTCCATCCAATTCTGAGCTAGTATGGTTTTGCTAAAATTGTTGTTGCTGGAAAAACTGCTAGAACAAGATATGTATTTTGTTTGAATTCCTTCATTTAATCTTGAGGGGAAATAAAATTATTTGCCTTTGATGTTTAAAAATATTCAGTATTTTAAGTAGCAGCTATCATTCCTGCTTCTGTATGCTTATGTACCTCTGGAGAGAAACTGTGAAGTCCCAGGGATGCAGCTTCAGTGCCATAGTCGCTCCTGGTTTGATTGTTACCATGCATTCACCCTGGGGCAAATGCAGTTTTAATTTCAATAGTATTTGGGTTTTATTAATTTTGCTTCGTTGTATATTTTCACTTTCATTTCATTCGGGCTTTCTTTTCCTACAGAAAAGTTGTGTTGAAACTAGAAAATAAATTAAAATAATCACTGACACACTAGGAGACACACAGCTCAATAACTCATTAAGGTTTAGAGATGCTTATTACATATATTCTCAATTTTCATTCACAACATGCAACGTGCAAATTCCATCTCTCTTTTGACTGTGCATGGTTGGTAAAATGAATTACATTTTTTCCTTGCACAGGATGTATTGTCTATTGAGATCCATGAAAATAAACGCAATATAAAATTCTGATGAAATATTGTATAGAATAAGTGGTTTCTTTAAAAGTCTGACTATTTCAACTGCATTAATTGCACAAGCTACAGAATTTATTATTTTTTGAGGAGAAAAAAAATAGGAATTTTTTGAATTATTCATGTTTTAAAAATGGCCTTTATGACAGTTATTTTCATAAATCATTTTTACTGCATATTTAGCACATACCAAAACTCCCACTGAATTGAGAAATTAGGATAGTTACTATTTTAACTATTTTCATGCTTTCTTTTAAAGATAGAGCTTCCTTACTGGTAATATGCTGCACATTGTAATGAATATGATACTTTTCTTCAATTCATCTGTCTGTAAGATTTTATCCTTCTTAGCAATAACAGGATAGTTTTCTAATTAAAAGACTTTTAATTATCCTTTCTCTCCAGTGTGGGGAAAACCTAGGAGCCTACATAAATGGTACAGCCATAATATACCATGAGGAAACTAGTAACAAAATGAATGGTATTAAGCCTGATATACTTTTTCTGGTTTTGGTTTGTGGAGGGGGAGGCTCAGAAACTCAAAACTGTCTCATTATCCTGTCTTTGTTCTGCCTTTTTGGACCACATGGAAATAATTTGATGAAGGCTGTTAAGTATCTTGGGTGGAAAGAGGGAGCAAGAACTGAGGGACAGAATTTTTCTCGCTGTGGACTCAGGCTGCCTCATGCATGCAGATTAGCCTGGATCTCGGTCCATGCTTCTCACAATCTGAATCCAACACTTATATTTAGCAGCTAGAATCCTACTACTCTCCTTGGAAGAATGATTTTAGATCCATATTTATTAATTACTTTAACAATCTCATTTATGTGATCAAACAGGGTGCTTTATGTGCAGTTCAACACTCCTATATTACAGTTGCAATGTTTTTGTCCAGGAATACAGACAAATTAATAATTTCTTGATATATGCCAGGTTATATTGCTCTTTCCTGACCAAATAAACTGATAAAAATATGTTGCTTGTACTATACTTGGATGCTGTCTCTCATAAATTGTGGTGACATCCATAAAATTACTCATTAGGAAGAGGTATTTAGAATAAATGAGCTGTAGATTGAAGAAGCAAATGTGCTATAAATCTCATTTTTAAATGTGTTTGATTTCATTTACAGTTCTGATTCTGGTCCATCTTCATCTGAATATTGCTTTCTTCTTCAGGATTTGGAACAAAATATAAAGCAGCCTAACAGGATATTGTGAATATGTGGTTACCTTTGACAGGCTCTTGGGCTTTAAAGGAGAGTAAAAAAAGATGTTTGCTCAAATAAAGTGATTATTTGAAACAGAAGAAAAACACTAATTTCTAATGAAAAACTGCTAAACATAAAAAAAAAAGACATATGGCAATTATGCCAAAAGATAGAATTTATTACCAAATAAAACTGTTGGCTTGTGCATTTCACAGTTTCCTCCATTCCCAACCAGTGTGTTTTTAGAGGCTTTCTGTAGGGTTAGTTGCCCAGACTTCTGCAAAAACAACAGTTTGTCGTTATTGCAGGAGGTGTTAGGAAATCAAATCCAACTGGAGCACCAAATGAAATTACAGACTTGTTTTGTCCCAGCTGCGTGACACATGCCAAGAGCTGATTTTTCAGTGCAGGCATGTAAAGAAATGAATACAGAATTCTATTTGTTCTCCTACTGAATGAATTATCCTTATTGTGTTTTTCATACTTCCACATGCTATTTAATATTTCAGCAAAGTCCCTTTATCCCTTCACCTAAGGGAAAATGCTTTTACGTGTCCTGTTTTATTTTAATAAGTGGTCTTAAAATGATAAAAAAGTAACAACCTATATAAAACTTGAGTTTGATAGCTAAATAATGTTTATCAGACAGATAAAGATTAAACTGTCTTTAACTGATTCATCAGTGATAGCTTATAATGACTTATAAAAGCTTCATATGTGATAAAACATCATTGTTGATGTTTTATCAAGTGACATTTTTCTAAAAAAATAATGATATGGAATTTCAGAATGATTCAGTCACTGACATTACAGTAAATTCTTGTGAAATTTCTTATGTTCTCTCGTCTCACAGAGCCTGCTAATGAATACTCACACCCCAACGTGGTTTTTGAATCTTTAAAAAATGTGCTTAATATCTGTATGCCTGTGCCATCAATTTCCTTTATTAGGTACAGTTTTAATTAGGCCACATTATGGAAAGTATCTCCCTTCTTCCTTTTCCCACCTAATGCAGCTGTTCATCTATGAAAATGGATGTTTGCATTACCACCTCAGATAAGATTGGTGCTCTCAAATTGTGAGGCTGAGTTGCAGTTAGTATGCATTTTCAGATGGCATGCATGTAACTTGCATACAAATTGTAATATGACATGTTTGTTTGGTTTTTTTTTTTCTTTTGCAGTTAAGCACCTGATGAATGAACTTTCTCAGTGTGTTCAGCAGTGCTTACTGCATTCAAATTGTATTGCCATAAAGAGGGTGAGGGGATGAATTTGAAGACGTGAGATCCCCTTGCTTCCACTCAGGCATGCAGTGTGACTCTCACAACTAAGTTGGCTGAGATCCTTGAGACATGAAAGGGAATTCTTCAGCAAGAACAATGGTGTTTTTATTTGGCAGTAGGAAAAGATGCAAGGGAACACAATTAAGCTCATACGCTTGTGCTGAATGGCTTGATTCAGCCATGTTGGTTCACTGATATTTCACTCCTTTTCCTGTGATTGGCATGGGGAGGAGTACAGGAGAATGAGTCCATAGACACTCTCTTCACAAGGACAACTTTCTTATCTATAACCTGTCAAATTCAAATAGCTAAAAGCTAATGTCAGTGTATTAAACCCTTTTTGAGTGTACTTGTGCAATTTGTTCATCAGTTCGGTTCTGTGAACAGGACACATCCTTGAATGTCTTCTGTCTCCCAGGCCTCTCCTAATTTGCCGTCTTTGGCATTTAATGTCAAGGAAATAGTATAATGTGAAATCTTGAAAAATATTTTCAGCAAGTTCATGCTGATCCGGAATTTCCCTGAGAGGCAACATTAATAATGGGTTGGCACAACACATTTGCTGGAGTGGGTTTGATGCCTTGATTGAGTTTCCGTGGTGCGTTTGTTGTTGCTTTGGGGAACGTGTGGATATTGGGTTCAACAGACCATAGAATTTTGAATTAACCTCTCTTTTTCTCCTCATGAATATAATGGCTTCACAATCTGTTCTTGCTTTGGCCTTTTATTTAAGGGAAGAAGTGAAGGTTTGATTTAAAACAAAAAACTCTGCTATTTTTGAGAGTATTGTGAGGAAAAACAAATATACATAAGGAAACATTGATTCCTAAGAATCTCTCAGACTACTTTCCCCAAAGAGTTTCCTACACTGATACTCCATTAAATATTCATTTTAGCCCTACAGTAGAAAAAATGAAAACCATTAGCATTAAGTTCAGAATATGGCAGCTCCAGTTTCACTCTTTGTTTAGGAAAAGCCTATGATGATTTTCAAGAGTCCTGGTAAATGCTGGCAGATGACTCATTTTAGGTAATTTCTCTTTTTCTGAAAGTTGTAACTGAATAATGTAGTTTTTTAAGACGAAGACTGAAAAATAATAGATTTTTTTCTTTTTAATTCTCTGTTGCAGTGCTCAGAGTATGTTCTGCTTGCCTTTTCAGTCAAGGATTTTGCTCTGAGGGTCTCAAAACACCATCGTAGCAGTCTGATCCTTTCATTATTTCCAAAGCTTAAGAAGTTCCTTTAGTGTGTGAGTGTGTTTGACAGAGCTACACACTTGGATAGGAGAGAGCAAAGCTGCTAACAGAAGATAATAGTGAGAGGCTGTATTGTATTGCAGGGTGAAAAATGTGCTCAAGTTAACTCAAGGGAAAGTTGGTATAATACCTACTAATGTGGTGATCTGTAAACTGAGGTACAGGGTGAGTATGAAATGGGTGTTATTAAATTTTGGCATAACTGCTGAAGTACATAACCTTAGTATATTATTTTTATTCCTTAAATTTATATATTACAAAGAAAGTAAAGACTAAATTTGTTCTTCAGTGTTTCACTTTGTTTAATCCCTTTTTGCTTATCAAGGCACATGTTCAAGTTACTGTAAATTACTCTCTGCCTTTAGCTCAACCTCACAGCATTTTGGTTGTTGCTCTCACAAGTTTATATCTAAAATGTTTAAGTCTAAGCTTTGAATTCAAAATTAAAAAAACAAACAAACAAACAAAAAAACCCAACAAAACCCTGTGATATCTTTGCTTTTATTTTAAAGAAAAGCTGGTATGAACAGTTTTCCAAGTTTATTAGTTTAACTCTATTTTAGTAGCTAGCCATTGGCATATTCCTGAATGTTCTTTCTACCTAAGTGCTGGGCATGATTACAAAGCTGTTTGATGCTTTAGTGATTTGTTTCCAGAAATCCTTGTTGAAATTTGTGTGGGTTTTAGAAAGTGAATTAAATTGAGGAAAATTAAATTAACCTTTGGGACAGCCTGTCTGTATTGCAGACTGGCAGTAAATGATTCGGCTGAAATTTATTTGCTCTAGGAATTAGCTGAAATTATGGTGACCAGAGCTTTAGCTGTTCAGAAAATGGTATCGTAAGACTTGTAGCATGCCTTTTTTTTTTCTTTCTTTTTCTTTTCCATTGACAGGTCCAAAAGTGGCAGCATCCCTCCCTTTTTTATAAAACACTACAGCAAGCGTAAATTGGCTTTTCTTTGGTTACCAGATTTTTTCCCAAATTTTCTTGTTCTCAGTATTTTAGCTCCATTTTTTAGCTCCATTTAAAACAAGAAAGAGATAAATTGGTCTTTGCATTAAGACAAGCTTAAAGTAGCATAAGCATGGGGTGAAACTGGAGGAGTAAGGGGCACTTTTATTATCAAATGGTTTAATATGTCTGCTCTTTTTGGTCTTGCATTTGCAGGTCCACAGGCAAGAGACTGAATTGGTCTTGCATTTTCTGAATGGTCAGCACCTGTTATTCTAAGCAGGGCACAGAGAAGTGAGAATCACAAGAATCCTGTAAAAAGCTGAGAAACATTTTTATAATACTCTCTGTTCCACTATTTTTGTCTGTAATAGTGAACAAAGGAAAATTTTATCAAAAGTTGTCGTGATGTTGCCTAGCCCACACAACTGTGCTTGACTTGGTAATACAGCTTCTTGCATGATGCAAAATGTGGGCAGTTTTGGTAACAAAAATAAAAGGCTGCTTTTTTGCATGCAAATAGAAGGCACTTGGCTTTTGACCATATGGAGCAAAAGTAATTACTGGGGATGAAAGACAAATCAAGACAATTATGCTTGGTCAAATCAAGACAATCAACCCAACATGCTTGGGTTTTGTTAAAGAGAGAATCCATCAGAATACTGCAGTTCAGGTTTCACAGTGAGGGTTTTTGGGAATGCACCAGAGTAGTGATTTGAAAGATTTATTCATTTGTTGCAGTGACAAATGCAATGAAAATGTGTTCAGAGGCTTGCTTTATAGTCAATTGCTTCTTGTAACCGATCCATTTATCAGGTATTTGACTAGGAGGAACTCAGTATAACATTGTATTGATGTAGATCAGAGCAGAACGAAATAAGTTGAATTTCATAGGCTTGGCTATGCAGCAGAGCTGAATATCACTGTATCTTAAATATCAGGTATTTTCTTTGATAGGATTTGCCACCTGTTGAATGTGATCTTTCTGTCACAGTCTTAGAGCATGGTAACTTATACTGGTAAATATAAGGCAATTGTAGATATATAGAAAAAATGTAAAAAGATTGCTCCTAATTTTCTTGTGTGATTTTGGTCAAAGATACAATAGGAGCTATTCACTGTTGTGTGGCAGAATATTAAAAACTGAGTGGTTTAGAACATATCTCCTCTGATCTGGACAGTAAAAGTCCAGTTCATCTGCATAGGGTAATACAACTATACAGTCACATTATTCTTCAGTTGTTTTGTTCTCAGGAATAAAAGCTTTCCAGGGAAGTTTCAGCTCTAAGAGTCATTAAGAAAATACTCTTAACAAAAGACCCCACAAGAGTTTGCAGCTGGCCACACAGAATTAATTTGCAGTGTGCAGTCCTCATGGTCCAGAGTGGGTGCTTTGATGCAACACTGAGAATTAGGGATGCCACTAAATCCTTTGCTACTGCAGGTTCTTTAATCCTGAGTGGAAGAAATCCTTAATGTCGCATGAAACTTTCTTTTACCTGGGTTAAAAAATGAAACATTTTGCCTCATTCAGGAAATGCCGCAGCATTTTCTCCACCCTTGCTGACACATTGCTTCCTCTTCATGGCTCAGCTTATGGGATAGGGAATCTGGTGACAGTGATAAATCTGGAAACCACAGTATGTTCCTACCTATGTCGGAAGTCTCCACGTCACATTCATCAGACTTATAGTTTTATTTTTTTCAGATTAGTACTTTCTAATTTTGGAATAATGAACAGTCAAGCCATGCTTTAGATATGGCTATTCTATTACACAGTATCCCTCTTGCAACAATTTTTCTTTAATGAAAGATTTGCACGGTAGTCCCCTCTGAATGTTTCAAATATGTAAAAATGAGAAGATATAAAGTTACAGGACAGAAATTGACTTTTTTGAGTCTTTCTTATCAAGGAGGAGATTGTAATAAAAATTATGGAGTGTATCAATAAAATACTGTTGTCTACTTGTGAAATGGTTGAAATAGTCTGAAAATAGATACTATGCACTTAAATTAAAATTTAAGAATGTGTTAGTAACCTATAATAAAAAATACCAAACTTGATTGGAAAAGTAAAAAGAACATAAATTTTGTTGTTTGCAGTTAGTGTTCTGAAATGATGTACTGTACCACACATTTCTATGCCTGCATAAATTTGTATCCATTACTTATGCAGTTATTGTAACACTGGACTAACGATGAGAACGTGAAGCTGGAAAGGATAGGTTACACACACACAAAAGGTTACTTTGTATGTGACCTCACTGACCTAACTGATGACCTACAGTTGGCAGCAAAGCTATTGTTTTGTGGTTGACTCGCCTGAGAATAGCAGCAACTTATCCAAGGGCTGTGTTTTTGTTTTCTTTTTGTATGTCAGAGAAAGCAGCCTTAATTAAGATTTGTGTGATGACTATAGCTGAATTTTTCTTCATTTAGTCAAAGCCTTTAAATTTCTTAATAGTGCTGTTTATAGTATGCTAATTTGAGTTAATTGTACTGCACTAGATGAGACACTGATTTAGAAATGCTTGTAATAGTCCAATTTTGAGTGGAAAGAGACCCTTTCTTGTTTTATTCTTGTAGGCAAGTATTGTCTGCTCTGACCTGCAATTCATGT
This sequence comes from Acrocephalus scirpaceus scirpaceus, assembly GCA_910950805.1. NCBI lineage: Eukaryota > Metazoa > Chordata > Aves > Passeriformes > Sylviidae > Acrocephalus > Acrocephalus scirpaceus. The sequence continues at coordinate 63,721,251 of OU383774.1, read as the reverse complement.
AATAAATCATTTTTAACACTGGCACAGGTGTCCTTTTGAGTTTAAATATGTTTTCCATTCATATTGTCTGCTATAATTTTTTTCTGATATATGGCTCATTATCACATCATTCTGTGTGCAAGTATTTTTATAACATCAGTTTTTGCAGACATTTCTACTTTCATAGCTGAATTTCCTATACTCATTTTTGAGTTTTGTATTCAAACTGCATGTATGAGCTTTAAAATACCATATTCAAATCACTTCTGCAATTTTTCAGTGAAATTTGAATCTGTCTGAACCTGATTTATTCTCCAGTCTGAAAACAAATGGTCTGATGAAGTAATGGTTGAGAAAGTAGCAAAGAATTCTAGAGTTCTATAATTTCAGATATAGATAGCTACCTATGGCATTACAGAGGTGAGAGCTTGACTCTGCAGAAATGATTTATAGTAATTCCTAAATGTGGAGCGAGTGTTTCTGGAAGTCTGTGTGTAAAAGAATACAGGAATTTCTCTTTTAAAATTCTCTTCTGTTTGAACTGAGAAAAAAAAAAAAAAGGGGGGGGGGCGAGGGAAATAATATGTTTGATGATACAGTCCCTTCCAAAGCAGGCTTAGGATACCTAGGTCATTTCTGACAGATATTTGTTTCTTAAAGATACCCAACTGTGGGAACTCCCGAGTCTTGCTTAACAATCTGTTTTAGTGTTGCAGTAATCTTACTAACTGTTAAGAAATCTTTTCAACATCTTGGCACAAACTGATTTCACTAGTTCTTTATCACAGATATGACATTCCTCTTTAGATCTACCTTTTATACATTAATAGTTTGCTATCATCTTTATCTTCAGCCTCCTATTCTTTAAGCTTTAACAGTCACATGTTACTATATCTCAAATCTTTCTGTCCTGGTCAGACTCATGGTACTTTTCCTTTTGACTTTTTCCTATTCATTTCTATCTCACTGAGCTACTCCAAACAGGATAGAAACAATCCATCTCGAATTTTCCCAAAAGCTGGAGTGAAGAAAAAAATTCATCTTTTGTATTGTGCAGGCACTTTTCAGTTTTACATATCCAAGGTGTGTTTCTTGCAACAGAATGACATTTTTGATTTATTTCCAGATTAGATTGAGATTGGATCTCTAGATCCTTTTCTGAGAAACCTCTACCTACACAAATGTGGTATCTAGATTTGCTCCTGCCTGTCAGAAATTTGCATTCTGGCTGACCTTTCAACACGCTGGCAAGTCCAGTACTTACGTGTAACCTTGAAGTGCAATAAGCACTCTTCATGGTTTTTTTGTTAAACTTCAAATAAGCCTGTTAGATAATTTTAAGCAACAGCATAATCATGATTACACTTTGTGTACAGTTACCTAATCAGTTTTGAACCCCCACATTATTTTTAGCATTTAGACAAATTTTCCTTTTTTATATGCATGGGGATTTTCTATGAGGCATAGGGTAGGAACATAAATAACCTTGTTTGCAACTAACCTGCTCACAAGGTCTGTCACCATTTTGTGGACACACTGAATTCTGTTGGCTAGATTTGTTCTTAAATGATTGACTATTTCTAAACTATTTTTTTTTTTTGACCATTCTTATGTCCTTTTCCTAATTACAGTGACTTAAAAACATGTGTTTTATTTGTTCCAGAGATTTTCTAGGACTTAATAGGTGACAAAAAAAAATTGTAATTTCTAAGCTTCCACTTATTTGAAAGATGAATAATATGTTTTTGCATTTCCCATTTTATTGATACCTCGTGTGCTTCCCAGATTGCTTTCCTGATGGCAATGTGATTCTGAGATGGCTTTATCAATTCTCTAAGTACCCTAGGAGGAAGTTCATCGGGCACATCTGCTCTGAAAACTAATTTACTTAAGTACTCGATAACCTTTTCTGTCTGTATTTTTTAATTGAAATCCTTCTTTTGTTTTTTTTGTATTAATTATGCTAGTCACCTTCTCATTGTTGACCTTTTTAATTAAAACTAATGCAAAGAAGACATTAAATGCTTTGGCCTTCACATGTGCTAGAAACTTTTTTTCCTCTATTGGATAGCAGAACAACACTTTTCTTTGTCGTCCTCTTAGTCACTTTGAATAGATTCAGTTTGATTAGAGCAGGATACAGGTATTTTAATTACGTTTTGTCCTCCCAGTAGGCCAGCTTAAATTTCCATAGAAGGGAATTTTTTTTTTTTTTCACTGACCTTCCTGTATTCATGTTCATGCCAAAATTTGAATTACTGGTAGTCCTGGAAAGTCTTATACCAATAAATACACATTATTTAAACTGAAGAAAAAAAAAAAAGAGAAAGAAAAAAGCATTCAAGCCTAAACCAGGGAAAGTCAAACTGAAGAGACTTGACAGTTTTGTTTGCTGAGTGACACATTCAGCCCCTCGTTATTCACACACAATGGAAGTGAACACTTCAGCAATTGGAAATCACTTTGGCATCATCAATCAGTCAGAGTATTTGATGGCGTGAATGTTCCTGATTCTCTAGTCTACTAAAAAGGGACCTTTTATATTCTGGAATAGCTTTATTACATTTAGAAATTTTCAGTCTACCATGAGGCATGAAAGTATCATGAAACATGATATTAACATGGACATGTTAAAATTAATCTCATAAGAACATTAACATTGCAATTTTACCTCTTTCAGAATTAACTTGGACTTATTCTCTTTCAGTTGCTTAATTTTTTTTTTTTTTTTTTTTAATATAATCCCTTTAGGTCTACTCTTGGTGCAATATTAAAAAGTAAATGCTTAGCAGATATTCTCCCTGGAACAGGACACATGGAAATGGCTGAAGATGGTTTAAAGCAGTTAAGAGCAGTCAGATAGGGAATTTTCAGTGATTCTTTAAAATTTTCTCAAGCATCTGAAGTGGAATAAGGTTTTACCATTTCATGTGCAATTTGCAGGCTACCTATGAGCTGAAGAATGGGAATGTTGGCAACCAAGAGAATATAGTTCTGGATATACTTTAATTTTCAGATGGGACAAGAGTGTTGAATGTGATGGTAAATACTACTACTCATATTTACTATTAGTCACAGGGAGGAGAAGCTATCAGGCTGCAGAAGACTGAGATCTACCGTGCTGAAAATGTAATAAATCTGCATTAAGGAACTTAAAGGAAGACTTCAGAGCTGGAGGAGAGATTCGGCTTTGCTGTGTGTGTATAACAAGGAAACAATGTGAAAGAATGTATCTAGGAGTTAAGTTGAATCTTTCAGCTTATGATATATATTCTTCAGGATGAATTTATCAATGCTTTTATTGGATATATAAGTAAAAAGACCTAGAGCATCAGGCACTCTGGTATAATACTCCGCTATATGTTTTGTAATCAGACAACTTAGAAGAAAAAATTACTTCTTGTAATACACATTGTCAGTGATGCCAAGGCTGTTAGTGTACCATAAGCACTGGCAGACATTTTGCTAAACCTGTGACAACTAAACATTATGGCAAAGATATCAGAATTATTTGTGAGATTTCAATAGAATAAAATATAGCTACAGTATTTTTTAAGGAATAGAAAATGTAAGATTTTAGAGCAACTATAAATGTAGTCCAAGATGTGAAAAATACCTTTAAGTCAGCAATATCTAAATAGCGTAAGGTTATTGCCAGCAGACAGAGCTTTTTTATTTATTTTTTAAACTTTGTTGTTTGAATCCCATGAACTGCTTGCTGTTGCTTGGTTGGGTATGTCAGGTGCTAACTTGCTGTAGGGCAGCATAGCAAGTGAAACCAGTGAAATGCTGTTACAGCCTTGGGCACCTGAAATCCATGCTGTTTGTCAGCATCATCAGACAGGTAATTCTGAGCGTAGATAATAGTAACTTATCACAGTCCCACATAACACAAGGATGAAATCAGTCTCCCCAAGCTAAAGCTGAAAGAGCTGACAACGTATGCTAGAGTATGTAGCAGGGCTGCAGCTTTCATCATTCTATTAATTAAATACTGCTTTGACTAGCATACAATTACAGGCAAACAAAGCAAAAAAAAAAAACACCAAAAAACGACAACACAAACCCCCAAGCAACTAATAACTTTTTCATTTTATGACTTTGTATTTCGGAAAACATACTGTATTAAGCCTTCCATTGGTGGCATATTTACAAAATTCTTTTACCATCTTCCAGACAATCTATAATCTTTCCACTAAATCTTAGAACTGAATGGAGGCAGGAGTCCTATCAGCCTTGTGATAACTGAAAACAACGTACCTAAACAAAGTCACAGATTTCATCGTTTATTTGGAGGCAATGTAGTAGCAGATTTCTTGTGTGTCCTCCATCCTTCTTAAACCTTTCATGTCTCTTTATTAGGCTGTGTGTCATTACTGATGAAACTCTCTTACATTTATCTGTTGATCAAATTGCAGGTTTATGCAAATAGGTAAAATTTAGCTAATGATGGAACCTGGTGCAAAGAGCATGCTTTGGAGTCAGCCTAATTTTTGTAGTACAACTTGATGCAAAAATTACTTGGCAATCAAAATAAAACCTAAGATTTTCAAGGGGTAAGTAACTATCCAGTATGTCCCACAGTACATGTATAAACATTATTCTCTGACTCGAACACATTAATTTCAATAACCATTTTGCCTCCATAATAAAATTATATTTTCCTGTCTTACTCTGTTTATCAGCCTTAAGCTCTAGATATTATTATTAATAGTGATTTTGTATGTGCAAATCTATCAAGTAACTTCTAATTTCAAATTTTTTACTTTTAAAAGGGAAATTGTTGAAGATAAGACTAAAAAACCTATGAGAATCTACAACACAAACCTCCCATTTTGTTTTGTGCAGTAATTTGTTCTTGACAATGTGAGGACAGTTGTTATGGTCAGATTTTTACAAAGAAAATTAAATAAACCCAACCAGTTCTTTGGTTCTTTTTGGCCATGTTTAGCAAGAGGCAGCTTAGTGGTTTAGCTTGCGTCTGCAAATGAGGAGGAACCCATCTAGAACATAGTATCGGGAGCACAACATTTGCTCAGTATTTTTGAGAAGGACTAAAATGATTGCAATACTTCTCCACCTACACCCACAGGGTGCTCATCTAATACCCATTCCCACAGCAGTTACTTTCCAATAGATTTTTTTTTTAATGTAACAGATTTTTTTCTTTGCTTTTGGAGTCCTTTGCATTTATTTTGTCTCAGTTTGATATTGTAACTTTATGACATAATTCTGAGAAAGAAATAAACCAAACTGAATGTAAAATTATTATTACAATAGATACTGAACATAATATGTCTGGAATTATCAGTGCATAAATCATCATCTTGAGAAGATTTTCTTGTCATGAGCTAGAATTCAGTGAAGTAAACCTCAGCTCTTTGAAGTGTTAAGATCTGCTGATCACATTAAAAAAATGCTTCCTCTTATTGATTTTATTTTTCTTGGAGAAAATAGTGATAAAAATGGATCCTAGAATAAATTTAATTTGTAAGTTTTTCTTAAAAGTCATTTTTTAATTGTTAAAAAGTTTGTGGCCTTAATACTTTTAATAAAAGAGAATACTGTTCTGTAAAGTTTCAGTTAAGTCTCTTGCGTAACTGTATCTTTAGAGCAGTAAAAAGACAGCTAGATGAATCCTAAATGAGAGAACATTTCTTTCTTTGTGTGTTGATACAGAGGACTCATTAAGTCTCACATTGGGCTTGCAGTCACCATAGGACAGACATTTCAGAGATCTCCAACCTCTTAGGAACTTTGGAGGTTAATGAGCCATCCCACAGTTATTATTTTGTGTTTTATCGAGGGTTTGCTCTGGGCTTTTATTTGATTTTCAGATTGCAGTGTAATCTCCTATGTGTGAGCGCTGGATGACATCAACTTAGAAATGTGTTTTCCAGTACTGATGGGCTATACCAAACTCTTTTAATGCTCTTTGAGACTTTTATGATTTTTCAAGTATCTTAACATCATTAAACATTTCAGACAAGAATCAGCAGGGCTTTTTGGAGTTCTTCAGAAACCCAGGAACACTTTGGCCAGGGTGAAGTCTGTAGCACTAGGATCTGCCAGGTGTATGGGGACCTCCAAATATTCTAGTTTCTAGTCATAGAATAAATAATGTTTCTCCCCCTTCAGAACCTCCAGGCTAACTTAGGTCCTGTGCTTGTCTCAGAGGTGTGCTGTTTGAGGTATTTTGATGTCAGGATGAAGGGCAACCAGTTAGTATAGGGAGGAGGGTGTAAATGTCTCCACTTCCTTTCCCTTGTTCTTGGCAGCCTGGAGAGACCAGTGGGGGAGCACTGCCTCAAAACTAGAGAAGAAAAGAAAACAAGAAAGGGAAGAAAAGGGCTCAAAAAATTGTATTATGATATTACTGAAGGACCAGAATTGAATAATTTCTATGTCATTTGAGATCTTTCATTGTAGCTACTATCATGTTTGTTTCTCCAAAAGAAAATTAAAAAAAAAAACCCACAACCAAAAAACAAACAACAAACTAACCAAGATTTTTTTCTACCAAATCTTCTAAGGCCATCATGATATTGTTCCAACTTAAGCTTCCATTGTTCTAACTAAACGTTCCATTAAGGAAGTATATAAGAAGATATTTAAACATCTGGCAAATATGAAACCACCTCCTCTAAAGCAAACTAAGAGCACCACTACAGTCATTGATGTTATGCCTTTTATGTAGTTTGTTTTATCCAGTATTTTCATGTAGACCCATAAAGCACAGCAGTAATATCACTATTAGAAATGATGATTTATCTTGTGCATGTTAAGTGTTTGAAGTAGCAGGTCTGTGTCTGGGGAAAAGGAATCCTGCTCTTTAGACATAACACTTAGAAGTCAGTAGCAAATTTTCCATCTCCTTCTTTGAGATTTTGATCAGAAACTCAAGGTTGATTCTCTTCAAGTAGAAGCATCCTTTTAGAGAATTTCAAAAAAACCTCCAAACTGTTCCTTTTCACATAACTGTTCCTCTCTCATACTCTGCAGAAGTTTGTCCTTTATTTTGAAACTTGTAATCAAGATTCTCATCTTAGTTTTTTGATTACTTCAATAAAACCGGAAAAACAAAACAACCATACTTTTTTCTGAAAATAGATCTATCTTTTGAAGTAAAATATATACTGGAGCTCATTATCTTTGGAACTTAAGTCAGAAGTTGAAGAATGAGAGTCAGTTGAGTGAACGTTTTTCTTGTGTGGGGGAGAGGATTAAGGCAGCGAGGAACTAAAAAGACATTTGTTTTATAGCAATCAGGCCTTCTTGTGCTGACATGCAGTGTTTTTCCACTCCAGTTGGCATGGTTAGACATCCTCCAACACCCTGGGGGATGTAAATCAGAGACTGAGAATGTTAGACTTTTTGCTCTCTGGAGAAATGTACCTAGTATTTTAATGATTATTTATCTTTCCCAACTGTACATTTGCTTAGATGCATGCAGGTTTAAATATATGTAACTATATATCTCTACTCAAATCTTCAGAAGACAAAAAAACTTTGGTCTGTGTGTCTTGTTAACATTCTGCTATACATTTTCCAGAGGTGTACTAGGAACAGCCTGCCGTACAGCTGTTCTCCTCCAGCAGAACAGGTTCATAGGGAATGAAGAGCTTAGAGCAATTTGTAGGCAATGAAGCAAAAAGAAAAATCCACAAAGGAGCAGCTGATGTTAGCAGCTTTTAAAGAGAATAAAAGAAAAGGGGGAAGAATAGAGAGACAATATAGAACAGAGGGAGAGAACACGATTTTGGATGAAATCTGAATTACTGTTTTTCAAAACCAAGGAGAAGCTACGGTGCTTACTTTTATAAGCCACACTTTATCCTTTCATACTTTTTACTGCCTCCTGAACAATATCTGTGCTTACCATATGCAGACGCTAAGCTAGTGCTTTACCTTCATTGCACAAATGGCTGGGAGCTCAAGGCTGGCAGCCAAAATTTTGTGTTAGAGCTTTGTCACCGACACACACCTAGGACTCAGTTGGAAAGGTGTTTAAGGCATGTTAAATTTTAAGCACGTGTTTAAATCCCACTACTTGCCATAACACCTTTCTGGAATGAAACCTGCATATTAAACTCTACAAACCAATCTTGCTGTGCCTGTTCCCTTATTTGTATGCTAGGAATAATAATGGTTAATTCCTATGTGTGTTTTGTAGCTTAATTCAGGGTGTTTATACACCACTCTAAGCAAAAGTCTTAACATGAAAGAATTGTGGTTCATTACTGTGTTTCATTAGCATTCATAGGAATTGTTGTGTATGTAGTTCAAAGAGATACACATCTAAATTTTCATGGCATTACACAATTGAAAATTTTAAAGGAAAGACTGTCTGTATTAATTGTCATTAAATCAGAATCAGAGTCAAGTTCATCTCCTTAGCTCAGAAATCACATGGGGTTTACTTTCATGAGATCCTTCAGTGACTTATTTATTTATTTATTTACTTTCATACAAAGTGAGTGTGAGATATTCACAGTCAAAACTTTAAAGCAATATACAGTTTATTTACTTTCCAGAGGGACCTGTGAACTAACGAAAGCAGTGATGAAGTGAAAAAACCCCTATGAACACAGTGTAAGAGCAGCTGTGAGAATACAAGATATTTTTAGATGTTTTCATACAGGCATTATTTAGAAAGAAAATAAATACTTCATGATACACAGATAATCAGATAAATCTTTAAAGAAAAAAAAAAGTGTGAGAATAACTCAAACCACTTTAAAATGTTGTGTTTGCTGTATTTTTTAAAACATGTTAGTAATTTTAAATTCCCCATAAGAGTACGTCTGATATTCCTGAGATACGTAATTGACAGGATGCAGTGTCACGGCTCAGAGGGACCCATTATTATATATCATTGGTTCATTTATTGCCTGAGGATGAGAACAGGCAATAGAACAAGGTGTCAAACTTACTTTTAACCTTTGGTCTTAGAAGAAGCTAAATTAAAGATTTAAGTGTATTTTGAGTCACCATCCTTGGACTTGTCTCTCTCCTTCTCTGTTTGCAACTGGCAAACATGAATGTTACCCAGTTTTCAGTGTCAGCCTCTTATATTGTGTTCCACATAGACCTGTTGTTTTCACCACAGGTCCCTTCATGCTTTTTCCTCTACTTTGTGTGACAAGCTATAGGTTGTGTCAGTTAACTTCAGTGATTCCTGCTTAGGGGAACAAATGTAAAAAATAAAAATTCACTTATGAGTGACATGAAAAAAGGATAAAACTGCCTTTATTTTTTTTAAATTTCCAGAGGTCATAGATCAGACAAAGGATTGTGGCACACATGCTTAGGAAGAGGAGTAGACTGTTTTGAAATATTGGAGGAGAAAATGGCAGAATATGCTTTTGTTGAAGAAATACTATGGGTGTATATCAGTAATTGAAGTGCTGCTAAAGCTTGTTCCTTACTGAGCTTCAGACATAAACTGTTTGTGTAGGTCAGACAGAGGGTAAACCAGGCCAAATCACAAGTCTTCACAAGAGAAGATGCTTGGATGTGGGCCAGGAGAACAGGGAAATTAATTTTACTTTAAATTTGGAATGAAACTATAACTGTGTATTTACTCCCACTTTCCTGCCTGCACCCCCTGCCCTCAAAATCTTCAATCATCAAGTAATGCAAAAAGTAATAATAGATGCTGATGGACTAGGGACTATGGTTATGATAGCCTTTCTTTCTTTCTTCCCAGAGAAATTTGTGTTTCACAGTATTAATGTAAGGATGTTAGTGTTTCTTAAAAATAAAGGAAAAAAAAAAAAGAACAATGGAAAAGAAAGTAATGTAGAAAGCACTTTTTTTAGCAGCTTTAAGATTTAAGAAAGCAGCTCCAAAAATCCATTATTGTAAGCCAACTAGACCTCTGCTCTGTTGGATAAAAATATGTATCTAAGATCCTCTTACGACTGTGACATTAGAAATCACTGAAGGTGCTCATACCACTAAATCTGTGATAACACACGTTATACTACTGCTAACTGCTTAATTCAAGTTCATATTCTAGAGTTCAGATTAATTATTTTATTTTCCTTGTTTGACAGTTATTTTGGGGTGGTGAAGGATGGAAAGTGCTGAACTCTCTCTCCTCACAGACACTGATGTCATTAAGTGTCCTAGCCTTTGCCCTATACACGTAATTCTGCCTGTAGTATGGTTTGAATAAAGCCAGCTCAGCAACAAAGACAATTATTTTGAGAGAAGTTTTATGTTACAGCTCTTTATTTCACTACTGAGGGTTTTTTGTGTTTAGTGACTCCATCTTGGGAATCCACCTCATTTCTTGGCTGCAGTGACCTTTGTGTTTATAATGTTTCATCAGTTTCCAAGCAGTTAGTTGGAGGTGAATGCTGTAGTATTAATATATTTATCATCCATTCATGTGATGGGAACATAATTTCTTAAACCCCCTGGTCCCTTTCTCTTTTAAACTTTTCTGTAATGCCTTTTGTTGAAATCTAGAAGTATTAGGTTTGTTGCTTTTGAGACAGGTAAGAGGTTTTATGATTTTAGGCTTTTATTTTAAATATATTAGTTTGCACTTTTTATCATTGTACATGATTTTTCCTGTGCTAGAAGTTTGAACACATATCTGTTAGTTATATCGTGTCAGTGTTTCATCATTATTACTAAAATAGTAATACAGTATTCTCTTTTTCTTCAAAGCTTTTCAACCATAGTAAATAAATCTGAGAGTATTTTCTAAAGGAATTCAGTAGTTAGCCACAGTTTACATGTTGGGAAAGTGAGGTACGAGAATTGCCTCAAATTAAACTTAGAAAACTACGATATAACTGGACATCAAGGCCACATTCATTACCCTCTTCTGCTTCCAAATGAGTTATCATGCTCCCATGCAGACAAAGAAACAATTCTTAAATGCGTGAGGAATCTCTTTTTTTTTTCCTCAGTAGGATACAGTATCCTTGCTTATTTCTAAGTCAAAAAGTGGATTAAAAAAAAAAAAAAGATGAGTTTTTCTAAATATTAGCACGCTCAGTTTAAATTGAATTAATTTAAATTAAAACTTCATGTTCAAAATGCCTCTACGCGAGTATAGCCAGGCTTAACTTTGTTTTACTTCTGGGTTTGGCTTTTTACTGCTTTAACAAGGTAAGGATGAACTTGAATAAGGCCTTTGCTATGCAGGGCTTCTGATAATGTTTCTCGTTTATTGTCTACAGCACAAAAAGAAAAAAAAAATAGCTGCAAAAACATACACATCTCCTTTTGTTGTGTTAGTTGTTTTTTTTTTTTAAAGAACTAATCCTTTAAAAAACAATAGCACTTCATTTAAAAAAAAAAAAGTCAGCCATTTTACTAGTGACATTTAAATGGATTAATGCCTTTTTTTTCTGTGTGGTATTTCCTGATAGTCAAAGTTTAACAAGAAAATACATGCCAAAACACAGTCCCTGTTTGAAACTGAATCAGTTTTTGGTAATAATTTACTGAAACTGAATTTAGTTCATTTAGTCATGTTCAGGAGAATTAATCTGTAAAAACAAATTTAAAGTAGATTATTTAAACCTAATTAAATCCTTATGTAGATGTTCATTCATAATAAAAATTGCCTTGATTTGGTTTAACTGAACTCCCTTCCAAATGAATAACGACTACCAGGGATTTAACATAGTTTAAATAATCAACTTTAAGAACTAAAACCAGAATAATTTTGCTGCATGTTTTGATGTAGACCATGTCTCTGGGAGAAATCTGTACGGCTCTTTCTCAGATGTCAGCATATGTGTGGACAATAACTGAATTTAAGAGTTAGTCTTGCAAAAGGTATTAAATCTCTTTGAGTTTGGAATTGTGCTTTTAGGAGAGGGCAGGATACATACATATAAACTGTTTAACAGAAAGGAAGTTAGGATTGCAGGGACGTAATATGGTATCTGCTTCCATTAACTGTGAGAAAAGTCTAGTCTTCAACTTTTAGGCTAACTTTTGTTGATGTCCTCGTGACCCTGTCCCCTGGGAAACAATACATTGGATAGGATCATCTTCTGTGGCAGTAGGAGGATGGAACTTGGCTGGTAATTATAATTATTTGTCATTCATTTCAAACATGATAGTTTCCTTATTCTGAAATTTCTATTTGGATGCATTCCGATAATAATCCTGAATGACCAATAAAGTATTCATAAGGTTCTTTGGCTGTATGTTTTTTAAAAGGATGACATTTTTTTCAAAAATTTAGAGTATCACCACATAGATTTGTGAGTGACAGATGACTTTAAGCAGACATAGAACCATACAGACTCCTAAAGGAAAATAAGTCCCATTTCTGCCATAGCTGTGCTGTGCTTGAATGAACATGGAATCTTGGAGGAACATAGAAGCATGGTTGAAATGAAGAGATCTCTCCCATGAGTGAGCTTCTTAGTATTTAAAAATTAAGTCTCTTACGGGCAGGAGAGACTTGGGTTGCAAATTATGACGGTCATTAGAGTATTCAAGGTAACTTCCTCCTGTCCCAGTTTTTCTCTGCCAGTTTTGCAAGATGTTGCATTATTCCAATACTTTCCCTTCAGTTGTAGTGGATTGCATTTTTTGACAAGACACTTAGAAACCAGCATTATTTGAGGATAAAATACTTTGAGTGGTAGATGATCTCCCCTTACTTAAAGCAACATAATGAATGATGCTTGTGTAGGATCTCACCTTGATAAATTTCCCAGTACAAGAAGGATGTTAACAGAACCACTCTAAGGTAAAAATGCTGTAAGGGCTGGGGAAGGGAAAGCTATTGAAAGTTAAGAGGAAGACTTATGGTTCTGTGTATGCAGTAAGTACACAATAATTCCAGATATAGGTGATTTCATTTTCAAAAAATCAGAAACATTATTGTCTTCTTGATTGATTTTTACATGGCAGAGCTTAAAACCTGTTTGTTTCTCTCTGCTTGCTTAGTAGAAAACATCTGAGGAGAGAAAACTACCACTATAACAAGAAGCATCACAGGAATGTTCATTTCAGCAATACTAACTTTACACAGTGATTGTGCTATTGGATTTTGAAAGAAGAGAAAGGAAAAAAAAACCCTGTGAAACAGTAATAGAAGGAAAGCAACAGAACAGTTTTGAGAACTGAGAACTACCTGGTAATATCCTTCACATTTCACCTTTATTAGAAACACAGCGTAGAACCATAATGAAATCTATAAATGGTGCACAAAAGTACTACTTCACATATATGGATCAACTCTGGAATAACTGAAAAAAATTATAATGGGGAAAAACAGAGTTAAACCGTGCAAACGCAGAACTGCACACACACGTTTGACACTTACAGAAAAGAATTCTCTCTGCTGAGGGTCCCCAGCAGGATAAACCAGCAAAATCTGTCTTGCAGTACCTTCTCCGTCACTCCTAGATTCAAGTTCCCATCCTCTGCTCTGTCGCACTTCTGTTGCTTCTTGCCAGGTCCACAGATAACAAACTATACTAAAAAGTAGTAAGTACTTCTCTTGTGGCTGAGGAAGCTAAATATGCTTTCTGTGGGGTCAGATGAACTCTGTTACCTGCAGGTCAGGAGGAGTGTGAACTGAGCCCAGAGTGAAAGAGGAGGGGGAAAAGGGCAGATTAAACTGCTTTTGCATACACTTGAGCATTCAGTTAAAAAATGTTCAACAAATACAAAAATGTTTGTTGTCTGTATAGGTACATGTTTGTATCATTCTTACGCACTCATGCAGTACATCTGAAGTGATGTATCTGTTTACTTCCCATTCATAACTTTGGAGTTGAAAATGCTTCTTTCCTTGTTTTTTTATGGGATTTTATTTTTTACTTTTTACTTCAGCATCTACAGTAAATATTTCTTGGGTAAATATCTTCTGAAACCTCTGAATTATTAAAGTGTAAATTAGATGATTTACGAGCAGAAGATTGTTTATAGAAGTGCACTTGTTAGTGCTGGGGAGGTAAAAGAAATCCTACTATGTCAGTAGTCCCTTGGGAAGACCTTACGTTCCTGATACCATCCATGTTTCTTGTAGTTCAGAACACTTGTTAAGCTGGAAGGGGGGAAGAGAAGTACATGACATTTATATTTGTTGTAACATAAACCATTTCTTATCTCTCCCCTCAGTCCCTCTCCTCTGCCTCCCTTCTGTCTCCATTTACAACTTCACTATCCCTCCTGCCTACTGGGACCATAATCTTACAGTTATCTTTTTTCTTTTTTCTGCCCTCTGCATATCTAAGGCAATTTTTTTTTCTTCAATAGTCTCAACCCCTCTCCCCCCAAAACAAACCCACATTTCTTTTAATGTGTTTGCTTCCTGTTCCTTTTTTTTTTTTTTTTTTTTTTTTTTTTTTTTAGACTAAATTTTCTCCTATCTCATCTCTGCCTCACAATTCCCAAATCAGCCATCTCATGGGTCTGAAATCTCTGGTGACACTGCCAATTATATCTGCTAGTTCTTGTCATTGGGTTGTTGAACTGAGAACCTTATTTCTTTTCTTTTCCCTGAAAGACAATCTGAGAGAGATCTAATTATGCCGGAATGCACTGTTCTTTCAATCTGGACTGGCTTTCAGTAAGCCTGGAAAGCATCTCTATACCATCATTGACTTCTCAACAATTCAGCAGGCATTTTACTCACACTTGTTAACATATTTCATGGTTTTCCTCTTAATTAGACATTTGGTGGTGTAGGTTTCTGTTTTTCGAATTTCCAAATGAGCCTAAGAAATTTTGTCAAGATTTTTTTGGAAGCATTTTTATCTTGGAAGGGCAGTCCAACTTGCACTTTATTCTATTTAGATTTACAGAGTAAGCATCCTTGTGCTGAAATCCCATGGGTAGCTAGTCTGGATTGGTGCTTTGCAAAGGCGTTGAATACAGAAGCAGCAGTGATTTCAGCTGCAAGTAATTGTGACCACAGCCAGTTTCATTGAAAACACATTTAGAATATAAAGTGGTGTGTCTTTCTTTTGGAACACTTGCCCAGGAAGTGACAAACTTGGGAAGATCTGAATGATGCAAAGTTCCTTTATAGGTTTCACCCTGAATTGTGTTGCTTCCCTCAGAAGAATTGAAACAATATTTTCATATTTTGCAGAATGTTTTAAGATCATCTCTTGAAGAGAAATGTTTAAAAAAGTTGTACAGGTTTGGAAAGAGGCTTTGAAGAGTCCATAATTTTGCATTAATATTTCTGTGTTAATAGTTTTGAGGTTCAAATTAATGCTGTTATAAATGGCAGCACTTAGACATGCTTTCTATGTTCCTAACTGTGCAGTCACCAAGCAAATGTGAAAGTTAGATATCTTGTGGCAATTCTGGGGGAGAACAACTAAAAGTATGAAGTTAATGCAGTAAAATTAAGGACCATTAAGCCCCTCTGTGGAAACTTATTGAAAAGTGGAGTGCTTAAGGGAGGATTAAACTACAAAATAATAAAGGCATTTTAATTCAGAATAAGAGCATCTACATATAGTTTAATGTGTTTTAATTTTTCTCCATTAACTTCATTCTTTTTAACCATCCCAAATGCAGGCAGTCGCAGTGACACTACTTTTTCTCAAAAGTGTATCTTTGGAAGCTTTCTCTTTAAAATTTTATATCCTTCTATCCCATTCCATGCAAATAGCCCAAGAAAAATTCCTGTTTAAAAGATGAACAAAAAGATGAATAGTAATATGCCTTCTGTTGTCAACTGATTATGGCAGCAGACATGACCATCAGAATAAGAAACTTTACCATTTAAAAAAAATATATAAGCTAAAGGAAAATTCATAGTTTACAAGTAGAGATTAATAGCTTAAGGGGAATTTAAAAGTTCCTGAATGATGGACACAATGGAAATCTGGAGAACAGAAAATGAAGATCAAGATAATAGTAAAAACATTTTGCACCTGGTCACTGAAAGCGAATGTTCAAACCTGACAATTTATGGTTGAAGTGAAAAATACAGATGTTTGTGTGTTTGGCAAAGCTGATTGTAAAGAAATGCACGAAGCTGTGCTATGCCAAAGCTGGAATTTATCCTGTAACTTCATGCTTATTCCCAAACCAGTCTTTCTCTTCTTTATTTCTGGGGTGTCTTTTCAAGCTTTACTGACTTTGGAGGGATTCAGCTTGGCTGCTTGGTTATCATTTTATTGTCCCTTAACCAGAATCACCATCTCAATGTAAAGAAATACAGACAACTGCCAGATGAACTGCCTATATTATACCCTATAATCAATAGAAGTTTCTTGATTCATTAGTATAGGAACTCTGCAGCCTTTTCACTGTTGCTGAGATTGTATCATGGACATGAACATTGCTACATCAACCCACTGGAATCAACACTCATTTTTGTGTTATGCTGTGTCATGCACTTAAGTAAATGTCCAAATATCCATAATGAAGACAGACTACAGTAAGAAACAGATATCAGTATCTCACATGGAAAGCAAGCAGAATATTTTCTAATTCTAAGAGTTACTACTTTTGGGAAGGATAAAAGATCTGCTGGTTATTGCTGGTTTGAGATTTTAAAGGACCTTGCTAATGTCACTTTATTAGAATGCCATTGATTTTTCTTTTTTAAATAATAACCTATACAATTAAGAAGATTAAAAAATTCTGATCTTTTGTTGTTATCTGGGTATTATTAAGAAAATATTTAATTACTTGGTAACAGTAGAGAATGGGGAATGACAGTTGAAAGCTGTGCAGCATTTCAGTTTGGGGATACATCACTAAACTTCAGTGCAGATCTTTACAGAAGTGTCCTGTTACAAGGGCAGAAGCACAACAGTCTTCATAGAAAGATGCCAAAAGTCTGCATTTGCTTTATCAAGTTACAGTGGGCTGCCAGTCCTGGGGCTAGTGCTTTTTCTTGTTTACCGTGCATTTGTTGTTAGAGTGTGTAGACTTGCCTTCTCCATTTAGAGAAATCAATGCTTCTGTCCACCTCCCCTTCTTTTCCCTCTGCCAACCATTTTTCTTGTCAGTTTGCTTTCCTCATTGCTGGTGAGCAGCTTATGAGAAATAAACCATTGAGGCACATCAAACCTTATAAGAAGGCCAGGGCAGTAATTCAGTGGCTGAGTTTATCCAATCCATTCTCTTTCAAGTGGCTTGTTTAAAAACAAACAACAGAAACAAAACCTCACAGTGTCTCTTGTTGATATTTAACAAAACTATAGAAAGACCTTTTGCCTTAATAATGCCAGTGACATGCATTTTGTTTATCTTTCTAATTATTTATTTATAGTTGACATGAAAATGCTTCCCACTAGACATCCCTAACTGCGCAAAACCAGTTGTGTATTGCTTTTGTGAGACTTCTGTTATTATAGCATGATTAAAATAGTACATTAATTATGCATCCTGCTATAAACTGAATACAGCAGAGGAAATAAATATGTATTAATAATACATCAGTTATTAATCTGTGTACTTGTCATTTCAATGAGATGTAAACTACTGCATCTTCAGTTCATGAAGACCACCACTCACCTGTTTTTTAAGTCCACTTTTGTCTCAAGACTGTGGAAGGACAAGTTCAAAGTCACCATGTACTACAAATGAGTAGTCCCAAGCCAAAACTGTTATATTAAAAAGCTACAAATTTTACCTGACTCTGAGATACAGTGGCACCATAATAAAGCAGATTTACCATGCGGCTGGGCCATGTACAGTAAACTTTTAATCATTAAAAGTGGTAGACACCTTTTGAAGCAACAAGAATTTGAATCTGAAGCAACAAGATTGATTCTGACTTTTTCCTTTTTTGCTGAGATTCCTTGTACTGGTAGAAAGGGAACTTTTATACTAAAGGGAAGCCAGCTACAACTTATGGACTTGATGAAAACTGTTGCAGACTGGGTATTTAAAAACCAGTAGGCCTTGTAAAGTACAAAATTTGAATGGATTGCCTTAACAGATTATTGTAAGGTTGTGCATCGATATCTCAGACATGAAGATGTTACACCTACTAGGCAGTATCCAAGGGGTTCCTAAATCTTTGCCCGTCAAGATGTCTTTTTGTTAAAGGACAGAGTCAGTAGACTAGGAAGTAAAACAGGAGCCAATTAGCAGCAGCAAACTTTAACTAAATAAAACCATTTGCTTTCTTTTTGGCTCAAGATAGAATAAAAAATAGATTATTTAATGTAAGAGGTTTTTGGCAAGAATTGCTCTAGGAAATTAAATGTGCCTGGGATTACTGATGCCAAAGAAGACAACTTTCATGGAGTGACCCATGTCTATATTATTAAAATTTGGTAGTTTACAAAGAAGGTGAGTGCAAAAAAAATGCCTCTAGAGAATACTTTTAACTCCTAAAGTTTGTTTAAAATATAGTTTGGGATAAGCCTAGTCCTAGTTGCCCAGGAATAAAACTAATCCACGGCGTATTTGTGGAAGTTAACAGAGAGTTGACTTTCAGTCTCTTGGTACATTTGCTAGCAGTGATTATTTTCTTGGTAGTGGTAGTATTGTTGAGTGAGTGACCAGTATAAGAAGTTGTCCAAAGACATAGCTTTGTGGAATATTTTATTTTTGTCATCAAATGACATATATATGAGTTCTTGTTGAGGGTTAGGCTTGTTTCTGGTTTTTTTTTTCACCTATAGAATTTTTTTCCCAAGGGTTGCAAGGCAACTAACTACTAAATACTTATCAGTGCTCAGGTGAAACAAAAGGATGGAGCCTGACACTTAGCCACACTCTTTGTCTCCGGGAGTTTCTCTCGGGGTTGGGGGAGGGGGAAAGGGCAAGAAAAAAGATGGGGCTGGAGGGCAGCTTCACTTTTGGTGTGCTCGGCATCGGGGAGGACAAGGCTGCTGTTGCTGTGGGAGTTTTTCACTGGCACCACCCGGGTTTGATCCTGAGGAAAGCTACCATCATTCTGCTCGTGTGCCCAAGAAAGCTCCTGAGTTCTCCTTTTGCTGCTCTGCTGGAGCTGGCCCAGCCTGTCCCACAGCCGCTGCTTCCTCAGCACTGCTTTGAGGCTGTTCTGCACCGCGGCCCCGCGCTGCCCTCCCTGCCGGACATCCCTGCCCTCCAGTGACCACCGACGGAGCTCTGGATTGTATCCGATCCACCAGCCCGGGATCCCTCACTGTTCCAGCTTGGTGCCTTTTCTTTTTCGGAGTCCCCAGAGACCAGACTGCCCCGGGTTTTGTGAAACCAAGCCCCGTCAAGGTCCCTGGTTCTGTTCGCTATTAATTGCTGTAGTTGTTGTTGTTTGTTTGCCTTGTTATACTATTAGTAAAGAACTGTTATTCCTATCCCCATATCTCTGCCTGAAAGCCGTTTTAATTTTTTTCTAAATTATAATAATTTGAGGGGAGGGGATTTGAATTATCCATTCCAAGAGAGGCCCTGCCCCTCTTTAGGAGATACCTGTCTTTCTTTCAAAACCAAGACAGTTCTCTTCTGTTACTCAGAATTTTTAGATTTAGAATGGAGCAATGCGTATGAAGGGGAAGCTACATTGCTATTGAGTTAAAGTTAAAAACACACATAAAGTCCTTAAACTGACAGCAATGTTATGGTTATATATTCACATTATCTTAATATTGAAAAATGACAAGTATAAACTTTCATCATGGATGTCCATTTTTAAAAGATATTTCATTATCTTGATTTAAAAGTTGTGTCAGCCAAGACAGGTTAAAATAATTGCTATTAATATTAGTGATAGCAACACGACCACAGTAACAATATAATAATATGTAGCTCTCTCTTGGGATTTGCACCAAGAGAAGTACATGAATAAGAAGTCTAGAAGTACATGAATAAGAATGTGATTATTTTATGTACTGTGAAAGTGAGTCAGAGTCAAGTGGAGTGTCATGACCAAAATCACCTTTTGGATCACGGGCAGCATCAGGAGTAGAATGCAAATCTTTTGAATCTCACAATATAACTCTGTTCACTGTAACAGCATCTATGCTTTTGAACATAGGTTTAAATTTTTCCCACATAAATTCTGAAGAAGGTTCTGAATCATGTATCATGGACAAGTCATCTTCAAGAGCTGTGATTTAGAACAGTATGGGAATGTTTACTGAACTGAAATGGCTTTCTCTTTTCCCATCTCTCCTTTCTTGTATTTTTATATCTTCTTAGTTTTCTCTGGCAGAAGACAGAAAAGATCACCTAGTCAAAAAAGCTGTCTGCCAAAAAAATAGATTCACCTGTCTATAAAGATTTCCTGATAAATATTTTATATACTTCTAGAAAAAAAAAAATGAACTTCCAGTGGCAGAATATAGCAGTCTCTTTTTATGTAATCTTTTCTGTGTATCATTATCCTTATTCTTGGAAAGATATTTCTTCCTAATTGTCCAACCTGCATTTCCTTTTTTCTAAGTCCACAGTGTCCTCTCCACTTTCCCTTTCAGCAGCTATTGATATATTGAAAAATTGTTCATCGTTATGTGTGGAAAATCCTGATGATAGAGTATACCAAGGAGCGAATCTATTCATTCTTTCATTACTATATGCAAACTTTCCCATCACTTTCATGAGAACACTCAGGAAATATTTTACTCTTTTTCCTTGAAAATGGGCCTATCTTCCTTTCTAAAACCACTCTGTTCCTGACACTGTGAACCCCTCTAGTAAGAGAGATGAAAACACAAGAATACTGGTGAATACTAGCTTGCAAACAAGAAAAAAACAAGCTGGAAAAAAAATCCCCTAATTGATATTGTAATCACTCAGCTATTGTAATGTTAAATTTCCTTAATTTTAAAACAATGTTGCACAATTATATATTCACTGTTTTCTTTATTTTGTGAAAACCCTGGAGTGATTTATGTGAGAGGAAATATAACTGATAATGTAGCATTTCTGTAAGAAGCATGTCCTGCTGTTTCCTAAACTTATATAGCAACAGTGTATTCATACAGTTATTTTGCAGGGATGCTTTGGCAGTTCTGTATTTTCCTAAATGCATATAAATCCTTCAGTTTAAAGCACTAGGCCTTCTTAGGTTCTACAAATAGTCTAATGGTGGTGTAGCCAATAGAGCACAAAATAGCAATGTCAGAAGAGTTATCCTTTTATTCCCACACTGCTACATAGATGCTTTTCATATTTAAACTAAACTTTTGCTTTTTTACTTACTTTGGTAATTTTTTTTTTTGGTAATTAAACCCCTCTCATGTTTTTTTTCTATAAGTTTTTGGTTATGCTACACTCATTTATCAAGGTTGGTGAGCCATAGAGAAAAAAAAAAAAAAAAAATCCCTGACACTCCTAGTGGGTTTCTTGACTTGGGAGAGGAAGTTGGAGTAATTTCCCTGGGGCTTTATAACACTCCTTTAGTTACAGGCATAGGGAAATTTCCTTAAATTACATTGTTTCTCTGGCTATCAACAAGAAATGCCCTCTATATGTACAGGCATTTTAAGGTATGGCAAGATGTGCAGTGGAAAACCATGTGTCTCAAGTAAACTTGAAACCTGTCTAATTCCAAACAGAAAGTGTTCCAGTTCTATCTCAAGACAGCTCAACTTTGATAAATTCTTTCCAAATTCACTTTTGGGGAGTTCTGTGGCATCTCTCATTTGCTTAGATGACAGCTGAAAGGAAGTCTGCAAAGTAATATGTAGGGTCTGGAGAGACTAAGTAAAAATTCTTTGTGAAGCTAGAGAAAGGTTAATGGGGATTTGACAGGTTTCCTGCCATATGCATTGGTCTGAATGATGTGATACTTTTTTATAATATAGAGCAGCAACATAGTCTTCAGGAGTTAAATGTTGTGTGGTGAACATATGTGAAATATGAACTTCAAGAGTATAGTTTCATGAAGATTTGAAATAGTTCTTGCCTTCCCTCCTATCATTGCACCCAAAAAAGCCTTAACTTTATATATAAACATCTGTGGCTTCTTGATTTTAAGCAGCTGATAAAATCTAGATATTTTTGGCTGGGCGTTATCATTACATGTACACACACACACACGGGTGCTGACAGACATGCAACACACCCGCTTTCTCTGACAAGCAAACATAGAAGAGATGTCCAGTTGATGAAATTATAAAAATGCTATACAAGTGAAGATACTGCCTTGGGATTTCTTCATACTAATGCATTTAATATGCCAAGGCATTGCACCTCAGGCCCCGGATACAAACAGCTTCTATAGTGAAAAATAAAGGGATAAAAAAATGACAATACAATGCTGAAGTGAGCTCAATGCTATTGAGTGGCACTAGCAACTGAGAAAGGAAACAAGAGTGTAAAACCCCTCTTTGATTTTCTGTTCTTGCTCACTGCCTTTTGTGTTCGATGGAACCCCTTTTATGAGTGAGATAGACTACGATAAAGGAAGTGGTGATACATGAAGTAGCACTATGACAATGCATAAAGTGGTTATTGTCCCCACTTACTCTCACTGCACTTTCACACCATTAACAATGTAACTAATAAGACTTACACTTGGATCTCACCTTCGTGCTTCCTGTGGTACTGCCATAGTTGAAAAGTGACAGCCTCTGCTAAAGCACTGCAAAATATATCAGGTTCTCATCACTTTAAACAGACACATTTTATTATTTCCCATTGTGAGAAACACTAAGTGACTTGTTTCAGCACAAACAAGAACTCAGAAATTATGACTAAGAACTCATATACTTTTTCATACTCAGTTTATTTGAAACATCATTATAATATTAGACATGGAAAATAACTGCATATTAGGCACTGAGGCAAATTACCGGACTGTGATAACTAATTTTAGAATTCTTTACATAAGCAGTTCACCTATCTGTACGAAAATAATTCTCATCCTGCTAATACTGAGGAATTTTTTCTGGTTTCTTCTCTTAATTTCCTTTGGCCTTGTTTTTGTCCCCCCTCAAAGTACTTTTATCCTCCTTTCCAGGACTTGCTCTGAAGTATTTTGCTTTCAACAAGAGACTGTCATTTTGTAGCAGATGCCAGTTCCAGTCAGTGGGACTGTAAACAGAAAGTACCCAGGATAACTGATTCATCCTCCACAGAGACCACACATAGTACCTAGGAAATGTCTGCACTTCCAAAGAGTGGATGCTGTTCCCAGCTCAGGTTTCCATACAAAGTGCCAGAACAGGTGCCAGGAGAATTCATTTTGGCTTGAACTTTATGAACAAACTAAGGTATGATGAGGAATGCAGTCTCCATTGACGTTGCTACCTGCGTTCTTGCTATTTAAAGAACAGAGGAGCAAGCTTCAGTGCACAAAGTGTGATCATTTCCCCCAATACCTGATTTAATAGGAGTAATTTCTACTTACACAGTCTCTTTCTATTGAGAAGCTCAAACTCAACAAACATGAATTAATTAAGCTTTATACTCCCTCTGTGCTGCATAGGTATACTCAGGAATAGAGTGGTTTAACATTATACTAGTGTGCCAGTTGGGAAATACCAGAAATCTAGTTTTCTTACTTTGCACATGCCCTGGGGTAGAATCAATGCATGCCTTAAATGCAAGGGCTGAAAAAGATCATAAGGCATGTGATTGATAATACCTCTAGGCTTACAACTGCTTGGGAGAGCTGGAGTACATATGGCAGTGAAGAAAAAGGCTGATTCCATGTGAAAACACATGTGGCAGAGCCTGCTAAGGTACAAAGCTTTTCCAGCAGGCCTTGAAGACTGTTGCAGTGACTTATATAGTTTTGACTTGTTGCCTTCTCTCAACTCAAACCAAGTAAATTGAAGCTGCATCTTCCTTATAACGATATCCCTAAGATCAAGGTGGTGGCTGTATGCAGGTATGGGTTGCTGGTCAGGCTGAAAGGGTAGAACATTTTCATTTGGCATCACTTGCAGTGGCATATACTCCTGAGGTATCTCACAGCCGTAAGTACTCTGGCCAGTAAGGCTGGTATCTGACACACAATAGTCAGTTGAGCTTAGGAGTCATGTCTCCTGGTTTTGTTACTATTAAAAGTTGTCTGATCAATTATTCTATTTTTTTTTCTTTGAAGCTTTATTTTTTTTAATGTGGAGTAAGGTTTGATTTTGTTTTTCAGAGTAGCAGCTTTGCACTGTATAAATCCTCAGTGCCAGGACACTCTTACTGGGAAAGTGACAAGAGAGGAAATGGACATTTAAAATGCAGAAACTCTTTCTTTTTGAAGTAATGTCTAGAGGAAAATAAAGCCCTCGTGGTTAAATCATAAGCCTGGACCAATGCACATTGAGACTGCAAATTGGAAATGTTGCTTTATTTTTAAATGGCTGAATACCTGCTGCAGCATCCATAACACTTGTTACTTCTCTAAACCTGCATAATGTATTGCAGTGAAAAAAGGGAACAAAATTTAATCTACCTAAAGATAACAAAATTACCTGCTATTAAGTATACATCCCTAGTCCCATACTGTCCATATACCTTGGTTTACAAACAAATGACTCAATGTCTTTTAAAGACTTCTGGGAGGGAGATGGGAGGACACGAACTGCTTGAACAATGAATTGCTGAAGGCACTTTAATGACTTAAGCTTAGAATAGGCATAATATCCCAGAGAGGAGGATCTTAATGTCCTGGCAGAGGTTTCTCTTCTCCTTCTGGAAAGTGTTTGAATGCCTTTGCAGTTTTTCAGGCTGTTTACTAATCCTGAGGGATAGGCTGGGGTGATGCTGCCACACAAGGAGGTACAAGCCCTTCAGGTCACTCTAGGTTACCTAGGGAAACATGACTTGTTATCTCCTTCTTCCTTTTGTGCTTAGTCAGTAACCCTGTGCAAAAATGTCTTTCCTCTATAGTATAAGGGGGCAGTCTAAGACTTTTTTTTTTTTAATATTAAAAACTGGATAGAATAAAGTTGTTCTATGTTTTTAGCCATGAAAAATCATCAGGGATTTATTTCCTGATATTAGGACAGATTCGCAACTAACATTTCAGAGCCGGAAGCCACTGATTTCTGAGTGATAAAAAATGGGTTCCAATCCTACCTTATCTCAGAGTCCCATTATTCAGTATTGATCTAATTATGTCTATATTCTGTTTGCATTTCAGGGTCAAGCTAGAACTTCATGGCAGACTTATGGAGGGAAAAAAATTAAGGCGTTCTACCATCAGAGTTAGATTGTCCATCCAACATTACAGTAAAAGTTATTGGACTTTCCAGGTTTTTTGTAAGAGTTCTGCTACTATCATGAGCCACCTTTTCCTTAAGTGGAAACCACTAGCCAGATCAGGAGATGTCAAATTATAATATTTAACTATAACTTTTGACAGAGAGTGAATCCTCCAAGGGAAGTAGAACTCAAAAGAGAAAAAACTACCTTTGAAGTCCTCTGTCTGTACATGTAACTACTGATGAATTTCTTAAACAGTACAATAGGAACCTTTGCAGAATCTTTTGAAAATTCTAGTTGAGTTTTTACTAAAACAGTAAGTTTCTTCACATTTCAGATCTTCTTGAGTGTAAGTGCTGGTGTGTGCCCAAAGAAGGGCAGTAAAGTTGGTGAAAGGATTAGAGCACAAGTCTTATGAGGAGTGGCTGAGGAGAACTGGGCTTGTTTAGTCTGGAAAAAAGGAGGCCCAGGGAGAGACCTTATTGCTCTCTACAACTACCTGAAAGGAGGTTGTAGCCGTGTGGGTGTCAGTTTCCTCTCTCAGTCAATAACTGATAGGACAAGAGTAAATGGCCTCAGGTTGTACTGTGGAATTTTTAGTTTAGCTATTAGGAAACGTTTCCTCACTGAAGTGGTGGTCAGGCATTAAAGCAAGCTGCCCAGGCAAGCAGAGGAAACATTATCCCTGAAAGTGCTAAAAACATGGGGATGTGGTGCTTGGGGTTAAGTTTAGTGGTGAACATAGCAGGGCTAGGTTAATAGTTGGACTCTATGGTCTTGGAGGTCTTTCTTAACCTTGATGATTGCTTTTTAGTTAGTGCAACTTCACTGACATAGATTGCTGGTAGCTGAAATAAGGAAGAGGAATGTTTTTGATTTTCTCAGGTTGCTTCTGAGTTAAAGTTCCTACAGTCTGGACATTTCTGCTCAGTTTAATTTCCTGTTTTGGTAGGTGATAGTAGTTAGGAGGAGAAGCTTGCATGTGTCAGAAAGCAAAATTAGTGTTGTAACTGTGTCATGCTGAAATGGACTGAAGCAGTACAAAATGAAAGTGAGAAACCAGAAAAATGAGGTTACAATGTCAAATTTCCTGACTGATTTTGAATTAGAAGCAGAAATATTCTTTGCTGTATAATCATGATTCAGTTTTACCAACCAGGTCCCCGTCCCAGAGAAAACCACATTCATTCTCTCAAAATATGGAAAACTGAAAATCCGTTTTGATATTGTAAGAGGAAATAAAAAGGGCTGAAAGATTAATAATAGAATGCCAATGCATACATGTAATCCAGGCTTGAACCTGAGGGCAGTCCTTTCAAGGAGCTGAATGACATCCATGTGTAATTTAATAAATGACTGTTGTAACAAGTGGAGAAGCTCTCAAACACATTGTTTTTGTGTTGATTGCTCAGTTCAATTACTGTAAACAAATAATGTAATGTTATAATAGTCACTGAAATAAATCTAGCCTAGAAGGGTTGGAAAAAGGTTGAAAATATCAAAGCTGTATTTATTCATAATTCAATGATTTGTTGCTAGACTCACCTAAAAATAAAAGGTCATGTTTTATGAGTATATCTCTAGCAAGGTTACCAATTTCAAATGCTTAATGACAACGTTTAGCTGACTGTTGGAATAGATTTTTTTTTCCCCAGCATAAATATTTACAAGTTACTGTACACATAGAAATACTTAGCAACAGGTAGAGTCTAAATACATTAACTGGTAGAGTTTTATTTCTATTTAAAGCCATTCCTATCTGAATGGGGTTTTGATCTAGTGGAAGGTTCCCTGCCCATGACAAGGAGATTGGAACTAGATTGTCCCTTCCAACCCAAACCATTCTATGATTTCTATAAGGAGCTGAATTTACAAAGAAAAAATATGTAAACTAAGGTGTATTCTAAATAAAGAAGTAGTATATTAGATAATAGGGCAACTTCCAGTGGAAAGTCCAATTATGAGATATAACACAGTTCTCCAAAATAATTTTTCCTAATCTGCTTTTTCCACATATTACAACTGGCTTCTTCTGTTAAAACAATTTTGTCTGCTCAGTAGAGCTTCATGATCTCTGAATTTTCATACCCTTTCACCTCCTAAACTTCTTGTGTAATTCAGTTACTTCATATCCCCAGCTTTTTCAGCAGCAGCCCTTCTTCCTTCCCACGAGCTAGCACTATCCAGAGCAATGCCTTAAGGCTGAGAGGACAGGATGCAGCTGCCTCTAAAAGGCTGTCAATGATGCTTCTTTTTAAGTCACTAAGAACTGCTAGCACAGCTGCACAGTGATGTGGATTTACACTTTATATTTTTTTTCCTAGATGAGGAATTACTCAAAAGAATAATGAGTTAGCTACTGATGCATGAAGGCAAATGAAGGCACTCCTTATGCTTAATGGCATCCTAAGAACAGCCCTGCATTTTAGAGCCAGTTTTTCTGAGGAGACACTGCACAGGTTGGACGGTGTGGTTATTCTTTACAGGGAATTTGAGGAGATTTTCATCTTCAGATGTGGTGGAGTAGGAATAAAATTTGAGTTAGCATTAAATCTACAGGTAGTATCTTACATCCTTTGAGCACATAGTTGTTTCAGTCTTGACAGCTAACACAGTACCAGCAGACTGCAGCAAATCAGTTAATTTTGGGCTGTAATTTATGAATTATGATACATTTTAACATCAGTGCAGTTTGTTTATTTTTATACAGAGCAGTATCTGGTGGCCTTAGTGACCAGTGTGCCCCCTGCTTTCCCAGCACTCCTCTTTTCAGGGTCCATTAGTCGCTAGTTTTATCTAGTCTGAGAAAAGCAAAAGGCAAGGGAGCAAGCCTGGCAAGGCTATAAGCTGAGGTTTCTTTGCCTTCTTGTTTCCATTTTCCCTTTTTCTGTTTATTTAACTTGTAGCTGTCATCCACATGGCAGCTGTGCCTGGCTAGAGGAGGGCAGTGAGGGCAGAGAAAATCCAGGCACTAACACAGCAAAAGTGGATGCTTCTGGATGTTCGTTGCTGTGGTTAAAAATGCCAAGTTCAAAACATATCTTAACATTGCAAATGAAAACAAGCCATTGTGGCCTTTCTGAAATTTCCAGCTAGGCTGGTTACAAAAGAATCAAACATTTTTTTGTTGCCGTAAAAACTTTCTGTCCAAATGACTGCCAGAAAGTGTGGGTATATGGTTCAGTAGTGGCTGACCTGATGACTCAGACACTCTCTAACACCAAATATATGGGAGGAGGCTCCAGTTGCCCCGCCCATGTTCCTTCAAAACTGAAGATACATCTTCAGAACTGAGTTTTCATCCTGAAAAAGAAAAATCATGTACATGTGAGGGAGTTTTGCAAGGAATTGAATGCAAAGGATTGCGTTAAATTTCCTACTACCACAACATTTTTACTATAAGAATCTCCTTGGATTTCTGTTTATAAATTTATTTTTAATACATTTCACAGAATCACAGAATGGGTAAGGTTGGAAGGGACCACAATGTGTCATCTGCTTCAGTCTCCCTACTCAAGCAGGAACTCAAACTCCTAGACCATTTATATTTTTCCATTTGCATCATGTTAAATTTTTTGTGATTTGTGTGCTTGTGCTATAGGTTGTGGCAGATAAAGTTGCTACCTTTAAATGGGATAACAATTTCATTAAATCAAACAATTTCATTAAATCTCCAATTGCAGAGACCAAAACCTTTTTCTTGTAAATGGGCTGGAGAAAGCATTTTCAAACTGATTAAAAATTCTTAGAAAATGTAATTCTAACAATTAAAAACAAATTAACTGCCAGTTACCATGATTGCGTGCATTAAAATGTAAGTATAAGGTGTGAAACCAGCAGCTTCATACGGTATAAGTTCATAAAAAGAAGACATCAAGTATACTCAAAACTATAAAATGATAAGAGAATATGTGGAAAATCAACTTAAGGTTGTACTGTAGGTGATTAGAAATAATTTTATAAATTTTAAAAATATATGTTCTGACTATATTTTAATGAAAACACTTGCTTTTTTGCCTTTAATAAATTTGTATTAATTGGTAAAAAAAAAAAGGGAAATGTCAGATGCTTCAACATGATACAACACCTTTCCAATACCTGACAGAGTTTCAGAGTGGCTACCAATATGTTACTTTGCCAGCACTGGGAAATGATTGCTGTATTTCCAAATGTCATCATAGTTGATTCATGCCATACACAAGTGAGTTTTGGAATATTCTTGTGAGCTTTTCCAAACTTAGGCTTTGATGGTTACATCAGCCATACCTTAAATACCTCCCAAAAGCATTGAGCATTTTGAGCTGTAAGTCTTTAATCACTTAAATGATAGATTATGTGGGTATGTTCAGCACTTAGATGGGAATGAAATCAGGAAACTCTTGGTATATCACCTTATGTCAAAGTTCTCATGTGCCAAAATATCTGCTGGTAAAAGCTCCAATGCTACTGCAGCAATATTTGTATACAGCTGTTCATATACTGAAGCTTCTGGTTTACTAGAAGCTCTGCCTTTTGCATCTTCAAAGAAAAAGTTCTTCCTTCTGGGATCCTTTCTTGACAGTTTTTTTGGGATAAGCCTCTCATCACCTGAGCAGAGAGCTTATCACGTAAAAATCATGCCCAGAACACAGTATTCATCCTTGTATGAAGGAGAAGTAGCAAGGTCAGATAACATTTCCTGTTCCTGAGTTTTTCTTAATAATTAAAGAAATTGTATGGCTCCTACTCCTTTTGGAGCACTTGACTGAAGAAGGGGAGGCAGTATGATGGAAGGCTCTGCAGCCTGAGGTTAGTTAGGTGGGGCACTACCCAAGGGGTGGGATATGTTTCCACTTATCTTCTTCCATTGATTGCTTTCTGCAACACTGTGTGTTCAGCTGCTGGATTTTGCAAAGCTATTCCTGGACATGTCAAAGTGTGAGGAGAACCTGACATCGTAACAAGATCTACAGAGTCCTGCAACTGGGTTCCAGATAGATATGTCACTACTGAGTATTTCATCCTGAGATAATTAGCACTATGATTAGAGGAATGCCTGAAGACCATGCAGACGTGCAGCAGTGAAGTTAGACCAGTAAAGGGAAAGTATGTCTTAAGCTTCCTGTGAAAAAAGGCAGCTTTTCCTGGCATGTGATAAAATAAGCAGTGTCCCTTTTCATGGAACAGCATTGTGTGTCATTCTGGCAATGTTAGATCAGATAGGGAACCTGCTGAGAAAGCGTTGAATGAGATTTGTTGGGGCAGCTGCCTTATATACCTACCCAGGTACAAGGAAATGGTTAAACCTTTCAAGTTTGGTGTACTGGATTCCCAGAAGAAGAAAGCACAAGGAAAAAAGCTTAAGTTTAATCTATAACAATATTAATTTTAGATTGATTTTTTTTTTTTTTTATTAACAAATTACGTGCCCCATAGGGTGGAGGTTTTCTACTTTCAAGGTGTTGGTGTGTACTTTTGTTTGGAAGTGATTAGAAGTGTGATTTCACAGAGGAAATGTAATCTCATCTCAAATATTTACAGAATGCTAATTTTATGCTTCTATGTTGGCACAAAAACAGAATAGCATGAATTAGTTTGACTTATTTGCTAACAGAAACATGTTCTCTCCCTTTGGCTAGGACTACATTAGTAAAAAAACCATTCAGGCCCATTCTTTGGCCCACAGATAATGCAACACAGTTTGTATCCATATGGCTAAATTTCCCCCATACTGTAACTGTCCTCCAAAAGAGGATTGCCTGCTTTGTACCAAAAGGTGGAAATTGCAACTGAGTCCTCCTATTTCACATGCAATACATAAGCACTACTTGGGAGATGCTATTTGGCACAACTAAACAAGTGAGTATTGATAATTGTGTGCATTGCTTAACCCACATGTCTTATATTGTAACTATAGAGACAGCCTGTGGCAGGTGTCATACAACCACCACCAGGGTTAATACTAAAGGAATAGCTAAGTATTTGTTCTCTACACAGAACTTAATTCACTGGTTTCTTACATAAATGTTCGACAAAATATAGTATTATACCATAGTTTTAACTAAAAGGCATTGAGAGGTTATGCAGAAGACTGTGAAATGCCTTTTTTTCTGCAAGTCTTTAAGTTAGGCATGATGCTAAATCCTGCATCACAGTAGAATGATGAACAAGTTGATAGTCTACCAGTGGTTGCCTTCTATAATGCCACTATGTTAGAGTGCTTCCTTTCTGGCAGTTCTCGCATTTGTAGGAAAAAAAAAAATTGCAAGTATCTCTTGTACTAACTAAACAGTTTCTGGGTTTGGTCTTTTTTCTGCCCACTGGGATGGAATTTCAATGTGGGGTTTTGTTGTTGTTGTTGTTGTTTTTTGGTGTTTTTTTTTTTTTTTTGCTTAAATCTCAGAAATTCTGTTACAAGAGATTCCTTCAAGTATTTTGATACTGAGACTTTTTTTATATCTAGAAACTGATCTATAGCTGTGGATGCAGATTAATTTTTAAATTGCAAAAAAGAAGTTTAGAAATACATATATGTATTTTTCTTTGATGATTTAAGAATGCCCAAAGAAATATTTTCTATTAATATAGAATACTTAAGAAGATAAAATGGTTGAGAGATTCTTTACAAGAAAAAGACACATAGACATTTGCTTTCATAAGTATTCAACATAACTGTTTCTGATCCATAAACTGCAATCCCTTAATGCCAAGATCTGAGATACTCTTCCTGACCCCTCCACACACCCCAAACTTCATAAAGGATTGCCTTAGGATACACAGTGCTAGGAATTAACAGTGTTATTCTCCCCTGTAAAATTATCAATTTCTTAGGATATGACTAATATGAAATAAATTACACTTTCTGGTTAAGCATCATAACATAAGCATTTATGTTTTTCTGTTTTACGGAAGAGTTGCTTGAAAACTCAGTTGCAGATTCAATGAACAAAATGGGTCCTGGGGATCCTGAGCCCCAAAATCTTATCCCAACTCAGCATTAAAAATGAATTTTAATTTTTGAGTTAGTTAAGCATCTGAGACATTCTATTGCAGTTTTCCTTTTGTGAGTATAAAAAGTTAAATGCTTCTTATGGCATTTACATTTTAAAATGTAAAATTACTAAACCATTCCGAGTCATAAGAATACTTCAAGTAAAGCTTGTTTTACCTGTGTGAAGAAGAGTGATTCCTTCTCTCCAGACTTCCTAGAATACAAACCTTATTACTGTAGTTTAATGTTGTGTGTGGATTGTAACTGGTAGTTCCCTCTGCTTTTTTTTGTTGTTTAGGTTTTTTTTTTTCCTTGGCATGTTTATTTATAGGGGAGTTATGAGACTGTGATTGAAGTTGGAAAAGACCATTCCCTTGGGCTTGAAAAGTGAGTGACCCCAATCAGGAGGGCTTGTTGTCAGTGCTGCTGGAATCTCTTCATCAGTGAGTGGAAAGTAGTTTCCTGTCAAGTTTAGTTAGGATTGGGATTTTCTCTCTCTCTCTCTCCCTTTTTTTTTTTTTTTTTTTTTTTTTTTAATCTGCAGCATAGACAATCTCTGCTTTTATGTACAGTTTGTCCTGTACTGTCTTAAATATAGAAAAGAAAGCCTGTGTTTTAAATAAGGTGACTATTACAGTCTGGTCACCTTTATCTTCTACCTCTGGAGATTTACACTAAGCTTGATTCTGTCTTTGCTCAGTATTTTGGACAGATATGTGAGGCTACTCAGGTAGAGAGTACAGGTGTCTGATGATGTTGTGGTTGGAAGAAAGAATAAAGAGAATGCCTTTGAAGAAGGACATTTTCTTCATTCTCCAGTGAATGAACTGAAGCAAAACAAAAATACTCATGCTTCAGTTTTCCACACTGGACAGTTAATAAATGCAAGGTTAGGGTTGTGTATGCTTTTTATTTGTTGAATAATTTTATAAGGAAAAATAGTTCAGTTGAGGAGATTGGATCCATGTTTGAAAAGACATCAATACCTCTTTCTGAGAGTGACTTTTGATTTCCTTTAAACATTGCATTTTTTAAAAATCCATTTTTCTTTGCAATATTTTTCTCAGTATGATGGTCTGGCATTTAACCTTTACATTTGGCAGATCCAGATAAGAAGATACAATTCTCAAATAGCCCTTTTTTCTGGATGTTTCTGGTTATTGTTCTTATTGTTGGAGAAGTGAGCAAGCCTCATTCCTGTTATTTTCCCTCTCTAACTTCTGCTTTAGGAGGAGAAAAAAGAGAAGAGAAAAGGAAATCACTAAAGGGAGAGTGACATTTTTCACACTTACTTTTGATGGTCAAAGAATTTATTGAAGTGCTGATCTTGACAGGATGGTTTCAACTGCAATTCAAGCCTGGCCTCATATCTGAGTCAGAGCCAGGATCTGACTATGACAGAGGGGGTTTGCCTAAAACCTTCTCACAGTTCCAGCTACATCAGCTACAATCACAGCTTCCTGTTTTTGCAGATTGTTGTCAGACTTCATTATTAGACTAAAGTGCTCCAAGACAAATTGGGCTCTGTCATAAAAGTGCCAAGTTTTATTAATTATTATTAAAATAATTAATTAAGTACCACCATGCTGGTAGTGATCATCTGCAAATTCAAGGGGCAAACTCTGAGATGGCTGATATGTAAGTAAGGGATTTGTAGGGTTTTTTTCAGGATTTTGGCCCATTGTCATGAGGAATACCACTCCTTTATGAAAAAGCTAAAATGCTCCAGTATGTCAGAGGACAGCTTTTGTTTCCTACACATCTCAAAGCAACTGCTTCCCTCTCTCTTTGTTTGCTACCTTTTGACATGCTTAAAGCAAGGAATGATTGAATATCTGATTAACTTCACGTAAGAAGCATTTTTGCCCAGTTTTCTGACGAGATGCCAAACCAGTCCAAATCCTGTGAGTCTTATGTAGGAGGTAATCCCACGATCCAATGTCAGAATAATCCCCCCAAGACAGCTTAAATATTTGTAGTTCTTTCTTAAATCAAGAAATCCCTTGGGGTTTATACCAATCCCAATTTAAAAAATGACTTGACCTGAAAACCCTGGAGGAATGTTTGAATGAGGTTGTCTTGCCTCTGGCTTTCTGGTCAACTTACTCTAATAAGAGACGTGAATAAGATATACAAGGTCCTAATTTATAATGTGATATGAAAATTATACATTCAATGAAAGGCTAGGGGGAAAAATAAGGGATGGCAATGGTGATAGAGACAGCATTTATTGTGATTACTAGAAGGGGGCCTTAGTGGGCTGGGATTATTGTACTTTAAGTGAAATTGATTTTGTTCATGATTTGATTTTAATCTAGTTTAGATGAATCAAATTCTACAAGGAGCAGATATTTAATTTAGTACATTAGGATGAAAAGGACATCAGTTCAGAGAAGTTTAATGCATATGATGTGAAAAAAACAGTATCTGATTATAAGAGTTTTTTATAGTAATTCCTTGTTATTTCATTACTTCTTGGACTTTTTTTTTCCCTCTACATATTTTTTTTTTAATAAGAACAGCCAAAATTCTAGTCTCCTTAATGATATTGAGGCTGATTGCCTAAGCAAAACAATAATAATACTAAAAATTGGAGGAGGACAGAGAGGAAGGCAGAATTCCAGACTTACCACCCTGATTTTTGCTAGAGATCTACTATAGGAACAAACAGAAGATCCTCGCTCAGCTCCAGGACACTTGCCACAGGTGAGCTCCTTTGCAGAACGAGCCCTGCCTGTCTCGTTACAGACTGCAGACTGCAGTTGTAAACAGAGCATCTATAGAAACCAATCTCCTACAATTTTCCAGTCTACTGTTTCCTAATCTAGGAGAGCTGGAATGCTCTGCAATTTGGAAGAAGTTGGTTGCTGCTGAAGAGAAGTCTCCTACACTTTAGCAGTCAGGACTAGATGGGCCTTTTTTCTTCTGTTAACAACAGAGCTAAGAAAGCCATTCATACTGAGAGTGTAAGGTTCAGCCAATATACGTAGGTACACATGGATTTCTTTTTCACATACAATAGTTTATGTGAAAATATTCCTATTTCACTCTCTGTTCCCTGACATCCAATTACTAGTGGCCTCTTGTTGGAAGAAAGAAGTACTGCTGATTCTCTGGCTTCCTTGCACATTTTTAGAACAGTTCTTTGGGTTGTTAGAGATAAATCAGAGTAGTATTTTCTTCACTGAGGAATATTTTCTGTTTGGTTGTTTAATAAACAAACCTTTTATATGCTTAAGGAACAGATTTGCTGTGATAAAAGTGACTTTCTACTACGATCTACATTCACAAAGGTTGGCATGGGTTACAGTGATCTGCTTGGGAATATAATGAAAAGGAATAATGAAGGTGAATTCTTACATCATAGATGCAGGACAGGAATTGGCAGAAAAGAATTTTAATACATCAGTTTGGGAATGCTTGATAATATGTCACCTTGCTGTCCTTGCTTGTGTTAAAACAAATTATGGGTGTTCTTGCCCTCTTCATATAAAATATAATTAAGATTTTTCATCTGCTAAAATGCTTTTCAGCAAAAGGAAGGAAAAAAGGGAGAATGAAGAGGAAAACAAAAAGGTAACTCTGTGGGCCTGACAGTTTGTGTCCAGAGGATGGGACTTTGAATTTCAATGCTTAAATCTAATCATGTGTCTCAGGCAAAACTACATCCCCCTTCAACTCTCCCTTCCATGTAACAAGTTGTTCCAATTTAAAACCAATTTAGCTAAACTGGGACACTGGTGGATAATTGTCAGATGCCTCCTATTTGGAGGCAGAATTCACTCTGGAGAAATCTCCGGAGATAGGTTTAAACTGACGTAAATGAAATTAAGATTTTAAAAGAGTGCACACTATCTGTAGAGAATGCACTGGATTTCCCCCTTATTTTACTGTTTTAAAGCTAGTAGCTATCACCTGTTTTCCTGGTCCAGGAACTGTGGTCAATGTGGTCCCCCATCGAGGCTGAGAGCCAGCAGAGGAGCCATTTGAATGACACATTGAGAATGTGGTCTGTCATGACAGAGATGCTGTTTACATTTCTGGTTTGAAGTGTTGGCTCATTTTTTGAGCATGAGTAAATAAGTCCCAGATGAATCAGCAAAAGAAGATGTTTTATGTGTTAGTATCTTTTACAGACAGATATATACAGATGTATTATTCCTTTCGGTCCTTAAGTACTTACGTGTTTTAGGCAGCATCTTCAATTTTAGTTTGTTGTTTAAAAATGTAATGTTTTTATTACATCTACATTATTTTCTGTCATTAATGAATTGGCATTGGCATATAAGACTATTATTTTGGATCACATGAAGGTGACATGAGGTTTGAGTAAAGTTGTGTTTGACATGGCAAGGGATAGAACACTGAATTTGATCCATGTCTTATCAATAATCTTGGATTTCTTCTGCCTGCAACAACTATAGCTTCACTGTGTCTCTTGCTTTTTCCTTGAAATGCTGGCAGTAATGAGAATTTTGTTGTCATTGCTGACTCTAAGTCCTGTACTGAGATTGCATCAGCTCATTTAGCAAGAGCTTTTCAGAGACCTACTGGTAGAATTGCTTTCCTTATTTTGGTCCTTCCATTTTGTGGATTTAACCCAAAAACCGATCTTCAGAAAAAGAGGTTCTACTCTTACATCTATTAAAAAAATTACCAGAATATGTTATGCTAGGGAATCCAATTTTCTTTATATGCAAGTATTTTTAAAATTTGCTGAATGCTTTAAAACATTTTGTTTCACATGGCAAGGCTAACATCATGTCTTTAGAAGGAGAGGGGTAGAAGGGAGCAATGTAAACATGCAAATCTGGACATTGCATGTAATAAAAAGCTTTTGTATATTAGTATTTTTATAGTATTGTGTTTCCTTGCACTTGCTAGGCTTGAAACTGCCTGAAACTGTGAAAGCCTACATTCAGTGTCACAGATGTGTGCAGGAGAATGCAAGCGGGTTGACATGTACTTGTCAGTGTCAGCTGAGAAAAGAGATGGCATGGATTGTTCAGTGGAACAATGAAGGAGGTGGTGTCTCTGGGACAATAGCATTAGCTGGCAGAGCAGATGGACTGCTAGCTTGGGAGGTCTAACTAATCCTCTGTCAGAACAAAGAACAAGAGTTTATGCTTTACTTGGCATAAAATCCATGAAAGTGAAACAGAAATTGGGATGTATCAGGAATCTTTAGTTAGGGCTACCAAATTCAATAATTTTGCCTGTAAAGACTGTTTGAAATGTTCCAGTATGAGTGTATGTATCAGCATACGGATCCATTACTGTTAAGCAAATATAGAAATTTTCAACGTATGAGTAAACTCTCGTAGGTATAGTGGTAACATAATTTGTTAAGTACAGAACTTTTACTAGGAGACTGTCTTCAGTTCTTTAAAACTTTGCTGAAATTAACTTATCTGACATTTTCCCTTGCCAAGATTTGTCTAGCCTTAAGTTTTTTAAAATGTCTAGAGGCAAAATATTTTATTAAATAAAATTTTAAAAACTCTTGTATCTGTTTACTACAGCAAATGCATTCCTTCCATGCTTTGAAAAAAATGAACCTGGAATTGGTAATAATGTATCTTTTGCTCTTTCTTTGGGAAAACCACTGATATTTAGTCCATTCATTCACATTTTAAAATACCTCAGTTTGTCCTGGCTCAGTAGGAACATTTGCATTTGGCAGCTGAAGTCTGTGATTTGTGCCTGAATTGAGATCGCTTTTTCTCTCAGAAATCACTGGTGTGACCTGACTGCACATGAACCATCCCTAAATAGAAATATCCATGGATATGAGGGTGAGCAGTGCTTCTGGTATGGTATTTGCAGAGGGCTCTTGGTCTCCAGAGGAAGATTCTTTTCTGTATTTTCCGTGGTTATACAATTGATGTCCAAAAAGAATTGAGAATTGCATTCCGGCTTGGTTGCAGTGATGTGAGGAGTTAAGTGTGGAGTAGAAAGCAGGTAATTTGTGCGGGAGAGATACCTCAGTCAGCAGGGGGAAGAAAGCAGGAGCCACCTGGGAGTCAGTGTGGCTCATGGATGGTGCCAACTGCAGCTGCAGCTAGGCAGGAATGTTAAAACTGAAGGTAAGAGAAAAGGTAGCAAATTATATTGGCATGGTAAACAGGGCTTAAGGATTTGGAAGCGCAGTAGCAGAGACTGGAAGACTGGATAGGAATGGTCACTGAGGAAAATGTTAATGAGAAGCTCAGCACTGGACAACAACTATGAACTAGAAATTCCAAGTTAGAAAATATTCATGAGGGCTAATTGGAATGGTGGAAGCTTCCTTTTGTAGGATTGCTCTGATACTGAAAGTGAAAAAGCCAGGTCAGCTACCTCTGCCAGATATGCTGTCATCCTCTTCATTGCCTGAAAAGTGAACTAGGGGAAGGGTATTTTTTTATGCCTGAAAGTCATCCTGGAGACACATGACTTAAATGAAGCTCTCATTTCAGCAAAGACTTGTGTTTCTCATTGTGTTTCTCACTCCCTGTGTGATAGCCTGAGATGCAGTAACTCTGATGTGCAGAATGCCTCTGCACTTGCCCCAGCAGCTGAGGCCGGGGGGTGTCTATTCAGACCCTATGGGAGGCTGTGAAGTGCCAACCGCTGGGAGAAGAGAAACTCTGGAGCTCTGAAATTTATTTTGCACCTCTCTTTCAGTTTCAACAGAATGCACATCAGCCTTCTTTAGTGAAACATGCCCAGAAATGCTACCACATACTGCACAGTGATGATGTGTGGATAAATCTGTTAATATTTAGAAATAACTAAAAAGCTATAGTGGGAGAATCAGGAGCCCCCGAGGAAGTTAATATCTTCGTATCAAGAACAGCATGCTGGAAAGGGTGTGTGGTGTATTCACTGAATAGTGAGGATAAAGTAAGCACAGACAAGCTGCTGTTTAACAAGCAGTGTGAGATCTATGCACTCACTGAAAAGAAATTGCAGATGTCATTTGCAATGTTTATGTACAGAGAAGGAAAAACAAAATAGAACATTTGTTATTCTGACATTCCCTAATTTCTGGTTACCTGATTTTGTAGTGTTAACTTCTGTAAAATTTCAGCAGTGAAGCTTTCACTATAATTCAGGCTAGGCCTGCTACTCATCTTTCTTACTCCAGAAGGCTTTCTTGAAAAAAACAAACTCAAAAAAAATCCAACCCAAGAAAACCCAGCCTACCCACCAAAAAAATGCATGCATGCTGGGAAGGAGTTAAATAACAGGCCCTTTTTCTGTCTACTTTGCTAATCTGGACACTGTGTTAGATTTACAATTGCCTATGAGGTTATCTACCCTGTTAAAGCTCAGAAGAATTTTCAGTGACACTCATTTGTAGTTATACCTGCTGGGGAAAGAAAGAGCTTGTGCAATTACAACTTCTCTTATAGCCATTGCTTATCTGAGTCTGCCTCCGAGTCAGGAAGCCTTTTCTGGCTTGAGCAGTGCAGTGAAGAATGACTCTGCTGCCAACAGAATGGAAACTCAAAACAAGATTGAGTTTAAATCCACAGCTGGGACTTGAGCATTTGGCACCAGGGATCATAAGGTCATTGCAGTAAGACAGGGAACGTGCATGCATAGTGTCTTAGAAACACACCAGCTTGCCAACCCTCACTGCAGATTTTCACTCTGTGGTTTATGTGTGCTGGACAATAAACACCCATTTTTTCCACCTGCAAGAAAGCCCCAAGTCTGTATGTTTGGGTTTTTTTTTCCTTTTTATGATCAGACAAAAATATTTACCCACAGTAAATACTTATTTGTTAGAGTTGTCACTTCCAACACAGTGGATTTTCATATTCTTTTGACAATCAAAAGATACAAAATGTCCTATGAAATATGATTACATTGTTCAGAATAACAAAAATCACATAACTGAAGGCAACTTATTTTTTAAACATGATTTGAGATCTGTGCATATCTTTTAATGCCTTGTGGATTCCAGATTCCATGACCACTGCATTTAGTAATAATATTAAATTCAAGGAAAAAATACAGCTTCTTTGTAAAGGTAAAACTATATTAGTAGACAGTTACAGTCTTACAGATTTTCTTTTCACTGTTTATTCCAGGTTAGATGTATTACCTTGCATTATTCTTGATAAATGACTGAAAGAGAAATTGGTTCTTTTTAAAGAGCCAGTATGACCTCTGAAACTGGAGGTGCTTATTAATCTTACAGCCAATAATCCTGCCTGAAAAATACATAAAATACATTTTAATAGAATCAGAAGTAATAGTTTCTTTCAGTGAAAGAAAGGTGAAAGCTTCGCTTAGACAGAATGCAGAAACCAGTCTTTCTTCAAGGACTTGGGGTAAAACGTGGTAGTGTACAGGAAAACAGGCATGGGAGCATATTTGGGAATCTGGAGATTAGGTTGGCAGGAATAAAATTGTTTGGTAAGAATGTACTAATAAGAAAAAAACATTTATTTGACATTTATAATCTCTTTGTAGCTTTGGTAATTGCTAATGCACTGATCTCCCAGCCCCTGAGCATGTTTTGTCTGTCTGATAGGTATGACAAACTTGTTAGAGATTAGATGTACATACTTCATACAGTATATAAACTATACTTTTAGACATCTGAATCCTCACAAGAGAGAGCTGATGAACCCCCTAAGCTTTGAAAAACAGAGCTTTGCGTGGGATAATTGAAATGCCAGACATAAAGCCATATTAAACTGAGCTTCATCAGTTAAGCCTCTCACAGAGCTGCATGTGCTGTATAAAAACCAGCAAAGCAACCAACTGGTATTCTAACTTTCAGATGGCAAGATTGATTTCTTTTTTTATGGAAAAGGGGGAACAATTAGGATCTAAAAATGCAAATAATGCACACAAAGGATAGACTAAATGTGTGAAGGAAACCATAAGAGCTCCAAAAAGTAGAGCTGAAAGCTCTATAGTTTGATTTAAATAGACTGTAACAGTGGAGACTATTATAAGAGAAACAAATCCAGATTTGGGAGTCTTATCATTTGAAAAAACTTTGTTTTCTCAAATGATAAGATGGATGGAGAAAAAAAATCAAAAACCCAACCCTTTTGCGATTTGCTGAATCAAACATTAAAAAAAAATAAAAGGAAAAAGAGTTTCAAGAGTGTTGGCACATATTGTTCTGAATTTAAATGGGCTCCCTGCAGTTGCTCAGTGAAGCTGGCATTCTTGACAGGCCAGCAACTTCAGTTTAGTGATCAGCTACTTTGGATTTTAGGATCTGTGGCTCTGATAGGAATTGGGATGCTTCAGGCAGTCCTCACTGCAGAATGAAAGTACAGGGAGAATTGGGCCTCTCAGCACTTGCAGTCTCTAGGCTCCTTGACAGAACACCCCTGGCATGACTAACTGCCCTTATGGGAGTTCCTAAAACACTCTTTTGGAATCATCGGCAGTTCATTTATGCAGCAAACATAAACCCAAATGTTTGTTGGGGTCAATGAATACAGTCAGAGGAAGTCCTCAGGGGAAGTGAATAGAACTTACAGTAATGAGGAAAATGTCACTTTTCAATTACTTTCTCATCTTTTTTTCTGTTTTGTAATGGTGTCTTCTTTACTTTGCTTGGCAAAGCTTCACACCTATTCCAAAGCTATTCAAACTTTCATTTATACTGAAAAAATTTGACTGCCAAATCCAGCATTTTTTCAGTAAAATAAACTTTTCTGGCTGTGATATGTTTTGGCATCTTCATATTTATTAAAATCCTTTCTCTCTCTTTTTTTTTTTCTTTTTTTTTTGGCAGGACAGTTTCTCTGCCTCCAACTTTCCATGCTTCTCAAAGTGGTGATTAAAGACTTCCAATTCAGATACTGATGTACGGTTGATAGGTCATACTCCCCTTCTACCCAGTTAAATTATTTGTCCATTTCTTATCACATGATGTGGTCATATCTGTTTAACAGTTTACTACTCTGCTTCCACTTGGATCTCTGTTGCACTATTTGCTGACAAGCAGGAAACCTGTAAAATAAATAACTTAGACCTTCACTTTACGCAATGTTCTTACCAAACAGGCTTTGTTATTTTGAGGCTTGTTCTGCCAAATGACTAAGACACAACATCTGCATATGTATCAAGGTTACAAATACGGACTTGTGTTTATTGGCACTAATTTATCTTGGCAAAATGAAGATCAGGCTCTTAAAATATGATAGGACAATGACCATTAAGGTCCCACCTCTAAACCTTTCTCTCTGGTTTCCACCTATATGTTTTAACCACACTGCTTTCTTTCATTCTGATTTGTTTTTTATTGTACTTTCCCATCAGGCTTGCAGTAATGCTGCTTTCTGTGGCTTCTGTGTGCAAAACACATACTCTTGCAATAATCCACATTTTGTTTATTCTGTTTCAGGGGCAAGGGGGTTTAAAGAGAAGTACCATGAAGCATTCTTTTCATGCTTTCTGTAGCAACAGGTTACAAATTATCTTAGACTGCTGTTGTAGGCAGATATGTACTATAATGACAAAAGAATATTGCTAGATGAAGAAATCCATTAACTGTTTGTGGCTGTCATCTTTCTCATCTGTGGTGCACAACTTTCAATATGTATTCTGTCAAACAAACCATAGCACACAGACACTCACAAAAAACAGTTTCAGGAAGTTTCACTCATACAGAATATCTTTGTCTGCTAAAACTATTGTGGAATTATGCATCTGACATTTCAGCTATTGAAAGTGGCCTTTCTTTGCTCTAATTAGTCAGCTGAGACTGTCAGCTTTTCCTGTAGAGTGAAATTTTTATGAGATTTATAGTGGACCCTTCTTCAAGAGGAATTAGTTGTGAAAGGACACATCTGAGTAGAAAACTTACTGCTATGCAGACTGTTCAGGTTGTGTTTGAGAATGTGAGGAGTGCTGTTAAAGACACACTGGCACAGGACGGGTGGTTTCAAAAAGACTTTTTCAAAAATTAATAGTATTCATCCCAAGCTCTTCCTGTGAGTACAGCAGTCAAGGGCTGTGTTTAGGGCTCTGTAGAAACTTTCATGGCCATTGGCAGGTCATGTTTCATAGACTGTATTTCGTCACTGATTTGCATAGGCTTCTTTTTAGTGCTTTTCTCATGTTTGTGGGAAAAGGCTCTTCACAGTCCCTTCCTTCCTTGGTGCAGTGCATCTGTACATCACTTAGCAAGATTTGCTAGCACTCAGGCCCTGAGTACTGTGACTGTATGAAGGAGGGAAAATGTTACATTGCTGAATTAACCTTAAATATCTCATCTACTGTTTGCTTCATTTTGAGTTCAGTGTTTACAGCTCTTGAGACAACAAAACCTTGAGAAGTATTCAATAAAAGTAGAATGGTGGTATACTAGCAGTTGTAATTTTGTTGGTGAGGAAAAAAATGCAGACGTGATGTATATGAAAATCAGAGCTCAGAGTGTATAGTGTATGCAGTATTGTGAGACCTACCACACAAGATCATCTCTGATTGTCAGCGTCTTTGGATTTTTAGGATCAGATCATTTTATATTTGAAACAAGACAGCTTGCCAAAGTCATTGCTTTAGTATCTTCCAGTAGATACACTCTTTGTTCAAATCAAGAAAATACCCATCCTCAGCTTTCATTAAGCATGAGCCAAATGTCGCCACCTCCTAAAAATGTGCTGCAAGATTCCAATATGTAGCTGCCTTCTGCTTATACTCCAGTAAGCTTGTGATAAGTTCACTTTAAACCAGATTTTCTTCCTGTTCCTTGCTTCCTTACCCTCCTTTCTTTGCTCGTAAGG
Source organism: Acrocephalus scirpaceus scirpaceus (assembly GCA_910950805.1). Taxonomy (NCBI): domain Eukaryota; kingdom Metazoa; phylum Chordata; class Aves; order Passeriformes; family Sylviidae; genus Acrocephalus; species Acrocephalus scirpaceus. The sequence goes on along the minus strand of OU383774.1, from coordinate 63,677,511 downwards.
GTTTAATTTTCACTAGCTTGCCAAAAGCATAATTATGCTTGCTGCATATAAATACCCAGTGGAGATCAGAAGAGAAGACAGAAAAAGTAATTTTTAGAATTCTAAAAAAAAATGTCAAATGTAAACTGAAAGTGCCAACAGTATTGGAAGTGTGTGGGCTGGATCACTAATTTCCACTAAGGCAGGCTTCATTCAAGGGGAAAAGATGGTTAAATTAGACATACTTAGGTAATGAATTCTTGCATATCCCTAATGAGCACTTCAGATTACCGGCTATTAGAATTCTAGTATACCTAACCTAAATTTGGATGGGATACTGCCTACACAACTCTCAGGAAAAAAGAATTACATTCACTTTTTAGTAGATGGGCAGTTCATTTGATGGTATAATGTTGTGTCTCAAATGCTGTTAGTTTAAATAGGATTTAACTATCTGTATACACAGAAAATGCAGTCTGGACTATATGGAGAGTCTTTGTTCTTTGTGTTAATTTGTGATTCACTGAATTCTTGTGAGGCAACTTTAGCAGATTGAAATTGCAGCAACCCCAGTGGCCTTCAGCAAGCTCTGCTTGCTGATCTGTGCTTGGAAAAGAAAAGTATAATTCTGCACTTAGTACATACTAATTTTAAAGTTTTCAGGGCATTCACGGATCACTTTCTCTAACCTTTGATGGACAATATGGACTGTGGGTTGGACAGTGCAACCACAGATTCACAATTTAGATTATTTAGAGTTACATTTGGACACAGGCTGTGTTTCTGTTAGCATTACTTAAAGGAAGAAAAGAAACCAACCCTTCATATCACCAAGGTGAAATTCATATGATCTGATCAGAAATCCCTTGGAGTCCATTAAAAAAAATTTTAAAAGGCTTCTGTTAATGCAAATGGACCTTATATCAGACTGTAAACCATCTCCTGCAAAGATCTGAGCTCTGTAGCTGCTTATTTTTGTAGATTGCATTTTCTCCAATTCTTTTACTAAGGATGTCTAGAACTGATCCCTTTTTCTCTATTTTGCCCTAATAGCTTTCTCCTTCTGGGCTTTTATTCTGGATCTCGCTGTTAACTTCTGTACACTTCTACAGAGTTAAATCCCCATCTTTTGTCTTCAATCAAATAACTCTTCAAAACTCATCCCTTTTATGGAGCTTTAGGGAGAACCCACTGACTTCAAGAAATCTGAAAAACAAAGAATATACTAGCCAAATACATAATATGGTCAATTACCTTCACTGGAAAACTGGTTTTCCAGCACACTCAGGAATATTCTAATTTCCCATGTGTTTTTTCCTTATGCCACATTGCTTTTTTTTTTTGCATTATCCTTTTTTTTTTTTCCCCTTTATTGGCATTAAGGATCTGCATTTAGTTTGTTATCACTGACATTTTTACATTTTTACAGAAGGTTTCTCACCTTATTTCCCTATAATGTGTGATTCACACATTGGGTTAATATTTCTCTGAGTATAGAAACCCATTAGATCTTAAAAATACTCTGCTGCTAATGCAGGGCCATACGTAGCTTTTATCTGGTAGTGATATTTTAAAAACACATATACAAATTTCTTTGAATGTCTGACCAAAGTCAGAATGCTAACATTGCAAATAGGAATAAATTGTCCTGTCATCTTTTCTGATTTTTGAATATTTGTTTTGTGTTACTCTGTGCAGGTATAATGAATCTCTTCCACTACTTGCTGTGGAAGAAGGATTCAACAGGAGAACAGGAGTTCATTTTGAACCTCTCTGCATATACAAAATACTAATAAATTAGTTGAAACTAAAATATGCTTCAGTATCCTTTCTGTATGCATTAAAATTTATGCCAACCTTTCCCTTCTGTGTCAGGTCATAAGTGACATTTGAACAATTTTTGTTCACATGTGTGCCATATCTAGACTATCTCTGGATTTCTCTCTAAAAATAAGAACAACTTCTTCCCCACCCCCTCCTCAAGCCCACAAACCCAGAACAGTTCCATAATGATGCCATTTTCAAAGCCCTTTCTCTCACTACTAGAAGGATATACACAAGTCATTCTTTTGTTATACAGAATCGATACTGTATCTTATTTGCTAGAATTTTGCATACATATAAAGGTTATTTTGTTGTAAACAAAGATGACCAGCATGCTTTTAATGGTGGAGTGTTTCAAATATCATTTGTCGATTATCACCAGAATAATATCAGAAAGTAACGTTATTCAGTTTTTCGCAAATCCAGTTAGATAGTAGATCTTGGTTTATGCCTCTCTACCGTCACAAGAAGCAAAAAACCCTATGAAATTGGATTAAGATTCTTTTGTGCATATAATGCTTCTTTTCCTACTCATACTTTGCAACCAAGGTTAAAAGTAATAGATACAGAAAACAAACTAGATCTAGAAATATTTGAAATTACAGGCTCAGATTTTCTTTAGCTAAGAGCTCAGAGCTAAATACAAAGGGGTTATTATGGATCTGCTTACTAATTACTATGATTATCCAAAATGAAAAGAGTAATTGTTATATATAAATTGCAAATGGGTCATCACAAAACAGCATGTTTTCTTAGGACCCATGAGCAATTCAAATATAACAGGGTAGTTGTTCTAATAAGGATTACTGAACATCTATTTCAGAAACTTTTTTTTTTTGCCAAATTTGTGAAACCAGTTATCTATGACAAAAATATAATAAAAAAGTAGGGCTGCTTGGCATAAGATAATACTAAGTGCAAGACACTTGCAAGATGTTTTCCTTAAAATCAGAAAATTGTTGGTTATCATTGGGTATGTTTCAACAGGAGGTCTGTTTTTTTTGTCTAGAGAGGTATTTCTCTTTACAGCTGGCATCTAACTTTCACATCAAACCTTCACATATATAAACAAGATCAAAAGTTTTGAAAAGCTTTAAATTCCTCAGTCAGCATTTCTTTTATGAGCTCAGTCATATTATTACTTTACATAGCATGGTATGTTTTTTTCTCCGGTTTCCTTTTAGTTATTTTTCATAACCATGGAAAAAATAATGGTGTTACAACCTTAGAAATGGAGCAGCATCAGAAAATGGGGTGAACAAATAATCTGGATTAAAAGGCCTGGATGTAAATGTATAGGTTTCATTGATCAAAAAGGAATAGAATGATTTGGATTGTCATACTCTGCTGCTTTTCAGTTCTCAAACTGCTTTATTTTTTTAAAGATAACAGTAGTTTTTCGTACATACACCTGCGTTTTGGATAATCTATGCAAAATCAAACCTAGAGGCAGGAAGATAATCAGCAGGGGTGCTTCTGGGAGGCAGAGGAATTGGGCTGTAAAGGATCACTGAAAAATATTCCTAGGAAAGGGGAGTCTGTGTTCAGTTCTTGCACAATTACACGAAGCTGCTTCAAAGAACCCCTTGTTTAATTTTTACTTTTTTTTATAGATAAAGACAGCATCTGAAGATGAAAAATCATTAAAATCTTAAAATTATATGATACTTTTTGAACACCACAGTCTCTTCTGTCATTGAAGGTCAGATTTTTTGTTGCTTTGATACAGTATGATTCCATCAAATTCGTGGAAGTTTGCATCAATGACAGTGGGTTTGCAGGGATTTATGCCAACTAAAACTGGTTTTCAAAATGAATTCTCTAATTTTATTCTCACTTTTTCTTAAGCTGTTCAGAAACTGTTTAAATACAATGGCATATTTCTTCCTCTGACATTTGTCTGACCTTAAATAGTTAAAGCTGATACTCAAGTAAGCCTTTTTTAATGCACCAGTCTTTGTGATACTCATTTAGGTGTTGTCTGTTTCCATTTTACTAACTTCTTGTATAGTTCATCTAACTTCTCCGAGTTGAGCAGAAAGACTTGTATATGGAGCTGTAGCTATCAGTGGAAGTAAATGAGTTGCGTCTAGTTACAACACAATTTTTTTTTGCCCCTTAAGCAGCAGTAGTCAGGAAGTCTGGAACAGGATAAAAAAAAATCAAAATAATTGGATGTAAGAAATCTGAAGGTACAGCAGAGATGTCTTCTTTTTTTTACAGGTAACTGTAGAATTTGAATAATTTAACCTTTAAAATGTTGTTTATTCTGTTGTGATCAAGAGGAAAAAATGTCACTCCTTTCTTTTGCTGATGCCATTTACAGGGTATGATTACAGATGCGTGGTGTAGGTGCTTGTGTACAGGGGGCCTTCATCTCAGTGAGGAGCTTTACTCTGGGAAACAAATCAACCAGAACACTTAAAAAAAAAGCAAAAAGAAAATCACACTTGGATTTATCTTGCATTACTCTGGGCATTTAGAAGCTAAAGAGTTTGCCTTTCAAAACTAGATATGAGAAATCTGTCATAAACTATAAGAAGAGATTTTTTTGGTTTATTGCCCAAATCTTGACCATTTCTTTGCTTTTTTAAATAGATATTTACAGTCACCTCATCTCTTGTGCTCTGGAATTGGTTGCTGCCTGGGTGCTATTTGTTACAGTGGCTTCTTGTGGGCTGGGGCTGGCAGCTGGAATTGTCCCCTCAGGGGGGGCAGGGCAGGGCCTATGTTGCCCCAGCCAGGAACAGGGCAGCTGAAGGTGGCAGGAGCAGCCTGAGCCCTGGGCATCAGGCCCTCCCTGGAGGCTGGATTGAGACCACGCTGGTCATCAGCCCAAGGTCTGGACTAGAGTCAGATGGGCACAGGCAAGGCTGTTGATGCAAATGGTGGTTATGAGTAGGTAGCGTCTCCTCCTTCACACCAGGTAGTGTTTCATTTGTGTTCCCTTTCCTGAGTGCACAGTGCACACACCACTGAAATTACAGTTGAATGTGACTAAAGCCTGAAACATTGAGATGATCAGTTCCAGCTGCCATGAAGTGATCTAGTACCATTTTGCCACCTCCAGAAGTTGGAAAATTGCTGTTCTCTTGCTTTTCTTTGAGGAGATGCAGTTCAGACTGTCATTGTTACACTGTGTATTAGTAGTTATATGTGCTGCCTGGTACTAGTCTTTGTGGAGCCTTATTCATAGTGTCATGCCCATATGGGATTTGTCAGCAGCGCTTCACCACTTGTGGGAAGATGGTGGTGTGCTGTCATTAATATTCCTATTCTGGGAAAGCCAACAGAAAGTGTTTGTGGAAAAGTGCGAATAAATCAAGGAACAGATCTCTAACCCAGAACTTTGTAGTAGAACTTTGTGTGCTTTGAAATGTGACCAAAACATTAAAGGAAAAAAAAAACCAAACTTCACGTGTTACCCTTGTGACTTCCAAAAAAATGCTGTGTTTTCCAGAACATATTGCTTTGGCAGGTCTAGAATATATATTCTGTTCTCTGCTGCACCACTGCAGATAGTCCACTGGAAATACTTTGCTTGCCGTGTGAATCATGGCCTGTAGCATGCCTTAGGGCATGGCACTTGTGGGGCTCAAGCGATAGCTGAGTTACTGTATATGCACCGTATAGTTGCTTAAACTTACTTCAACATAAAACAGCACATTTACACATTAGACAAGCACAAAGTGGTCCATGTGGAACTACTTTCACTTGAGGCAAAGTGTCCTTGTAGAGTTTTGAAGTGTGAAGTGAATTTTATCATTTTAAATTGTACAAATAAGCGGAAAGTTAATTTGTATTATTTTTCCTGTTTGAGGGCAATCAAGGGGATTTTTCTTTATTTTGGAAGGGTAGGAGGCTAAGAGTAATTACCCTTTTGTAAGGGTGTAAGCCAGTTTCCAAAGGAATATAAAATACAGTAAAGAATGCAGGGAGTGAGCATCTCACACAAATTGAGATATGTGATGAGTAGATTTATTTTGTGTTTTACTATGTGCATCTTTTTGTTTAGATGAGTGGAAAGGAAATAATTGTGTTGGGTTCATGGGCTATCACAAAAAGTGCTATGCATGTCTCTTTTTCTGGGAAAACAGCAGCTATTGGATATACCAGCTGCATATTTAATATATTTCAAGATCAGTCTTACAGGCTTGCATCCTACTTGAAACACTGGCATATGCAGAGGGATAGTGCAGTGTGAAATTTTTCACTTTACCATACAGGTTTTGAGGTAGGTATGCTTTCCTGTGAGTTTTTAAAAACTTTTTTCATATCTTATGATCTAGTTCTTTTAATTCAAAATTGGGGTTTTGGTTTCTTTTTTTCATCCTGAGGAGATTTCCAAAAAATGCTCACCAAAACATAGTAAACAATTTGAATTATTTGGATTTGATGATTCACGTGGAAGTATTCCCAGTGTGCAGTGGCAGACCTGAGAAGACTGATTTATGAACAGCAGCAGTAATTCAGAGACCAAGATGTGGTCCTTTGAGCTTTTAAGGCATTATGACTTGCAGAGGATTAAAACTCAAGTCTCTCCATGGAAGGCATTGGAATTACATCTGAGAATGAAGCCACCATATCCCAGTTACCATACTACAATAGTAAGCTGCAAGTAAAATGCCTGCTGGAGCAACTGAGGGGTACGTATTTTTTGCTGTGACTACGAAAGCTTTGGCAATTGCCTTTTCAAACCTAGAATATCTGGGTGTCATGGAGAGCTTGGGATTGCTTGACAAGGGGTGGTCTCTACAGCTGCCTGAACTTAAATAGACAGGACAATCTAAAAATCAGCCTCTATAGCATGTAGTTCCCTGTGTGTTAAGCCCCCATTTTAATTTACGCTCCATAATATAGTTTCTCTGGCAGCGATTCATAAATCTCCATTTCATCCGTATGACTGCTGCATTATAATGGTGCTTTCCCTGGTGCTGCCTCTATCTCCACGACACCTGCCTTTTAGGACATGCAGCATTCAGCAGTAGGAATGTCAGCTGATGCAAGTCCTTGCAGATTCCTAGCGTTATTGAAAGTGCATTGATACCTCACATTGCCATGCCGGGCCACGGTCATTAAAATTTTATCGTGTAAACCCTGCTGTCTTCACCAAAGAGGAATTGAGAGCCATAGCAGAGGATGATCATGCATTTTATCAGAATCTTCTGAAAGGAAAAAACAGCAGGCTCAGAGCAGGAAGAAACCAGGATTGCATTTCCTTTAATTTAAATATAATGTAATACAATGTCAAAACTCATGAAATTGACATTTATCTACTGGAGTTCATTTTAACTTTTCCCCCAGAGTGGCTCAGTGTCCCATGGTTGCACAACAGTTCAAACCAGTTGCACATGATGTGATTTTCAAATGTTTTTCCTGCAGGGCAGATATTCATCAAAGCATGCAACAGATAGCTAAACCAAAAGGCAGCAAACTATAGATTATCACACTGATTTTTTAGGGGTCAGACTTTCAGGTTATTAGTTTTAGAGGCCGGGCTATTTGTGCTTCTTAACACCAATGCAGATAGAAAGTGATAGGCATGTAACTAAGCAGAGAATTCTGCAGGTAAGATAATTAAGAAGTTTCCATTTAAAAAAACCAAAACACTCCCCCCAAAAAAAAGAGAGAAAAAAAGCGCCATTTATTGGCCAAAATCTTTTGATTTGTTCTTAGCAAAATATCAGAAGAAATAAGCTTCTCCTTGTTGTGGTTTTACCAGGATTCTTTGCTTTTTCTTAATATTGTACTTGTGTATGTGTGGTTTCCTTTTCAATTAGAGATAAAAAGAAATTAGAGAAAGAAGATTACAGAATGAATTACTTCTTAAAAATATATGGGAAATATTTATACAGTGCCTATTCCAGGTTAAGTAGGAAATGTGTGAAAAAGTTGAATTGGAGCTGTTTTCTGAGGTGATAACTCCTTTTATTTTTTCCTAGTGTCTTAAGCCGACCCATATACAGAAATTACACTTCACTCCTACTGGAGGTGGTCTTTTCTGAGTTTCTCACTACCTTTTGTATTAAGATCTAGTTCCCTCAGAAGAAATACTAAGAATATAACAATTTGAATTCACAGCTTGTTGCAAATTTTAGATTCACTAGTTTGCCCCTAAAGAGAGGTAAGATCTATAACCAAAAGTTTCTAGCCCATGTAATTGTTCCGTAAATGAATAAGGATAAAGACAGAACCAGATCTCCTGCAGGTAAAAAAGTATTTCTGTTCTCATGTTTCATGCATAATGTGAACTATTTTAGTGGTAGGTGGACTTCAATGAGTAATGAATTCAGGAAAGGAAAACCAAATTTTCCTAGAAGACTGCTATCTAGCTGTTCTTAATTTAAAAGTAAAAAGGGTGATTTTTTTCCTGTAAAGCATTAGTACTAGTGCCAAACACTTCAAAGATACTTAAAAGAAGCAGGTGTTTCCATTATTTAATGAAATAAAGGACCCCCCCAAAAAAGGGTTTTTTTTCTTTTTGAGAAATAATATTTATTCCTAGCATTGCCAGCAGTGGGTATTTTATGAATGTTATTTCTGGATTTTTTTTTCTGATTTTTAAAAGAAACACTGGCTTTAGATCAGGTGGCTAACTAGCAGGTTCTCACCTTTGTAATTGTACATATTATCACCATGATTTCATTTCACTTAGGAGCTAAAATTATTTCAGTGGTTGACTTATCTTCTCATTCTTTTATAAATGAGTGCACTTTTGTTTATCTCTGTGTCAGGCTAGCTATGTCAACATAGAATGTTGTCTTGCCCCAAGATTTTTAGCAAATTAAGCAACAATTTACATCAGGGAAGGTCTAGTGTAACAATGAGAAAATGTTGTGAAATGACACACAAGCAAAGATAAGTTGACATTAAAAAAATTAACTGTCCTTTCTGAACAAGTTTCTATTCTGAGCTATGGAGGGTTTTTTCTTTCCTAATTTTTTTATAAGTGTGATTCTACATATTCCAGAGACACTCACACTTTTACAATTCTCTTGAAACTCTCAAAAGAGGATGTGAATGGTAAAAAGAACTGTGATGCAGCCATCTGTGAAAGGAGGAACTGATTCCTCCAGTTTGAAAATCTCCACGGCTTCATCTTTGTCCACCCTTTTCTACAGGCCCTCTGAGAAAGGAGGATGGCAGGTTTGAGAAGATTTGGAGTAACTGGTGTGCTTCTTTGAGGGCCTGCTTCTGGCATTGTTTCAGACCACTGATCCTATTCCTATGGCTTCAAGTGCATTAGAAATAAATAAGCAAGGGATTTTGCATGAAATATTTTTGTTTACTTTTTGTCTTTTGCTGTACTTTATGATCTAGCTTTTTATATGGATAGTGATCATTTTGGTGAGTATTATCAGTTACTTAGTGAAAAATAACAGATTGCTCTTACCTATTAGAAATATCTTCTATCCTTTCTGAATATGAGGAAAATACAAGAACTTCCACCAAATGCCTACTTTCTGTACAAATATTTAGAATATTATTTTTCTTGCTTGTGCTTGTAGGAATGTTTCCTATACTTGTAGCTGAAGTCTGCTTCCTTGCAAAAAAAACCAAAAAAACCCCCCCAACCAAACAAAAAAAAAGATATGGCTTTTTTTTTGAATGCATATAACCTTTTGAAACTTGTAACTTGATGAAATCTGTTTGGACTTGTTTCATGGATCTAGCAAAAGAGAGCTCTGTGACCTCAGTTCTCTTTCTTTGCATAATACCAGGTTGTAGGTCAAAGCCTTCATGAAGCTCTTCAAAGAAAGTACCAGAAGAATTCTCCTTATGAGTAGTAGTTAAATTACTTGGGTTTAAATTGTGTCCTTTTCAAAAACAATAAAAAATTTGCACTGAAATATTGAAATTAAGTCAACATATTGATGTAAAAAGCCAGTATGATTCAGATGAAAGACATAATTTTAATTCCATGCAGCACAAGTTGCATTAAAGTGTAAGCAAATGAGAACACAGATCCCTCTACATTCAAGAAAATTTGGCAGCCTTCACTAGGGGCATTTCTACCAGCTGAAATCATTATATTATTATTTCTTGCATTCCTTCAGCTGTCGGAAATATGATGAATAAGAGCAGTCTTATAATGTATATTGATCACCCAAGTATTAATCTACTCAAGCAACATTTACCACTCACTTAGCACTTTTCATTTCTTTAAATATGAAAGCCCTTTTAAAAGGTTGATTTGGTCTGTGTTTTTCCATTTTACTTGTGGAGAAAACAAAGCAGGGCACGGCTAAGTGTCTCTCCCTAGTCATGACTTCAGAAGGGCGAGTGAAGTGGCTTGAACCTTCATGTTCCTTGGGCTGAAAGGGGATACAAAGTTGGCCAATTTCTTCAGCTGTGGTTGTGCCTCTTTTTTCTGTAAAAACATCTTTTGTGTACATGCTTCTCTTTATATTTATTCTCTAAAAATAACAACTTCTTCCATGTTTGTTCTATCTCTGTTTTTTCACCTCTACCCATCTCTACCCTTCTTTTTCTAGGCTTAAAAACACATGCACACAGATATCTGTGTAGATTTTGAGGGCTGAATACAAGGTTCTCTTGATCCTCCTCTTGATCTTGGTGTACGGCCAATCTTAGGAAAAGGTGCTTATAGGGAAGTCTAGTTCAGCACTTCAGCTTTAACAGATGTAGTACTTAATTTTTATCTCCTTCTGACAGTACTCCAGCAGGAGTTTTCCAGGGGTCTGGGACAATGTTTTGTGCAAGATAAGATAATACAGTGCACACATGCTGATTTCTAAAAGTGTGCTCTCTAGCATACCACGTTGATAGCACAGCAAGTAAACAACAATAACTACCTCTCTGGCACACACATCCACATCTATCGCCGAGGGACACTGCCATCCAAAACCTTTTCTTCCATGCAGTGCTGCACAGCTGGGCATGGGCGCTTGTGATTTATGGTCCACTGACTGCAGCTTCAGCTAGCCTTCTCTGAAGCAGATTTTGCTTTTAAAACGGCCAGTCTCTGCTTTGTTCTTTGTTTGAAAAAAGAAATCAACTGAGTTTTCCACTAGATTTGTAAAGTTCCAAACTCTTTTGTTTCAGCAACAAATACTTCATCCATTGAAACCTTTTACATGTCAGGATGGAACCATCCCCAGGCTGATTTAAAGGCAGAAGACAGAAATGGGCCACTCCAGGCTTCCTCTAAATAGTTTAGATGAGAACAATGAGCTAACAGTTCCACACAGGTTTCAGAGGCAGCTGAATTTGCTGGATTGCTGCGTCACTGAAAAGCTGTCACATGAACGAGACAATAATTTCTTTCAATTAGAAACCCGTAGAGGCAGGAATATACTTCAGCTATCATGGAGGTAAAGTGGAAGTTCGGCTCCATTTTGGTGATGTGTTCCACTGCTGCAGTAGGGCAAGCGGCAGACAACGGAACTGTGCATCTGCTCACAGACACCAAACTTTTCCTTTCCTTTTTCTTTCTTCCTTTCAGTATTTCCTAGCTATCTTTTCTAAATTCATTTTACTGTTGGCTGACTGTCACTGGTCACCATAGCAACAACCTCTGGTAGCAGCAGGTTTGGGTTGCCCGATGTGAGCATCTTCACATTTGAGCCTTGCCAAGGGTAACTATTAATCCAGGGTTATATATTGGCTCAACACAGTAGGATTGTTTTCTCCCACTTTAACTGTCTGCCTTACTCTTCCTGAGTTGGATCTTTCTCTTTCCTAATTTATCTTTTGGGCAATCTGGTGTTAATTTTCATTCTTTAATATTTTTGTTATTTTGGAGGACTGGTTAGCTTAAGTATTTTTTAACAAAATAACATACAACACAATTTCATTTAAGAACCTCTTCTTAGAGCAAGATTCATAATTAAAAATAAGGATTTGAGATAATCTTGTTCTTAGGACAAATATTTACAGTTAATTAGAAAAAAACCCCAAACTTGCAAGCTCTTTAGTGTTTTGCATGGGGTAACAATGGTGAGTTTTCTCCTAGGGTAACATGGAGGGAAATATGTTTAATGGTAGTGTGTTTGGAGACAAGCAACTAGTATGGAATAGGTGTGAATGATGTAGCACTTAATGGCAGCATAGCAGTCTTTAAAATTTTTTAAACTCCAATACTTTGACCATAAACCAGCATATAACAGCAGTTGAAACTTTGCTATAAAGCACGTATAGCAAAATGGTTAAGAGTACTTGGTTAGGAAATGAGAGCTGAAAGAGAAAACTGCAGTGCAGTGATTGGTTTGATTTGCTGAATAAATTGCTATGTTCAGATTCAATTTGTATCAATAAGGAAAGCACTGTACACCTGCAGAGTCTGTCACACTTGGTATCCAAAATTCTGACACAGCTAGTCTTAAACAATCTTTTTACTGTTGTCAATAATGAAAGCCAAAAAAACCTCAAAGCACCCAACCTCTAAACTGGGAGTATTTGCATTTTTATTCCATATATGTGAAAAAAGTGAGCAATGCTTCTTTGAGGTTTTCCCTTTAGGATACATAATACTTTTAATAAATGTATGGAATATTGCACTATTCTCAATGGATTATTTTAAAAGTAGCCAAGGGGTACTATTCATTCAGTAGAAGGGTTTCTCTTTATTAAACGTGACTGAAAGATAGAAGCATGATATGCTCTCTCCTTAATACAGTGTAAATTGCACTTAGATAATTTGCATCTATGATATAAAATGAACAAATGTGTAGGCTTTTACATTTGCACCCCAGCAACTGATGTTTAGCTTGTCTGTAATCCGTGTAGCATTTCAAGATTGAAAACAGCTGGCTTCTAGGTAGTGCTTTTCGTGTGTTTTTGGGGTTTGCTTTGTTTTTTTTTTTTTAGGGGGTGAGGGGATCCAAACCTCTTTGAACTTGTTTTGCAATAACCAAATCATTCAGAATCTGAACTCTACATATTTGGTGAGTTTGTTTTGGTTTTGAGGGTTTTTTGAGTTTGGAAAATCCCTGCAGATTTTTTTTTTTTTTTGGAGTTCAGACTACTGTGATTGGGTTTTTCAGGAGAAACAGAACTGAAGTCTTACAAATTATTGGTATAGAATAATATTTCCAAAGAAAGGGGAAGGATTAATATTAAGAGAAGGTTATAAGGGCTCCACGGTGTAGAAGCTCTTTTACAACCCACCTAGTAGATTTTAAGGAAATTCTTTAGGTATTTATAAAGTGGCAGACCTGACTGAGAGGCCTATTAGTTTAATATTTACTATGATGGAATTCCATTTATTTCTGTGAGAATAAAAAGAGTGTAAATTAATAATTTGTTTGAGAGAGTAAGTAGTGTAGCTTGATGCTGAGTGCCTTTTGTCCTGACTCCTTGAACTATGCTCATATCTAATTTTAGTCAGAATCCTGCAGATTCTTTCCGATGGTACACATGCATCTTTTTGCACAGCACAGCACTGAGTACAGACTTAGAAATATTGCTTCTTAATTACAATTCACGTTTGTGAGCTTGGGGTCAGGCTACTTTTTGAAAAAAAAGCCTGCGTGTCAAATTTCAAAGCATGTTTGGCACTTGCAACTCAGAAGACTTAGGGTCAGTTCTATGAATGCTTTTTCATTTTTCCTTAATATTAGTTTAACACACTAATGTTTAATCAAAGTGTTTGATATTTAAATATTAAACATTGCCATTTTACTCTGGACACTTAAACCAATATTAAAACAGAGTAAACATGAGCAACTTACTTAATTATTGTTAATGGTCTAGGCAAATTCCAAGACGGAAAAATCAGCAGTTACTACACATTTAACAGAAATGTGATTCTATTTTTTTTTTGTGTTTTTACCATAAAAACTTAAAATATTCTGAGCTGCTGTAGCCTTCTTCAATAGATAATTTCTTTACACTGGGGGGATGTTTGGTGTCGAGATGAAAACTATGCTGAGTTTTTGATGACTCACTCAAAGAAGGTCTCCTTTCTCGTATAGACAGGAGATAAAAGTCAGTGGTCAGAAGCATATTTTCAATTTGGAATATATATCATCAAGTATTCTGGATAAATTTTTCAAGACATGTATTCCTTCCCTACATCTAATGTGAGACCTTCATATTATAGGTTATTCTTCAAAAATGTCAAAATATTACAGAAAATTAGTCTTAAAAATTTGGACTTCCATGAAATATATATATAGGTAAATAAAATACATCTATATATATAATATATATATAAAAGTCCATATGTAATGATATTACTGGATCTTTTTCATTTGGGGGAGAAAAATATCACAAACAAACAAACAAATTAAAAAAAAGAAAGAGCAACGAAAAAAAATAAAAGGAAGAAAGAAAAAAAAGAAAGCTTGGTTTTCAGAGGTGGATCAAATCCAGAAGGCAGTAAAAAAAAAAAAAAGAAAGAAAAAAAAAAAAGAAAAAAAAAAAAAAAAGTGGTAGTTAGGGCAAGACCTTGACAGTGGAACTGACTGGTCTGCTAAACAGGGTTAAATTAATTTATTTGACCTTGATCTCTAAGTTTGCTCACAGACCTAGTTAAATTGGTGGCTAGGCTGGCTCACTATACTTTCTTCGGGCTGCACAGAAGGAGCAATTAAATAATTTTTTATGTAGTCACTGCTGGAAACAGTAGAAACTGTGCTACAAAGTTTTTGGCTGCATGGCAGAACTTGTACCTACCCACCTGAAGAAATAAGACCTATTTCTATAAATTCAGAGGCCAGTGGATTTATAAGCCACAGCAGTGAGGGTGAGTGCATAAAAGCAGGAGTAGTAGTCATGGCCATTCAGCTGTGAAGATGCCAAAAAAGTCCGCCAACAATATATATATACAAAATACAAAAAAATTCACCAAGATTTTGCTGTGTTCTAGGGTTGGGCTTTTATTGCTGTTCGTGCTTTATTTCAGATCATGAAACCTGTATTTTGTGTCCAAATTTTAGACCAAGTCAGGTGTCCCAACATTTACCATAAGTAAGCAAGAATATGTGAAGGAAATTTTCTATGATTCCTTTCTTTCCCCTAACAGAAATAGCAAGTAAGTTCTCCATCAGTGGCAAGAGGCTCAGGATAAAATATGCACAAATTATTGTAATATATGAAAAACTAGGTGGACAGTTGTACTTGTGCCATGCTTCAAAGGCATGAATTTTTCTTACAT